>OV281290.1:17312732-18551540 GCA_923062465.1 Acleris sparsana
AGTCACGGTGGATTGACGCATTTCCCTTAGCTACATGCAATTAAACCCTGAAAAGTTTGTTAGCTCGGTGCTAGTAATGACCCCATCAATTGTCTTGATAATTCCATTATTTCAATATCATGACACATTAGAATTTTTGGGGAAAACACATTATGACCAGTAGCAATTTTGTACAAGTTCAATTATAAATTCCCACCCAGTTATAAAATGTACTTACCTAGTACAATTGCAAATGGAGCTGCATATCAACAAAGACTACCCTTTTTATCAATAAATAAAATTAATTCTTCTTAGAGTGAAGTTCAGCTCATACGATGGTGCACATGCACTGCGATATGAGTTGACGCAGGATTCTGTGTCCCTACCATAATATTAGTAATTTTCTAGATTCTGTCATTCTATATCATTATTGGAAATTAGATTTAATTTAGAGCATAACTTACCGATAGTGCATCCCTCAAGCACAATGACGCCAGTGGGTTCCTTGTCGCCCTTCTTATCGAAGTAGAAGAGCAGGTTGCCCTTAAGAGTGAACCAGCGGCGCTGGTAGCTCTTGCCACCAGCCTCGCGCATGTCCAGCCAGCCCTCGCGGTCCACCGGCGTCGCCGACGACGCGAACGCGCACAGATTCTTCTCATTTATCTTCATTATCAATGCTTCAATAATGGGGAAAGTGCGACACGCTATTACGGCCACGAACACCGCTTTTCATTTAAACTAATTACGCAAATGGATTATGTATGCCATACATATTCGTATCTACTAAGTAGAATGACTGCAATATGATTCGTTGATAAGAAATACTATTTCTATTGATATAATAAACAAACTAGCACTAATCGGTGTCCACAGCAAGTTCTAAATAAAAAAACTGACGCGACGTTACTGACATGTGTCATGTCTTGTCATTCAGCAATTGTTGTTTTAAAATCGTCCCTTGCCAATGAAGCATAGGTCAACAGACAGAATTCCAAAATAAATAAATAAACCCGGGCAAGAGCATGTCGGACCATGCTCAGTGTAGAGGTGTAGGGTTCCGAAGCCGTTACTACAATCAAATTAGGCCTTGCGACTAACTTAACTTTGCCGTTGGAAAAAGAAAACATACATCGACGTAGGTCGCGGTCAGTTTACCAACACCACAAATAAGATTTAGGTAGGTGTAAACATTTAAAACGTTTGTAACTCAAGACCCAATGGAGTCTACTTAGTCGTGTTAGATTTCCTATTAAATTCATTATAAGTATGTGCTTTCATTTTAGATTTTGGCTGTATTGGACACTTGACTCTAACCAAAAATTAGCACTATAAAGCTTAATACTTCGTAAACGGAACCCGAATCGAAAACTTGTTCGCAATATTTTTGAAAGACTTATCCAACGAAACCCCACACTATTAGACAGACGAAAAAAAAAAATTTCACGTTACGTGGAGGGAAGATAAAATAAAAAAAAATTTTTAGAGCGAGCTGGTCATACGTTCGCGCTCCAAATATAACCGTTGTGTCGCCTGCGAACTGCACAGAAACGCCGGGCGTGATGCTGGACGGAAGATCATTGACGTAACCCAGAAATAGGGTGTTTCCCAAGGCGGATCCTTGAGGGATCCATATTCTCACGATGCCAACATCAGATTTGAGTCTCTTGCCGCCCGGAGACGATTTGACAACTTGCTTCCGGTCGCACAGAAATGACGTAAGTAGACGGTGGGAGGTTTCCTGTATCCCATAATAGTGCAACTTATCCAAAAGCAGCTCGTGGTTTATTACGTCCAAGGCTTTGGGTAAACCACAAAATATACCTGCCATCTTATTTTTATCGTCGAAACCGGAAACATATTTTGCCTGTATGCGAATTGGTGATCCTTCAGCAAGTCGTTCCCTTCAAGGTGGCCCATTATGTGAGACGATAGAATGGATTCAACAATTTTAGAAACTGTAGAAACTATCGTTATTGGTCTATAACAATTAACGTCAAACTCTTAAGCACGTCAGGGTAAACACCGGTGACGAATACAATATTTATTAAAACTATGTTTGGCGATATGTTATATGTATCAGCAGTTGTGCGTGATTTCAAGACGGAATTAAACACTTCATTAAACATTCCGCGCGTGACACAGCGCGAGCGCGGGCACATCAAATGTATACACAGATTCTTGAAGCGAGTGTAGCAGCCAATTTCTGAACGAAACATAATGAGCGAATTAAGAATCTGTGGTCTGTGACAGCATGATGGATGGATACTTTGCGTCGTGCGTTGCTGTACTTACAAGATAGATAGTGCGTAGAGGGCTTTAAGAACTACAAGTTAAACCCCCCTCAGAACTTGACAAGAGTTCATAAACATTCTTGAGAAGAGATTTAGAGATTACTGCAGGCAATGTCAAAATAAGCAGTATTAGTATTAGCAACCGGATTCTGAAAAAAATAAATGCTAGTTTCGAGTTCAAAACACCATGTGAATGTTTCCCACTAATTATCTAAAGAAGCTAGCTTGTTAGACCAAGGGCCTGTTCCACAATCGACGATTAAATTTATCTGCCATTTAAAGTCGGCTCTCTCCTTGTCAATTTTTTGCCTAGAAAGAGGAAGGGCTAAATTTATCTGTCAAATATGCTTAACTTGTGGATTGTGAAACAGGCGGTAAGAATATTTTATATCGTAAGTTATAACGAAAACCATATAATGCTTAGATTGTTAGGTTAAAATATTGTAAATTAAATGTAGGTACGAACTTATTTGTAACAAAAAATAAAACAATGCTCTTAAATATGTAATATTTTATTCATAATTATTATTACCTATTTTCACAGTTATTTATAAAGTTATATTAATATCAAGTATTACACTAATTTTGTTTTACGAATTTCTAATGATTGCTCCGTTTAGAAAATTTTATTTCCACATCAATCATCAGGTTTGACAGCTTATCCTAGTATATGACAAAATGGTGAGCTCTATGTACAGTACAATCCCATTTCCCTAAAAAATTGACGATTCACAATAACAAAAAAGATCGAAAACAAAATTCCTAAAAATAATACATTCAACTACAAATCTCGCTCAACAACTGTACAAAATATTACGAGTGGTTCCTTTAAGACTCGCCCGTCCGCGGCGCATGCGCAGGCGACTATCAACGGCATCAACTACTCCCACGCTATGTACAAAAGGTTTACAAAACAAAATATAAACTATATACAACATCATTAAATATTCTCAAATGCTGTAACACATTTAAAACATTTCATATTCAACTAGGCATATTCAGTTAAGTCGACTGGCAATACTTTCAAGACGAAACATCAATAATTAGGTACTAAACAACAAAATATAAATTCATGCTCGTTACGAATTCATTTGTTTTCAGCTTATTGAGAACCACGAGAGCTGTCGCATGGCGGCACACAGCGATTGGATAAAAATCAACATTAAAACTGAGTAGTGTCAATCACACGGCCACACCACGGGCGACGCATTTACAGGTCACAGCAAACATCGCTACACTTAAGCTTCAATATATATTAAAATAGAAAATTTCATATAACTACCAAACTGGCGGAGATTCGATGAATCAACATCGCTGCTGTTTCCGTGGACTCCATTATATTTTTATAAAACGACGTGTCTAAAATTATACAAATGCTACTTCAACATTATCTAGGGGGCTCTCTTTATTGCTATTACTCTAAACATAAGCTATTGGTGTTACTATTTAGTTTTATATCGGAGGTTTTTGTTTTCTCATCATAAGACATAATTACTGCTAGCATTTCTGTTTGTTTTCCAGCGCGCCGCGCTCGCCCCGCAGGCCGGCGCGGCGGCAGGTGCCGCGCCAGCCGGGCTGCGAGCCGACTTGAGCATTGTTCCCTCGCCTACCGCGCGAGCCGACCACTCCGCGCCTACTCAATGATCAATTCGTCTAATAAATGTGTTAAATAACGCGGTCCGAGCCGAGCGACCCGACTAAATAAAATCTACACAAAATAATTTCATTTCAAATAAAAGTTCGTATAAAAATAATATCCGAGTAATAAATTAAGATTGCGTTTCGATTAAGTATAAAATAATACACAATATTGGAACCCTGCGCAGGGGCCGTCTGTGAAAATAAAAAAGATGGTAAAAAAATATCTAGAACACTACAAGTATCTACTCCTTTGGTAATTCATACCGGTTTAATACAATAACGTAAAATAAAAATATTATACATTTAGCACAACAACACAACGTAATAATATTACAACCGTAATAAATACATAACTTGTGACATGGTCTCGGAAGATCGAGGACCGACGAGGACACATCCCGAGGCATCACTTCGAAGATCGAAGTACTTAAATAAAAACAACATTCAACAAATCCAATTTTAAAGCGCTACGTATGTGTTATCTTAGTTTAAACTGAGACAACACAAATAAAACGCTTTGCTAATTGCATTGTGAAATGCGATTTCAAGGCAAATGAAAAACATCTGAAACTATTATGCAATCTTTGAGGATGCAAAGAAAATATGACAAGGTAACATTTGGCTGCCATACTTTGCTGGGGAAATTACTTTGTCAAGGTTAAATTAATGAATGGTTTATGAGTTGTTGATATTTCTGTAAAAAGTTTAGTTACAATGTATCCCTCATACAGTGACACCTAGGGATATTAAAATAGATACTGTTCATTAATGTAATTATGAAATACGGATGATTCACATTCCAAGACAGAAATCAGTTTTTGAGTCATTGATTTAATATAAATAAGTTGTCTTAAAGTAAAATGATTTAATATTATCCCATCATGAAACATTGAATATTAAACTTAGCCACTGCAAAGTGAAGTGTCCATACAAATACCAGATCGTGTAATCACGAAATCAATTCTTGACCATTCAGGAGCATAAAATTCTAACATTGAAGTCACTATTCTCCATATTTTTTTGTTTTCAGATTGTAAAAGGGAAAAGGGTTTCTTCGAGTTTCAAAAGTAACGCTTACAATACATTCAGATATATCCACATACTAGGCAAGAGGTAATAGATAAATACAAGTGGTCACGGAAGCACGGTTCATATTAAAAACAGTATGGAAACTATCTCTTACCTCGGGAAGAAGTTAATAAATAAATATGAAATGCCCTTGAGAACTATTGTCAACAAATGTATTCTTCATTTGTTTACGCTTTTAACTAAATGTATACAAACAAAACTACGTGTTACAGTTCGCTAGCCAACAGAAGTAGGACACGTCACAGTTCGTCACGTGGAGTGCTTTGTTTACATTTATATACGTAAACAAAATGAAGTAAAGGAACTGTCAACATCATAAGCTATACATATGCGCTTGCGCCTTTAACAAATCCTTGCGGCAGTTAAATTTATAAAGCGACAAAGGACACTAGTGTATAGCTTTTTATCATGCTGACGTTACGAGATGCTGATGGGATCGTATTTATAAATAAAATTATGAATCTAGATTTTTTGGCTCGTTTTTAAATACTTTAAATACATTATAGTTTGATAATACGAGGCGAAACATTGTCATTTAACATGTAAAGTATGCCTTGATAAGATTTGGTGGTCCAATACAGTCTCGCCGAATCACATACTAACTTCAGTTGTATCCTTTTCACTCTAGTGATTATGCGATGGAGGCATAGGGACCGAACTAATCGAACTTTGGTGGTATCGAAATAAAACCGTCGCATATTTTAATACAAAATGATTCGCGACTTATTAAAAAAAAAGTTTTTCTACTCTTCCATTGATTTGACAATCCTACGCGTATAAAATATTAGCTATAAAACTGATTCTGTTCAATATAATATAAAAATTGTATTTTGTAAATATGTATACCAAAAACAGAACTATTCCTTCTCCTTATAATATCGCCATTTCGTATGTTTGTCTGTCACATTTTGAATTAAACTCTTGAGGGTTCGGAGAAGGTTAAACGCCTAACGTGATGTTCCTATCCCAACTAAGTAACAATTCAAGCATCGTCTCATACCCTAAGCTACCGATAAAGGTAAATACTTGGCCTTCCTCTAAACAATCAGTTTCTCTAATAAATAACAGCTGGTGATATCGGATATTTGTACTGTGAATATGTTTGATTATCACATAAATATAATGCCGAATACCACCGGCGTTATTTACTTGCAGAAACCCCGTCAACAGATGTTACCAGCTTATCTCATAATCATTACAATGTTACTTACACACGAATGTTTTAATTTACGTATTAAATCGCATCGGATTTTGAACCCAGTAGGTAACGGTTGCGGTCACAAGGACCGGGCGACGCGTCGCGGCTGACCCTACCCTATCGTATAATTTACCTAAGTACTGTCATCTAGAATTCTATTCTTAAACTGCCATGATAATTATTCGAGCCCTCAGCAAATATAGCGATCATTAATGGTATAATAATAGAAAAACTCTGCTATCAACTAGGTAACGAATTAGCGTTTTGTTTTATCGTTCTGAATAAATAAGGCCGCGTTGCTACGTTTGTGATGACGACTTTCGCCGCAGGGCGTTTGGTAGTTTGACGGGTAAACAATGTGACCAATCGGCTTGCTAACGCTTGATTCATACTTTATAAACGTTTGCCGTCAAACTGTGCTCGTAACGTACCTAGGTATAAAATTAAACCTAGCTAGCTCCGTAAAATTTAAACTAGCGTTCTCGATTGTGGTTTTAAGTTGAGCGTCAATAGACGCATTTACACTATAAAGTAACCTTTTTCACTCAATTTTAAATATGCCCGCTCCCTCTCAAGGGAGAACGGTATTGTAAGTAATTGTCCTAGTCCTAGAAGGTAGTGTTATGGTCCTGGCGGCTGCGGTCGGTGGTACTGGTGGTAGTGGTGGTACTGGTGGTACCGGTGGTGGTGTGCTACCCGAGCGCGGCGGCGGTGTGGTACAGCTGCATGAGCACTTGCACGTGGAGGGGCAGGCAGGAGCGCCGGTCATGCGTTTCGCCGTCGAGCGCTAGCCATGACAGCGCGTTGTAACCTTCCAGAACGTACCTGAGTGAACAACCATAAGGTTAACGTTAAAAGTGCGTTGTTTACATTAAGGGGTTTGATTAGGGATTATTGTAGGGCAATAGTTGAACGTTTTGATTGTTTACCTTGTCAGGTTCTGCTCAAGTAGGCGTAACTAAAGGAGTTTCGCTTAAGCATACGAATTTTCGCGAAAAATTGTTCTATTAGCAGTCCTGGTATTAGACTACCAAGGTAGAACACTCATCGTTCTGTATTCTTTACTAGAGTGCGTGACGTATTGATATCGCTATGGTGGTCTGTAAAGACGTCTCGTCACAACAATGACAGGTTAAAATCAGAGCGGTCGTCAATATTTGGGTGTGCTTTGGGCTGTCAATCATGATGGAAATATCCGTCGATGGTGTTAAACTAGTAATGCGGATATATCCGTCAATGGCGTTACAAATGTTAAGCCTTGTTCAGACTACATTAGTAATTCAAATCGAGTAACAATTTTAAGAGTAAATAGGATCAACTCGACTAAATAATGTATTAATTTACTCGAAAAATTGTTCGTTGTTCAAATACATTTAGTTAATTTAATAGTCGACTGTAGTTCGAACAATCCATACCACCTGTAAGTAAACGTGTCCGCGCTGTATATTCTCGTGAGACTCGGTGTGCCGTAGGAGGGTACATAATCAAGGTAATTTAGTATAGACTATTTCAAATTTTAAAATGGCATTTCTTTCCATGAGGGCACATTCAAATTCCTAGTCACAAAAATGTATCTGGTTTATGGTGCAGGTCATGAGTATATTAACATAAGTATGAATAACAAGGGTGTAGTAACCTGAGTACGTCTGTGGTGGTCTGGCTGTCGAGCGGGTGCGTGTTGTGCGCGGGGCGGGTGAGCGCGGTGAACTCGTCGGCGGCCTGCGCCGAGCCGGCGTGCAGGTGCAGCGCGTGCTTCAGGAACGCCGGGCACGCGTCGCGCAGGTGCTCGCAGCCCGCCCACCACCAGCCCGGCATCAGCGGCAGCGGCGCCGTCGACACCATGTAGCCCAGCGCTAAAGGCTGCTGCAGGACCGTTCCTATCTGCTCCAGGTGCTCGTCCAGCGAGTGGCTGGCCTGCCGCGCTTGCCGCGTCGGCTCGCCCTCGGCGGCGTCGTCGTCGATGCGCCGCGGCGACCCGCGCGGCGACCCCTGCGCCCACATGTTGTTGAACAGCATGTCGCCCATGAGCAGGTCCGTCATGTTGTCCTCGCCCATGTCCTCGTCGTTCATGTCCACGCAGAGGAACATCATGTCGTTCTCCTCGCCGTTCGCCATTGGTTGCTCGAACGGCATCTGGTTCGACTGGAATACAACACATTCGATTTTTTATGATCACAGATCCAACTAATATTACAAATGCGAAAGCTTGTTACTCGTTCACGGTGCAACGGCTCGACGGATTTTATTAAATTCGAAATAGAGATAGCTTGATACTCTAGATTAAGACATAGGCTACTCGAAATTCAATATTTCCCGAAGGAAAAACGTTAATAAAAACCTATGCGGACGAAGTCGCGGAAAGAAGCTAGTAAATTTACCAAAGAAAGCAAAGTAAAAAAAGTACACATGAACACAATTGCTTTACTATATCGTACGAGGTTTCGCATAAGAATCAGAATTTAGAACGAATAATCTATAGTAAAAAAGTATGTTAAACCAACAAATTGTGACTGAACATTTATTGGGCAAGTGAACGCCTCTCTGAAAATAATGTTTTTATTTGAAATTACTCTCAGACGCTAACAGATCGATTAAACAATTATATTATTGACCAAAGGGTTATAAGGCTAGCTCTAAACAAAATTAATCAGCCACCTGGGGCCCTAACATGGCTGCATTTATCGCATGACAAAATTTGGATAAGGCATCCGTCACCTTCTGACACGTAAATATGTACGAGAGTGATGGATGCTTTATCCACATTTGACACGTGATATAGACGCAGCCATAGCCAGCGCTAGTGAAAATCACGCATAACAATTCTGGCAACCGTTCGTCTATACCGTCTATTTATAGACGCTATGTTTTCATACCTGCGTGGTAGCCGAGGTGGGAAACACCAGTATGTGTGTGGCGGTGACGTCTCTTGGCGTGTGCAGATGGCTCTGGATGGAGGCCTGGCTGAACCGCTCGTCGGGCGTGAACCGGTCGGCCATGAGCCGCAGGCACGGCTCGGGCGCCGTGGACACGAGGCACGCGGAGAGCACGCACGGCGCGCCGCCCGGGTACAGCACGCCGCACGCGCCGCACAGCTCGCGCAGCACGCCCGACGCGCGGACCAGGTTCTTGCGGGACAGTAGCCAGCTCCAACCTGTATCAACATTCATGTTTAATAACATTCTGTCAATATCTGACACAAATTAAACTGGTTCCAGACTATGCTCTAATGCCCGGTTCCTATATTCAAGAAACGAATCGTTTTCCTTACGGGCCGTAGCATTATGATATTTTCAACAAGGGTGTCGAATTTTAACGAGGCGTGAGGACAACGATTCGTTTCTTGAATATAGGAACCGGGTATTAGTTAGTATACTTCAAGTACTATTGGTAGTTAATTTAAAATTTAAACCGGAATGGTCTGACATTTTTGCAATTATTATTTTATGAGCTTTTTAACAGTCTTCTTACAGTTGAACTCAAAAGAAGCTGTACATTTTGGTACTATATTATAACTATTGATATACCTAATTAAAACCAAATCAATTTAATAAGTTATTGTAACAAGGTGCTAAAATGAACAGCGACTATAGTACAGTCAGCGTCATATAGTTGGTAGCATCCAAAGTAGCCAAATAGTTCGTTACACGCCCTTGTTACTACGGTAATAATGACGTGTCACGTACTATTTGGCTACTTTGGATGCTACCAACTATATGACGCTGACTGTACAGCGAGTATAGTTTGACTATAGATACTATCTATACGACGTGTAGAATTATAGTAATGTGGGTAAGTTACCCTTGAGCTCGCCGTGCCCGATGCGGCCGAGCCGGCCCACGACGAGCCGCCAGGGGTGCGCGGCCTGGCTCATCACGCCGAGCGCCCAGTCCATCAGCTTGGTCAGCCCGCAGCGCCGCGCCGGCGCCATGCGTCTCCGCCGCGATCTGATCACACACACATCTGTTAATACACAGCCAGTGGCGGTTAGAGGCGGGGCCAAGGGCCATGACCCACCCTGAAACCGAAAAATTGTTTGAGAGGACTAATTAAGGCAGGCTTAGAATGTAGGCCGGTGAGAGTCTTAGTCGAACACACAATAAAATAGTCAAAAGCAACAGTTAAATTGTTTGATACCAATTCTGGTGCCAAACAAAATCCGCCTATATGCGGAGTGACAGAAAATGAAGATGTTTTCGTAAAAATGCTCTTGTACTCGTTTTTTTCCTATCCCGTCGGTTTGGTAACTCGGTCTGCAACTGTTACTAACCCAATGGTGGTGCTCGTATACTGCTATCATAAGCCAATAAGCGGTATCTTAAATGCAATAGCCAAAGCAAGATTCAATCCTCTCCGGTTATTAATAAAATTACATTTGCTGTAGCGTAGTATAGTCGTTACCTGTGAGGCACGTGTATGTTGATGGCCTGGGTGTCGAGCAGCTCGCCGCGCGCGTCCGTGGCGGCGGCCAGCAGCCAGCGCTGGTCGTGCGAGAGGCAATACGAGAGGTACAGCACGGAGCCCTGTTGGTTGGGCTGGCCCCACGTCTCCGCGACCTCTTTTAGGGCGCGCGGCGGCGCTAGGACCCACGCTGGTGAGAACAGTTTGTAGGGTGCGCGGTCTTTTTCCTGGAGATATAAGAGATAGGTTAGTCAATGTACAACTTCAACTTGCGGCTCGCTGGTGGCTTCTGACCGTTCTTCCATAAATATTGTGTGAGGAAGCCGAGTGGATAAGAAAGCTCCTCTGTAAGAGCCTAGGGAGAAGTGTTGAACTACCCTCTAAAGTAACCCCCGTTCCTGCTTCTATTTACATACGAATATTGAACACAACAAATGGCGGTTGAACCGCCCGTATATCGCACACTCCAGTTATGAAATGCCTGACCGGTCCGGCTTCTTTTTTTATAGCACGAAAACGGCAAATGAATAATACAATATTCACTTACCGAAATAGTACCGAAATGTCTGTGTGGCCTTCCGTGTCTTCACCGAGCGGTCCCAACGGAAGATCAGCGCTGGCTTCACAGCCAGCATATGCTGAGTTGGGTCCGTTTCGCAACATCAACGCGACATGTCGTCTCTTTTCTTTTATTTTTGTTACTTTTTATTTTATTTTTTGTCTGCGTGTTTTTGTTGTGAATAAATGATTTACTTACTTACTTACTTACTTACTTACTTACTTAAAATGAGAAATTCATTCCAAAAATATTATTATAATTTATAAGATTAGTCCCGTGTGGCGAACCGAAACTGAAACACTATCAGTCATGTCAGCCGAAAGACGTCCACTGCTGGACATAGGCCTCCCCCAAGGCTTTCCACTCAGACCGATCTGTATCTTGTGCTTTTCGCATCCACCGCGGTCCCGCGATCCTGACGAGGTCGTCACTCCATCTTGTTGGAGGCTTACCTACAGCTCGTCTCCCGGTCCGCGGACGCCACTCCAGAACCTTCTGACCCCATCGGCCATCAGTCCTGCGAGCAATGTGCCCCGCCCACTGCCACTTCAGTTTAGCTATTCTTCGGGCTATGTCGGTAACCTTAGTTCTACTGCGGATATCATCATTTCTGATTCTATCACACAGAGAAACCCCGAGCATAGCCCTCTCCATAGCCCTCTGAGTGACTTTGAGCTTCCTTAATTATTCGAGGACTTTTAAGCAAGTTTGTTTAACTGCCAAGGATTTTTTTCTTAGTCTTAAACTCAAATCATCTGACAACAAGGTAAAAACTGTATGGAATATTATAAATAGAGAAACGGGAAAATCAAAAACTCGTGATAATCAAGTCACCCTGAACGCAGGTGGCCACCCAATCACGTCAAATAAAGACGTTGCATTAGCATTCGAAGATTATTTTTCCAACATAGCAATTAATACTACGAAATGTCTTAAATCATCCGCGGTTGAAGCTCAATCATTACTTTGCACTAATGTCAGTAAATATAATATAAACTTTGAATTCAGCCCTGTAAATTCAGATTCAATAGTAAAGATATTTAAATCGCTTAGTTTAAAAAAGACTGAAGATATAATGGATTGTCCAATAAAGCTTTAAGCCTTATGTCTTCTTATCTAAGTGATAGAACTCAAACAGTTGTTGTAAACAAAAGTTGGAGCTACAGTGAAAATAGGTGTGCCTCAAGGCTCTATTTTAGGCCCTTTTTTCTTTTTTCTCAGCAGTGGTCTCCTCTTGGGAAGCGCTGGTAGATTCTTGACGTGTAAAAGTGCCCGAGCGGCCTACTTACTGAATAAATTTCTTTTATCTTTTATCTTTATCTTTATCTTATGAGGCCCATTGTTAGCGCCCACGTCTCAGATCCGTAGGTCATCACTGGCAACACACACTGGTCAAAGACCTTTGACTTCAAACACTGCGGTAATTTGGACGAAAAGGTGCTGCGAAGCTTCCCGAACGCTGCCCAGCCGAGTCGGATACGACGAGTGACCTCTTTCTCAAAGTTGGACCTACCTAACTGGACCGCTTGTCCCAGGTAAATATAGTCATCAACAACTTCGAGTACAGAGCCTCTGACTATCACGGGAGTTGGCGCGACATGGACATTGGACATGACTTTCGTCTTGTCCATGTTCAGTCTCAAGCCCACTCGCTCGGAAGCTCTACTGAGGTCAGCGAGCATTGCACTGAGGTCCTCCATGGTCTCAGCCATGACTACGATATCGTCAGCGAATCGAAGGCGAGTGATGTACTCACCATTTATTGTTGATGCCTCGTCCTTTCCAGTCCAGAACCTTAAAAGCATCCTCCAATGCAGCGGTGAACAGCTTCGGAGAGATCACATCTCCTTGTCTGACTCCCCGCTGCAGAGGAATAGGCTTCGTGCTCTGGTCCTGTAGTCGGACGGACATAGTGGCGTTTTCGTCCAGACACTTCAGCACTTCGATATATCGGTAGTCAACTTGGCACCGCTGGAGAGACTGCAGCACAGCCCATGTCTCGATCAAATCGAAGGCTTTCTCGTAGTCCACAAATGCAAGGCAAAGGGGGAGGTTATACTCTTTGGTCTACTGTATAACCTGCCACAACGCATGTATGTGGTCTACGGTACTATAGCCTTTTCGGAAACCGGCTTGTTCGGGAGGCTGGAAATCGTCAAACCTGCGCGCGAGACGATTTGTGATAGCCCTCGAAAACAGCTTGTAAACATGGCTCAGAAGTGAGATGGGTCTATAATTCTTCAGCAAAGTTTTATCACCTGTCTTGAAGAAGAGAACCACCACACCTCTGTTCCATGCTTTCGGCGCTCTCCCTTCGTGGAGGACGGAGCTGAACAGCAACTGAAGGCCCCTAAGGATGGGTTTACCACCCGCCTTCAGGAGTTCGGCTGTAATTCCATCCTCACCTGGGGCTTTGCCATTCTTAAGCTGTTTGAGGGCCGTACTAATCTCGTACAGGCTGACGTCGGAATCTAGCCCTCGGGTCTTCAGCTAGATTTCCGACGTGTGTTCGGGTTATCGTGTACAGGTGTCCATAAAACTTTTCAACTTCCGCCAATAGCTCAGGTTTGGTTAAAATGACTCTGCCGTCATCGGTCTTCAGCTTCATCAATTGGCTTTGGCCAACAGACAGGTCCCTGGCAAACACCTTAGAGCCCCTGTTACGCTCAATATTTTTAGTATTGAATCGGCGTATATCGCGCTTCAGAGGCTTCGAGATCTGTCTGTTGAGCTGCCGATAACGACAAGCGTCACCAGAGGACTGCAGAATCATTTCGCGCCTCACCTTCATGAGCCTAAGCGTGGAGTCCGAGAGCTTGCTGGTTTTTTTACGGCGGATCTTGAAGAATTTAGACCCGACCGTTTGGAAAGCTTCCAAAAACCCGTCGTTGTAATCGTCCACGTCGCTATCAAGGCACTCGACACGATTTTAAAGTTCGAGCTGAAAGCTTCATCAGTCGAGACCTTTCAAGCTTGAACTGGATATTCAATGAGCCTCGTAAATGATCGTGGGTGATCACTCCCGGTTTTAACCGCGATGATCACGGAGACATCATTGAATATGTGCTTTTTCGTCGACATGATAAAGTCTACCTCATTCCTCGTTACACCATCAGGGCTCATCCAGGTCCAGTTCTTATGCTCACGTTTCCTGAAGAAGGAGTTCATCATATAGAGTCCCTCCTTCTCCATAAAACTGGTCAGTAGGTGGCCCCGGTGATTCCTACGCCCCCCTCCAAAATTCCCCACTCTCTGCTCTTCACCGTCTCGTTTGCCCAGCTTTGCGTTGAAGTCCCCCATAACAACCGTGAAGTGAGTTTTGGAGCTATGCATGGCTCTGGAAACATCCTCATACATAGCCTCCACCTCATCGTCGGAGTGTGTCGCGGTCGGAGCATATACCTGTATGACCTTCAACGAATATCGTAGGGTCATTCTGAGTACAAGGTACGCTACCCTGCTCGACACACTCTCGATCTTCACCACGTTGGTCACGAGGGACTTGTGGACGATAAACCCGACACCTCCCAGGGACTGGTGGTCGCCCTCCCGGAAATAGAGCAAGTCACCGGACTTCAGGGTTATCATGTCCTCCCCCTCTACGGACTTCTGACAACCCTATGATTCCCCATCGTAACCTGCTCAATTCCTCCTCCAGTTCCAGCAATTTATCGTCGGTCCGCAATGTTCGGCAGTTGTATGTTGCCAGGGCCAAAGGTCGTCGTTTCTGATAGCCGGGTCTCTGCCAGAGATTACCTAAAGCACCCCCCGCCCCGCCGTTACCATGGCCGCTAGCGGAGCCAGGAATAGCGGGGCCGCCGGGGACTAGGGGTGTGGGCTGTTTTTGTATATTCATACCGTTGGGGGGAAAAATGCCGTAGTCGCCACGCTTGGCAGGCGGGTTGGCGACCGAAGTTATACCATGTAGTCCGCGGAGGACGCTGCTGCCCATCCTCCGGTTTATCCCTTAGTCGCCTCTTATGACACCCACGGGAAGAGGTGGGGTGGTGCTATTCACGGCTGGCACCAACACAGCAATAAAGCAGTTCAATTATGATCAAAACATTCGCTGCCACGCAACGCTGCGGGTTACTCTCGTGACCTAATGCAGTTTTTTTTTCGCTTAGCAGAGAAAACTGCCTACGAACAGAGAACACGACTACCAGGTTTGTGTAACCTCTATAAGCATGAACTTTTTAAATACCTTTTAGTCAGTTCCTGTAGTCAATTCAAATTTAGCTGGTTTGTTTTTACCGCAGCACTTACGGGGCAAGAATCAAGCAGGAGCTGCGTCTGCGCACACGTGCCGAAGCCCGTGAGTGACTTGCCGGCGGGCGCGTGCGTCAGCAGCCGCCGCGCGCCCGTGAACACGCTGAACGCGAGCGCGCGCAGCTCGGAGCTCGCGCCGCCGCCGAGGCCGGCCGTTTCGCATACGCCCTCTAATGAGATTATCTGTAACACGAGAAGTTTTGTTACATCGAGGATTGATTAACGTAGTTTTTAGCGCGTCAATTAGTAGATCGATGTACAAAGGTGCAGCGCGAGCGCGCGGTGCGCCGCGGCCGCCACCGGCTCCACCACGTAGATCGATGTACAAAGGTGGTTGTGCGACCGACTGACCTTGACGAGCGGGTTGTGGTGCCGCAGGTGGCGGTGCGTGGCGGCGGCGAGCCGCAGCAGCGCGTGCAGCGCGAGCGCGCGGTGCGCCGCGGCCGCCACCGGCTCCACCACGTAGATCACCAGCGCCGGCGCGCCGCCCTCCTCCTGCTCCCACGAGCTGGACACCGTGCTGTTGGTGCACGTCGGCACGTCGCCGTCCTGCTCGCTCTGGCTGCTCGGCGTCGACGGGTGGTCGGGAGTTGACGGTGGCCGCATAGGAGACGGCGCCGGTCGGTCTGTCGATCGATCAAAATATTTAATTTTTCATCACACTTGCTCGTAAATGGTGTTATTCCATGCCTGTATACAGAAGGACAATGGCCTAAATTGTTCCCGCGGGAATTATGGCGAGTTTGTCATCCCTAGGGAGTAATGACTTTCTTTTTAAAATTTGCATCTCTTTCGTACATAATTTCTGACTAAGGAGGTTTAATTTTCAGCCAAAAATTAAATCGGTTTTAATTTCATCTTTAAAAATTAGCTATAGACTAACTTACATTACACAAAACCTATATGCTTCATTAAACTTCATTATTTTTATACCTATTTCAAGTTTATATCAACATTTATCATTAATTTTAGTACTTATAAATTTTTATCAAATTGGCTAAATCTGGCTCGAATCCAGGTCGAAACTAAACGCAGTATTTGTGGTCACAAAAAAAATATCGTTTCCATTTACGTTCCCGTCCGTCAAAAGTTATTTCTTTATATTTTGCAGAGTTAAAGTGTTTTCTGTTTGTTTTTTTCCTCGCAAATGTGATGAAAACCATTGTGTGTATCACAGGCAGTAAGGGGATTACTAACTCGAGTCATTAAAAGCCCTCCGCCTTCGGCGTCGGGCTTCTAACACTCTCGTTAGTAATTCCCTTCATACTACCCTTGATGCACAATGTACTATTAATCCGCACGATCGAGCGGATTTGTAACTTTGTTCCACGCTGAAAATTTACATTCTTAACTAAAGTAAAAAATAGTACATATGCAGTCTTACCTATGTGCGCAGATTTCGTTTCGGTGTCTAGCAGCGAGCTGTCGATCTTGAGGCTCGCAAGTTGAGGTACTAAGTTGTTGCGTAGCGCGTCCGCATACGACTTGATGTATTCTCCTAGTCTTCCGGGCGGCAGGTCTCCCGTCCACTCCTCGGGGGGAGCCTCGCGGTCGCTGGGCGCGGCGCGGAGCAGCCCGTCGCGCGCGAGCCGGGTTAGCGGCCGGTGGCGCCCGAGCCGGCAGCTCTCGTAGGCCGCGGAGAGCTCGCGGAAGAAGGTGGACAGAGGATCCGCGAGCGGAGACAAGTCTGGGGCTAGCACTAAGTACGCTACGTCTCGAGAGTATGAGTAGGGTTCGAGACATAGTCGCTCCCAGTGCCGTAGAGCGTAAGGGGACAGGGCGATCCAGTCGGTGTCGTGGCCGACGAGCAGGGAAGGAACGGGTTGCGGCTCGCAAAGGTCCTCGTTGCCGCGGCCGGCCAGCCGGTGGAACTGCCGCCAGGTGAGCGGCCCCGTCACGCCGTCCCACATGCGAGCGCCGCAACAACGTTTCTGGATCGCGTCTTGGAGGAGGGGGCGTAGGCGACGCATTAATCTGCAATCATTTATTGATTATATTAGATCGCTATACTTTTAAATTAGAAATAGTCGTTTGTGTAGTTTAATGGTTTCCCCCTATTATAACGGACAATATAAAGTCGAAGAAAACGTTACATGTTACCATACAGAAGTAGCGCTTGATATTTATGTTCATTATTGGGATACTGGGATTTGCCTCGTGTCTTAAGTTTAGCACTCATATCAAAAATAGAGTACCAAATAAAATAACCTTACTTTATACCTCGTAATTATCGGTGAGGACCCGTTATTAGCATATTGTATTATTTTATAACTGTTGGTTTTTCAAAAATAAATACATAAACAGTTGGCACTATAATTCATAAGAAAAAAATTCCACACAAATATTTAAAAAAAATAGTTTTTATTATTTGAAATTAGTAATCTAAGAGCAATTGACGAATATATAGTTTGTTTGTTCAAATAGTTAGCGTGGTTCGGTATGCCTTTAAAATTGGTACAACGAAGTCTCCGCGGCGCTCACAGAGCACTGCAGAGTACTTGAACGAAGGAAGTGTAGGTGAGTGGGTGTGGCGGCGCACCTGACGACGTCCCGGGAGCAGCGCGGCGCGCGCGCGCCGATGAAGGGCCAGCGGTGCACGGCGCCGCCCGCCGCCGTGCCCGCCGCCGCCCGCAGCGCTCGCGCCGCCGCCGCGTTGCCGTCGGAGTATCTGTGTTAACATTAACATATCCTATTATTAATTGGATAATATGTGCCTCTTTATTCAGTGTAGTGCCTTCCTAAGTTAGGCAGGAACATTAAATTCCTGTAGCAATATTTACAATTAAAGGACTGGAATATATGTATGCGCATATGTGTTTATATGTTTGCGGATGGTAGGACCTTGTGCAGAGTCCATCCGGATCGCTATTATCATCTTATCCATTAATCTGCCGCAAAACAACAGTGTTCGCATTGTTGTGTTCCAGTTTGGGGATAAGACAGCCGGTGTAATGATTAGCATAGAGGTATTTCATCTTAGTCCTCAGGGTTGGCACGATCTTTAGTTGCTTTGAATACATTCGTATCAGAATTTAAAGCTAGAAGTCTGTTCAATATGTCATGCAAATTTGAACCCTCTACAGGAACTCTTACAAAAGTTGGGGCCGTTATCAGTATCATCGTCGTGCGTGATTTTAACTGTGATTTTATCGTCCGAAATGGGAATACTTCAAGGTCGTACATCAAATAATTGCAATAGTTTAGAATACATTATTTTTATTATTATTCATAAATCAAAGTTTTGATTAATATACAGGATTATTTAAAATTGTAAAAAAAAATTTTTATTGTTTTTAATCTCAGTAACAGAACTTATTAACCGACAAGGTACACTTTCGCATTGTCCGCGGCTCTTGTGAGATAGCGAGTCATGCGTAGTCGAGTGAGTTCATCGTACGCTTTCGTTTGTCATGACATGGGTGTGAGCAGTGTAGTTGTGTAGGTAGTGTGAGGTAGTGCACTGACTCGAGCAGGTTGAGCGGCGGGCGGCGCGCGGCGGGCGGGCGCGCGGCGCGGCGCGCGGCGCGGTGCAGCGCGGAGGCGGCGCCGGCGCCGGGCGCGGCACACGCGGCGAGCAGCGCGCCCGCCGCGCCGCCCAGCCCGCGGCCCCCGCCCGCCGGCGCCACCGCCAGCCCCGTGATCTCCATCTCGTCCTGCGACACAAACAATACAAATCACTTTGACACTCGCATGCGCATCTCTACAACCTAACCGACATCCTACAGGACGTCATATCTATTCGATATAAACATATATCCCCAATACTGATTGTGAGCTACTGACGCGTCAAGCGACACTCGATTAATGACGATTCCATTTATAAATCTTCGACAGCACGACATGTATGAGTCAAAGGTTATGTCACTTTAAATTCGATTAGTAAAAAATCTACAATATCAACTTTATACCCTCCCAGAAAACGCCCGCTATTTCAAACGCGTATAATTAATTTATCTACGCACAAATCGTAAGTCCTCTTTTATGCGTTCAAAACCCGTAAGAAATAACCAGCATTATTGCAACTAATTTTACTATGAAAAGTTTCTTGTCTGTGGTAGTAGGTAAAATTTGTACTGTAATGGTTATAACAGTATAGATTTTGATAAGGTTATGAGTTTCAAATTTGGAACATGTTCCAAAATTAACACAATTTAAATAGGTCCAATTCTAGGATCAATTGGAACGTCAACTCGTTATATTTTTTAGTACAATATCGTAGGATATTTAAATTTCGAACGACATGAGAATAGGGAC
Organism: Acleris sparsana; assembly: GCA_923062465.1. NCBI lineage: Eukaryota > Metazoa > Arthropoda > Insecta > Lepidoptera > Tortricidae > Acleris > Acleris sparsana. Next base: position 17,332,411 of record OV281290.1, read on the forward strand.
TTTATTAGTAGGTATGTCTATCATATGATTTAAAAAAAACCATTCATATTCGTGACACATGACAGGTTTCTTTTGCCGCCATTTTTGTTGTCAATTCGTCGTATCGTAAGTCGTAATTTAATTTCATTTAGTTCATTTCTTTGTTAAGTTTATTGTGCCACTTATGACAATTCTGCTTATCCAAGTAGACAACAATTGATTAACATTGATTAAATTTAACATCGTTTGGTGAAATTGGTAGGTACTTAGATATGTTACAGGTAGCGCTGGTAGCAATGCAGGTCATTTGCCTTTCGGCTTCTGAACCCATCTTAGAGTACTTACAATATGTGTGTAGATAAAGTATTGTACGCGACCTAACCTATAAATAACCTATAAATCAAACAGAGCACGCTCAGTGACACAAAGGATAGTTTTTTTTTTTTAAATTACGTAGGTACATAAACATCCAGACACAGATTACACACATACACATATTGACCCATTACACACAGATTGTTAATATAACTTTAACAGTATTGTACGCGACTCTGCGTAATTGGCATTACAACACTCGTTTCATAAACCACACTCATGTTGTAATGCCTGCCATTACGTAAACTACTATTCTTGCTCCTCCCTATATTTCTTCACTTGGAGGGTCGACTTTCGAAAAATCCTTGCTCACTCAATACAGTACAGTATACAAGAAATGCTCCCTCCAAATTACAAACGACGTACCTCATAAAAAAGGCCGGCGCGATGCGCGAGCCGCCGGTTAACGACCGCACTGAACCCACAGGTACAACGGCCGGGGTCCTCGTCGCTGTCGGCGGCCGTCGCGCCCGTGTTGCCGGCCAGGTACGTCGCCGTGTCCGCGCCGCGGATGTTGCCCACCACCTAAACATTCACCGTTATATATTAGTACAAACATTTAGAAATGCATAAGATGTTAAAGTAACTTTTACATTTTATGGTGCCATTATAAGATACTATTGTTTTGGTAATTTACTGTTGTAACTATCGAATTGTGGCAACTGTCAATTTGAAGAATTCGCGACATTTTTATACAAAATGGCGTCAAAATTAAAAGACTACTTATTTCGCAGGGCTCGTAATCCTGGGCAATTCTCCCTTCGGGCATTTGACGGTTACCTAAAGAATCGAAATGACCACAAACAAAACAAAATTCTGACTTTTTGAGACGTAGTCGCAAAGCGATCTGGTTGTATTTGCTGCCAAGTCCTAACGAGATTTGGACCTAAAGCTTCTATTTCAATGATACTGATGAGGGCACCTCTCGATGCTCTGCAGTGTTGAAGTTTCGAGAATGTCTTTACAAATTTTGAACCTTCATGACAGACATTGGGGCTGCAGGTAATTTCGCTGCTTTAATACAAAAGCGCCACAAATCAAAAACAAATATAGTTTGATTTAAAACTGAAAGTATATAGCATTCCGATTTCAAATGCAACACAGACACATTTTGTTTTGCGTCGCTTTTGTATTAAAGCAGCGATTTATTAGTCTGTGTTGATTTAAAAAATCAATTAGATCTTGGTTTACATTGTTTCGAACACTAGTATATGGCTGAGTCAGGTGAGTGGGAGGTAAACTAACCTTGGGGCCAGCATTGCAGACGCAGAGCGTGCAGCTGTCGAAGTTGTGGTCCCGGAAGACGTTGAGCACGGTGTCGGCGAGCAGCACGTTGAGCAGCAGCGGGCAGGCGCGCGCGGCGGGGCGCGGCGCGGGCGACGCGGGGGAGGGAGCGCGCGGCGCGGGGGGCGACGCGGGGGACGCGCCCGCAGACCGCGAGCTGGCCGCCGGCGCGGGGGGAGTCGGGGGACGCGTCGACCCTGCAACGAGACACGAACGTTCATATCGCCCTCGCACGCATTCCGGCCCGTATTAATCAATTCATCATGTCTGAGACGCTTGCCTCAAGATACGTCAAAGTTAATATAAATTTTCAGTTTGTCTATATTCCCATATCGTCTAGATTCTCATCTCGCCCACATTCTCGCCTCGTTCACATTCCCATGTCGTCGACGTTCTTATCTCGCCCACGATCACATTTCGTTTACATTCCTAACAACTAGTAAACAACTGAGTGATTGAATTTAATTTATTTTCGAACAGTCCTAAGTTAGGTTGCAGACGAATTGGGAATATGGACGAGACAGGAAGAGGACAATTTGGGATTGGTATGTGGCCGAGATGAGAATGTGGAAGAAATGGGAATATGGACCAAGTGAACCTGAGTACGCGTGGCCCATACTTGTAGTTGTAACGCATATAGACAAGCACGTCGCTTAGCGTTGAAGGTGACAGCGCTCAGGCTCATGTTGCCCATGACGAGAAGGGAATATGGACGAGCTACATTGTACACTGCAATAACGTTCAACTCCGCTTACAACACAGCGCAACGCAATAAACAAGAAAGCTTTAAAAGCCCCATGGATTATTATGATGTGATTACATTGATTAAAATATCATAACACCCCAACGACTACAAATCTAACAACACCTCATATATAAAAATCCAGCTGTTTTGGCTGCAGAGCGTGCCAACGAAATATAAATCCATCCATTCTAACGCAGTCGCGGGTATTAAAAGACGATTCAACTCTTTGACTCTTTATGAATGAAGGTTACTCGTAATCGCAGTTACCGGTGCTATGGGGTTCCCCCTCGGCGTCGTCCCGCTTGTCGCGCTGCCAGCGCGGGCGGTACACGGCGTGCGCCGGCAGCGCCACGGGCGGCAGCGCGTGCGACGGCAGCGCGGCCAGCGGCGCGTACTTCGACGAGCCCACGCACTTGTACACCGTGGGCGGCTTGAACACGTACGACCAGTCCTGGGGACCATTTACAAATATTACTACACTTCATTGCTTATTCATGTACTGGAATTGTTCAGGCACTTCATTCAATGTTAATGAAACTAAACCACGTGGCTCTGTAAAGACTACGCCGAGTGCCCAGTGGCGCTCTCATAACCACAGCTCGGACGGTCATCGCAAAAACAGATAAGGAAATAAAACAAGATTCAATAGAGTCGTAACACTTATTTAGGATTATGATGATCTAAAGCGGATATTATCGTAATTGAACATTTAACGATTTTTAGTTGCATATCTGTCATAGTTTTGTCAAAGTATGGCATAGTGTAGGCAAAGGAGCACACAGGCCACCTGATGGTAAGTGGAAACTGTGACCCATAGACATTCGCATTCACAAGACTGCAAATACGTTGCCAACCCTGAGGACTAACATGGAATACCTCTATGCTAGTCATTACACCGGCTGTCTTATCCCCAAACCGGAACACAACAATGCAAACATTGCTGTTTGGCGATAGGTTAATGGATAAGATGGTGGTAGCTATCCGGACGGATCCTGCACAAGGTCTTACCACCCGCACTTATGGTTATTTTAAATATGGTGAAATTAGAAATGGTTAATAAGTTGATTCAGAACTATACAGAACTCTGTTATGATGAAAATGTACGTGAAATATTGTGTACAGCATGTGGCATTCGTATTATACAGTTAAAGATAATATTTAAAAAAACTTAACCTTCGCAAACATAATTACGGTCAATTTTGAGTTACCGCTATAAATATAATTAAATTATACTATACATAATACGAATCTAATTTTATTCTAGCTTTTCGTTGTACAATACACACATACACATATACACACACACACATATGTACACATATGACAAAGTTTAATTACCACTGCCTTCTTGTAGTCAATTGAACGCAAAAAAATGTGGCCACTAATACGGTAATTAGAGTTGATAGACCGTATAAATGGTGTACTCGTTAGGTGTAGCCAACTAGTATGGTGTACCTCGATGGGCTCGTGCGGCGGCGTGGCGTGCGGCGTGAGGTGGTGCAGCACGGCGCGCGGCTCGAGCGCGTCCAGCGTGAAGGCGTTGGGCGACGACTGCGCGTGCGCCTCCAGCGAGGGCGGCGTGGGGAACATCTTGCTCAGCTCTTCGGCGCGCACCATGCGCCCGCGCGCTTCCTCGCCGAACGACTTGTTGGAATCCGGCGGCGTTTGGACTTGTAACTGAAATTCAAAATTGTGTTAACATTTAAATTCGTTGACATACTATACATGTTGATATCATAAAAGGTATTTTTATAGTATGGAGAAGGCAAAAGCACACAGGTCACATAATGGTAACTGGCGTCTGTGACCCATACACTTTTGAATTCTCAAAACTCCAATATTAAGATTGCAATCCGAAGACCGCAAATGCGTTGCCAACCCTGAGGGCTAAAGGCGTGTGTAAGTAGACGAGGGCGTCGCCCGTGGGCTGCGACTTGGCGTCATGACATGTGGCGCGTACGCACGGTAGGAATTATATTTTTTTGGTGGTCACAAGTCTAAGCTAATCTAATCTACGTAACCCATGCTTAGCTTAAGATAACCTACAAACAATAAGGTTTGAATAGAAATTTGCTTCCGATGAAATGATACATTCGATCAAATGAGTGTCCGTGATTCAATCTCCACAAAGACGGCTAAACAGTAATAAGTAAGGGAGCACACTCACAAGTCTTACCGTCTCATCCCCGCTGGCCGCGTCGTCCGAGTTGTCGAAGATCTGGTCGAGGTCTTTGAACGTGGGACACAGCCCGTCAGATGTGAATAGGTTCTTATACGCGTCATCCTGGAATGATATACCAGTGGTTACGGAATGAAAGTTGTGATAGTTCTTAAGATTGCGCCATTTAGGTGGGTTAGTTGAAGAATGACTAGGTCGCAAAATTACTTAATAGATTGTAACTCAGATTTCAAGAACTCTGACTCGATTTTTTTTTAAATATATAATGTCTGTCTCCGCAATGTTGATGGAGCACCACATGGCGGGGCCCCTATTCCTGAGCGATTAGCCCTTCGGGCATATGAAGTTACCTAACGAACCTAACCTACCAAGTAACATAAACGTGGTCATTATGGGAGACTGATATTTTATAACTATAATTATGTCAACAAATTCAACCAAATTTAATTACATGAAAGTCCTCGTATAAATTTTAACCTAAATGTATTCTGCCAATTATTTCGGCCGAAATCGCCGTTTATAAAACCTAAAGTTTCTCTAGTCGTGTGTGTCGGATGTGTTGTGCGGGTTGTGTGCACTCACATGGTCGCGCTCCTGCTTTACGTCCCGCTCGTGGTCGGGTATGGCGGCCATGCGCGTGTGCTCGTGCCCGGCGTATAGGTCGCCCCCCGAGGTACCGAGGGCCAGCTCCTCACGGAACCAGCTCTCTTCCGTCTTGAACCGCTTCACTGGGTGCTCTAGCCTGAGAAGAGAATTGCAGCTCGTTAGCATAACCTTTGGAGACCCGGTGTTTAATAAGAAGTACACAATCAAGGCAATTTAGTTACAACTTTATTTTAACAAGCATTAAGTATTTTTTATTTATTGCAAAAATTGGGTTTCAGGTCAAAGGTAATTGAAATTTATTTCTTTGCTGGTGGATTAAAATTCCCACTCATAAAAACCTCCCTGGTCTTGATATGATAGGGTTGACAAGAAGAGCAAAAAGTATTTATTAAAAAAGAAAGGGTAAACAAATCAAGAAGAAAAAGCCGCTTTGGTATGAAGCAATGAAAAATAAATAAGTGATTAGTTGCGAGTTGCGTCACAGTTTGTCATTGCTACATTAAAAGTTAACTCGAATGCGTCTCGTACAGCTTGCAATCGGAACTTTCCCATCAATTGAATATTTGCCATTACAAATAGCAAAAATATCACAGACATAATCGAAATACCAGTCGGTACTCCTAAATAGATGACTCCCTTATAATCTAAACTTTATCAACTGATTAAGAGGACCGAATCTACGGTTAAATACAATTTTTTCCATACTAATTTCGCTCCGGGCGATCACGTTAACTCATTTTGTATGGAAATGTGTCAGTTCACAATCTTCTTCTATTGTTCCATCAAACTCCTGCGCGACCCTCCCTGACGAATGATACGCGGCGAGGCGGGCGAGTAGTTTCGCACAATTCCCTTCCCCTCTACACAACCCCGCCCCCGCCAACGTCTGTCACCCCGCAGACCAATCGCGCTGGAACTTGTGGGACTATAAGCACATGATAATCAGGGGTCGAATTTTTGGTGCTGATCACGTCAAATTGCTAAGGGGGCTTCTAAACGAGCAACATTTTCACGGCAATGTGTGGCCGGCAACTATACGCATCTTGCTCTAACATACGAAGTAAGAGTAAGATAGCACTAGTTGCCGGCCACAAATTGCAGCAAAACATGGCCCGTTTAGAAGCCCCTTAACAGAATGATTTAAAATAAACGTGTGCGTCTTGAAAGGGAAGCCAGGCAGACTGGCGTACAGCGCGTTACGCGTTACGTAACGAAGCGGTAACCCTCTCATAAGAAGTAAACACTTCAAAAAAAAAAGTTTGAAATTAGATCTGGGTGTCGCAAAACGAGTTCTGCATAAACCATTAAAGTTTCTTAGTTCATAGACTAACAGTATTACGAAAAAACTATGTTGTAATAACAATTTGTATGGTTAAAATACTGTTCTGGCATTATTACTGTAATCATTGAATAATAAATGGTAAAAAAATATATGCTGCGATTAATATTTTGATTACGATTAAGATATTTTTAACTCTGATAATATGACCGCTTTGATACACAACACCTAGTTAAACACCTGCTAAATGAAATAATTTTGTATGCAAAACATTCGTCATTTTGGCGTCTTCGGCACCAAACAACCCCTGCTGATAATATCATGCGTGTAACCAAATGAAGAACACAACAAACAAAAACTGAATGTTTATCGATGCGCACATGGGTGAGCTAATGTAGCGAGCTAAAGATTAACATCGGATTGGCTAAAATCCCGACGTGTCCGTAATTACTCGCAAAACAAATAAGTACTCTACTTATAGTGAATAATCATCATACATCGTATTTCGCCGGCTAAATTCGTATTTATCTTGCCTTTTTTATGGATATTCAAGTCGAGTGAGACAGCGAGATAAATAAGAGCTTATCAGGCCAAATACTATGTATGTCTATGCTACATCTGTACTAAACTAAAGTAAAAATTAAATGATCAATTTTTATAAAATAATTCAAGTGTTAAGGAATGCTGCATTGTTTTACCTGCGAGCCAGAGGTTAGCGTAGAACATAGAAACATCTTGAACACATAAATTAGTTTGCAAAAAATTACATTGATCTCAGAAACATGAAACGTCTCTCGTGAGTGATGGAGGATGATTTAAAGCAGAGATGGGCAAAATTATACAAATAATGATTAGGAATATCATTATTCGCCAATGAATATTTTTTTTAACAAAAAAATGATTAACTCATTCATCATTCGAAAAACTAGCCGAATCATTATTAGTGGATGACACATTCACGAATCATTTTATGACAGTTGATTGTTTCTTCAAATAATATTTAAATAGAAAAATATTCGAATAATGCCCATCTCAGCTAAAGTACGTTGTCTTTGTTTTAAAGATCTTAGTCATTGTCAGCAAGCCAACTCTCTGATGAGGGAGCTCTAAGGTGATGATGATTAAGACTCTAATAGTTAGGTAGATGGTAGACGAATACGATATAGAATAATGCGATGGGAAATAGAGCCCAATTTACGCATTTATTAATACATTATTTGCTGAAGTAGTTAACGGTTTCATTTATTTCGCAATATCTTGCCAGCAGCGCGTATAGATACCACAAGCAATCTGGGTTGTGGCGGCGGCTAACTCGTTCCAGTTGTTCTGTACTTTGGGCGATTGAATTGCTGATGGTTACTCTGTCCCGTAAGCCAGGAGACCACTTCGATAGAGTTTCTTAGATAAAATGGATGAAATAAATACTACTAACAAGCTGGGGAGAAAATCTATATAAGAATGGGATTGTAAATGTCTAAAAAGTCTAAAAACCTTATATTTGGTTCATTTACATCCTTTAAAATCATAGTTTAAAGATCCAGTACCCAAACAGACGTCGCCATGGCAACGAGGTACAACAAAGTCTTGTACTATCAAACAGCGGATAGACGGACTCGAGTCACTTTTGACAACCATTGAAATTACATTGAACAAACTCATTGAGTACAACAATATTCTTTAGCATTCCGACGAATGCGTCGAACCTTTTTATTTTTCAAGTCGGCAAAAAAATCCGCGAAAGACAAAAGATCGTTTATCTTCATGGAAAGCTGATCATTTAGATATAGAAGATAAAGGTACGACTTACTTTTGCAAGAAATGTAAGATCCATATGTCACGAAAAAAGTTATCGACCTTAGTCTATATTTAATGAATCACTAGCACTGGTACATTTTTGTCCCCGTGAATCCGGTGTATCACTCTTATATACTCTGTGGTGTGTGACTCACCAGGCGTGCACGGTGGTGTAGTCGTAGAGCATGTGCAGCTCGTGCTCGTCCTGCAGCGGGTCGACGCGCGTCTCGCCGCGCGGCAGCACGGGCCGCTTGAGCAGCTCTGTGCGGAGCGGGGACGCGGCGGCGGCTCGCGACGCGTCGCGGGGCGAGTCGTTCTGAGGGACATCAATGTTAATAGGTTGGATACTCGTTAATTTACAAATTAGCATTCGCCCGTGACTCCGTCCGCGTAGAAGTCGTTTATCGGGAATTGACAAATTTTCCCATGTCCTATTCCAGGATCTAAACAATATGTGTGCCAAGTTTCATCTCAATCCGTTCAGGGGTAGAAGCGTGAAAGACGGACAAACACTTTCACATTTATAATATTAGTATATGGATACAATATATTAAAAAAGCACTGGTTGTTTACTAGGAAATGTGGGAGGTTGGCGAAATAGGTGACTCTTTAAAAAGTCATATCATAATTTATGTATGATAGCCGACATGACCGCGACTTGCTGCAACGCTACCACTTTCTGTGCATTAATGAGTGACTCGAGGACAATCTCTAGCAAAGAAAGCCGTTACAAATGAATAATGAAACGAGGTCGTAATTTGTCGGATATGTTCGTATTAATATTGCTTTCTCAGAAAAGTACAGTCGAATTCATATATATGTATACACTTTAGTACCTTGCTTATTTAATGTTATTTTTAAACTGCCACAAAGAATGTGTCCAGAATGTGTACAGTCAAGAGCATACATATTTATGAATACGAATGTACCCACTAAAGGTTACTGACAAAGTAAGATAAATATCAACTTATCTAACATTTGATAATTCTATACGTCTGCGTTCCTCCCAAATTATGGACAATCTGAGGTAGTGTCATAAGATTATAGACTTGTTCATTTCTATGGAGTGAAAAGGACAGTTATAGCAGCTTTAATCATGGTCATGTTGGTGCGTGTAATTGGTCAGGTTTGTCGTATGTTTACCTGGTTGTAAAGCTTGGTGGGCGGCGGCGCGGAGGGCGGCGCGGGGGTGGGCGGCGCGTGCGTCTCGGGCGTCGGCGCCGGCGTGTGCAGCGTCGTCGGCACGCACGCGGACTGCGCAGAGACAAACACTTGTTTACTTATAATATGGTTGATATTCTGCTACTATATACATACATATATATAAACTTACGCCTTCATTCCCAAAGTGGGGTAGGCAGAGCCACAAAATTGCCAACAACTTCAAAAAACTTGTTAATATTTTGCTACTATATGATTGAATATTCAAACTTTTCTCGTCATTTGTACTTAGTGTTGCCAAGTCTAGTCTATCATAATTATCATAAATCAGGACTTTGCTGCTGCGTACAAAAAATTACAGCTCTTTTGTCATACTAAATTTGCCTTCTCGGTGGTTATAAATTAGTATTCTGTATATGAACACACTATCTGATCACACTGTGCTGAAAATCGGAACAACTTGCGTCCCGATCAAGGGAAAACTGAGACGTGTCGATAGATCCCTGAAAGTCGGGACGTGTGGCAACAGTATTTATGGGTGATATATATTTAGTGTGGGTACCTCGTGCGTATTGCCCGCGCCGGGCGCGTGCGGCGGCGCGTGCGGCGCGTGCGGCGAGGGGGGCGGCGCGCCGGCGGAGGACGGCGCCGAGCCCGCGGCCGCCGGCGAGCCGCCGCCGCACGAGCCCGGCGAGCCGCCCGCCAGCCCCGCGCACGGGACCCCGCCTCTGCACCACACGCTACTTCAATACACACTCACTACTTATTATACCTAACCTGATCACCGACTCCAATCGTAACATTTTACAAATGCAAGGACCCCTGTGTTTACGATTTGTATCTGCAATCTACAATATACAGTGATACCAATGTAAAACATCAAACAAGTTCGAAAACTTGCGGTATCAATATGATTAAACAAAATAATTATAACTTAAAAAACGTTGAGATTTAATTAGTCTTCCATTTAAAAAAAAAAACTGCCTGCACCTGATAAAAAAAAAACTGTAATTGACATGATAATCAACTTTAACAAGTTTTCAATCAGACCAAATCACTGTTTAACAAATTAAAAAAAATATCAAAACACTGAGGAATAACATTGCATCAGTAAAATCTTACAAATCGACTCATTATTGCTCACCACCTTCTTAAATGTATGCATCGTATGTTACAATGACATCCCATGAAATCATATCACCTTGTGTTCTACACAATTTAAGCTAACAGAAATGGTATACTGTTTATCCTCACATCATATTAACATCAATATATAAAAACCTTTCTAAGATTTAGTATTAGAATGATACCAATCTCGTGAATAAATATAAATAAACATTATAAACCACTTCTGCCAGCCATAATTTCAACAATGATTCACAAGTAAACATAGTGTTGTAGTTTTAATTGATTCACCACGAAACACATTTGTGATTGATTGATCATGATGTGATGAACAAAATGCTGTGACATCACGATGCTCGAACACAGTGCCAATGATAATGATTGGCTAACACCAGAGACTATTTCAACGTTTAATAATGAATAATATTGCTTATTTATCATGAGGAGTCGCCATTAGATGACAGGTAGATGTTATCAATGTTATCATGTAATTTCGATTGGATAACAATAGAACGTTGGACATTTTTCAATTAATTTGTAAGCCTAGACTAGTAGCTTGAAAAACTTAGAAGATTTTAGGAATTGGCGTTAGCTTCCAGTTAAACTCGTGAATTTTCTAAAGTTTTCTGTAACTTTCAATCGGTAAGCATACAAACTGAGTAGGCTAGGCCTACAGACATGTAAACACTGCTATGTACAGTCGACTCAAAAGATATCTTACTAATATTATAAATGCTTAAGTTGTGATGTTTGTTGTTCGATCACGCCAAAACGGCTGAACGAATTTCGACAAAATATAACAAAGAGAGACATATGCTGACTAGTACGCGGACGGAGTCTCGCAATAGCTAGTGTTTACATATAATTGGACTTTATTTTAATGGAATAAGGTAAAAAATTATATATCTTTGATGTCGATCGTACTCAAATGAATCCAATGTCAATAAAGTACTAGGACGGCAGTTTCGTTAAAGACATTCAATAATTTAAAAAAGGATAAAATATCGCCATCGCAGTACTTTAAAGTAAAAAAGACAGATTTTTACATTAACATAAATGTATAAACCAAAATAAATGTCCAGTTAAATAAGGGTTTTGTCACCGTAACGAAACTATCAATTAACGTCAAAAACATATTTTTTTGTAACGAAATTATAAGTTACACATTATTTAAGTGACATTTAAATAGCGTCTTTATTTACATATATTTTGGTTTTTACCTATAAGTGTGTGAAGGGGAATGAAGTGACGCCTCGAGACTTGAAAAGTTTCGCATCGATATAGGAAGTATGTTTTTAAAAACTTGGTGGCATGACCAACAAGTGAAATGTCCTAAATGTAGCTTCCATAAAAATGCTATATTGTATACTGAAAGTAGGGGTAAGCAGTTTTTACTAGTGGTTCATAAGAACAGATGACTTCAATCAGTAATATAAAGAATTTAAGATTCAAGAAATACTAAAGTTATTTACTAAGTATATTACACGGTAAAAAGAGAAACTGCTAACCCCATACACATATGAATGCTGTGAAATTAACACAAATATGACCCATGAAAGGTGTAAATGACAGTCGTTAAGACACAAAACATGCAATTCATACAACGTTAATAAATCTATATAGTATCGTGCAATATGTCTACAAGGCAATAAAATAAAATATTATAGGAATAATGTTCATTATAAAGGCGATACGACATGCAAAATTAAAGCGGCATTGCATTATTTGTGGCTTTGAATCTTTTCTTATAGGTGTAAGTTTGTGTTTGTATGTGTGTAGAGTTAATGAGGGATTGTACCTGGATTATTGAAGAAGACTACTCTTGAGAAGGCATTTTTCACTGCGCCCTAATATTTATCTACGACATTACAGGATCTGTTTTAGTAGGGAGAAATATGTGAGGAAGATCTCGTGTATTTAATTTCCACAGGAGCGAGCAGCTGACATTTTCAACGCTGTCAGTACTAGAATCGCTAGTAGTAAATCCATCTACCGTCTTCGACCTGTTATCTCTTTGATAGCTCTTATTTACTTTACATTAATGGTGGCCGTTTTAAAAACAATACCATAAGCTATAACCCCTGAGCATCTAATTCGTTTATAGTGAAAAGTGAGGTTAGTAGAAGTGCCACAATAATTGAAAGGTGGGTTGTCATGTGTGTGGGCGTGTGTGTGCAGCTCCCGTCAGCGTGTACTCACGGCGCGCGGCGCGGCGGGAGGGGGGCGGGGGGGGCGGGCGCGGCGCGGCGGCGGTGGAAGGGCGGCGCGCGCGCGGCCCGGCGCCGCCGCCACCTGCCACCAACACAACGCTAGGAACCCGGCCCGAGCGGGACTGCGGCCGTGCACAAGGCGCACGGGACTTTACTTATAAAGCTAACTCAATTCGATATTTGATCTAGGAATAATACGTCAGATTCCATCACAAATCTGATAGAGTATATATTAATCGGTTCAATAGTTTTGAATATTCCTCCCGAACAAATAATTAGCCCGTTTTTACAGAACATCAACCCATTCCTTACATAATCAAAGTGTACCAGTTCCTACCTGAGTATAAAGAATTCCATGTACATTGATAAATGTACATAGAGTTCTTCAAAGCCTTTATAGGCGGACTCGGCGTCCGTATGCGAAGCAGCGGCATCCCTCTACTGTTATTCCACTACGATAATAAACTAATATAATATAACATTCACATACATAACATCTACCTATATCTACACGGCAGCTACACCCTGATTCGAAAGCTCCATTGCGTGTCGTCATTCACGGCTGATTTAAACCTTTAAAAGCAAATCTAAATGCCACCGCGAACGACTGAGCTTGTTCATCCAAATGCATTTCAATAAAAAAAATAACAAGATAAAAATATACGTATTTGATACAATAACAAACGTATCTAGATGCATGACACACAACGTCCTTACAACTAGAGCTAAATACGGCTCCTAACTACTAAATATAATAAGTAAATAAACAGTCCTGCTATACGCGCTACATAAAGCAATTTAATTTAAAAAATAACTAGTTTGTTTTTCATTTACCAAAATTCTAATAAAATTTAAATTACTTTATTGTCTTATAACATTCATAACGTTCGTAATACAATCCATTTGTCAGTTATAGAGATCCTATAGCGTTTAATAGGTCTTGTTAAACACAGCGCACAGAAATGAACGCATATATTTCTGCGCAGTCTTCACGTAACCTGATCAGCAACACGCGTTCATTCTATTGTTTTATACAATCATGCTACTAGGATAGGTCGGTAAGTTGTGTAATAGTGCCCTGTAGCGCGTATATCTGACTTGTAGGAGATATATCTACATACAATAGCGGGGTAAAGGCAGGGGCTTACTTGGCGCAGGTACAAGGTGTTTTTCGGGTGGGATCGATGAAGTCTTCGTATTTCTCTGACGTTTCGCCGTATGATACTTCTGCTGGCTGTAATGTGTAAATGAAACATTAAGTATTTTTAATACAAGACGACCCGGTGTAACTCTATCTTAATTAAAATTAAAGGAAAAACTGACTGACTGATCGATCAAAGTACAGCCAAAACTGCTGGACCTAGGGACTGGAATTTTGTGGGGGATTATGCCTTGGGTACCCTAGGGAGGGATGCACAATGAAAAGGATTTTCCGAAAACCCCCAACGGCAAGAATTGGGGGGAGTAACGGGAAATTATTTCTAAAAGTATGAAATCGCGGGCGTCCTATAGCGTTAAATAAAAACTTGGCCATTTACAACGAGGTAAGTTACAGCACTTCCGTTAGCAATCTGTCTCAGAAAACGATAAATTTAGTGTTGCGATTGCTAGCCCCGAAAGCCCAATGTAATGACATTGGGCAAAGGCGTACCAGCACGCTTATGGGGCGACAGGAGTTGAGCGTTAGACTGGCAAAAAAAAACTTGTTTGTCGCAGGGAAGAAACCCGAAACAAAATTACTGTCGTCTTAGGAGACGACCTAGTTTCGAAGTTATCGATTCTGCAATATTTACGGTCCGGGTCACCTTATATTCATTGTATTATTTGTCAGAAGTAATAGAACGACGTTTGAAGACTGCAACAAACGCCGTAAGTGCCTAATTACTTCTTCGGTAATGTCGGAAAGCTACTCAGACAGATTAATTCTCGAGTAATAAGTCTGTTTCCACCTTCCAATTATTAAACATAACACACGCCAATGAATCAATCAAACACGTATTTCGAGAACTCCATTTCTCTTACACAACTCTGTGCGTACCACCCGCACGTACGGCAGCGGGTAGAGATACAGATGGATGTAGGATGGGTGAGACGGTAGGTAGTACCTGGTGCGGGCGCGGCGTGGTGAGCGCGTGCGCGGCGCGCGCGGCCAGCTCGGCGGCCGAGGGCGGCGGCGCGGGCGGCGGCTCCATGCCCGTTACCAGTACGTACGGCAGCGGGTAGCGCATGCGCACGTCGCCCATCACCACCTGCGGAATCAAACACCATTACTGCTTGTTTAGGGTACACTTAACAACATAAAAAGGGGTCAACTACCCACCAATTACTGTCAACACCAATCAGTTCATTATTACCCAAGATACGTCAAAAATGAAAGAAACAACACGTCATGAATATCTGCAGAGGTATGGTGACGTACCTCGACGGCTTGGCAGCCCTGCTCGAGTGGGTAGAGCTGGCGCCAGGCGTCGAGCAGGCGCGCGGTGGCCGCGTCGCCGTCGCCCCACTCGCGGCCGGTCACCGTGCCTTCCAGCCCAAATGGTGCCAGGATCACTGCAACATGGAACATAGCAGTCAATTCCATTGTTACAATGTTTGTAAGCAAGTTGCATGTAAAGAACGCGAACTAAATTCATGTCCAACAGGGGGAGGAGATGAATGATTTTGTCGGATAAGTTCGTTATTATATTGCTAGCTCAATTTACTTTTCTATGTACCGTCCTAAGGGTAACTGGGAACACAAGATAAAACAGAATTTACCCAACAACAAAAAACGGTGACGTTGTGTTTAGGTCGTTTGACAACATGTTTATTTGTTCCTGAATCTTGGATATTTTACACATAAGTATGTTTGTTTATCGTTCTCTAGTACCCATGGTACAAGTCCAGAGCTTATTTGGGGTCCAGTTGAAGTTGTGTGCGATTGTCCCCATATATTTATTTACTAAATCTGTGGTCTACGGGGGGAGTTCTATATTTAGAAGGCAAGGTGATACTGACCCTTGTTCTCAGGCGCGGGGGCACGCTCGCGACCGTTCAACTTAGCCAGCCGTTTGGCGGTGAGCGTGCGCACCGGAGGATGTTGGCGGACGTCTACCGACGCACACACCGTGCTCTCGCCATGGAGGAAGAAAGCGAACGAGAAGGACAGGTGCCACGGGCTGAAAATAACGAGATAACGTGGTTATTAGTGATTAGTTTAGGAATAAGTCAATTTGTGTGTCATTTTCCTTCCTTTATTTATGTTTGTGAATTGCAAGGGTTATGAAGGCTACTCCCTATCTTCTGGCAATGACAGATGAAACGAGACGTTTTAGTGTTGTACAAGCAAGTTGTGCATAATGTAACTTACGTAATTTTATGAATGCTAACATTACTCATTTGGCTACCAATTAAATTGTTTACAATGTATACGTACTATGTGAATAGGTATAATTTTCACGTCTTTTCATTCAAGAACAATCTATATTTCTTTAACATACATCCACGGACAAACAGCTTGTTCATTTTGGTCCTTCGAACCGGATAAAATAATTATATAGAGGCATTCCGTCAGTCAGAGAAAATACAACTTGTGCTACCCGTGCTGGGGCCTTAATATGGCTGCGCTTATTGCGTGACAAAATGTGGATAAACCTTCCTTCACTTTCTGACTCCTAAGTACGAGAATAACGGATGCGGATGGTGGTGTCTTGTTCTTTTTGTATCTATGTAATGTAATTTTTTGTATTGTTGTGAATAAATTTCTCTTTATCTTTTTTATCTTTTTTTTACATTTTGTCACGCGATAAACGCCACCATGCTAGGCCCGCTGCTCTCTGTTTGCAGCATAAAGTCGAATGTTGATTAGCCGACTGACATACGCTTCCGATTGGACGCGCTTTTAAAAAAAGAATAGCTTGTTTAATCGGCATGCTTATTAGCTAGCTTTCATTAAAATCGGTTGGACCGTTTTTAAGAGATATCAGCTTTGAGAGAGGTCGCCATTGTATTGGGGTATTTCACTTACCCCCTTACGTTGAGTCCCCGTGGTGTAGTTAAACCAAGCTTCGTCCTTATCTGTCATTGTGACATTTGAATTTGACAGATAAAGACAAAGCATGGTTTAATTACACCACCGTTACTCAACGTTTATTAGTAAGAGGGGTATTATACAGCTACTATCGTGTTAAATCATATTATTATCTCATGCTACAAACATTCAGTCATCTTTTGGCATTTAGGAAGGGAGAGATATTAAATGTAAGTTCAGTGACAAACCGTGAAGTGATAAGGAGTCATACAAACAATTATATTCATCATTGCAAATTTGTATCATTGCTATTTTAAGAATAACAATTAGTCATGTCACTCTTACACTGGTAAAACGGTACATTAGTAATTAATTTAAAAATAAATTGGCTAACAATCAATTAAAACGTGATCGCACCGTGTTTTCGTCCTAAGTTTTGTTCACATAATTATTGTCAGCCTTAAAGATATCCAAGAAAATGTACATAATACAATATTACATTACAAATATTACTTTGCAAATTATAAAATAAATCCAAGCAGTTCAGTTTTGGTATGCTAATATTTTATACGCGCTCCTTGTCGTATATTGAACTGAATCCAACTGAAAATAAACAGGATGATTGAAAATAATATAAGTTACGAAACAGTTGGCCTGATGACAAATGATTTCCAATAAATAGAAAGTGGCCAGGTTCACTGTGAGACAGTTCTCTATGCTGAGTCAGGGTACAGTACTACAGTGGAACTCAGAAGTATATGTACCTTTTAATACCTTGTCGCTGTAGCGTGTTAAAGTCAGAGTTCTTTGAATTCGGTATATTATTAACTGCGACAAGGGACTAGAATGTACAGCTACTTTCGAATTCAACCGTAACACTTTATCGATCGTACTATGTCCATTAATATCTGATTATTATAAAAGTAAGCAAATAACTTGAACCACCCAGTAACGAGCGATACACGAGTGTAGTTTTATGAAACGAGCTGAAAGGCAAAAACGAGTGTTTATAGCCTCATTATGTGTACAGTAAGTAACTTTATCTACATGCATATCTTACGTGTTGTACAATAAGTACGTGAGACACCTGTATCTTAATAATTACATTAAATAAACGATACAATTTTTTTAATTTTTTATTAAAGAAGAGCATTTGTTTGAAGGGGAACGAAGTTCCGCCCTTAGTTCTTAAGGGGCGCAACACAGAGATCTTCGTTTTAATATAGGAAGCCAAACCAGTGTTTTACCACCGCTTGCAATTTGATAACAGCTATTGAGTAACTGTGCCAAATTGAACTTCCATGTTTACTACAAAGTATTTTGCTTGAATGGAGCTTACTTAAAGTTACTTAACACAGTTCAATGCAATCAAATTTACACCTCAAGGAGCGTCCCCAATGAGAGCATTCGCGGCAATTTTTGAGTGGCGTGGACTTTGATGTCCGCGCTGAATGCTCATTACACGCCAATACTGGGGCCAATGTAGGGACGCTCCTTTACGGGAACTATCAAAAAGTCATGTATGCGAGGAAAATGAAGTGTTTTGTTTCACTTAAGTATTAATACTCTAAATCTCACGTATTTTTTTATATTCAGAACACAATCGCCGCTTAATAATAAACAAGTGAATGCCAGAAAGGCCAAAGAACAATTTATCTGACCAAAAATCCCCAAATTACTCTAAAATTTGCCCTGTAATTTAGGCGGTTAGTGGGTGATTATTCGGCGTTTTAACCGCCGTCATTATTGTCTTCGCATATTATTCAAGATAAACTTTTTAATTGTCTTATGATTTTAAATGGAATTAATACTACCCCCCGGGGGTAGTATTAATTTGACAACTTTTGATGTCAAAATCTGTTGACTTTGACATCAAAAGTTGCTAGTAATTATCATTGTTTTCGTCAACATATTGAAGACAACAATGACGGCGGTTGAAACGCCCAAATATTCCCTTACAAGGGGTAAATTTAAAAAAATATCACTTTAATGCCGGCTGTACACACTCGCCCAGAACCTCTCGTCTCGGGCTGAATCCGACCGTGACCGGGACATGGCGAGACAAGATGAGAGCAGTATGAACACACTCGCTCTTGGCCTGTCTCGGGGTGTCTCGACGAGTGTGTACTGCCGGCATAATGCATTACTGCGACAAGGCACCAAAATGTCTAGCTACTTTTGACTTCGACTGAACATGCAAATTAGTGCTCTATTAGCTAGGGATAAGTTACCTTTTCTCGACATCCTCCTCGTCCCCGTCGTACGGCTGCACGAACCACTTGCCGAGCCTCACGAAATCCCGAGAAAGAAGACATCTGTAACAGATAAAGAGTACCATTAATATACTACAATCAGAACATTAAATAAGTGGGATAACTTAAAATGAAAAATAAACAGCTGACAAAATTGCGATTCCTACTCTCAGATCTGACAACTCTTGTATGGACCCATTGGTTTCGATCAAAATCGACCCCCTCCTTCTGGGAACTACGAAGCAACAGACAGAGAAACGACAGACTGACAGAGAAGTCAAACTTATACCACCCCTCTATTTAGTTGGCGTTAAAATTAATTATCGTAGTCACTCTTAAACGGGTACCCAAAACATAATGGTTTATAAGTACCTAAATCGATGAAGTGAAATTTGATAAAATTATGGATTACTTTCTTAAACATATGCGTCCAGTATTCGACATGTAATTGCGGCCAAAAGTGTACCATTATGTTGGTTGTCCAAAAAGTTAAGGGCGTATTCTAAATATGGCGAGGCTAAAATTTTAAACCCCCAACGAAAGAAGAGGGGTGTTATAATTGTAAGTTCAACGTTTATATCTGTGTGTCTTTCTTTGTCTGTGGCATCGAAAGGACCATAACCATTCTATCTGAATTTGTCGAAAGCTTTTTACAAATACTTATAATTATGTATTTGTATCATTTCCTGGTATTGTTTGAGAAAAGCATAATATCTATATGCCTCTCGGCAGAAACGGAGATTGCCTGATTTTAGCAGACCTCGCCAAGGCTCGGCCCGCCAACAACCTCGACAGGAAATTCCCTACTTTACGGGCCTAAGCAATAATTTACTTTTTTTGACCGTTGTTTGAAACTAGATAGAACGGTACAAGATGCTAAAAATGCTTCTGTTTAAACAATTATATTTTTTAAATTTAAAACACTTATGTTGTCCCTTCTTTTACTCTGAATGTTCATTATAGCATCGTCTAAGGTTCTAAAACCTAATCTGCCTCTGCCACTTTCACAAGACCCTGAGCGCAGTTTCAATGTGTTATTCACATAAAAGCATGTCTATTCCACCCGACTGGTGTTGCAACTCGTTGCAGCCGATTACGTTGCGTGCACGGGCATTTTGCATTGTCTGTGCAGTGCATATCTATACACCGTGGGCCCGAATAACCCGACCAATTTTAACAATCGATACTTGAGCTTATTTGTAGAATATAATGGGTATAATATGTAGTCCAATAACGCATAATTTCCGAGATTTTTATTATTTAAAAATCAATTCCATAGTTAATTAAATTTGAACTCTGTCACCTTAACCTAAAGCATTATTTACTAAGAAAGATTCATGTTGTAAGTAGCAATATCATCCACATACAACATAAATTAATTAATCAATTTCTTATTAAATAATGCTTTAGGTTAAGGTGACAGAGTTCAAATTAAATTAACTATGGAATTGTTTTTTAAATAATGAAAATCTCGGAAATTATGCGTTATTGGACTACATATTATACCCATTATATTCTACAAATAGGCTCTAGTATCGATTGTTAAAATTGGTCGGGTTATTCGGGCCCACGGTGTATGTATGAATACTGTATTATATTCCGAACTTAACTTATGTTATCAGTTTTAACTTTAAATAGGTTACAAAACGTTATAACGTATCAATTATATAAGGTTCTCATTATAACATCTCAGCCATAGTGGAGCATAAATGGTGATTAATCGTTTGAAATTGCGCAATGAGTAATTTATAATTGCCTTACTCGTACCTATACGTATCCATGTTTTGCTTGACTACATCAAGGAGTCTTTGTTGGCTGTGTTTATAAAAGGGAATTAAACAAGGTTGACCTTGTTTTGTGTCTCTGTCGCTCGACTGTTGGAGCGTGTGAGAGCGAGCTGGTAAGTGTGACACGCGACGCGATTATTAATAAAGTAGAAGCATACACAATGATCTAATTATAATTAATCAGCGAGGGTTTATTCGAGGCGCTGCGCGACTGCGCCCACGCATTCGGCGTCGATATCGATGTAAACATCGCCGCCGTATTGCAACAAATGGGGATTTTAATAGTCCGGCCGTGCTGTGGAATGTATAGCGCGAGTAGTTTAACGAAACGTATGATTGCTCATGTTCCGCGTAAACATTATACTCAAATTACTGCAACAGCGTTACTTAAGTTTATGAGATTGAAAATCAACAGTAACCGCAAAGTACTACGAGTCCAAAATGGGTACGAATAAACGGTATAATTCGCGTTCCACAATGCGTCCGCTAAACGGGTCTAGTTCGGGATGCGCGCGCGCATGCAAAGCGCCGCCATTAAGGAGGGAACCGCGCGCGCGCAGGTGTTTGCACGGCAGGAATGCGTGGGGGTTGTGCAATGCAACTGTCATTAGCTGGAGATAGAGATAATCCGCATATAAAATTAACGATACTGTGTTATTGAGGGCATGTGGTTGTTGTTGTTGTTAGCCCGGAATGTCCCACTGCTGCTGGGCAAAGGGACCTGCCACGTATGTCGGTTATGGGCATAGTAATGTAATTAAGTTCCAGTTACAGATTAAAGAGCTGCACCTGCATTTTGAGTAGGAATCACTTCCGGTATCCGTAGCCGTAGATGCTTAATGATCGATCGTAGCCAGATAAAAGAAACAAAAAATTAGAAGGGCTCCTAAGACATTACAGTAAAAAAAAACAGCCCATGACTTAATTTGTCGTAAAAAAACTATACTGTCGGCCAAACTTGTGTTCTGCTATCCTAGGGTTAAGTGCCATCTGCACGTCATAGAACAATAAAATCGATTAGATGTCAGTCAATTCAAAGGGCAATTTAGTGACATTTTCTTTTCGGATAGTTAAATCGGTGGCTTAAACTGATTAATTCCGCGTAGCAAATTTTCCAGTCGCATTTTTCACAATTTTAATTTTGTCTCCGATCGCATTTTGAATTTTTAGCGATTTTTTTTTGTGATTAAAACGAATTAGATCGAAATAAGCACATAGGTTTAGGTGATGTTAGTTTTGCAGAAGGCCCGAAAGGCCATAGCACCCGGGAATAGGAGCTCCGCGATATCGGGGCTCCGTCGACACAGGAAATTGATTTTGAACTGAGAAAACATGCAAGTGGAGAAAATCCAAAATAGAAAATATGCAAACCAATTATGAAACCGATCTATGTTCTGGTCATTTCATACAAAGGTTGTGTCAAAATTGAAAGACTAACTAGTTTTTATTTGGCCAATTGGTAGTATCAACTATTCAAAATACTCCTCTGAAGGGGTATGTATGTATTAGAAAAATATCTTAGATACTGGAGTCGGCTGTGCCAGCCGGATCGCATCGCGTGCATCTCCGTTCTGCGCCGGTCCCCGACCCCGCCGGATCGTCCCGGACTGACCTTACAAATATCTAACTTAGACCTATCATTATAAACCTTAAGTGTACGGGCAAAGGTTACCTTTGTAGGAGCAACGAGTTTAGAAGAGTGGAGTGACATAATTTACGCGAACTATGTACAGTCTAATTTTGTTTTGGCGATAGTATCACGCTATATTTCGTCTGGGTGTCAGGCGTTATTGCGATAGGGTTGTTTTACGAGCGCGTATACTAAATTAAAAGCCATAGAAAGAAGTTATTAAATTTAAGTTTTAATTTAAATTGTGAACAAATACAGACAAAAAACTAAAAATATAAATGAATTGGAATTGAAATCAACCACAAACATAAACACATAAGGAAAATCAAATCATCAAAAATACAATGGCGTACCTACCTAACTTTAAAACGAGATAAGAAAGAGTTGAAAACACAATTCGCAAAACATGAATAAATACAACTTTAAACCTAAACTATTACTCCTGTTGTGTAACAGAAAAAACCGCCATCCCTAATGATTATAAGTAAGCATCGTGAAATGGTCACAATCTCGTCTCAAGCGCATTGTTTCTTTGACGTGCCGCCGGGGTCAACGACTCGTCTGGATTTCGTTCATGCCCCTTTTCCGAGGCTCGAGTCTGGGACACGTTCGCTTGGGCTACCGTGCGATCTACTAGTAGCTTCAAAATAACATTTAATTTGAATCATCGACGTAAAGAAAAGACCGCTTGATCGATTACATTATTTAAGGGTTGTTTTTTGACTAGCATCTAGAAAGGTTAATCCTTTCGTCAACTGTGGTAAAGAGATGAGAAAAATGGCACTGTATATAGTGTGGTAGGATTCAGTTAGTGAAATACAAATACTAATAGATAGTCCTCTAGTATGCCCATTTGTGTTTTTTATACGAAGGGTAATTAATTAATAAAGAAAGTTACAAACAAAAAAAAAACGTAAATAATTCCACGAGTTCAACAAACAGTGTCAATAAGCGAGAGTGCATACAATAATATGAAAGCGCATCTGTATCAATTCAAGCGGGCAGCTGAATAATCCTGATAACATTGACCGTTCGAATGAGATTTTAAAATTAAAAAAATATTCACTGTACTCATAAAATAAACCATTCTATAAGGATCATAGACAATTTGTCAGACAGTGAAGCGTGTAGACGACGCAAATTAAATATGTAGGTGCCAACATGTTTTTAATAGGACGTGGGTTTGCTGCTGCCGGCACATAGTCGTGTAGGTGACATGTGCCTGGTATTAAATATGCTGTCAACGAGGCTCATTTACTTATTAATAGACTAGATGGCAAACATGAAAATGTTGCTACACTTAAATAATTTGAAAGTAAATTGTTTATGCTCAGTTGAAATGAATACTTCAAAAGAGTCTTTACGTATCCAAAGGGTCTCAAGAAGCCATCGTTGGCTGTCACTAACCAGCAACCGTATGTTTGAGCACGCAGCTCGTGTCACGGGCGTTTAACGTGTGTAACTCGCATGTGTACGAAAAACAAAAAGTCTATCAACTGTAAGGCGCATAGCTCGCCCAGCGATCCTGCGGCAAAAAACGACATTAGAACGCCCGACGATGCAACGACCTTCGCGGAACAATGTCGACGGACGATGCGCCCGCGCAGCTGCCAGGTGCGAATTAATTGCCGCGAAATACGATTACTATGGAACTGCTGCGCTTGGAGTTGTGACTGCTGTCAATAGTGCGTTCAAGCTACTCGGGGTTTCAAGGACATTATAGCTTAATCAACGACTTGGGGTTCTTCAAGAGTTTTAGTTTCCTAAAAGGCCAGCAATGGATTGACAACCCTTCTCGAGTTTCCTATGTTTATAAGCAGCAACTACTTTCTACTCTACGTGCTTTTTATCCCGAAAAATATTATCAGTTCCCAAAAGAGTTGCTCCGTGTACAGTCAGTAGCAATAACATCTTATGGAACACGCTCTTATGCCTCTTGTAATAAAGACATGTCAGATATTTCTCCGACCGACTGCATGAACTGTAGTTGTAAAATAGGTCTGTATAAAATTTGCAACAGATAATGATAGTAATAATTATATAACGTCAATACAAAGCCGTGTGTGTAATCAATCGATAGCGCTGAGCATCGTCGCAAATTGCGCGTACGCCGCTCGACGCGACCGATAAATCCAATCTACACCTGACTACCCTCTTGACTAATGTAAATAGCATCCTTGTTTGTAAACTAGGCCAAGTTCTGCTCTAACGTCGATAACTGTTTTTCTAGCACTCTCGACGTGTAAAACATCTAGTATTTTTCAAGGAATGCCGTGTAACTAGTTGCTATGAATATAGGCGATTGAGACCAGATTGACCACTGATGTATATGATAGTAGAGGACGCTCGCGACTTCGTACGCATAGAATTAAGTTTCCCGCTATTCCCCTTAAACGCCTTAGGAGTTGAATTTCCAAAAATCCCTTCTTAGCGCACCCTTAAGAGGAATATTCCCTGTAAATTCCAAGTCCTAAGTCGAGCGGTTTCAGATGTGCGTTGATCGGTCAGCCAGTCAGTTTTTTCTATTTTACAACTTTAATTTAAGTTGCCGTGTTAGTTTGTCTGGGTCAAATCTTAAAGGTCGAATTTGAACTAGTTCCCGTCAATGGAATAGACCGAAATTTGGAATACATGAGTAAACCGGATGACAATGCAATATTATGGTACCATCGAGGTGATCTGTTGGATGATGGAGTCGGAAGGTGCGACGTGATCTTTGCTGTACTTATTACGGACCCGCCGAGTTGCGGCTCGTATGTTTCGTCTTGATAAGTAGAAAATGTCTGAGCGGAAAAACTATGACCGGCCACAAAAACTCGTCCCAAAAAGAAATTTAAGACACTTATTTGAATAATGTAACTCAAGCCTCATATTCTCTTTTTCCTGACAATGCAGTCACAAATAACGATCAGTTGCACATAATCGCAATTCTTTAGATCTTGGTAATCTTACTACGTGCCACGGAAAGTAAAAGAGTTCAATCAATTTGTTTCTTTATGTCATTCAGACGGCAAACTAACACACACCAGAAGGCCTATATAGCGAACCTGCAAACGCTGCTATCGTAGCTGTTTTCCATCTGCCATCAGCTTACGTTAATCCTATACATCTTGTAGATTTTCGAAAACCAGCACCCTGATGGTAAGTTGGCTCTTAGGCCCTCATTCGCGAACTCAACAACCGAAATTTTGGAATTGACAACGCAATTTCCTTTTATGCTACATCAACCTACCTTCATTGAATCTTTAGACAGTTTTCAAATAGCAGATGAATTCAGATAGGCCTTACAAATGGAAATTGCGTATTTTACCTTTCGATTAGGTTGTGGAGGGCCTTGAAGAGCAACGAACGGCACTCGTAGGACAATCCACTCTCCCAGGATCCTTGGTCGCCTTCTGTAAACAATAAAAAGGAATATTTAGTGGCTGCATTGCGTAGATGGCCGCTGTCATACCGCTGGGAGTTTTTATGGGTCCGCAAAAACATTTAAACAATACCTCTTGAAAACAAACAGAGACTTCTCACATAACATAAGGGGTCCTTTTTTACCACTTTGGTACGGAACCGGAAAAAAGACAAGTTCAGGCTCATAACAGATAATTTATAGGCTCTGCAAAGGACAGACAGGGAAGAATCTAACAAAACCATAGAAGTATTGCGATATTGCAGGTTTTTTTTTGATAGGGTAAAAGAAATCTGTTCTGATAAAAATCACGAGAGGTTTGTGTCAAAAGCGAGAGAGGTATCTTTTTTTTAATTATTATTTACTGAGAAGTATCGTTTTGATTTCTCTACCTAAAACGTAGAAATAATTGTTTTTTTTTTAATTATTGTCTCAGTAAACAGCGAAAAAATGCTATAGAGACCAACCTCTACCTCATAGGAATATTTTTTTAGAATACCTTGTTAAAAAGTTCCTGGTTGGTTGGTTGTGAATACAGAAAGCAATCTGTATTTTCTAAATGTCGTAAACTGTAAGTCATCGCGAGCAGATTTAAGTTGAAGTATGGTCAAGTACTGTCGCGACCATGACGCGAGTCCCCTTGACATTGACAGCGTCTTTTGTCTCAACTAAATGGTACAACAGTCGTTTGCATGCTGATATTTAACGACTTCGGTAATGTACAAAGGAAAATTTAATGTGCATTGTTTTTCCGCGCATGGAGAATGGAAATTGAAAGGAATTTTCCAGGTAGCTAAGTATGGATATGCGAGTTTATCGCGCGCATACGGTTGTCATTTGGATTGTCTTTGCAATAAATCAATACGCATCGAAGGTTAAGATATAGAAGAAAATATCAACAATAGCGTCGCAGGCGGTGCGATAAAGCTGTGCAGCGGCGAGGTGCGCGGAACGCTTGAAATAGCTGTTGTTGCATTCGCAATCGGAAGATAAACCCAGGCCTATCACCGGCGTTACACGCGAAAACAAAACGCGGCGACGTTGCCGCTCCGCGCGCCGTCCCGCTCTAGGGGCGGGGCGGAGCGCCGCGTGACGTCGCATCGGCCCGCGGCGCACGTGCTTGTGTTTGTTGGACACACATGCAAGCGTCGCTAACATTATAATTGACATTGAATTTTCTTCGCGAACCATAACAGTACGTTCGTTGATACAGCGAGGAAACATTCCTAGATCTAACGATTCGATAGCTACTCGTACACCAAAGCTTATAAAGTAATCGTTACTTCCGCAGGCGACTAAGGAAGAATCATGATCCAAGAATTGTCTATCCTCAAAATTCTGAAGGTTTTTTTACGTTGCTGGATCGGTTCCAAAGATCCCAGCCTTGACATTACCACTCCAGGTGCGCGCGCGCGTGCCGGGACGCGCCTGATCTAGTTCAGCACGCAACATCCTTCCAGGAGCTTATCGCACGTTTGCCTCGTTATCGCTACAATGTCGGAATCGATTACCACCGATCGGCTGACAGATTGAATCGCAAACGGTTTCGACGAGCGAACGGTTTATCAATCACGTTAATGAGCGGAGATAATTTTGATGAAACGCCGATCTTTGTGTATTTACCTCGTCCTGGCGTGTCTGATTAGGTTTTTTTTATAGTAGATGTTATCTGAAATTAAATAGAGGTTTTCTACGTAGTACAAGATTTGGTAATCGAGTAAATAGCGTTGCGTAGATACCGCTAGGTACTCGTTTATAGAGGTTGTTGTGGATAGCGGCGAGCGGTGCCGGCTCCGCGGTTGTTATCGAGTTGGGCACCATCAGCGCTCATCTGCCAAGGCCGCGAACGGTACGCTTACCGTACTGGATACCGGAGCGAGTCACGACTCGCGCCGTACCATCGCGATGCACACTCCTCAAGGATTTCGTCATCGATCTACTTTAATCTCAATTCTGAGGTTTGGTTTCCCGCGTTGGGTATTGCGTGCCGAATCATCTGTCGGATCGAGATTGTGCTGCGCCGCAAGCGGCAAGCCGCGCTCGCTCCAATTTGCATTGCCTAATCCTGCCGTTAGACACGACTGCGATAAAGTGACATTCTGGACATTGCGACTGGATGTTTATCTTGTCAGTTTTGACTTTTGACTTTTTATGTAGGGATGTTGTTTGTTAATGTTGTTAAAAGGTTCAAGGTCGCATATTTAGTACGATGCGGAGCGGGTGCCGACACTGCCGGTGGTTGGCACGACCTTGCGCCGGGATCGATACCGGGCAGCAGACGCGCGCCGGCGGGCCCTCCCTCCGCCGAAACGCAATCGCCACGCGATTATCACCGAGAGGATTGTTTGTTTGGCGCTGCTAATGGTTACCGACAGATCTGTGGTTTGTGATTGGAAAGATTCCATTGCGCGTCTATCCTACAAATAAAACTGAAGGTTGGAAAGAGATAAATATGTTATTTTACGAGCGTCTAGTGAGCGGCGATTTATCGAAGAGGGTGACAGCGCAACAACATTATCGTGCGACACGTGGGTGCGCGGCTTCTCGCTCGCGCCGCAACCTGAATAATCCGCCGCACTACTGTTCCTACCGCACCGCATCTTAGATATGCTTGTGTATCAGCGCTTGCCTCGGGAATTTACTCACAGGAATGTTGTGCCAACCGGTAGATGGCATCGTTGTTTGATTCTACCATGTAATCATTGTAGAAGTATTTATAACTAAGAAGGTATTTATCGCTCTCTGATGATGACGAGAAAAAAGACGAATTCATTAAACACCACAATACAGTATATGTTTCTTAAATTGTATCTATTTGTGAGTTCCTGTAATTGGCTCTGTACCTCTATTTAAGTTACTATCAGAATTGTTAGCCGTTGCTTCTCCTAAAATAAATAAATGAATAAATAAAATCATAATGATGTTATACTAATTCACGTTAATCGAAAAGCCGCATCAATTCTAATTTGACCCCGTTTCCGAACATAGAAACGCTTGAAGCTTTCAATCAGACAGTTTGTAATACGATGCCAGCCTTAAGGGCTTTCGCGTAGCAGACATAATAGGGAAAACATTAAGTTGAAAGAAAAATAGACCCGTTTGACAGCTAGGTGGAGCGTCGATGCGGCAACGTCGCGGAAAATCTGCGCGCGCTTTGTTTACAAGCCGAGGCGAGGTTAACCGCTGCGGTAACGCGGCGGAACCGGTCGCGAATAGAGAGCATAGTTGTAAGAGAGAACAATTGAGATTCTGAACGGCTCATACCCGTAAAGGTATTGACGCCTTCCGATAATGCAATTCAAGATCGTATCGAGCGTGTGGAGATCTGTCAGTTCGCGCGCGCCCTGTGGCCGGCGCCCGCCCTCGCGTCGTCTCAGTCGCGCGGGGAGCGCCGTCCCGGTCCCGCACGCCCACGTGCGCGTGACGTCACGGCGCCCCGCACCCGCAGACGTCATACGGCCGCCCGCTACCACCCGATATGGACGAAATGGGGGGATTTTTCTGTATACATACAGGAAAGTTGCATCAATATCTGTTTTTAACTTAAGACATCACACTCGAAAGGAGGTTATGAACGTATAGGTACACATAAACGCGATTTAGTTGAAAAGCCAAGGAATGCAACAGATGCTCGTACATGTTATAGTCCAAATAAAACACCGGGTCGGGATCTCGAGTGTGGAATAGTAACCATCTGCGGAGCGCTCGGCCCGGGACCGCAGCTGTCGGCCCTCCCTCTTGAGCGCTTTGTTTTAAACATAGGTCTTATAGCCACTTACCGGGACGGGACAAAAGCATTTCTATTAAAGGTGTTATAATTTAAAGGAATATAACGTGCCTAGATTGCGTAAGACATGCTTTTCCTTTGCAGTGGGACAAATATACAGGCTGTTAAAAAGTAAAGAGTCAGTTGCAACACAACTATTGCAAAATGAAACGGCCGAAATGGGTAACGGCCCATTCATTTAATGGTGTGACGAATCCACAAACGGTATCGGAAAGAATATTGTACAGTGTTGGGAGTAACGTTGCGGCTTCCCAATCGATACTCGGTTAGCGGCGGAGCGCGCGCGCATCAATAAATAGCCCGATCGATACACGTCACTCGCATTTTATTAATATAACCGAGAAGCGGCCGCCGTTCAACAACCCCACGCATGAGGCTCTCTCTTACGTCCATAGTTACATCACCTTTAAACTTACAATTTAGG
The DNA here is from genome assembly GCA_923062465.1 of Acleris sparsana. Classification (NCBI taxonomy): domain Eukaryota; kingdom Metazoa; phylum Arthropoda; class Insecta; order Lepidoptera; family Tortricidae; genus Acleris; species Acleris sparsana. The sequence continues at coordinate 17,362,443 of OV281290.1, forward strand.
TATAAATATATATATATATAAACGGTCAAAGTATCGCCTAATTAACATCCGAAACACGTGAATGATTTCGATAAATACGAAGGTAAACATTTCAAATATTTGCGCGGTTAATAATAAAACTGCAGGCATCCGTCAAACTAGTTAAGTATAGCAGCTAGCTAGCACCGTTAAGAACTATGACAAGTAGACGTTTGAAGTGCGTGGAAGCAGCATCTTTCCCACGGCCTCGTTACTTTTAGAGCATGGGCTGTATACATTGACGACGTTACAACTAAGCGGTGTAAACGCGTCAGTTGTGAGGATTCAATGGATTCCGCGCGATTTGAAAGTGTTGCAGGTGTTGCTGCGGCGAGGGTAACGGTAATGTTCGGCGAATTCTCATTTGGACGAGTTGCGAATGTGTGCGTGAGTACTTTAGAGCTTTACGAGTTCAAAGAACAATCCGCTTGTAAACTTGTTAACATTCTGAAGCTTCTGACACTTTATTGGGTTTTGTACGTTTAGTTGTTGCATGTAGTGTTTACCTTTATTAATTATAGACACTATTTATATTGTGTTGAGACAACAGTTAGTGAACCAATATATGTAGTTTCCGTTCATGGAACGGGCATAAATTTTGAACGATGACAATGCAGAATGAGCGTAGAGCTGATCTCGGAAGGTGGGCACAGAATCACCGCTGCAAGCAAGTCAAGTCAATCTCACATTCTACAGCAATAAGGTCGAGTTTCCAAATGGTTTCAAATGACTTGCCATCTGTAATGACATTGACAACTTCAAGCACTTATTTTTTTAATGTCCTAAATTTACGTCTCTAAACCCATAAGACAGTCCGCAGATACTTATTTTTACAGCCAAACAACTCATACCCTCGACTCATATAGGTGGAAAGCGGTCGGTGAGCGGCGCGCTCGCTCCCACAACGAGCTGCGCGCACGCAGCCCACACTGCCCTTACTGCTAATTAATCAAGCTAACGGGCGGTTTCCACACTCTCATGATTTATTTGGCCAAGCGGAACAATGTTAAGTGGAGTTGACGCTTAACCTGTGTTTCATACAGTTAGGTTTACGAGAAAGTAGACCGTTTTTTTTTTAATCCGAGATGTATAATAATCATTGCATGCCCGAGAGTATATTGTACCAACCTAAACAGTGTTTTTTTTTTTTAAATTTGAAACAGTAGCTGTTACTTTGGTGTTTAAGTTGTAATCACGTGAAACATCATATATTATATCGTGCCTAAAATCTGTGTATTACTCTAATTGTCATAGTTAAGTTCAGACTAAACACACAGACATTGTTATCTAACGTGGCGCGAATGTCAACCAGCAGAGCGGAAGAGGCGAGCGTTATCTCATATCTCTCTCATCACATACAGATCGTGCGGTGAGATAATATTAGGATTAGATAATATTAACGAAACACTGACAACATACAAGTAACATAACATGGTAACAAAAAAACCATCTATAACAACGAATAATGACGCTTGGGGCTCTATTCTACCCCGTAAAGCTATATTACTTTTGGCATCTTAAATAGGTTTCCATGTCAACTGATAGGTAAACTTGAAAATGCAACATGTAAACAGGTCAAGAACATACTGAAACGATATTTACTTAATAAAAATATAATGTTACAATGTTAATAAATAAAACATATTAATAATAAAACGTAGAACTCATGTATACTCTTAACTGATAAAATCTTTGATTAACTTAAGATTACAAGTTAAGATAAGTTAATAATATTTGTTTTTTTGTGTAAGAAATAAACAGATTTTTTTTTTTACATGTTATCGTAGTTCTCTCTCTAGAGTATCTTTCGGCGTTTCTTCTGACGCAATGATGGTTTTGTCAGAAGCGTTATTTCGGTTCTTTTTTAACTCGGCCGCCATAATTGTCAAGTAAACAAGAGCTGTAATAACGTTGACGATATGATAACATGTCTAAAGCAACTTGGTTTTACCGAGCAGGGTTTATTTACATAGTCCAATCAATATTGGGTTCAATTGTTTTTTCATATCACCTACTCGGAAAGGGGGACTTTTCTTCCCTGCTAGGAGGGATCAAAGTGGCACTTTTCTGTTCAAGGACATTTTGTTGCCAAATTTGATAATTGTTGTTAAGTGCGATAATTTCCTGTTGTTAAATTTGATAATTTCAGCATTTCTAGAATGTGTGAATAATTAAATTTGTTTCATCACTAAGATCTTTTATTTTCCTCATAGGTGATGTGAAAAGCAGTATGTGTCACACAGTAGCAAAATTATTTCCACCTTGGGCGTTAACACTTGAATCCCTCACTACGCTAAGGATTCTATTTTAGAATCCCTCGCTACGCTCGGGATTCAATTGTAGAATCCTTCGCTTCGTTCAGGATTCAACGTACGCCCTCGCCTTAAATATGTCATTTTGCTCCCTTGTGACACAATCTACTATGTAATTCGCTATTTCTTGTTCTATTTCTTTTCCAAATGTATATAAAAAAGGAGAGAAATTTAAATTTAGTACCCTTTTAATGTTAATTCTTCTTACCGTCTCAGTTCTAATACCTACTTCGCAACTCGCCTTGCCGAGAACAAGTTCGAAAAGTGGTTCGCCTTTTTTTCATACCGCTAAAGGAACATCATTTAAAATGACGGTGTCGTTGTAAGTACATTACACTACCCACGCACCTTCGCCGGCACGGCTCCCCCTGCCGGCCGACTCCGTGAATAGAACAATCAAACTAAGACTTGTGGAAATCTCTGACTTGTACAGAACACATACAATATAAGCTGATTATTTAAAACTATTAAATAGAGACCCCCGATATAACAGCGTCCTCTTCTTTCAGAGCTATACAGGGTGTCCCTGGATAAAGTTGACAAACGAATAGGGATGATAGAGCAGCTAAAAGGCTATCTATTTAACCCCTATGTATGTTCAGCGATTTTTAGCAGTTTCGGAGATATTGATCATTTTAATTTGAATTTTTGTAATTTTCCCTTATGTGCATGTCACGTAAAATCATTAATTACATGTTTTATTTCATAACTTTTTCAGTTGTATCTTACATAATTAGAATCATTACGAATCAGCAAAGTTTTTAAACTGTTTTGCACAAACGGAAAATTGATATTTAAACATCCAACAAAGTCTTAAAAGACTGCGTTTTCTAAAATCTACGAATAAAACATGCTGAATCGCGCGAAGCTAGAAAAATTAAGTTTCTATCAAAATTATCGTTTTTGGCACAAGCGTTTACTTCCGACTCTAGTTTTTTTGCAGTCATTATTTGCTTAACCAGGACAAACTAATGAGATCCAACACCGTGGGTCTACGTTAAGTATAGCGGAGATGCTTTCGCCAACTGAATATGGCACTGTCATCGGGTTTACTAAGGGTCTCCCTAGGCCTATCGACGCGGAATCGCCTTGAGCCGATAAGAAAAAGTTTTATTTCCATGGAATAAGATCGAAAACGACGTCGTACGGCTCGGCGTTGCGAACGGAACGTCGTTTTCGGTCTTTTCGCATGGACATGAAACTTTTTCTTACCGGCTCAAGCTGATTCCGCGTCTGGAGAGACCCTTAATGCGGTCAGAATTTCAGCCCATTCCATTAATAGGAACTGGTTCAATATTGACTTGCAAAATTTTACATACTCATGTACAGTCAGCGTCATATAGTTGGTAGCATCCAAAGTAGCCAAATAGTTCGTTACACGCCCTTGATACTACGGTAATAATGACGTGTAACGAACTATTTGGCTACTTTGGATACTACCAACTATATGACGCTGACTGTACCTACATAAGAACAATGAAAGTTTAATGAAAGTAGTGGGTTTGCTCTCGCACCCCTGAGCTTCTTCTCACAACGGCTAATAAGTAATAACACAAGTAGTATTTTCTCACCATCACTGGAAGCTGTTCACCACAAATGGGTCAACGAGACGGTCATTATTCATGCATTTAATGCTGTTCATAAGAAGTTTTAAAACAAACTTCAATGACACGCTAAAGTTAAGCTAAACTATCAAAGGGCTCATTGTCAGGAATTCTCACTATGCGCACGCGCACGACGGTCATTTATCGCTGCCCGAAGCCGACACTACGTTTAGAAAGTTAAGACATTACGCGTGACATTGAATTGTAACTATAGTATAGTGAAAAACGTAAATTCTCTATAAGTGGCGACTTTAAAAGAGGTCATTCAACTTTGAACTGCATAGCCACCAATATTTAACGACACCGACAGGAGAAAGGCACACGAGTTAGTTAACATAAAAGTACTTAAACAACTGTAACCAAATGTGAGATTTAATAAACAAGACCGAATGTTTTTTAAAGGCGAGAAACACTCTCTACTCTCTCTCTTTACAGTAGGTAAAGTAATCTAACGACCCATCTCATTCGTCTAAAACAGAGCCATCCGTCATCATATACTAGGGATACAGAGCAACCAAACACAAGGGTGCGGCTCTACTGAGGCGGAGACGAGCGGAGCTGTGCCAATATTAACCAATAGAAGGCGCATGCGGTCACGTCGAGCGCGCCATGCGCACGTTAGCTAAGATTCTATTGGTTAATATTGGCACAGCTCCGCTCCGCTCGTCTCCGCCTCAGTGGAGCCGCACCCTTAATATGGGTGAGAAACATTATCCTCCAAAAAAAATCCTGTAGCTATTTCCAGATCTACATTTCAGATTAATTTAATTTTAACGACGCGCTGGCCTAGTTGGTAGTGACCCTGCCTACGAAGCTAACGGTCCTGGATTCAAATCCCGGTAAGGGCAGAAATTTGTGTGATGTATTTAAGTATATATTCCTCAATGTAAGTATTTATATCTTTGCCACTAGGCACTAGGCTTATGGGTACTAACCCATAGTACCTACAAACCTAGAGCTCAGTTTGGGACTAGGTCAATTGGTGTGACATTGTCCCCTGATATTTATTTAATTATTTGCATAGACATTAAATTTCCACTGTATATAATTTACCATACCATAGTCTGTATTATGTATGATCAAAAGCTAACAAGTTCAAGTCTAGTCAATGAGAGTTACATGACTCAGTTCTATACCTTTGCGAAGCGGCCAGTTATTGAAAATGTACCCTATATCATTGCCGGGGTGACACACCTGTCTGATAGTCTGGTTGGCTGTCGCGAGGGCAGTGCGACGCAGATCAGGTGTCGTACTGACCGGGGGCAAACCCTGCGGAACTGGTTCCTCAGGTCGCACCGGCCGGGGAGAAAGTAAACACTATTTCAACAGGTTAAAACATTTTATACAACAAGGGTGTTCTCTTAAAAAAGTTGTCAGCGAGCTTACTAGCGCAGCGGGTCTAATGTGTTTAAACTACGAGGCATAATACGTCTCTTTGATTTTGACATTCGAAGACAAGGCAGACAGAGTTATGTGTCATTTAGCTCGATCCCTTTGCGAAGTTGCGGCCACTTATTGAAAATGTACCCTATATCGTCGCCGGGGTGCCACACCTGTCTGATTGGCTGTTGCCAGGGCAGTGCGACGCAGATCAGGTGTCGTACTGACCGGGGACAAACCCTGCTCAACTGGTTAGTCAGGCGGCGCTGACCGGCGATAAAAGTAAACACTATTCCAACAGTTTATTTAGGTACTAATGTAGTGCATAATGTTACGGCATTGTATTTAGTCATATGAGTTCGTATTTGTCTTGTTTTCTGAATTTCACTAGCTTATCGATGACTGAGAGTAAGCAAAATTAATACGAACTTTTCCGGACAAATGCGATCTCGTATTCACTACATCTGTAAAGGGATCTGATACTCTTAATCTAATCACTTTTTAAAGTGACGCAGCACATATTAATCGGCGAATTTAAGTAGTCCCGTTTAAGTGCAGAAAACACATTTTAGCGCGTGCATTCTCAACTAGGCAGCTTTATACGACATAGAGCACGAGTCACGGTACTACTAGATTCATAGCAGCGATCGGTAATTATCGTTTCTCTATGAGAAACAAGTGAAAAGTCAGTCAGCTGCGAGCGCAAGTATGATAGGGACAGAAAGGGCGAGTTCATCGTGTCAAGCCAACAGCGTGCGGGTCACGTAAGAGTTGTCGATCGAACGATTAAGAAAATTCTCTTGAAATAAACTAACAAGGAAAGGTACCCAACTGTCCGGCTCCGATTTTGTTGATTTTGATATATGTTAGAGAGTAGGTTAAAATAACAGACACGTATTTTTTTTTAGCGGCCCAAACTCAATCTGTTGGGAAAAATTGACCTCCAAAGTACTGAAAAGTGACAACCCTCTAACTCATAGTGGTTTGATTATAAATGTTCAACAAGATGAAAAAATAATGAGCACGTGTTTTGTTATATCGGCTAAAACACATATTTAATAAAAAATACCCTTCAAAGTTTTTTTTTTCTTCAAACAGGTTGAGGTTTGTGCCACTAAAAAAACATGTCTGTTATTTTAACCTACTCTCTAACATATATCAAATCAACAAAATCAGAGCCGGACAGTTGGTTGCCTTTCCTTGTAAGTATTAGAATTAAAGGCCAGTATTAAAGTAAACAATGCTAAGACAAAAAGAGGTACTGGCAGATAGAGCTCGTTCCGGACGACCGTCCTCCGAGGCGAAGGCTAAAAGAACGATTTAATTGCCTCCACAATTAGCCTATAAAACGACCTGTTGCGCATTGCTGAGACGTCTAAATGAAAACCGACTCTTACGCATTGATAGCGATTTAGTTACGTAACAAACTAATGTGTCGCCTCGGGTGATTCATGTTTTCTGTCCTCTATAAATAGCATGCAACTGTATGTCGCGTCCATAAATTAATTAACGTAGCTTTTAAAAAAAAAAAATTATACACTTTGTGAAATAAGTAGTTGTTATTTTCATCGCTTTAGCAGTGTAAAAGTAAGAACTTCAGATGGATGAAAAGTATTTTAAATGAGACTTCAACTTTGAAAATAATAAATTGGTACCAACCTATTGCATTTGTTTTTTTTAAATATCTAAAAAGTAACAACAAAAATCACCTGTAATTTGATGGCACAGATAAAAAGGGCCAACTCCGAAATATATAGTAGGGTAGAGCAGTAAAAAATAATAGAGAAAATATTTTAATCAAACGAATTATTTGATCATAACAACTATTTGTATCATTAGTTCCGCTTAATGTGGTATTCGTTTTTTAATGGCAATGAGAAGGCTCGCGAGCACTCAGGCCACCTGATGGTAAGTGGGATCTGAGACCCATAGACATTTGAAATCTCAAGACTACAATCTTAAAAACTGCCATCCTAAGACTTCAAATGCGTTGCCAACCGTGAGGACTGAGATGGAATGCCTCTATGCTAGTAATTTCACCGGTTGTCTTATCCCCACAACGGAACACAGCAATGCGAACACTGCTGCTTGTCGGTGAGTTAATGGATAAGACGGTGGTAGCGATCCGGACAGACCCTGCACAATGTCCTACCACCACTAATAACACCACCCACTCGCTCCACTTTAGTATATTTAGACGACCACAATTCACATTCTCGTGGAATATACCAGTAGGTATAATACCCCTTCTGACTTCCATCTCAATCCCCAGGTTTAGCGCGGCTCCCACTTGAGTCAAGTTGCACGGGATCAAGACAGTAATCGGCTAATTATCCGGCTCCCGTTGCCCGATATCACGCCGTCTAGACGTATTCCGGCTCCGTAGATTATTATACAGTACAAAATGAGTTGGCATATATGTGTACGCATTTACCTATGAATAGATGACAATTTCAATTGAAGTTAATAATAAAATAAGACAATAACCGTGTGTGCGTTAATTATTTACAAGCTTTTATTTAACTACACTCTGTATATTTATTTGTTTCTTTGGCTCAGGGCGACTTCGTCCACAGTCCTAATTCGTCACGTTCTTAACCCGTCCACAATGCCATATGGCCCACTATTCCAATTCGTCGGCATTCCTATATTGTCACCTTCCTAACTAGTCCACGTTTCTATATAGTCCACAGTGCTAACTCGTCCACATTTCTATTGTGTGGTCAACTTCTTCAATATTGTGTAGCTAACTTCAGTTAGCGCTGTGGACGATATAGGAATATGGACGACTTAGCACAATGGACAAGATAGGAAATTAATGATATAAAAATGTGGCCGAGTTAGGAAGGTGACAATTTAGGAATTACATGCTGACGACATGGCATTGTGGACGAGTTAGGAAGGTGACGAAATAGGACTGTAGACAAAGGCGCCCTGAGCAGTTTCTTTTTATCAGAATGTTGCCATCGAATTTTAACTACCTTCAGATTATCAATACGAGCTGAAATTTGGTATAGGTAATGTCTGATGTTTACCTTGAGCCTATTCAATATTATTGACTGTGGTATCAATAAACTAGTCTTATCATGGAAATGGATAGTCGTGACAGGAACTCAACCGCACACAACCAAACTCGCAGAGTTTTTACTCATAGATTGGCATCGTGATGAGTAGATTATGACTTTACATAAAAGTTCAGTCGACAAGCAATCTTGTCACATTTTGAGAGAAGCTTAATTTTGTTCTGCTCACTGCTAACTCGATCACTATAATTAGCAACGATTATTTTCTTAAAGCACAAAACAGGCCTTCTATTCTACTGGGTAAATAATATTGCTTTTGACGTTTTATTGACGCCATTACTACTTGCTTATTACTTGACGTAATAAGAGCTATCGTAAGTTGACATTTATTTTTTATAGCCTATGCCATGAAGGCAAACGAGCGCACAGGCCACCTGATGGTAAGTGGAAACTGTGACCCATAGACATTCACATTCACAAGACTGCAAGCTTTAGACTGCAAATGCGTTGCCAACCCTGAGGACTAAGATGGAATGCCTCTATGCTAGTCATTACACCGACTGTCTTATCCCCAAACCGGAACACAACAATGCGAACACTGCTGTTTGGCGGTAGGTTAATGGATAAGATGGTGGTAGCGATCCGGACGGACCCTGCACAACCACCCGCAAACACGGAACATTAAGATGTTTTCATTTATTTTTGTCATTGTAAATAATTTGTGATTGTCTGTCGCCGACCTAAAAAGTTCTTGTTTCGATCATTAATTTCGCGGCGTGAAGAGGATCTAACCAATATCAAGACACTTTATCATAGTACTCATTTTTCATTCAGCATATAAAAGTCTACATCTGGAGCATAGTACTATACGGTAGCGAAAGTGGACAATGACATAACGGGATAGACAACGACTAGAAGCCTTTGAAATGTTGTGCTGGCGGCAGATGGAGAGGATTAGCTGAACTCAGTAAATTTCCAACGAAGAAGTGCTTAACATGGTTGAAGAGAAGAGGTGCTTTTTGGAAGCCGTTGGAAATAGAAATTTTATGACACGACGGAAATTAAGACCATAGTGGAAGGGAAAGTTGAAGGGAAGCGCAAGAGAGGAAGGTCAAGGGAATGTTCATGGATCAGATAAAAGAAAGTGGACGCCGAGTCGTATCAGGCCCTAAAAGAAAGGGCTCTAGAAAGGAGTCATGGAAATTGCTCCAGCGACAAAAGCCTAGCACTTAGGACACCGCACGGAAACTATAGTTTCTTTTTTTCTTGTTAACATAAATTATTCATAATACATATTTCGTTCAAAACCGGCCACATTTTTATATGGGACCCATCCATATCCACGTGATTTTTTTCCTCAAAAACTAGTCATAGGATTTTATTTCCCACTAAGTATTTTTATATATTAACCAAGACACACAACATTTTTTTTTTAACAAAGTTCACCGAAGTTTTTTTTCCATACTTAAAGTGCGGTGATTGCCAATTGCGGTTTTTTATACTTATTCAGACATGAGATCCTTATTGAGAATGTATGTTTATTGCTGGAATGATCGTTAACACAGCGTAACTGCCGGCCTTCTCAATGAACTTGAGAAATTTTACTATTCGGAACGTTTGGCACGGTGTCAAACACGATGACACAGGTAGCGCTTTCTTGCTCACGGCTACACAGTTCATCAGATTGTATAGTAATACTATAGTAGGCTCCATTTAGGATGACCGCTCTGACAGCTCACATTAACACTTATTATCAAGGATAGGAAAAACGCCCGTCATTTTGAAAACATAACCCTGTTCCGTACCGCAGAGACTTCCTTGATGTAAAATAAAAATATTACTAGGTATTTTATTTATTTATTATACAATAATGTATATGTATTCAGCGATAATGTAATGGGAAAACGCAAACAAACAGACAAACAGTAACCCAACTTCAACGATTAAATATGCCCCAATGATGTCCGTAGACTGTGAACGAACTTTTTTGACTCATAAATAGGTCCTAAACTCACTGCGTTATGGACAAACAAGTAAAAACTTTTTTTAAATGAAGTTATTTTTGATTGGCGAGATTTTTTTTTCCCAGAACCATTCCAGTGTTATTAATTAATAATATTTTCGCTGAACATATATGAATTATGGTATAATAAATGTAAAATTCCTACTAATATTTTTAATTAACATCATAAGGAAGTCTCTGACGGGCGTTTTCCCGATCCTTGCTTATTATAAATACTATGCTGATACAAATATTGCGATGACTAGCGAGTCGTTTATACACGTTTTCTGTAACACACATCTATTGATGAAAATCGCATTAAAATCTGCAGCATAGTTTGAAAGCTCTAAACGTACCTACAAACAGAACTCGAAAAGCAACTTTGTTTAATACTATGTAGAGATGATTACTAATCGCTTTTTGTCTTGCTTTACGTTTGAAATTACAAAATACGGCTATCACATAGATAATCTTTCATTGACCTAAACAACGTTATCTTTTAACATTAGAAGAATAAAGGTCAAATGCAGACACAATTCCTTTGAAGAGACTACGATTGCCGATAGCGTAAGAAACTGGTAGTACTGTATGTAGGCTGACATAGGTAGATCTGTTTTAACTTCTAAACTATTAGATCAATTTTATAAATGATTTTTTTCCATGATTTGCTAACAACGTGGGAATGTCGTAAGTTTATATTTATAACAATTACTAAAACTTTTTTTGATGACATAAATGATTGACATTTTGCCATTGTTGTTATTTAAATTTCACAGTTTAGGTATCCCATGTCACCTGGGGTGGTGAAAGGATTCTAACGATACCACACACGTTTAAATCGGCTCAGGCGTTTAGAAGTTATGGTGGAATAAATAATCATTACATATGTACATACATGAACCCCGTAAACATTACACTACTTTTTTGGGCAGTCGTGTAAAAGGAAATCCAAAACAAACAAACAACTCAAGTATCAACACGTGAATCCTTAACTTAATCCACTTAATTTAAAAACGTACCCGTGACACTTCCCCCTTAATTTCATAGGGTTTCAACTCATAATAGAATTACCTTTAGGCGATTGAGAGCGTTGTGGGTCGGACCCTAATTGCGGGTTGCCGCGGTCGCGTTCCGGGCGGGAATCGCGGCGGACCCCGACCGCAGATTACCGAGGTGCGCGCGTTCTTTTCGACCAATCAGGTGCTTTGGATGGATAATGTTTCCGGTTTGCAAACGCGTTAGGCCTAAGTACACCTTTAGGTGATGTTTTTTTATCAAATAAAAGCTTGTTTTAACGGATTTCTACGAAGTCATCACACAGGGGGTTTATGTTACGGACTAAATTATATGATAGCTCTTATTTACTTGACAGTAATAGCAACCGTGGTTACCATAACAGAGGACTAACAAAGATGCTGAACGCTATCGAAAACTGTCAAAGTGTATGTAACTGACATAAGCGGTTGACGCGACCGTCTGGCAGCTTACGTCAATCTATGTCTATACATTTTCAATTACGATAACGATCTTGCCACGCATCTTGTCTAAGGCCACAGTACGATAACATGTCAAAAGCAATTAGATTAAACTCATGTAGAATAGAGCCCATTGTGACACTTTTTTTAAAAGTATTCAGTAAGTATAAATAAACAAAGTATTTAACGTTACGAGCCCGAGCGATGCGGAGTTTGTAAATATTGATTAATTTGTGATAACCATTTTCGGTTTCAACCTGTGGGTAGACAGACACATGTAATGTGTTTGACAAATGTATCGTATCTTAACCTTTTTATTTGCCAACCCGCTTTGTTTTCTGTAACTATAAATATTTCAGGATCTATTTCAGCACCATCGTGTAGAACCCTATAGGTTAGGTTAGTTTTAAAAAAAACCCTGAAATATTTACGGTTACAGAAAACAAAGCGGGTTGGCAAATGTATCATTATCGACCAAAATATCAGAATAGAATTAGTCAATAAAAAAAAACCTAAAGGGTTTATTAGGTCCGCACACGACATCACCTTCCAAAACTAACAATGCATACGGTAAATACAGCGTTTACCATCTGACAATGCCTGCGGGTACACTGTACACGGAGGGTGCGTATCGATCGCGCGGGGCGCCACTTATCGCCGTCTTCGCACCTAATTTATCGCGCGGCCATCGCCATTGTGCACGTGGGTTTATGGGTTAGGTGGACTATTAAATCAATTGATTGAAGTCACGGTGTTGGGGCCGAAGCGAAGGGTGCACGGGTTGTTTTGATCAACATTGAAATACAAGATGATCCTAGTGTAAATGTATAATAAAGAATGGCGTCGTGCTAGTGACGTCAGGCGAACGTATTTTTCTTAATTAGCTTAAATGTTCAAGGAGCGAGTATTTTTTTTATTCTGAGTTACCTTCACTTTTCACTTATGTTTTACAAAATCATTATCTGAAAAACTATATCATTTTACAAACATTCAAAGAGGTATTTCCCGCCGCTGTAATTAAGATTTTTTTGTGACCTAATCTAGCTTATTTAATAAGCCAATGTAATGGTTTAAGCACAAATACGTTTTAGGGAAAATAATGTTTGACAAATGATACGTTTGTCAAACGGAACTTTTAGTCTTACTAATTTAACGATATTTTAACATTTCAGAATACTACACGCTTTTCTTAATTTACACATGTACTTAGTACTATTACTTATAATTCCTTTAAAGTTCCAAACTTATAAATTATCAAGTAATAGAAATTGTGACAGACAACCTTTTTATCAATTCCACTCGCTAAGTGTGGAGCGATTATCATGAGTGTCGCATCCATGCACAAGTCGTCGGACACGTGGTGCGGCGGGCGGCGGTTGCGTGGACCGGGAGAGGCGGGGGTGGCGGCGATTGATTCGGGCGCGGCTAGGGTTGCCGGCGGTGTAGCGGCGTGTTGGCAATGTGATGATCTTGTATGATGAGAAGACTTACCCCTTTTTTCATAAATTCACTATAAAGTTATTTTAGTTAGAGTGTCCCTTTCTGACAAACTCAAATGTTATAATGATAGATAAGGAGAAAGACTATTTTAAGCACATCACATTTTAGGTATTGTGCGTTTGGGATAATGTAAATGATTATAAATTATTTAGTAACTGTATAACTGTTTATTTTGCTTTCACAGTTACGTATAATATGACATCAAGCTAGTTAAGACATTAAGCTATATAAGGTTGATACGCGGTTGGTCAATAATTTACTAATTATTATTATGGTCACTTACACGCAAGTAGTTCAATATTTACGTAAAAATAACCAAATAAAGAAAAAAAAACAAATAAGTTTTTATTTTTAAATTAGTATGGAAAACCAAAATACTACTATGTAGTTCACGATACAATATAACATTGTAAGTAACTTTAAAACTCTATATTTTAATAAAAACTATATTCCAAAACACCATATGTTTCAAGTGGCAACCATAACAAAAGCCCGCCCTAAGCTCGGATCAATATCGCGTAGTACGCGACCGCTGCCGCCTCCGCCGTAGCTGCGCTCACGCTTGTTCCGCGTAGAGCGTCCTCGCTACGAGCCTCTACGCCGCTACGCGGTGTAGCCCGCTACGAAGGGGTGAGTTGCGTTGAGTAGCACACGTTATACAGGGGATTGATTTTGATAGTCTCACCATGTCTTTTGAGGTCGCGTGGAAAACAGTGAACAATGCGCGGGGATGCCAGGGGGAATTGATGTCTAACTCAATGAGGGGTAATGGACAAATAGAATAACGGTAGACGTTAGGAGGGTGGCTATGAAATTTATCTCGGTCACAATCACAAGTCGGTTTTTTTACGCATTCAGAGTTAAGAAATCATAATCAAGTTGATTTTGTATGTAATTCTGGGGTAGCTAAACCATGCTTTGTCCTTATCTACACCGTGTTTTTTTTGATTTACGATAACTTCGGCATATTACTAGGTATATCCATAGAAACTAATTGGTAGATTAGATGTTTAAATATTGCAAAAAAAACATTTTTTTCAGTTGAGAACAAAATAATGAAATCTTTTATCTTTGGTCATTCTAAAAAGGCCTTTAGAGTTAACTAATAATCAGTGTCAAATACGTCTATGTTGGCGTACACACACGTAAAGATAACACTTGACAGGTACAAGATTGTCACTTTAGATTGACGCGTATACAAACCTAGCAATTGGAAACTCTTTACTCATAAGTATTAAAAGAAAATTGTTGTTATCAATTAAGAGCCTTTTACACTAGTTTAACGTGATTAACTGATTAAATTTAAAAATTAAATATCTTTAAAACCGTTAGACTTATCATTTGTCTGTCTTCGGGAAATTAACTTTGTTTGACCTAAAGAACGTCCCCTTAAAGTTATCGTAAATAAAAAAAAACACGGTGCATTATTGTGACATTTGAATTTGACAGATAAGGACAAAGCATGGTTTAGCGTTTGTAAGTAAGAGCATTAGATTGCGAATTACTACTAAGAAACAATACTAAGAAATACAAATCAAAGATAATGATATCTCACAAATTTACCTAGTCCCTATCTAAGCTCTAGGCTTTTACTATAAGTAGTAGGCAACGATAAACACGTAGAAAACATCCAAGGCTCTGGAATAAAATACTTGCGCTTCCCACCAACATTTTCCCATAACAGAAATCGACTACCAATCAGGCTAAACGCGTCGCCAAATAAGATACAAAAATTATTAAAAATTAGTTAAAGGATCATCATGTATTATAAACATGTGTAGCAAGTTGTGGGTTAGCGGCGCAACAGACGGCGTATCGTCCGGGCAATAATTGATGCGGCACGGCAGCGACCCCCGCGCCCGGGGCAGGTCAGCAAACGCATTGCTATAGGATTACTGCGGGCATGGGGCACCTGGTTTAATTTTAAAGATTTGTAACACCTGTCAGTGCAAGTGCGAATTGCATCTATTATTTAGTATTCACACGTGTATAGTACAGGGTGTTTTTAAATAAAATAAACGTTAATTATTCCTTACAGTACTAGGCAGATAAGATGTAAATCCTGACAAATTGCACATGCATGAAGTTTCTGAATATTGATAATGTTGATAGCAGTAAAAATATGTTGTAAAAACAGCTCAACGATCAATTGATCACATTGACCTAATTCCTCGCGAAACTCTAAGCAATTTCCCCACACGTCCTTTGGAGCTACAATCATTGGAAATACTAACCTTGAAAACGTCAGGTTATTGACCCCCAAAACTAATAAGCGGCGTGACGCCAAGACCATAACTTTGTTTTTAATTTAATTTATGTTTTTTTTCATCATTTGCTTAACTTTGAATGTATTGAGGCCAACGTTGCAAAATATGAACAATGAAACAAAAAACTACAATGTAAATGTCATATTTTTATTTGACAAACATCTTTCCTGTGTTCAATAGTTAAAGGCTTGCGTGTATACAAGTTATGTTTTTATCTGATAGGGCTAAAGAAGACCCGACGCCGTTTATGCGGATGTGGGGATTGTAAGTCAGCCAGAAAATAAGGCCTTAAAAACTGTAACTTCGAGTATGTTCACAGGAAAGACGCACGGTAACCTAAATCTGTGTATAACCGCAAAAAACTGTCAAGTTAAGTATGTATCGATAAGTAAAGGGTAAATTGTGTTTGTGTAAATATTTGAATTGCATGTTTTCATGTGAATTCTTATAGTCATTACATGACATAAATTTGTCATTTTTTTGAGATGAACATGACCTTATATCAACTGTTCCACAAGTTAAGTTAATATAACGAAAAGTAAGCGTGGGCGCAGCACAGGGCCAGTAACGTGAACAAATGGGAAGCAATTACAATAATTCGTGAACAAACGTACTGGAGAAAGATCGAGTGCTAGTCGTTTCACGGGGGAAATTGAAGCCTTTGGAATAGGAGAAGAAAATATTTATTGTGAACTGTGTACAAATGGTTTTCGGAAAATCCTTTCGGGTGCACCAAACCCAAGGCATCCTCCCTCCAAATTTCAAGTGGCTAGGCCCAGTGGTTTAGGCTTTGCGTTGTCTGTCAGTCAGTCACGGTACCGTTTTATATATATAGAAGATTAGATGGGTCCATTTTATAAATACATTACTTTTTGACTAGAGAAAACTCATCAACGCGTTCGAACTTTGCAAAATATATGAAAGTTATTTTAAATTGAAATTAATAAAAAAGAACAAGTTATTTTCTTAGGTTTATCCCATATGCAACTAGCAACGAATCTCTCCCTCAGCTTCTTACGCTGGCTAACATGTCCCTCAAACGGCTAAAACTGCAGTTCCCTCGTGTCAATTTGCATGAGCCCCTACGCGGGGGTGGTTCTAAGGGGATTATCCGCGTCGCGGGGCCATCCGTTAATCTCCGACAAATAGGCTCACGTACGGTTGCGGCCATAGCCAGCCATATAATACTGCAGCTTAATTAAAAAATATTAGGCTATATGATAGGAAAACTAGTCTAAAAGGATCAATCTTGAAGACGCGTTTAGCCTAGGTTGTAGTGCCTACAAAACTAGCGGTACCAGGTTCGATTCCCTGATTACAAAAAAGGCTACTTCATTGTCTGGCTTAAAAACATATTTGGAAAAAAGAAGTCATTGAGTACAAATAACTAACCTCAGGGTGCGCAGTGAAGAGACTGGTTTTCAATCAGATTATACCCACGATGGAGTACCACAAGGTAGCGTGCTTGGTCCTCTTTTATTTAATATTTACGTAGATGAGTTACCCGGTCAGGGCAAATATTTATGTGACGAGCGTGACTCTTGGGTGTTTTTCTATGTATATAAGTAAGTTTATCAGTACCCATAGTGCAAGCATAGAGCTTAGTTTGGGACTAGGTATTTGTGTGAGATTGTCTCCCGGTTTTTTTTATTGGTAAGTAAACCACATGAACGACTGAATTGACAAAACAAAGACCTGAAGCATAAATACTTTTATTTGCAGGATTAACAAGAAGCAATTATTTAACAATTAACTGCCTGCTGCTTCTTTTTTATAGCTATCATAAAATAAAACACATAAACGAACCCGGAGAGTATTCTTTTTAACATAACATATACCAGCTATTGTTTAATCTTTGTATTTTAATTTGCTTTGGCAGGGGTTTGTGTTGTTAATTGAAATACATTAAAAACGTTCAATTTTGAATAAAAGATAAAGATTGCTCATACATAACAATAAGACACGTTTCCGTTAAAACGTGCGCACACGCCGCCAGATAAAACCAATACGTGTCCGATAGTGATTAATGCTAATTAAATTTGAAAATCAAACATTTTATTAACTCAGCCAATATTGTATAATGATGTGTATAAATAGTTACGCAACGAAATCGAAACGGAAATAAAGTTTAGGCTTTATCGGTACGATATGCGATAAGATACAGATGTAAACAAACAGGTCAACAAACAAGATGGCCACATGTGTCAAGCTAGATCAGCTGTGTTTGCCGGCCGGCCGGCTCGGGGGAAATTGGATGTTCGGTTATTTCCGTTCGTCCGAAGCGTTCAGTTCGCTGCCCAGTAAAGCGCCGCATAGTTGAGAAATAATACTTATAAAGTAGGCAGAGAAAATGTAAACAAGACGTAACGACCTTGAGCATTAGAATGTACCTACATAATAATCGTAGAAGCGCAAGCGCATAGGTACAGTCAAGAACTTAAATTTGGGAGTTTGGGACCCACCTTAGGTCCAAAGTCAATCTGACATTCTACAACAATAAGGTTGAGTTTCCTATAAGTTACAAATGATTTGGCATCTCTAATAACATTGACGACATCAAGCCTATTTTTTTAAAAGGATCACAAATTAACTTTCGTGACCGTACAGGGTGATCATTAGGATGGGTCCGCAAGAAGTCAAAAATTAGGTAAATAAGTTCTTATAGGAAACGTGACGTCTATTTTAAGATCAGACAAACAACATTAAAAGTCTAGAAAATAAATCGATATCTAGTTTTAGACAATATTTGAAAGCAGATCACGTTCATTCCTAATTAGACGACATAAAAAAAAAACACTTATGGTTCCAGAGATCCCGTTACTGCCCCATTTATTTAAATTCCTTACACAGGGATAACTATAACTATGTGCCCACATTTTTACTCTCAAAACACCGCGAACAGGAACATGCGGCATTCAATCGAAAATTTATATGCGACCTTGAACGCGCGTATAAATATTATGGAGATGTAAACGTGCAAAAACCTCACTACATAATGGATATGCATAAATTGAAAATGAAAGTTTCAAAAATATCTGCTTCTTATGCAAATAATTCGTATGTATCTTATCTTATCTTTTACGACGATTAACATTAACGTACGGTCGGAGAAGAAAGTGGTCTACCAGTTTTGACAAAAGGCCTGTAAGATCTTATTATCGCTAAGGTTGACTTGTCACTGTCATTCAGTCATTATTGCAGGGGAAAATCAAAACTTGTAGCATCGTAACGTGCGAACGAACTTCAACCGTAGGGTGGTAGACCACATTTTTGGCTGACTGCAATCTTCGACAATTTTAGTTTGTACAAATCGCATTTCATGACAAAAAATACCCTTAAAGTGCTCTGACAACCGCCTATAAATATTAGAATGTCGTTATTTTTTCCACGATCAGGTCAAATAAAACATACAGGTCTGTTCGTCCAAACAGCAGTAATAGTAACAGCAGACAGCGTATTAATATGTGCGGAGAGATAAGCCGCGCAAGTAATGCGACCTTCCCACGCTCGCCGCGTATTGTACACGCAACGACCTATATAACAGCGAGAAATTCAAGTATTATGCGCATATTTGCTAAGGTTTTCAGGCGCCATATTCATTTTGTCACATCCATTATGTACACGGTGCGTTCTTTAATCAATATTATCATAATGGATTTGATTGTTTTTGGACACAAAATTTACGATACAAGTTGTTGTTGCGGACACTTTCTTTTGGCTCAGGGCGACTTTGTCTACAGTCCTATTTCGTCACCTTCCTAACTCGTTCACAATGCCATCTCGTCAGCATATAATTCCTGAATTGCCACCTTCCTAACTCGGCCACATTTTTATATCGTCAATTTCCTATCTGGTCCACATTCCTATATTGTCCAGTGCTAAGTCGTCCACATTCCTATATCGCCCACAGCGCAAACTGCAGTTAGCCGCACAATATTGAAGAAGTTGACCACACAATAGAAATGTGGACGAGTTAGCACTGTGGACTATATAGGAACGTGGACGAGCTAGGAAGGTGACGATATAGGAAAGTAGACATGTTAGGAAGGTGACAATATAGGAATGCCGACGAATTGGAATAGTGGGCCATATGGCATTGTGGACTGGTTAAGAACGTGACGAATGAGGATCGTGGATGAAATCGCCCTGAGCCCTGAGCTTTCTTTTGCACAGTCACAATCTATCTATAGAGAGCAAACTATCCAGTCCAAACTCAGTGAGTCTTATTAAATACAACGGAGATCCTGCTGTCCTGATGACTTTACATCGGATCAGCTCTTAGATGCCATCATTTTGTATTGTCAACGGGTTTACCCACAATATGCAAAATCTTGGTACAAGTCTTGACGTAAAGATATATTTTTTTTACAAGGTTGAAAGGACACCTGAATGAACATTAAAACATATAATTTTATTAGGTGAATCACTCGAGGAACGGTCATTGTTGGGGTAATACAAGAATGATTCATAACCATAACAAAATTGACCCACATAACGTCACAGTGCTCACATAAGCATCATGACCAAGTAAGTACGTACGTGTTTGAAATAATTTGACATTCGAACTTTGAATGTCACTGGCGATTGTCATTTGTAACAACCAAAGGGTACAGTTGGCCAGAAATGTGGTCTACCACCCTACAGTTGAAGTTCATTTGCACGTCATGACACAACAAGTTTGATTTTCTCCTGCAATAATGACAGTGACAAGTGTCAACCTTAGCGATAATTAGATCTCACAGAAACTTTCGTCAAAACTGGTAGACCACTTTCTTGGACGACCGTACCAACGGGTCCCTATTACTGAGCCTCGGCAGGGAGTCTTATCTGTCAAGTTGAAAATTTCAGAGTGTGTATTTATATTGCAACACAATAACGAAAAACTAATCTGCAATCGCATAGCAGTCGCGGTTTATCTGAATATACAAAATTACACGCATATACGAAGTGATAGTCTGATTTCTTAATCGTAAGTAAAACAGACAATAGATAAATATGAATCACCCTATTGCTCCACATTTTAACTACAGGGAACAAAGGACTACAACAAAACTATTCAACAAAGAGGTTCACAGCCCAGTTCCAATGTCACTTGACCAAATACAACTAAACATTGTAAATATTTTAATACTCCGAGTCAAACAGTTGACAAGTTTGCAAGCGCTGTAAAAGGTATCGATTAGCAAACAATGGATTGATTATTTAGTCGGTCATAATCCTATCCATAAGGAGTTAATTTTAAGCCAACTGGAATACCAATAAGAGATTCAATTACATTTTACAACGTAGCTAACACTGCTATTGCGTCCCATTTTGCCTCCCAATTCAAAGCAATAATGGAAACATTTCTCATAACATCCATCATTAGTTCATCACATTATTATTAGCCCGGTGTTATAACTTATAGATTAGGTCCTTATTTAATACAATCATATTTTTCAATTTAAATCGTCATTATTTTATATCCTGATCATTCCATTTAAAGTTAGTTAGAATTTAAACTGATCGCTTCGAACTTGCGCTTGCATATGTGAACACCTCAATAAGTACGGTCGACCTTATACGGAGCTTTAGTACTTTGTCACTTTACCGTCATGTTTAACTGCTTGCTCTATTCTGTCAAATGCGTTAAAGCGACACGGTACAAAAGTGTGCAGCTACTTTATAAGACCTATATTTTTCACATTAGCTTTACGACTACACCCAAATAAAGATAAAGATAATAAAGAATGTATTATTTAGTAAGTAGACCACAATGTCACTTTTACACGTCAAAAATCTACCAGCGCTTCCCAAGAGGAGCAATCTACTACTTATGAGAAGAATAATAATTAGCCTATAGCATCTGTATGAATCAGATGTCTTTTAACTCTGCAATATCCAGGCTTTTCAGGTAATCAATCTTGTCAATTTCTCACAACAAACTGAAAAACTCTTACTACGAAACAACCTCACCACTCAATAGCAAGGAGATTGTAAATCATTTCGTCGCAAATTGGCACCTGTGTCCATCACAGCGGCACCCTCGAGGCTGATGGATGGGCGGCTGTCGTTCCGGCGACGTTTATAATTCAGCCGAATACGATTACCACGCGAAGGTGAGAAAAATGATATTATTATGCGGATAGAGAAAAATACGATGGAATGCTCGCCGAGGAGCAGGAATTTATTAAAAGGATCAAGTTTAAACACAAGAGAATGCGTTACGAAGTAATTTCACGAAGTCCAAAAGAATTACAATTGTGTAGCTCGGAAAATATTAGAAAAATGATCAGACCTCGGCAGGATGACTTGGAAATTCGTGAAACAGAAGATGAAAACAACACAAATCAAACAACTCACTTTGGTTAAAAAGCTTAAAAGCAACAGTATAATCAGAAACCCAATAAAACTGAGCGTATATGTATGTATAGTTAAATAAACGTAAGAGCTCTATAATTTGGAAAGATACTCCGTAAAATTCTTCAAGGGCGATCGCGTTCAGTGTCAGAAATCCAGTGATATAATATAAACATAAGCAATTGTAATGACCTATAAATCCTAGAACAGTACCCTGGAAAAAAGACCACGGCACAGTCAATCGAAAGTCGGTACAAGTAAGGACATAACGAGGCACATTCATTCAACACGGCCCGCCGTAACACTGTTACGCCCACTTAGCACTCCGGTGTGATATTACACAACTTTTACTTGAGTAGCAACCGCGTGCGGTATATGGCACGTGTTTAAAACAATTACTAATTAATGTTGTTATCGTTGATAACTATGTAAAAAGTTAAGATTTTAGCCGTGGCATTAACGTAGTAAAATTCGTATTAAAAGCCACAAAGAAACTTAAAATATTTTCTTCGAGTTGCCTTAAGAATAGTTTGGGTCAAAAATAAATGTTTAAAAAAACAAAAAAATCCCGTTTTTTAACACGTATTTTATTTTATACTTTTTAGTGATAATAATAGTTCTTAGTTGATATGAAACATTAAGACACTTCAAGCTCGCCGCATGCAACGCCGCGGGAAAATCATAGTCATTTATAAACAATTAAATGTTGTTCGTTGTAGTCGCTGAACTATCTTATCACCACCGTTGTAATCGGTATAGTTAAGGAGTCCCGGTGGCCATCTGTCGTCTTCATCATCAGTTCCGATTCAACAAATGATACGTTCTGAATGCAAATAAATGCTGGAGCTGACACTAAAAAGTACTAAAATCGCTATATTTTAGCCTACCATATTTGAGGAGTTCCCTCAATTCCTCACGGGTTCCCTAATCCTGGTTTTCTTATCATGGTGCCACCCTCGGGATGTCTCCTTTGTAATAAAAAAATAATCATCAAAATAGGTTCATTAACGATGAAGTTGTCCGTGAAAAAAGATTTAAAAAAAAGGTCGCATTGAGAAACTCCTGCTTTTTTGGAGTCGTTTAAAAAGAAACGAAAATAGTTAAATTTCCCTTCCTTATCTTCGCCACATTCGGGTAAAGATACTTTAATCGATCGATCACTTTAAATTCTAACGTCGAACCAAGTCATTCACAAGGATGTCAATGTTTAATAAGGTAATTTCCCATGACGCATTTGGAAAAAAACTGAAGTGGACGCTGGCAACTCCTTGGGTTTACAAACACTGGCAGTTGGTATACTGTTGCACGTCCAGAAAAGACAGGTTCAAGTCAAAAAGGCAATAACACCTACAGCTACTTATGATGACAAAAGAGGCATGTTAGCATTTTCTAAAAAGTAAAATAGCTTGACGTCATGCACCCCGTAATAAAGAATAAAGCGAATCTTGGAAGCGTAACAAACAGGTTATGGGCCTGACCTTGTTAAAATACAACTAAAGGAAGACGTGTGACTAACACTCTCGAGGAACAAACAAAAGCTGAAAATGACCCAGCAAATGATATTCCCTCATGTAAATCGCCCGGAAATCTTTTTAATCTGAGCGATCAATAGATTTCTAAATTGGATGAACTTTTCGTGGGTAAAGGTTAGAAGTTATTTGGATACTCTTCTTAATCATTTTTCCTATTCCATATAAATATTGATATATATCTATATATATAAAAATGAATTGCTGTTCGTTAGTCTCACTAAAACTCGAGAACGGCTGAACCGATTTGGCTGATTCCTTTTCGGTTGTATTCGTTATTGTCAGGGCAAGGTTTGTATGAAAGAAAAAAAAAACACCGGGAATGTCGGAAATTTGCAGCGGGCGAAGCCGCTGGCGGGTCACTAGTTGATATATATATATTGACTTCTAAAATAGCTTAGATACATTAGATGTCCAAAATGAGAGATCTCATGAGGCCCATTGGTTCAATGACATTTATATAAACAAATGAAAAAAACCTTTGGCACTGAAGCGGAAATCCCACAAAATAATAACGAAAGCGAACCTCCAATAACTCTTAGTTTAATGGATGAGCAAAGCTATTTGCAGCGACAGTTGATCTACTGGTCTCGCTTTCAAGCGGCTCGTGGGCTCAATGGATTCGCAAGGTTGAAACAATTGACCACGCGACGGCCACGGGCCAGAGCGCGGAGCCCTGAACAAGATAGGTAAACAGTTTCTTTTTAACAGTTCAACGTGTCAGCTTTCAGGTTTAACCTTGAGTACAATGAGCAAGAAATAAAGTCAGAGTAATCTTCTTACGCCTTAGTTTATAGGTCAAATCTTTGTGCTGGTCCAATAAAAAGTTAGATAGGAAAACAACTTTATTCGTCACGAAAACTCATGGCCAAACAAATTTGTCTTTTTTATGGTTTATAGGATTTCATTATATTTTAGATATTTTACAAGAATGTAAAGAAAGGCCTTGAAGTTTTGTAGCGCCACACGCGTAAGTGTGCAAAGTTATACCTTTTTAATCTTAAATTTTTAGATTCAGTGTAGATTAGGTAGGGTTGAACGATATACCTATAGGAGTTGGTAGTTCGGTGTTAATAGCCGTTTAATCATACAGCCGTATAAACAATAAATATGGTGCAATTATTTCTAATTAAATGAATAGTTTTTCTGTTCAACAGGCTTAATAGTGATTCGCCAACCCACAGGATAATAACAGTGACGTGCAGCATTGAAGTCATTCATCATCATCCTCTTCTCTTGTACCGGAAATAAATATTTAGACAACGACCGGAAAGCCGTCAATATATCACATAACTCCTGTTGATGCAGTCAATAGATATGAAACGAACTCGTTACAATGTCAATGTCAAGCATAATAGTCAGCCTTAGCCTTGCGTTAGAGACATCGTACATTTGTTTGTCGTACAGCGTGCGTCTCGCTCGCTCACTACCACCTTTTCCTTGACAACGCGTGACGTCATAAAGAAGACTTACGCGACAACGCGGGCAACGGCCAAAATAAAGGCCCGTTTATGTAAATTTATGTCACGTTCTATTTTCGAATTCGGTGTCACGTGAACTTGCGTAGTGTGGTTGCGCGTGCGACGACGCTCGAGCAAATAGCGGTTGAGGAAAAAGCTTTAGTCAGAAAGAACAATGACTTATGAGGCTATTAGTCATATGAATCGTTGGGTTTGGCAGCGGGCGAGACGATATGTCGCTACTAGGATAATATACGATTTGTAACGAATCAAATGTTAGGCGTGTCGGAACATCTGTACTACAAACGGCCTTGTCACAGGGTAATGTTACTTCTAGTGATGAATAATATTATTATAACGAGAGCAACATAACATAAATACTTTGAATATTATGGGAAAATATTAGAACTTTCAATATTTAACCTTTAGAGCATAAAAGGCTACAATATGAATAAGTGAAATCCAATGACACCTTCACACTTATTTATCCCTTACGCTACGCCGTAAGGGCTATAGTGTTTGACATAAAGGCTTCATAAAAGCCAGTGTTACCAGACAATTAAATGGATTTTAGGAACTGATCGTGCCCATTACGCGTATAACAAGCCCGGGGCGAAGACAAACAAAAAGGTCTCGACGGGTTCGAACGTGAACTATGGCCGCTATGTACCACCTGTTGAGCGGGACGTGATTGGCATGTAGCTTCAGTTTCATACTGATTAAATAAAACTGGGGGCATATTATCGCGTTACTTTCTAACAAATATGTTAATGGGTGAGGGACGGACGCTTTATCCACAACGATAAACGACCATAACAACCCCGCTGGATAGGATAGATTATGTAATCGAGGTATAAACAAGGAACTAACCACTCTACTGTGTAGAGACTAGAGATATATTATTTTATAATTATAAATGAAACCAGAGATGCCTGCCTGCGAGAAGTTAAGTAAAAATTGAATGTCAGTTCCATACGTTATAACCAAGGGGCGGAATTTTCATAGCAAAAATCAAACGTGATTGACCAATGTGTTTTATCGACTATCGATGATTAATTGTCACTTAGCTCATGTTTTTGGTAGTGAAATTAAAACTATAATGGGGGAGGCTTTTGCCCTGGAGTGAGAGACTCTAAGCTACCTAAAAAAAAATATACATTAATAAAACGGGAACTAGTTTTATTTTGTTACAATTTAGATATAAAACCAATACGGAAATGTTAAACAGTATAACTGATAGTAGACTAACCTTCATTCAAAACAACAGAATCGAAGTCTATATCTGTACTAATTAGAGTTTCATCTGGTCTGTAGTAAGTAAGAATCGTGATTGTTTTCTCTACATTGTCATTTAAACTGGTCCTGTTTTCATTGTAGATCTATTTATACGATGAAAAAGAGCGTCCTACCTAATTTGAAGTAAACGGGAGCATATTGGTAGTGCTCGATAACGCCGTCTTGGTTGTATTAACTTTTTGATATTAAATCCGCATAGTTGCGAATTTTGTCATATTCCGGAATCTTATCTAGTAAAATCGATAACTGGAATAGTCGATAAAACATAATGGTCAATCCCTCTTGACGTTTCATTTTAGCTATGAAAATTCCGCCCCTTGGTTATAACTGAAGCTTATACGACGAGAGATTGGCTAAAGATTGGTGACTGTTTGACTAGTGCGACGATTAGAACACCTATTATCCTAAATCGTACAAATTTTTGTGAGTTACCAGTACAGTACCAGCTATGAAAATTGAGGACAAAGTCATCATAACCACTTAATGAGGTATCCGAAACCAAGATAATCTGTTAACCTTTTAAAAAAGGTTATCAGCATCCTACACTTCAATAACCCCCAGACTATACAGGGTGAATACTGGCACACGGGGAGTAAAAAGGCGCCATAGGACCGCCCACTACAGAGGCTGATGACACGAACCGCCCTGCGCTGGGCGGCACTTGGGTTGTTGTGGAGGCGGGCAGAATGTTCCTTTTGCTGTCGAATGTGTTTAGACATCGATTTTTTATAGAATAGACTTTAGATAACTATATTGTTGGGAGAATTGTCTGCTATTGACATGTATAGGACCGTAGCCCATGATAATCCCGTTATTTACGTACGTACGGTCAAGGAAATGTATTCGCGTACCTTTTTCACTCTTGCCACAATGACAATAAGAGTTAAAAAGGTAAGCGAATACATTTCCTTGACTATTGATCAAAATAAACGTGATTTCACAGGCGTTATTACATGGCAAGGGATGTTGATTTCAAATTGACTGTCATTTCAACATCTGCAGAAACAAAATACGTCTTATTAATTGTCTTCTCTATTGACCTTATTTTGTATTATTTTTAATAAACGTAAACTTCCACGTAGTTCCGTTCAAGTTTACCAGTCACAAGATAAGACTACAATGTTAATTTTCGATGAAGATGTAGAGTATAGACTATTTCTGTAGACGACTCAATACGGGCAACCGGTCCCGACGAGTAGACGGTGAGTAAAAAAGGCGCATTACAATACTTTGAACCTGCCGTCGCCCACACGCGCCGACATATTCCGGCGGGGCGGTCAGACGAACCAAGAAACACAGCATTGTCTTTAATACTCATCGATCTTTCATTATATTAAAATTGTCGGTGATATAAAAAAGAAATATAGCTAATATAACACCGTCAAGCCAACAAGTTCCAATAAAACGGCGTCGAAAAAGATAAACGGCGACTAGATTTATCTACGCGACAAATCAGTGAAACCTCTTAGGGTCGGTCGGTAAATTGACTCCGATATTTTTCGGCGGAGCGCTCGGCACTCCACATAATCCACCCGGTCCCTTCCCACTGTATTACAGCAATTGCTGAGTAATTTTCCTCGAGGATTTTTACTCTTTGTTCCCGGTGAGACGTCGCGAGATCTTAATCTTCGGCTAATTGCAGAGTGGCGCACAAAGCTCGAGCTTGGTTAACGAGCTGTTAACTTGATCTATTATGTGGCGTCTCGCATAATTTAATCTAGGCTCTATCATATCTTCAATAGGTTGTTGAAACGGAAGTTGCCGTTTAAAGATTAAAACGCCTTTAATCTTATCACATATTACTTTGAACAAATATAATAGTGATAATACAGTAAATACAAGAAATACTTACGGCCAGCGATCAGCTCCGGCGCAACCAATCCGTTAAGATCCGGTTCTTCTCCGTACCAGAAGATCCATAGTTCTTTGGCGGCGCGGAGCGAGAGCGGCGGTGGCGGCGGCGGGGCCGGCGCGCTCATCTCGTAGATGTCTTGGGACTGCGGCGCCGGCACCCGCCGCCACACGCACAGGATGTCCCCGGCGAGGCAGCGTGCGTAACTGCTGATCACCGGGTCGGCCAGCGGCGCGGCGCCGTCCTCGCCCTCGCCGCCGCCGCTCGTCGTCTCGCCCCAAACTAGCTTACGCCATTTTATGCCATACAACTCCGTCTGGAAACAAAAGATAAAATATGTTATTAAACAATTCTGGGAAGCTAGAAAAAGTGAACAGAACGAACATTGCTTTTGCCCTGGAAAACATCTTTTCCTTTCGAGTATGAAGCTGAAGAAGTAAGTCATAGCTAAGACAATGAACAACAAAGACACCGTGTGTACAACCCGGATGGACTTCAGAACAGCGGACCTCGAAATTCCTAAAGTGAAATTGGCAACCGTCCAACCAAGGTGCAGCGTAGGGCGCTGAATATTCTAGCCGGAAGCGACCGCAAGAGCTCTCTGTATTGTTGTAGGAACAAAATTATACTCGCACTAACGATATCTTCCCGAGGAACTGCCCTGTTCCTGCACAATGCAGCCAACTTTAACGTATTCATCGCGTGGGGAGAGAGATAGTTTAAGATAAGCGGGTTACTTCTAAAGCTGCGGGCTCTGCGTGCATTTTATCACCATTGTCAGGTTGTATAACGCAGTATTTATGTTTACGATACATCAATTAAGTTCTGGTGGTAAGCAGAGCGACGTACGCTTGAAGCCATTCGAGTTTAATGACCACAATTAGGATATTTACGCGTTTATAGGCCCAATAAAGTTTGTATAAGTTCGCCAGCGTGTCTGCTGTGGCCTGGCAGGTGCTTCGGCGGCCTTGGGTATGCAAATGGCCGGTCAAAAACCTAACGCCCCTCGTCTGGACGAGACGAGGTCCATTCGTATAAACAACCTGTACACTTGCGCCGAACGTGCGAGTAAATATTCACACCGTGCACAGACGGCAGTAAATGTTGGTAACTCGTTTCATTTCACTTTCGTATTCGGCGAATCTTTAACAAGTGGATATTGTTTTAATAGTTGCGAGAGTCATAGAATATTTACGATCTTTAGAAGGCAAAAAGTCATGATGGCTTAATAATCCCGGGCGGGCTCTTGCACACTTAAACTAAACTGCATAACATTCCGTAGTCAAACGGTGCGTCTGTCGTTTTCCGTTACTATTTAACGGCGTTTTAATTTACTTGCGCAGGAAGATTTTGAAAGGTCCTAAAAGTGGAAAAGAGACACAAGTCACACTAGTTTGAATTCTATGATACGTGTTACAATGACCTGCCATTACATAATTTACTATACAATCTCACTCCAGAGTATTTGAAAGCTATTAAAACAGGCGGATTTAATGAAGCTTGGTAATTCGGGGAACTATTCCAAAAGGTCGTCGTACTCGTTTCCGCGAGCACATCTGCGACTCACACCTGGCAGGCGCGTGGGGTCGCATGGCATACAAACGGGGGAGGAACGGGTTTGTAACAGCATAACTTGCGAGGGGAAGGAGCTAGGAGCTACGCCCAATATAATTAGGAATTCAAGTGTTATACATCTATCTAAACTACGCTAATGTTGATATACTAGCGCAGAATGGGCTACAGTCATCGCTTTTCAACGCCCTTGGGCTTCTTACATCATCATCATAACTTAAGAGCTACGTTACATAAACAAAAATAAATAAATATACACTTTAGAAGTGCAGACATCCTTTTCTCATACTACTGGATGTAAAGAATCATTCGAAACGAAATGTCATCTACATAGTTTTTTTTTGAATAAGTATATATCTACTTTTAATTTCAATAATTTTATAATAATAATAAATTTTGTAGGTACCTTTGAAAAATGTCATACGCGAAAAGGCACAACATATATAGATGTACCATTTAACATTATAATAATATTGTCACCTTACTAACCTACGTTGATGAAATAAATGAATTAAGAATTGACAACAGGATTTTTATAAACAGGTGTTCTTAATTATTTTTAATTATATACTAAAAAAAAGAACGCGCTTTGGACTAGTGGGAGGAAGGAACCACCTTTTGTTTTATAAGTCTAGCACTAGCTGTGACGTAGAAAATACCACGTGGCGTTTACCACGAGAATCGAAAGAAAGCCAGAACTCTGACAATTTGTGGCATATGCAAACTCGTCACGCCACGAGTGTATGGTTGATATATGAACACGATTAGCCGCTTTCTTGGCTTAGTAGGAACAACGCCTACACATGTAAGTATTACAGGAAAGCTGACTAGTAGTCTGCTGACATCGTTAATTTAGATTAGGGTTGCCATATCGTTGATGACCCCTAGTTGGTAGTGACCCTGCCTACGAAGCGAAGCACCAAAAGGTTGACGACACGATAACAGCAACAGGCAAAAGCAATCTTGTTTAATAAGAGATTGATTCTCAATTTGTGAAATGTTCATGTGCATTTCTTTGAATAGGGCTAAAAAAAAAATGAGTCGTAAAGGTGTAGTTCACTCCATGCCTTCCTGAGGAAGTCGTAAGAGGCGACTATGGGATTAAAGGCTTGTAAGTATTGTCAGGCGATGGGCTTGCAACCTGTCACTAATATACACTGGTAAACATGTTGGCCTGTTTGTGCAAAATGTGGTTATAGAATTAACAACAAGTTGTTAGAGTTGTTGGTAATTCTGCAGCTCAGCCTACCCCACTCTGGGATGAAGGCGTGACGGTATGTGTGTGTTGCGGGTGGTAGGACCTTGTGCAGGGTCCGTCCGGATCGCTACCACCATCTTATCCATTAACCTACCGCCAAACAGCAGTGTTCGCATTGTTGTGTTCCGGTTTGGGGATAAGACAGCCGGTGTAATGACTAGCATAGAGGCATTCCATCTTAGTCCTCAGGGTTGGCAGCGCATTTGCAGTCTTAGGCTTGCAGTCTTGTGAATGCGAATGTCTATGGGTCACAGTTTCCACTTAGGTACCATCAGGTGGCCTGTGTGCTCGCCAGCCTTCCCTATGCCATAAAAAAAAAATATGTAAATTTTGTTTTTCCATAGTATACTTGTTGGGTAAATCCCGATTCGCGAGTCTTAAAACCCTGACGTATGGCAACCCTAATTTAGATAAACTGGTCTGTCGTCGACACCAGTTAATACCAGCAGCGGTAACCCATCGCTTTCGCCGTAAACCAGTTGAAACAGATGCTGTAGGCAAAACGATAAATCCACCACATATCGCAATAGAGTATTAAACTACCGCTAGATAAGATAAAATAATCCCGCAGTCATCGTTCTTTGCATTGTATTCTTGTAGCAATGTTTAAGTATAGATAGATCGGTGTAGCCTGGAGTGATAAGCAAGTAGGTATAGTCGCGGACTTGTAATGCCACTATGGGACCTTGTCATAATGACAGCGTCAAGTGACGAGATAGAAACTACATGGGTATTAATCGTAGGTTTCATACCGCAAGGTTCTATAGTGGTATATCAAAGTCCGTACAGTCACTCACAACACGGGATTGTTGACCCACTTGCCGCTGTTCTTATTTTGGCCGTGTAATGCAACTGTGGTTTAGTCGGTTAAACTCGTATATCCAGAAAGTATTACTCGGCAAAATTATGAATGCGACCAAAGCCGATTCGATTACCCTTTACCGGCCCAACAGATTTTCATAAAACTGGCTATGAACCAGCCCAGTTAACTGTTTTTATGTTTCAAAAACATATATTTTATAAAATATTAAACGCATAATTTAATTGCTATACGTAGCTAAAGGTTAAGTTTGATTTATACGCGAAACCAAAAATGAGGTTCTATTATAACATTGCATTCGGAATTATGTAAATTCGGGATTTTGTTCAATTCATAATTATGTAGTGTACCCGTTCGGTAGTTACGAAGCCGACACATACACGTTAAACTTACAAGACCCCTTTATTATTTGCGTCGGGGGTTAAAAATTACAAACACATCTGACAGAAGCACCGCGATAACAATGTTGTTTTGAATCATTGATGATGACTTTACTAAACTTAAATGCTACCCCAAGTGAATTGCCTATAAGTGTAACATGTGAAAGAATGCGCCATATCTGGTTTCGTGAACGTTGACGGGCCCCGGCCGCTTTCTATCGCGTCCGATGCGCCTGCGCCGCTTCACTTTCTATTGTGTGACGTGACGTTACAGACTTGTTGTGCACTAATCATGTTGTTATTAAAATATTATTGTAATTATTAATTAATAAAGCTCGAAGATGTTAGCATCATTAATTATTTTTTAAGTAGCGAATTGGAGTCTTACATCACCGAAGAAGTTCTTTCAATTCAGTAAAGTTGCAAACCTTTCCAAAAATGTATAATCGTTTCCGATACCAACATTAAGGCAAATAGATTATGTTAAACGAAGGCATAAACCGCTGCAGAGTCAATAGCGTCGGATATTACGCAAAAATATGCTCCGACAAAGACTTGTGAAGGCGCAAGTTTGTCCGGGGCTTCAGCGATTTGAATTTAAAATGCGGCGCGGACGCAAGGCGGAGTTTCCGGGACCGTTCCCGCTCGCTCCCGGAGTTACGTCAGTTAGCGTAGCCATCCGAGTACTCCGTATCGGGTCTATTTCGTATGGAAATCAGGGAGACTTGTACCGAATTTAATACTTTTTGAAGAGATGGTCCAAATGAAAGTCGGCGCTTCTGATGCTTCCAGGCATTATCATAACACTATGTAAACTTGCTTTAGAAACCGCTAGCGCATTCTCATATTGCCGCTTTTTGTGATGAACCGCGAAAGGAAACTTTTTTTATTCATAGCAGTCGATAAAAGTTTATTCGGTGATTAACGCGCACGCGCTTGCGTTTATGTCTTTTATAGCGGCGGAAACCGAATAGCGGGCCACGATAAAACCGAAAAATTCCGTCTCCAACTGACAATCGAGGAAACGCTCTAAAAACCCTTGTAACGACTTAATGAATGTAAATCGAAACAAAAAATGCACAATTACAGTTCTTACTATAAACAATAACCCCGTAAAGATCGTAATAGCCGAGAACGGAAAAAACTGCACATCCAAAAAAGTCGGGCACCGCTAGGTGAGTGAGCGGGACGGGCGTATGGCGAGGAGGCGGGAGGGCGCGAGTCGCGAAAGTGAGAGGAGGCGAGCGCGCGCTGGCAACCGCGCGGTTACGTTACTAGCAGGGTAAACAATCGAGGTTGATGACGGAGGCGCGCGCGCCGCCCCCGGACGTGCACTCGGTGCACTTGGCTACTGCATTTTGCTGGTGACGTCACGCGCGGTTCAGGGGTGAGATTGCGAGCAAAACTGCACTAAACTCTGCAACTAATGGGGCGATTTCGATAGTTTTTTCGCTACGTGTGTCCCGACCTGGTTTAGATTTTTACCGTAAGCACGGGTTATATTGGAATGTTAAAGTAGAAACAATAAGAAAGCGAGTTGTAAGGCACGTCGGCGGCGTGCCGGCGGGCCGAACTGTATGACTTCCGTGAACGTCATCATTATTATGGACAGCGTGTTTTATTAACATAACATAAAGGTACGGCGTACTACTGTTGCCATGAGTGGTCGGCACGCCGATGGAGTTAACAAGATAGGTTAACTAGACAACTGCGATTACTAGTAGTAGGTATATTGACTAAAATGTTTCAAATAAATATATTATTATTTACGGCCATAACACGCCCACAGTTTTCTCCATGACATGATCGGTCGGATTTAGAAGAAACATACGCACGCATAAAGATATCAAAAATGTCTAAGAACAAAAAAACCATGACCAACTTCCTTACGCAAACATTGCTTCCATTGCCACCAATAAAAAGTAATCGGCATATAAATCACCAACAATATTACCAACCTACTATACAACGTTTTTGTTGCAATGTTAACTACGAGTGGGCGTCCTGTACATAGAGACACTTAACTTGAAATATTTACGTCTCTCTCTGTCGCGAGGAGCTAAAGGGGGACGAGAGGATAATAAACGGTTCAGCAAATTGTTCGGGCGTTTATCTACAGCGTGATGATAAAGTGATTACCTCCTGACCTCCGGGAGGCAGATTGTACCGCATTTATAGATTAGAGGTTTTAGAAAGCAGTTACTGGTTTTTTTTTTTGTAAAGGGCTTGTATGATTAAATTATAATCACAGTAGCTTCTGGCAGCGACTTCGTCCGCGTAGTATTCAAATATCGCTATTCCCTCGGGAACTTTGAATTTTTCTGGGACGAAAAGTAGACTGTGTTAATCAAAGGTCCTAGAAGCTATCTCCAGTCCAAACATTCAAATCCGTCTAGCCGTGCGCA
Organism: Acleris sparsana; assembly: GCA_923062465.1. Lineage (NCBI taxonomy): Eukaryota > Metazoa > Arthropoda > Insecta > Lepidoptera > Tortricidae > Acleris > Acleris sparsana. Next base: position 17,396,935 of record OV281290.1, read on the forward strand.
GCGTGAAGAAGTAACAAACTAACACACACACAAATTTTCGCGTTTATAATCTCCCACTTACTTCCAAAATTCCAAAAGAAATAATATATGTGTATATATGTGTTATGTATGTGTACAGTCGAGTTCATAAATATGTATACACATTAGTACCTTGCCACTTTAATCGCTGTGACAATGTATATGGCAGTTTAAACACGACATTAAATAGACAAATTAGACAAGGTACAAGCAACAAATATTTCGCCAACAAAAGTAAACATGCACCTAATAACCAATACAATCAGCCAATGACAAAGACAGATGTAAGGAAAACTCCTAAGGAATAACAATGCTAACGACTTCACGCACATAAAATTAGCACTTGCAATAAAACACACAAGTATCACATATCAAACTGCCAGCTCTAAATCAGTCAAGTTTACACGTACCGCTTAGCGAGAGCTAAACAATTCAACCTAGCAGGCTATGACTATTGCTGTGTTTATGTTCTCTTATGCCCGTTGCCTTCAAGATGATATTTGGCATAGGTATGCCGCATACAAAGTGTTTTTTTTTTTTTTTTGACAGGAGGCAACCGAACACACAGGCCACCTGATGGTAAACGGAAACTGTGACCCATAGACATTCGCATTCACAAGACTACAAGACTAAGACTGCAAATGCGTTGCCAACCCTGAGGACTAAGATGGAATGCCTCTATGCTAGTCATTACACCGGCTGTCTTATCCCCAAACCAGAACACAACAGTGCGAACACTGCTGTTTGGCGGTAGGTTAATGGATAAGGTGGTGGTAGCGATCCGGACGGAGTCTGCACAGAGTCCTACCACCCATTTGGAGTAACCTCATCTATCCGTAGTTCGTAGACTGGGTAAGACCAATTATCAATTCGCTGGCGAGCTCGTTAGTGAATAATCAACCTGTAAGTTTAAGATAGCCAGTAGGTGACATTTTTGTGCAAGTTTGTTGGCATTTTTACTTTTGTCGTAGGTGACGTCGTCGAAAGCTCTGTATACTACTTACAGAGTTAAGTTTCCTAGGAGCCCAGGGAACTAAACTAGTCATGTCATAATTTGCTTCTATAGCTCGTTAGTGAACAGCTTAAGGGGATCAATGCCTAAAATGTGCAAATTTTTCATAATGTTGTTTTTACTTAAAGAAGTCAAATGTTATTACAAAACGTGGTAAAATATCGATACCAATAGGTGCAAGTAATTCGTCTGATAATATTAACGTTTTGATATAACTAAAACACAAATAAACCATATGCAATTATCACATTGCTTCCTAAAAGTATCATAAAATAATATAGTATCGAACACGCCCTAGACGCTCATGCTCGACGCAGTAATGGCGCGCGCCATCGTCACCGAGGCCGCGGTTTACAAATAACAAGCAAATCCGCCGGTTAGGCAAATAGATAACAAGACAATAGATGTCATGGATGACTGGCTTATACGCGTTCTCACCAACCACAAGCCAGCAAGGACAATATGCGTTTTTTTTACGGAATTCGGGAATTTTGTGCGGATGGTGCAGACGAGGATATTAATCTTTACTAATATTATAACTGCGAAAGTCTACGTTCGTTAATTTGTTCCGGCTTTGCGGTTTAACGCTCTTAATCGGCCGACACATAGGGTAGAAGTACCCTTTTTGGCCACTTTAGATTGAAATGAGTATCAAAAGTACTGCAAATTAAATATAATAGTTAAGACTGAATATAAAGAGAAAAGATACATTTGCGAAATTTCATAATTCTTTAGATATTAGTTCAAATTTAGAGTGGCCATAACCGGTACTTCCAATCTAGAACCTTTCTGCATTATACCTCGAAAAATTGGACAGAGGGAACAGCGATAAACGAATTATACGCGAACGTAGTCCCGGACAAAACCTATACCTTTAACAGAATATTGTTCAGTATTTAGAATGACAGTAAAGAACGGATCAAAAAACACCATGGAAAATTATATCACTACAGAAAATTTCCAGCGCCGAAAATATATTGTGCATCCTTATAATTTGCCATTTTCTACCCTAAAAGAGTTCAAACTCCCCTGCCGATACTATCAGCCGGTCAATTCGGGTATTTCTTCAACGGGCGACCTGTCAGCAACAATCTGTCCCGAATGGCAGTTGCCTATTGTTTGCCGCGTTAACGGCGTCATAATAATCAAACTGAATTACTTAACAGCCGGACCGCGGCACAATGAACTGCGAGTGTAAACTCAGGATTTGTGTGGCACAAATGAAGCAAACCATGTTTTTGATACGATAAAACACAGCGTTAAAAACCGCCCCAAAATGCCAGTGGCTCTTCGAGACAATCCACAAAGGCATCAAGGTCAAATTTATAACTTTATTCTTCAGCTTCAAAAGTAAAATGGCTTCTACTGATAAATCTGGACAAGGGTAAAAGGGTATGCAGGTAGACGAGTCTATACGCGCTGCACTATACGCCTAACGGTACAGGCTGTCTGTCTGCGGTCAACGACCTCAGCGACCTTACTACAATTTTGAAGGATTGTCCCAGTTTTTACCATTTAGATTAGTAGATTCCGTACCGTTGCATTTTCATGAGGAAAAATAGGACGTCATAAACATAATCTTTAAGTACACTACTCAGGGTGAGTATCCGTCAGAGCTGTACGAGGTAGAGGAGCCCACCAATAAGAGAGCGGCGCTGAGCGAGGATAGGAAAATAAAGTAATCCTATTGGTGGATTTTTCTCGCACGGCCTTGGAGTTCCATTAGATACTCACCCTTAAGCTTAATTAAATAATCCATAAAGTAACATCTAATTGGACGTGTTTAATAATCGAAATAACACACCTATTCTGATAGTGATCTTGTCCAAACATGACAGACACTTTAATCCCAAGATGAAACTCCTGAACGATCCGCACAATGCGCAGACAAGACCAAGTTCTCTCGCCGCAAAGCCTCCCTGCACACAAAGAATGAAAGGAGCTTCGACTGCGCCTATGCAAACGGAAGCAAATGGATGCAGCGACCCAAATCTCAATATTTGCAACAGTGATAGTTATATACAACTTGAATCGTAGTCTAGTAAACAAGAAATGAAGTAGATATGGTACAGTGGAAATCAAATGTAGTTCTAGCGCGTCGCAGTATCGTCCCAAAGTAAGAGCGGTTTGAATTTAGTATTCAACAGCTGAGACAATGTTCAGCTGCTTGTACTGGATTGAAATAACTCTATGGCATTCATTTTTAAGAACCCACACAAGCTCAAGAAAGAAGCTATTTTCTTGATTTATTATATACTAGCGGACGCCCGCGACTTCGTACGCGTAGAATTAGTTTCCCAGTACTCCCCCTTTTTTTCCCGTTGGGGGTCGATTTTCGGAAAATCCTTTCTTAGTGCTCACTTACATTATGAAAGGAACACCTGTACCAAATTTCAAGTTTATAGGTACAGTAGTTTGGGCTGTGCGTTGATATGTCAGTCAGTCAGTCAGTCAGTTTCTCCTTTTATATATTTATATAAATATTTAGATTAGAAGATACCCAATGCTAGCAGTACCTTCAGTATCGGAATTTGATCATTGGTACCTATTTATACAAAATAATAGTGACCGATGACGCTCAATTACCGGTCGTCTACGGCTCAACTGCACATAGCTCAGAAGCGCAACATAGCCGGCATGCCTTCTCACGGTCGAACCGAGTAGCCGCGGCAGTTTCAATATTATGGTGACTTGTGAACGCCACCGTGGGCCATTTAACAAGTGGAGCGAGACGAGGCGTGGAGGGGGCAAACGTGCAAGTGGGACCATAGTACTTGATGGTAAGCAATCAAGACACTTAGAAGATGACTGGAAGATACGTTGGCTTTTAAGGAATGAGCAGGAATTAGGATAAATTGATCGAACCGTAGAACCTACCACAGTAGTAGTTAGGTAAAGAGAGCTATTCGTACTGCAACCAGTTGTATTACCTGCTATACAGTGACTCTACGATAAATAAGAGAAAGTAAAAGAGAGACCAACTAGTTTCTGACAATATTAATTGCATTCCACAGGTCATCAAGTCTAAATGGTGTCATACATGGCCGCCAACGAGACGGGAGCGCGAATAATTTAATAGCAGCAAATATTATGTTGCAACATTCGCAATGTCTGCAAAATATCGGACGCCATGTTTGGTCATATGGAATCTTACGAATACGATACTTTGCGTCTCCTTTAAAGGGTGCGAGTGTCAAATGGAAGTAAGGTGATGTTAGCGGGCTTGCAAACGAGTTGGCAACGTGGATCTACGGTCTACGGGAAGTGGGGAGGCGAAGGTAATGTCAGGTGAAAGCGCCTTATATTCGTTCGTGCCTTCAGTCTTCGGTCAAGTAAATTGGTGCTGGTTAGCTAATGTATACCTTTCGAAGCGGTCGACAGAGAAAGCTATAGCGCTATTAGCCCTTGTTTATCTCCCAGTGGCATACGTCACTTGCGCAAGCGCTGACGCGTGCATTAAACATTAATTGCAATGTATGTTAACACTTTATTGTACTTAAACAGCTACAAGACAAATAAATCAATTACACGTAAAATTATATTGTTTATTGCATCAATTATTCTCGTCGCTCGATGCTTTCCAATAAATAATTTCTCACCTAAAAATGGGGTCAAACTTATACGATACCGATGCGATATCGATTGTCATACCACATTGCGTAATAGCTATTGGTATTTTTTAGAATAAGCAATATTTAAATTGAAATGTGTAGTGTTTTGTGTTTTGCTCGGCTGACAGTCAAGTATGTTCACTACGGACGTTATTAACAAGGTACCAACACAAGGCCTCAATGTGGTATGCACGCAGCTTTAGCTGATGTGGTGAAACCAGTTTTCTGTATGACGCCGACCTGAATAATATGGAGTTAATCAGCATGTAGGGCCGACGCGTGCCGCCGACAATACTGGACCGATTTACTTATCGGGATAATACTAAAAGCATTATACAATTCCCCTCTGTAGCATGCAACGTCAATGTCAATGTCCTTTTTTTTTAAGGCGCTTGCATCCTTCAATGACCAAGAAAGACAAACTTTATTACAAAATACGCGACACATTTTAATACTGATGATGTCGATTTTATGTACTTTTGTAACTAAAATTAATGAAGTTAACGTTTGGAACGTTGTAAGAATACTTTTATTAAATAATGGTTTACAGTTTATTGATACTCAGTTCCGTTTAAGAGGTATTAAGATTTTTTTCAAGGTCATTGAGGACTATTATCGGCTTATAAGGTGTCAGAATGAAACCATTTAGCAAAGGCTACGTCATAAGTAAGTGAACACTTAATTTAACTTGTCGCTTGTCAGTTCTGAGCTGCCATGTGAAATTGAAAACGAAAGCGACAAGGTACGTAAACCGTCTGCTTATGACGCTGACATAACCTTGATGAAAGCGGATGAATAACTCAAACAATATGACATTCGTTTTAAGTATATTATGAATGCCTCTGTTTATTCTCAGATCAAGGGAACACACATGTTAACTTGTTCGTACTTATTCTACAAAAGTAAACACAATCATAGAGATGTCATTGAGCGAATAGTGGAAGTTAACTGAATGGTCGTTAAAGTAAACATCGTATTCTCGTCTCGTCCGCAAGATCAATCTGCCGGAGTTCCCTCGGAGGAAAACTTCGCCGTGCTTTGTACGTATCTTGTTTACAATACGGAAAGTGGGTCGAGCGTTTTTCCGCCGGTTTATTGAGACTGCTCTTGAAATGTTTTGGTTAGGAGTCATCAAAGTTTCTGCACAAGCAGGTGTCAATTTAGCACACCAGATTTTGGATACAAATAACGAAGGCTTACATTTTGATAACTGCGGAAATACTTCTAAAATTCGAAAGTAAAGCATAATTTCTCCCAGATTGAGTTAGCATCCGTAAACAAGGTATTGTGGAGCCGAAAGCGCGTGCGATTGAACGCGAGCCGAGCGAGCGAACTCGTCTGTTATCTTGATTCTTGACCCACATATCGTGACCGCGGCCGCGGCCGTCGCGCGGCTAATATAGCGGAAGACCTTAATTGCTATGTGATGGGAATGCTGGGACAGTTCCATCTGGTGTATTAGGATCGGTGCGTTTAATTAGCGAGTTATACCGAGGTTCAGACCTTACCTTATGGACCTTCAGTTTGACAAGCCGTAACGCTACGCACGCAGTGCCCTTGCAGCAATGTTGATTAGAGAAATCTATAAAGGAACCGGGTATATATGAGAAATTAACCCATCAGCATTTTTAAAAGACGGGTTCGGCCACTTTTTAAATTAAAACAAAGTCTAAACACAAGTCTCGTTCGTGCTATAATAACAGTCGAAAGTCTTGACAACATATCTATATGAGATGTAGAAAAAGGCGTCGACCTCATTAACTGCGATGTGCAACTGTTTGTTTTCCTCAAGCGTATCCAAACAACCTTGACCCAGGGAAATATATGACGAGGAAAAATTGCAGATGCGCCATCATTTGGCAAAGGATTTCATCACAACATTGCATCCCTTTGATGCTATAGCCTTTACGAAGATAGCAATGATCCGATTTCAAAAATACTGGACCTCTCGTATCTTGCAATGTCTTCGTGCATCCTATAAATTGAGTTGGAACGTGGAGACGCTTTTATGTATCGTAACCCAGTTTCGAGAGCAGTAAATAGTCCCACGAGTCGACTTTAAGGACAATCTGGGCGAAGGACGGGGAACGAGCGCCTGCACGATATCAGGCCCAAGGACGCTATTGGTTCTTGCATACAGAAATTCTGTAGTAGGTAGGCACTTAATTCCAAGAACCAATAAATTCATAATATATTGGGAAGTTTGACACCGACGTCTTTATTAGCGCTCATTACCAAACTACTAGAATACAAAAAATACCATAATATGAATCCCAAAACTTCAAAATTCCAAAATTAAATATTGTTTGTTAATTTACCTAATATTTTAAATTTTATGTTTGGGAAATTCTTACCCTATTGCAGGCGTGTTCTGGAATTTTGAACATTAATTATTATCACTAAATGAATGTATGGCGCGGCGCCTCTTTCTTGAGCAGCGGCAGCAGGATGATTTTCGAGATAAGTTGAAAAAAAAAGGGAATTTTAAAGTGCGAGGTTGCTTGTGACGATCTCTTCCATGTGATTTATTTCATTATATACTTTAGAGCGCTCGATTTTTCAAAAACAGTAGCTGACCACGACCCCTAGAAGTCATCATTAAGTACGTACGAGTATCCATTCACGTGAAGTTTTTTTTTAAACGGTAAATAACGACCGTTACCATACGAGGTTGAGAGCGTGAGTCAATTACAGAGGTCTTCCGCGTTCATGTTCACACATTCGAGTTACGCAAGACGTATTTCCAACTAACGGATGAACTACCGCCCTACGAGTCCCATGACAAATGTTTGCGCTCTCAAGCTTGCGCAGGCTTTCAACATTGATCGCTGATGTCTTTTGATCTGGCTCAAGGCAAAGAAGACATATCTGGATACTACGTTCGACTAGAAAGGCAGCGACTACCGAGTTGATGGCTAATAGAGAAGTATGGAAGAAAAACACATGTTACGCCGACCCCAAGTAAGTTGGGATACCTAAGGGCAGGAGAATGATATGATGATGATGATGATGATGACTACTTTCACCTCATTGCCGTTTCCATTTTTGGTGCACTAAAATAGTTTATTGATCATTTACTACTACTAAAACAAAAAAAAAAGATTGTTTGCTACGGCCTCTTCGGACTAGTGGTCGGAACGACGGCATTTTGTTTGTAACCGAATTTATTTTCTTACAATTAGTGTAGCTGTTACGTAGAGGATACCACAAGGCGTTTAAGCTCTTTAGCCATTAGCAGAAATTTGTTTATTTATTATCTCATTAAATATACCTCTAAAGGAGCACTCCTCGCTGAGAGCATTCGCGTGTAATAAGCATTCGGCGCGAACGAGTGGTGTGTAAGCTTTGTAACGCGCGGCTCAACGTCCCCATTCACGCGAATGCCTAAAGAGCATGATTTTATTCAGAACAACCTTTTATTTGATAAACAAAAGTTCCTGTTATCAATTGTAGGGACCCCTTATACCTTTTGCTCACTTAGAACACGTTAGAACAAGTTGGGAATTCAGTGTCAGTTATGTTTATAAAGCTTTCAGCGGACTGTTGTTGACATTTGACCTTTGGAATATAATGAAAGGAAAAGTTGTGTTGGTTATACAAGTTGTAACAATAATTGTGTGTGGTATTATGCATGAAGGGCTCTTATTTTCGGCTCAGGCTGTTGCGTAGTCGTTAATTGTAGCAATTTATACGTACCTACGTTTACGTAACCTTCCCGTGAACAAGTTACTGCAAAGAAGCATTAGATAGTCGACGACACAGTTAGCATAGTTGGTGGTGACCCTGCCTACAAAGCTAGGGGGGCCCCGGGTTCGACTCCCAGTCAGGTCAAATATTTGTGTGATGAGCGCGATGTATTTAAGTATCAAACTATATTTTTATCGTTGTCTAGTTTATAAATATGTGTACACTTTTAGTACCTTGTTTATTTAATGTCATGTTTAAACTGCCATATACACTCGCGGACAAATAATACGGGTCAGAGTGCGTTTTTCATACAAACGAGGCTATTTCGAAGCCTTGGTTAATCGCCAGGGGTTGTTTTGAGTGAGTTTTAATGATGGATACTGCGAGGTTCAATAGAGGAGGTCAAACGTTCTTAAGATACCTAACTGATCGCACAATCAGTTAACATCACAGCGGGAGAGTTTGGGTCAGCACTTGGATTTCCTTACATTTTATTGTCATTTTAGATGTTTTTCTGAACATGCACTATTCCGGCGTTAGCCGCAGATTCATTCAGTTGGGTATCCTAGGCACTCTGGAAGTCCTGTATCGATGCTCGAGGTATTCATAATCACATTTCACTAAAAGCATTCCCTGGCGAGGAACCAAGGCTTCGAAATAACCTCTTTAGTATGAAAAACGCACTCTGACCCGTTTTATTACTCCGCGAGTGTATAAATTGTCACAGGGATTGAAGTGACAAGGTAACTTGACCGTTCAAGGAATTAAATTTGTCACCCACATTAGTTCCAAAGTCAATCTGTCATTCTACAGCAACAAGGTTGAGTTTCCTATCAATTACAAATGACTTGGCATCTCTAATGACAATGACATCTTCAAGATTTTCTTTGAAATGGGTACCAAATTAACATCCGTGGCCGTACAAGGCTAGAGCTAATAAATTTGTGAGAGATTGTCCGTCGATATTTATTTAGACATAATGTCGCAAAGCCAAAACAATCCATATTATTATCGTATGTGACGGCATTCACACGGCGGTTTCCACGCGTGTACATCACCAGCCGGGCCGGTGATAACGCTACCGCCGTCCTTATCACTCGATGATAAAGGCGTACGTAACAGCGTAGCGGCCAATCGAACGTCGCATCTTGTTATTTATGTTATATATGTCACATTTACAGAGTAAAACGTTTCGATAGCTGTTTAAAATGGTTCACCCTTGTTTTACACACTCATTTCATAGAACGTATCACTCCGCAGAACTTTCGTTACATAGAGAACTAGTTTCTGCTGAACCCGTGTTGATTTCATTCTATCTTGTGATGGTTACAAGTCTGACCTAACCTACGTGAAACATATTTAAGATAATCTGAACTGAAATTAACACAGGTGCAGCAGAGAATAGCTTTCTATGGATGGGTTGTATTAAAAAAAAAATAATTGTAATTTCTTTATTCAACAAAAACACGTAAAGTATGATCTAAGGGATGGAGCCTCCCTCTAAGCAAAATAAATGCCTGTGTTGGGAGACACCGCTCTATCTATGAAATCAGAGTCTATAAAACAAGGAGCACCACCGCACCGGTTTGAAATAGTAGTTTAGGCAGTTATTCTGGACAGGGTTAATAGGTAATTCATATGAGTTGGGGGAAAAGTTGATTGGTAAGTTATTAACTACTTTGAACACGTTTTGTCACACCCGTGCATAAACCAGATTTTATTATGCATTAAAAGCTTCCGTGCAAAAAAACTGATGGTGAAAAACGCATGATTATCCGTCCAGTTAATTTTGAGATCATTGTGAACATACAGACAGACGCGGCGGGACTCTTGTTTATAATATGTAGTGATTTAGAAATAACAAATAGATATATCGAGCAGATATTTGTGTGATGCGCTGATGAGCGAGTGTTCCTAATTCTGAGGTTTTGTTTTTCTATGAATCTAAGTATGTATTTCTCTTTATACTTCACCAATCTAGAGTTTAGTTTGGTACTAGGGCAAAATTTATGTGAGATTGTCCAGTGATAAATAAAAGTTAGAAGGTTTGCCATAATCGCCACGCTTGATTGCATTTCACATTGGACAGATGTTTGAACACAATTTCGAGAATGATGGTGGAAGTGGAATCCTGTAACGCCTCATCAGGGCACACAGGGTTTGAGGAAGGGATATATGAATCCTAAGCAGTCACTTCTATTGGCAGGCCTTTTCTTCAAGAGTAGCCTCTAGGTGTTCCTTATGATAAGCATGAAAGTGGTGGTAGGTATTTTTGAATTTGACAAAATAGATAAGTACGTACTATCGAACCAACGGAACCCTGACCCACCATGGAACCTTGTCACAATGATTGACGTACGATTGTCGTATAGCTTCGTATGACAGTCCTAACGTCAATCACTGTGACAAGGTTCTATGGTGGGTCAGGGTTCCGTTGGTTCGATAGTACATACTATCAAGCCTCTTTTCCGTAGGGGTAGTAGGCAGAGACCACTCCCTTCCATTTGCACGATCCAGACAAACTTCACCCGCTTCCTCCACACTCGTATGTTTCTTCAGACATATATTTGACAAAACACCGTCCTATTTTTTAGGGTACAGGTACTAAGTTTTTCTTCGCATTCCGGAAAGTAAACAAGTTTAAAAAGTGAAAATAGGAGCTAAATTAGCGATTACAATTCATGGTTGTTGATGGGGCGATAGCGTGGGCGTGGGACCTTGCGAGTGACAGAGATAACGCTATCAGCGTACAGACAGACGCAATACGACTTAAATGGCTCATTTGATTTAGTTTGTAAGTAGATATAGCTTTAATGACTTGACCTCATTCTAATTTAGTTTTGCGGTCTCTGTCACGTTTTGGTACGGCGCCTTCTCGACAGGCTTGAAGTTTCAGGTCTTCAAATAAGTAAATAGAGATTGAATAGATTAGTATCAGGTTTGGAAATAAGTTGATGCAATCAACATCCACTTAGTCAATAATTATAGTCCACAACCGTTAAAACAGTAATATTAATCAGCCCAAAATCAATATTATTTAAAAAAAAAAAAGAAATAATTATTTTGACAAAGTAAAAAGGTTGTGATGAACAGAGATCGTAGGTACTTTTTGTAGCATTTTTGGTGCGATGACGTCAAAAGACACACGACAGCGACCTAGGGTTGTCGGCGTGTATAATATGATTGACGTATTAAATTATGTAATATTATGTGGTCGCGGAAAATAATTTCCAAATCTACGTAAACTTTTAATAAAGCATGTGAATAGGCAGAATAATTATTAGATTTCTCAATATGCGGGTTTTCATTTGCCTCGTCACAACATGTTACCATCGTGTAATTTTTTTAGGACAATAGGAACAAAATATTGAAAAACCTTTCCTTAATAAAAAAAACTATGCTCACTTTAACAGTTTCTCCATTGTGTTTAATCAGTTAATAATTATTGCTTATTTTCACACACAAAATCAACGCAACTGTTCTTAGCACTTGACGGGACGTCAGTGAAGAAACAAAATGAGTTCTATATATTTATGCACTGCCAATTATACTGTCTTTGCTAATATATAGTTAGCATATACTACTGACAACCCTAGCACTGCATGAAATCTCTTCGAGAACGGCAAGACGTCTGGTAGGAAGTCTGACTGTTTGCCTCTCTCTGGCTAAAAAAGCATAAGGGGTCTCATATAGGAGGTACCATCCATCAACCATTTCTACACCTCACTAATTATTAACAGTGTAATTATTAAGTAGTAAAACGGCATCAAAGACAATTTCACCATTTCCTTTACACTCGAGATCAATGAAAACGGTTCACCGATTATGTAAATTTGTACGTACATTTTTATTGGTCTCATGGACAATACACCCTTCACAAAACGAAGATCCTAGAGCTTAATGGCGTATAGCAGAACACGATTAATATCGCGTGCGTCTAGGCTCTTACGCCGTTGACCGAGAGTCTGTTATTGCCTAATCCGCGCGCCTTATTAATTGTGTCTTGCTGTACGTATATTTATGCGGTAAACGAGCACATCCAGAGCAATATTAGAGCTCCGCATAGGGACGAGGGCGCGAAGGGCTCAGCATGCCATGAATAAGTTAACAGTGGACTTAGACAGTCAATGCGGCGTTATGTCATCTTGTGGATGGCAGCCTCGGAATTAGGGGACAGAGCGGGGGAATGCTAGCATCATAGGGTCACAGATTGGAGTTTCACAAATTAATCAAAATAAAAATAAATATCAGCGGTCAATGTCACACCAATTGAGCTAGTCCTAAACTAAGCTCTACGCTTGTACTATGGGTACTAGACAACTAGAGAAATATATTACTTAAACACCTAAAAAAACCAAGAAAAAAAAAAACTTCGCAAAAAAAAAAAAATAGGTTGTTACTGTTTTTTTTATAAATATCAAACTTATTTAACTGCCAATTGAGAATGAATCTCTTTTGTTGCGAGAAATTACAGGACTTTTAGATGGCTGTAAGTTTTTTTTCAGGACTTTTCACTACAATGGTAACCCTAAACGGGGATCGAACTCGAACCGCTACCTTAGCTTCGTAGGCGAGATCTCTGCCAAACAGTGCGTCACTAAAGAGAACAGTGCGCAATAGGGCCTGGGCGGAGGCCCGATGGGAAAGCTACAACGGATTGCGACCATTCATAAACGGTTGAATGAGCGCAAGACGCCGCGTGCGCCCGCGCATCTGTGATGTCGCATACCGCGGTCAACTCGGCCGTAACAGACTACGCTACCGTGCCGACCTGTGTCCCGCTGCTGTGGCGGAATGCCGCGACATTATACGAACATTTAACAATCGTAAGTCATCGTATGACTAGGTGTCATGTCATCATAATAAAATGCAATGTAATACCAGTATGTTAAATATTATTCAACGTAATATACAAAAAAGTAGGTAAGTGTATTGAACCCGTTCTAGTAGCCCCCGATGCGTCAGCCCAAGAGCTGAGGATGAGAATTCCACACGGAACGATGTCGTCCGCAAACGACGCATAAATAATTAGACAATAAGCAGGCAGGGCAAGAAATCGGTAATTTGTCTCGCGGTACAAGCGGAGGGAGGGAGACGGGTGCGGGCCGGCACAGAGCGCGCCGCCGCGGAGATGTGGCAACGCGACGGCGTCAGGTGGAAGTGGCGCCTTGCCTGCCGCGGGACCCCCGCCACACCCCACACCCCGCACACCCTCCCGCTAATCCTCACCCGAATACAATCTGATAAAATTCGCGCCAGCTATGAGCATTACGCAAAGCGACTACACACCGATAATGAATGGGACTGCTTCTTTTGTGCGACTACGCGCATACATAAACAATTCGACGCGTTCTTTCTCTATTTATATCGCCGTTTTAAGCGCACCTTACGATTCAAACAGCGTAATATAATAAGAGATATTTCTTCGACCTGGCGAAACTAGTCCCGCGAACGCATTACGGTCCGCGTTCCGGCCAGGTGAATTCAAAATGACCTCTATGGGCCGGCGGCTTCTGGTGGCCTCGCTCGCCGATTGCGTTGACATTTTGTGGGTTAGCGACGCAACATGACTCTGGGCCGCGGCGAGTACGAAGCCGGGATGACTAACGGCTGGGCGTCAGTAATCGCCTGAACATAAATTGTTCTCCAAGATAATTCCAAGGCACAAGATCGATTCACAACCCGTATAGCACTAGGGTGATTTTTGTATACCACCATCTCTCTAACGATAATCAGCATATTTTAGCATCGTGGACTCATTTTAGGAACATATAAACACAACCTGATAACTTTACACGGTTGAGTAATAAACGCTATTGTCACAGAAATCATTACGATTTCGAAAGAAAAGTATGTACGAGATCTTTCGTCAATGTAAAAGTGACTTACCAAGGCGAAGAAGTTTGTGTGGCAATCCTCGAGACTTGCACCGTTTGTTTGGTGATTTTGATGCGTCATGGTAGTCCGGGGCACTTCATTTTCAATTCACAACACTAAAAACAGGTCCAATCTTAAAGAAACCACTCAAAATCTTAAAATCATCACCGACATTTAGCGAAGTTTTCACCTTTCAATGGCGACTGGAAAATGGCGGATAGGAAACAACAACCCAAGCCGACAGTGCTGCTTACTGCGGCCGTAAGTGGAACTAATTTCGTTCAGAAACTTGGCTGCGTTTCGTTTTACGACGTTAATGAAGAACAGAAGTCTGATTGTATCCTTACCATTTGTAATAAAATTATAAATTAAACGGAAACTAATATAACTAGAACTAAGCTTATTTTTACGTCATGTAATGTAAAATGTTATTATTTAATAAATGGGTTAATATAACAACCTTCTTTTCTGGTCCTCCGATAGGCTTTATGGTCTCAGATATCGAAGACCATTGTTCTAATTCGTAAAAATCGTGAATAAAAACAACCAAATGTCAAATCTTTACATGGTAGGCTGTTCAGTTAAATTATGCTGATTAAAAACAAATACTTGTATTAAAAGTTATTTGTAGTTTCTGTAATCGTTACGTTTACTTTAGCTAGCAGTAAAAAACTTATTTAGTAAGAATGCTTCGAAATGTGCTGGTACCGTTAACACGCTCAACTGTACAGGTTAATTTCGGTTTATTATAGACATTTTATTATAGTTATTCGGCTTTTTATATAATTAATTGTACATAATAATATTTCTAGGTGACCACAGTCAGATATAAAAAACTGAAAGTGCCTAAGATCGATAAAAAACTTCAGTCTGCTGCGGAGTCATTGGCAGCTCGAGGGTAATGAGTACATTTTATTTTATTTATTTATTTCTGTCAAGAATCAATTAACAAACCCTCTGTCCTCTGAGGTAATAAAGTAAACTAAGCACTTACACTGCTACTTGTTTATCTTTAATCTAAACACCAAAGTTTAGCACTACCCTTTAACCTGCCGCTAAATGTCAGTGGCTGCATTGTGTTTTGGCCTGGGGATAAGACAACCGGTAAGATTAATAGCATAGAGGTATTCCACCTTAGTCCTCAGGGTTGCCAATGCAATTGGGAGTCTTAGGATTGCAGTCTTGAGATGTCAGATATCTATGGGTCTCTAATTCCACTTACCATCATGTGGCCTGTGTCATTGTGTTTCTTCTTCCTTAGCAATAAAAATAATTGTACAGTGCATTCTCCCAGGTCCTTGCATTAAAAAGCAAATCATGATTTCCAGGTTTCTTCGCCCAAATAAGCCTTGGGATCCACCTTCTGACATTGAAAATACTGTTCTTGAGATCTGCACAGAAAATGGTTTGAGCTTGGACGCAGAATTTATGTCGTTGAAACTCAAGTTTACTGTCCTCAACTCATGCTACCAAGAAACTGGCCACAGTGTCCCAAATTCATTGATGCACACTATTGAAACTGTTGGTATGTGTTTTTTTAATTTAATATAATTCTTTTTCTTATTTGGTACCACAGATTATGAGCAGGGCTCGGACAAGTCATAGCAAAACAACCGCAAGACGGCAATACAACAAGATCAATAGAATCGCATTATGTACAATATTATTTAATTATATTTTTCAATGACATTTATTACTGCAACCCAAAATTCACCATACATGTGTGAAGGTATTTCCATTATCATTTTTTTTAATGCTGATGGTTGCATTGCACATACGCAACCATTAACTTCTGCATTGTCTGGAACAAACCGATGACAGATATGCAACTAAAAAGGTCAAATGTTAAATTATAAATTATGATAATAATATATCAGCTTTAGATAATAATAAATAATAATCTCAAGTCGCGACTCTATAATAGTCTTGTCCCATGTCCATATCAGTTTCTGCAATGACTTGTCCGAGCCCTGATTATTAGTGATTGACAACCCGGGAGTGTCGCAGGTATCTGTTAGAATGAGATACATAAACTTCTCATTCTAACAAATAGCGGTTACGGGTCCTCAGATTTGTAGCCTGAATTTTTTTAACCCTATTTTTGCTACCTCTAATTTTATTAGCCCTTGAATCAAACACCCGAATATTTATTATTATGTATGTATGTAAACTCTTTATTACACCAAAATATAAATATTACAATATTGTTATAAAATTATTGTACGAAGGCGAACTTATTCCTAAAAGGGATCTCTTTTTTATATCTGATATCTGATAGCCCTATTTTTACTTATACAATTGTGTTTAAACCTAACATTTATTAAACCTATTCATGTAAATTATGTTCCTTAGGGACCTAACTTCTTTTTTTCTTTATAATAAATTGTGATTTGTAATTGAATCATGTATCCAATTGTATTTTAAAGCCAAATAAAATCCTATTTCTTTTCTTTTGATTACAGAGGAACTACTGGAATTTTATAAGACTCCAGTAGATGCTGCAACACCGTTTGATGCACTTAAAAAGATGGACTTACCTAAAAACTTACATGTCCAGGAAGATTATGTAAGATTCCATCCAGGTAAGAATCATCATCCAGGTTAGAACTTGAATCTAACAGCAAGGAAATAAACTTCAATTACCTTTGCCCTTTAATGTCATTCTCAATCTTGAAACAAATTAAAATGACCTTATATTCAGTAGAATATAGTTTGCACTATTCACTCACCAAGTCTCACGAGGTTATTCACCTCCCAACTTATGTAATAGAATCTATCAAATAAAGACTTCGTCCACAAAGTTTTGAGATGGTAACAGGGAGAGCAGTCATTTACTCAGGGCTCAGAACTAGTTGTATTAATTTGTTTGTACCTTAACTGGGCAATGTAATGAATGGCTTAAAAAAACTAAATAATTTAGGTTGCCCGTAAATAGGAGAACAAATTTGAAGAACTGCTATAAACCTGTATTATCCGGTTAAACTCAACTCACGCCATCAAATGATCCATCCGGGCCGATAGCTGAATTCGAGAGACGTAATGTAATGTAAGATTCAGTTCTATGATTATTCAGTGTTTCTACACAATAGTCTAAAAAAATGGCCGTTTTCTCGTGGTCCTACTATTTTTGTCCTACTGACTTTCGACGGAGCCCTGCCTTGCGGCAGGGCTCCTATTTCTGGGCGGTTTGCCCTTCGGGCGTTTAAAGATACCTAACGAACGTAACCTACCTACTTTTACAACCACAATTAGTATTTAGTGATCAAATCTCGGTTCACTTTTTGACTAGTAGGACAAATTAGTAGGACCACGAGAAAACGTCTAAAAAAATTAGGATTTTGACAATCAGTTAATTTGGTACAGTTATTTCTCGAGATGTTCTGATTTCTGATTAACATACTATAAACCCCCGAGGGTGAGGGTGAGCTGTGGGACGTGAGAGGATAAAAGGTCCCTTTTTCATATTTTTTTCCTTATCTCGACAACGTTTTGGTATCACTACAAATTACTTTCACAAAAATAAACTACATTAAATTTACTTTACGGGTTAATTTACTTTTTGGGTTTACGTGAGTAGGTACAGTCACGTTAATTTATGTATGACCCATTTAAAAAATGCTTGAAGTCATTACAGTCATTAGAGATGCCAAATTATTTGTATGTTATAGGAAACTCAACCTTATTGTTGTAGAATGTCAGATTGACTTTGCACCTAAGGTGGGTAATAAATTGAAGTCTTTGGCTGTACGTTCATATTCACTTTTACTTGTTTTCGTTAGTAATAACATCATTTATTATTTTTATACTCATCCATCATCATATTCATCGAAATAGGCGAGGGCACAGTTGGTACACGCTCCTCGGCAGCCCTTACAAAGAAGGCTGCACTGCATTAATTACAAGCTTTTCGGCATCGGCGGTTTCCAGCACAACTACTTATGCATGAGCAAAAATAGAATTTAAAATGGTGTCTGGAAGTACCCTAATGCCCGGTTCCTATATTCAGAGAAACGAATCGTTTTCCTTACGGGCCGTTTACATTTGCTACGTACAAAATGTGTCAAATATTAACGAGGCGTAAGGAAAACTATTTGTTTCTTGAATATAGAAACCGGGCAAAAACCGATGCACGTGTGTCTAAGGAGTATTATGTACTTTGTCACATGACATGTTTGATTATTGTATTAAAATTATTTTTTGTTTCAGACAAGGACACCCTGTTCAATGGAAAGTCTGCCTTCCCAAAGAGTTCCACCATTGTGTCGGGGCTGAAAACGAGGAAGAAGTACGAAGGCTACGCTGCCAAGCGATCCTGGCCTTAAATGGATGTTTATTATGTGTAAATAGTTGGTTGTTAGTTGTTTAATAAATTGCAATACTTAGTATTGTATGGTTTTATTTTATAGGTATTCATTACATTAGGTTTTTATAATCAATATTCAAATATAAAAGTAAAATAACAATACTAATACAAAAAAGAAACATTATAAAAGCCTAACCTACTGGTGCCACCATCTGGTTAGGGCTGCACCTCACAATACGTGCCGTGTCGAGGAATACTGCTTTCTGTATCTGGCCCTTGATCCAGCCACCTTGCGAGAGTCTCTTGAGGTGTTGATCGAGACTGAATGAGACCGTTCGCGTTCTCCGAAACAACTATCGGGACAAGTATCGTCGAGTCAACATCCCGCATGGGGGTCACCTCGTGAGCCAAGTCAAGGTAGTTTCTGAGCTAGTCCATCTCAGCCTTCATGAGGTTCGCGATACGAAATATACATATACATGGAACGAGTCACGCGTCAAAAAATTAAAACGTTCAGCGCATAAGGCCGTGTTGCTCGATGGTTCAATAGCCGATAGTAAAAAATCGTTTTTTCACTTTTTTCCAAGTGGCAATTTTTTCTCATTACCTACTTTTCCCGAAGGGCTTTCCTACCATTCGCATATTTTCCCACTATATTTATTTTCCCTTCCGCTAAACCAACTCAGCTGACCAATGTTTTTATATCAAAATTAAATAAAACTAACATGACCTAAACTTACCTCATATTTATGATAGTTGAGCAGTGGGGAAGAACCCAATTGAAAAATAAATATAGTGGGAAAATATACGAATGGTTAGAAAGCCTTTCGGAAAAAGTAGCTTTTGAGAAAAAATAAAGTGATAAAATAAACGAATGGTGTTAATCGCCACTTGTAAAAACGATTTTCGGAATATACAGACAGAGTAGCATTAATTCACCATAAGGGCATTCATTCATATAGCTTTAAAGCTATGCTCTAGTTGGTGGAGTGACCGCCATTCCTCTCTATTGGTCGCTATTAGTAGATTGTGTCACAAGGGAGCAAAATGACATATTTAAGGCGAGGGCGTACATTGAATCCTGAACGAAGCGAAGGATTCTACAATTGAATCCCGAGCGTAGCGAGGGATTCTAAAATAGAATCCTGAGGGTAGTGAGGGATTCAAGTGTTAACGGCCAAGGTGGAAATAATTTTGCTACCGTGTGACACATACTGCTTTTCACATCACCTATGAGGAAAATAAAAGATCTTAGAGATGAAACAAGTTTAATTATTCACACATTCTAGAAATGCTGAAATTATCAAATTTAACAACAGGAAATTATCGCACTTAACAACAATTATCAAATTTGGCAACAAAATGTCCTTGAACAGAAAAGTGCCACTTTGATCCCTCCTAGCAGGGAAGAAAAGTCCCCTTTCCGAGTAGGTGATATGAAAAATAGATTATAGGTTCTTGACATCTTGATACGACAAAGAAAAAATAAAGAAAAATACAGTAACGGAATTTTTGAATAATTTTGAAAACAGGTTCCTTAGTACATGTAAAGCAGTTAAAGCAACGCGATTGATTGATCTATGGGGGGTGCGTCACGTTTAAATGGACCAGTCAAGGGAAGAACAACCTCACTAAAGACACTTGATCCTTCGAGCCGGGTAACCTTATTCACTAAGGTGCTCTGTTAAGCTTTGAGCCTTAATTACCCAGAGCTCACCGATCACCTTTTTACACGGCTGCCCAAAAAAAGTGTAATGTTTTCAGGGTTCATGTATGTGTGTACGATTCGTTAATCCACCATAACTTTTGTGTGTGGTATCTTTAGAAACCTACCCAAATTTCATTTTTCTGAACGGAAGCAAATTGACGTGTGACGTTAATGACACATGAGTGACACTTGCTTGACACTTGTTGGGTTTTCGTCCATACGCCGGAGGTTATGGTGTGAAAGTATTTAAAATGGACATATATCTGTAATCTAGGGGAATTAAGCTATTTCATACAATATTCACGGATAAAAATGCATATCTTAATAATAGTATGCTGTATAATAGTCGCGTTATACTCTTGTGTTTCATGGTAAGTTTAGGAAACAGTTTCACTATGTTATTGTTGTTGTTTTGCAGTGTTTATTTCTGTTTTGCGTATTTATAGGCTACTCCCGTCTCTCCTGGCATGGCTATTCAAGAGGAAGTACCATATAAAGCTGAAAATCGGGCGCATTGCTCTCCCCAAGTTAATATTAAGGGATGTTAATTTGTCAAGAGATGGCTACTCGGTTGTGAGTATCTAGAATTTTATAATATTTGATGTTATCTGTACGTTTTCTTACGTCCGTTGATTGGTAACGAATATGCGAAATAAAAAAAAATAAAAAATGTCCAAGTTTTTGTAAATGTATGCCAGCTTGGCATTTTTATCTAAGCTAATTATTACAGTAACACATCAAATATGAGGATTTTTTTAATTTACATTACTGGCTATTAATATAGTTTTCGTGAAGATTCACAGAAGCAAGTGAAATCCACATTTAAATGTACCATCACGGGTACTGATCCTTTGATCAACTTATTTTTAAACCAAATTCTGATTTGACTCTTACAGCAAATTGACGAGATATCGTTCAGCAGTAGTTTCTTCAACTCGGAAACAAACAAGCTCGTTTCAGTCCTTATCAAGGGCTTCAACCTTTCCAACAATGTGGAGGAACGTCGAAGTGCTGTAGAAACTATCTTAAAGCCACTGCTATCTAAGCAGAACTCCACAAATTCCCGAGGAGAGGTGGAAGAGATCAGTTATGAAGACTTGGATAGGAGTTTGATGGGAGTGAAGAGGAAGCTGTGGGATTTTGGAGACAAAAAGCTACCCGCTAGCTTGATCATGTTTGCTCAGGTTAGTTAAGTTTGAAGCGTATATTGCCGTAATCTAAATATACAGGGTGTCTTGAAACTCTTGTGAGAAATTTGGCGGGGTAATAGTTCGCACGATTCTGATCACGGGGGTATGGTTCATTTTTGTTTCTGTTAGTAAAAAAAAAAAAAAAAAATTAGGTATGTTCATTTTGTTTCTTGATGTGTCGCAGCCGATATCTTGACCTTGACATTTTGACGTTGATACTATACTACTCCAAACGTTCGTAGTAACTAACGTCAAAATTCCAAGTTCGAGGTCAATGACCTGAGACCATTCGTTGTTTACATGGTATGTAAACAGTTCGCTCCATGTTAATTAAAATTAAGTTAACATTATAAAAAAAGATTAATTTAAATGCAACTTACCAACTGTATTTTCGTTTTTGCAACTGAAAATTTTAGCGGGTTATGAAATGATCACTAGATCTCTTGGAATAGGTATGCACTGCCGAGACCTGATTGTATCATTCGTTTCATAGGGATGTTGAGATCTGAACATTTACCATTTCTTTCTACTCTAAAATATACCACATAATTGTTTTTAAGCAAAAATAATTCAGACTTGGAAATCTGAAATTTAGTTTAACATGACATCTGATGAAATGACAACCATAAATCATAGACTTCATGGTCAAGTTCAAGTTCAACTCTTTGATAAATAGCTACTGTCATATACTTCAAAAAGTTCGGATGGACATGAAATAAACGATCCGTTTATTGCCGTCCGTATTGATCTCTATGGTCATTCATGGCGGTACATAGCTAACAGTTGGGATATAAAGGCCGTCGCATATTTGATTATAATTTGTATGTGATCCCAGGCCATGGAACCGATATGCGTAAGTAGTACATATTCAATCTATCCATGTTCCAGGCTTAGAACAATAAATAACAGTTACCAGCCGCCTAGTCGCTTGTTAGTCGCCTTAGGCTTCTTACAGACGAGCGGCATGTTGCCAACGGCAGAGGCTACTGCAGCCGTCACCACCTGTCGGCCTAATTGCCGCTTGTCTGTAAGAAGCCTTACACAAACTTTCCCCTGTGCCGAAGTATACGATCAAAACTAAATTATCTTACACATTTACAAATAAAATCCTCATAAATCAATAAATAAACTGACAAGAAGAAAAAAATGTCTTGCTATAGCCATAGCCAGCCGTGTGTGTTCAAAAATCCAACTTTATTTGCGAACTTGATGTGCTTATGTCATTAAAGACTCCCATTGTAAACCCTGCTTTTCTGATAGACTTAAATCAACGTGGTAGGTACATACCCCATAGAATTAGTACCTACTAACATAGAACCTGGACTATAAGAACCGGTACAGATGGACAGCATTGAACTGCAACCTAGCTGCAAAATGGCAGTTCAAGTGCAGTTGACGTACGTACGTTTTGATGCAGTTACGTCATCTGCATCAGAACTGCCCTCGAACTGACAGTTTGCAGTCCGTCTGTACCGGCCCTTAGTTAAAATTTGCACCAGCTATCTTTCTCTGCGTTTTAGATTACGGATTCTGAAGAGGAAATGAAACAGAAACTACGCTGTTTTATCTCCTTCAAATGTCACGGTCACAACGTCAAATTGAAGGTCGAGAATGGACCTGTTGGAAGTCTTTGGGCTTCGCAGACACAGACCAAAGACAATCTATCCAAACCTTATGACGTCCTACGTATGGCGTAAGAATGAAAGAATACCATAGATGCCCTTATGGTATTCTTTCATTCTTACGCCATATATCTCTATTATGAATTTCATAAATAAAAAGGCCAAACATAAGTCTTTTAATAGTTTAATAGCATTTTTTCTGTGGCACCTTGTGTTCTAATCTGTGGACTGATCATCACAAATAAATGCCTTAAGAACATCTTAAGCACAATATCTTGAACTCATTAGTACGGCCAGGAAACTAAAAAGGGTCAGATTATTCGCGGTAGTTCCTTTGAATGTTCCTTCGAAGGAACTATAGATACATGTATGTCATGCTTCTTGGACACCCTACCGTCTGTTATAAATTATTTTAAAGCATAACACAATATGTAATGAAACTTCTACCTGGGTGAATATTCGGCGTTTTAACCGCCGTCATTATTGTCTTCGCATATTATTCAAGATAAACTTTTTAATTGTCTTATGATTTTAAATGGAATTAATACTACCCCCGGGTCCGTTGACTTTGACATCAAAAGTTGCTGGTAATTATCATTGTTTTCGTCAATATATTGATGACAACAATGACGGCGGTTGAAACGCCCAAATATTCACCCACCTATTAAAAAGAAATGTACCTCAATAGATCCTTGTCTGATCTGTAGTCCCACCAATTTACCACACCGGTGTGACTATGGTTCATTTTATTCACCCGTATTCACACCACGACTGATTTTGCGTATAATTCTCTTTCAAAATCAAACTCACGGGAACAGAGCCTGAGCCCGAGCGTCGACGGAGCTCATGTTTTTCAGTGTTTTTAGACCTTCGGGCCTGATATAAAAACGGGTCTAATTGCAGTAGTCCGGTTGTTAGTCCGGTTGACCAAACTAGTGCAACTTTTCAGTAGCAGAAGTTTGATCAAGTAGATCATGCGAGAGTACACATTGTTTGAGTTTGGGATTGCTGTGGAGCATGTCCCCAGCAGCTACAAATATTAATTTAAGAATTTATTATTTATTAATACGTCACGCTGTTGTACCCAATATTTACTGAATTAATACGCACTATATTTAAATGTACCTCCATAGATCGAGAGTACAAATGATCTGAATTTGGGGTTTCCGTGGACAATCTCCCCAGCAACCTTGAATTTACGAAATTATGATTAATTAAAATATTACGCTGTTGTATCCAACATGTACTGAATTAGTACACACTTCGTTTTAAATGTACCTCCGTAGCTCGAGAGCACAAATGAACTAAAACACTTGTGCATTTTATTGTTTTGCGAGCGTATGCTGTACTTTATCAAGAGAATAAAGCTTTTGCTCAACATGTCAACAGAATAAATTCGACTTTTTCCATGTTGGTTATAGTACCTAACCTAAATTCGGTGTTCAGGGTTTTTATGTTTTAACAAATAACAAATTCTTAAATTAATCTTTGGGGTTGCTAGGGAGAGTCAACAGCAACCCTAAACTGGTACATTTCTTTGTAAGTATGTAGAAAATGGATACGTATTGTGTATGTTATTACTAAGCATACTATACTTTATTTTATCTAAAGGAGCGACTTTGAGTGGTAATATAACAAATAATAGTTTGTAATATAACAAATAATAGATGATAAGTATTTTTATTTTATTTACTTATTAATATTATTTAATATTAACATAACCTAATAATGACCTAATCGAGGAGATTCACCATATGTCCCGCTGCCTGGGGCGGTGTCGACGGGGCTCCGCGAAGCGGAGACCCTATTCCGCGTAGTTTGGCGCTTCGCGTCTGGAGACAACTCTAACCTATTTTCTTTTCAAATTGACCTAACCTACACCTACTTAACGTACACGTAACAACGCAAAATTCAGTTATTTTACTTTAACAATAATCAAGAAATAGTGTTGTTTCGGACATAAATTCGGACAAGATTTCGGGCTATCAAAGTTCCGCTAAATTACAGATATGCTAAACAACATTATGCATAATGAAATTCTTGCGTACCAATATTATGCGAACATATCATCCGCGTAAACAATCATTCGAATAAGATTTATGCCAGATAAAATTTCAGCAAATTTCAGATTCGGCGTAAATAAATTATGCAAAACTTGTTATTCCTAATACGTTTCGGACATTAAAAATTATGCCAAATAGATGGCATCCTACGATAACACGTGTAAAGAAATGTTGTTATACAGTGTTGTATGCAGCTCCAGTAAAAAAATATAAGAATAAGAATATTTATAAAGGAGCATCCCCATTGAGAGCATTCGCGTGAATATTCGAGTGGTATGGACGTTGAGCCGACCGTTAAAAAGCTTACACACCACTCAAAGTTCGCGCCGAATGCTCATTGCATGCGAATGCTCTCAGTGGGGATGGGGACGCTCGTTTAGATATAATAAAGAATAGTATGCTTAGTAATACACAGTACACTTATAGATAACAGAGGTTGTAGAAAGTCATAAACATATTGCCAACCAAACCAAATCGGACTCGTATCACAGGGCGTGACGCTGAATGGAATAGTTTGTCTACGTTGATAGAAACTTATGAACAACTAGCTTTTCGACTCCGTCCGCATTCAAGTCGTCTATCGCTATTCCCTCGGGAACTATCCATCTACGGATACCGAAGAATCTCACGTAGCGTTATCATCAGCCGAAGTCTGGCCGCTTTACGTTCCCTGCGTGTTCAGACGACCACTTGGTACGACGTAGTAACTATTATTGAATCTGTGGTACGACGTAAAACCTAACCTAACCTAACTTTTGTGCGTTAAACGGGCTTTACATCATGCTATCTACAGTATGTCTAAATATCTCTGTCAGTTCAGTATTGTGGAAGTAAAATATGTATACATTTCCAATGGTAGAGTTCGTTTGTTACATACACCGACGTAGCTGCCTGGAACAGAAACATAATATAAATAAGGACCAAACTAGAAAGCGAGTTTGCAAACATCTCTGCTTGCTTGTTGAAATTATGGTGGATTAAAGAAACTAACGAACATATTAAAAGAAGTTCACGCTACTTCAAACTCAGTGAGCTACCTACCATTAAGAACCTTGTATATTCTGCACCCACCTTCTGACTCCATCATCAGCCATCAGATTAGTATCAATAATTAGTATTAGGTAATTTTTACATTGTCAACTGGTTAACATGTAATAAATAAACACCGGAGCGGTTAAGCGATTTAAATCTGATATTTTCTCCCCCTCCGCCTTCTCCGGCCGGGCGTCTCGTTCCTACCCATCATCATCATCATCATCATAATCATCATCATCGTCATCATCATCATCATCATCATCATCATCATCATATTATACTAAAAGTCCCAACACGGTGGATCTACGTTAAATATAGCGGAAATCCTATCGCCAATTTCCGACTCCATCATCAGCAGCAGATCAGCTCTTAGATACCATAATATTGCATTGTCATCGGGTTTACATATTATGAGGTCCAAGTTTCAGCCCATTCCATTAACGGGAACTGGCTCAAAATTGATTTGCAAATTTTAACGGACAACTTACATACATACCAACAATGCAAGTTAAAATAAAAGCTGAAAAAAAGCAAACTTTCGGATTCTGAGCTACATATTTATAATGTTAGTATGAAATAAGAACTTAATGTTACTATTCTCTTCTCTTGAATTTTGAGATTTAGCTTCCGTTTTCTTCAATAATTGTTTTCGTTCTTCTGTTTCCTTTTTAAAATATAAAAGTCGTGTTGCACGCCTTAATTTACCTAAAAAAAAGAAAATATTACTATTATCTGCATCTGTATAATAAAATGCCACAACGTACGTAATATTGGCCACCATTCAACTTCATCATCAGACCAGCTGTTAAACGTTGCATGTTATCGGCTGCACATTATGTTTTCTTACAGATACAGAGTAAAAACATTTTATATTTTACCACTTATTAGCGCTTTTTTTAATAACCGTAACTGGTTTAAAATTGGCATGCTAGATGCGACCCAATCATACATATTAACAAACAAAAAAAGTAAAATAAAGCTTATAAAATAGGTTGTGGCGGGCTCTTTTCCGCAACTTGACGACTTAGGTATGCGCCTATTTTGCGTGCAGCTTATAAAATACTATAACGACTGTAGCTACACATATTAACGTAAAGCCCAGCATAAAATTCATCATGCTACCGTTTTGTTTTCTCTTGCCTTTGCGCTTTTGTAAACAAAATTTTCTTCCGACGCTAGTATCTGAATATAAAAAAACATATATTCACAAACTGTGCACAATTTCCTTTTCTTCATTCTTCTCATATACTTACACATTTTTTTCGTAGAATCAACTGTTGAGGAATTATTAGAAAACGAACTAATTTAGGCCCATCAACTCAAGATGACGGCTCGCGCTTCAACAGTCGAAAGTTTGGATTTATTAGGACCCCATAGCTTATGAACAAGGATCAAAATTACCTACCTATGCTCCACATTTTGTAAAGCAAAGGCTTTGGCATGCAGAGTGTTCTGAATTAGCTTCTGCAAGTCCGAACGCGTAGAATTAATTATCGCAATTACCTAGGTACTAAAAAACGCCTACAAAAGACAAAAAATTACGTCTTTTAAAATGGTATGTATGTATAGGTCAGTCCAACTGAAGTCGACTCACAATATTAACCAAAAGCCGACTTCAGTTATAATAATAATAATAATAAATTTATTTATTCAGTAACAACAAAGTTTCTTAACATTAATATGGGCCGGTGTCTCTTTTTAAGTATGTGGGATACCTGTGTTAAGAGACACCGCTCTTCCTTAAATGGTTACACAATATTTGATGGTGCTTATACTAAGACTAAATTTAACAGAATCAACAAAGTGATTGTATGTACCCTATCGGGCTTGGTTGGACTTACCTATACATAATTTTTTTAAATTTATCTTTTGTGGTTGAAGGCAGTTTTTTTTTAAACACTTATTATACTTTTTAGTGATCATAATAAGATATTATGTAGTCCTACTTCTTAGTTAATATGAAACTGTAAGACATTCGAGCTCCATGCAAGCAACTCCGCTGGAACATAGTCATATTAAACGTTCTTCGCTATAGTCGCTCAACTATCTTAATAGAGATATCTTATCGCCAGCCTTAAAATAGGTACCGTTGAGGAATCTGTGGTCTTCATCATCAGTTCCACTTCACTAAATGACACTTTCTGAATGCAAATAATGCTGCATTACTAACTAAAAATACTAAAATCGCCATATGTAAGCCTATAATATTTGACCATTTCCTACAATTCTTGTGGGATCCCCTCATTAGATTCAGATTTCGTGACAATGGGACCACCTCATAAGTATACCTACTGTATAAAACAATTTATTTTTTTAATCGGTCCATAATTGAAGGCGAAACCGTAGTATAATTTGTGTGCCCAGTTTCTCCCCGATCCGTTCAGTGGTTGAAACCTGATTGAGTAACATAACATACATACACCCAAACATGCAAACATACCAACTTTATAATTTACTAGCTTCTGCCCGCGACTTCGTCCGCGTCAATTTCGGTTATCGAAATTCCCACGGGAATATTTAACTTATCCAAGGTATAACTTATGTGCATCCTGATTTTCATCCAAATCTGTCGAGCCGATGTAGCGTCAAGGAGTAACAAACTAACACACGCACACACAATATTATAGTAGGATAATATTATTAAGTAAGATACCTCGGGTACTGCTGTAAATTATATTCTTCAACATCACATTCACCTTCCTTCGTCAACGGCATGCATGCCGCCCTTATGCTA
This sequence comes from Acleris sparsana, assembly GCA_923062465.1. Lineage (NCBI taxonomy): Eukaryota > Metazoa > Arthropoda > Insecta > Lepidoptera > Tortricidae > Acleris > Acleris sparsana. The sequence goes on from OV281290.1 coordinate 17,425,795, forward strand.
AAACAATAACAGCAATACTTATTTAAATAATTGTTAAGTACTTTGAATACATTTTTGGCAGTTCAGAAAAGTGCACCATACTTACTGCATTTATTATTTCAATACTTCATAGAATTTTATTTAACGAACCACAATTTTATGACATTTATTTTTCACCATAGAGCAACTATTTTTATGTCTGTCACTAAAAAATGTAGGGCAGTCGATGTGGATCGAAAAAGGTTAATAAGAAAAATACTTACACCTTGACTAAAAAGTCATACCTTTTAACCCGGTTTTATTTATTATATTCGGTTTAAAAAACGAGTATAGGTACTAACTTATTTCATTAATATATTTGTTTAACTATGTTTTTAGCGTGACTTTGCACTATGACTTTTGTAGTAGGACCGTAGTTCGAAGAAAAAGTTGAGCGACACTGCAGTGTTTATATTAACTCGAACCAATTGGGATACAATACACGTTACCTGTTTTCAACAATGTTTGAAAATATAGCTATATCAACCTCTTTACATACAACATATAAAACCTCAATATTTTACGTTATAAGTACATAGATTTTAGATATCTAGCTGACACCTACGTTCGAAGACAGCTGTGGTCATGTAAAATGTATTTGTTTACAAATTGACCATATTTTTATGATTAAATTAAAATATTAATGAGACCATTTCACTTTCGAGTTATGTGTGATAAATATCACACATATATGTGTGGTGAGATTTTCCAGGAGGTTGATCACGGGGCGGCACAATCATTTATTGTAGAAACTCATTATTGGAAGTGTGGAAGCCCTTATCAATAATTTTAATGTGATTGTGTTCAGCAAATCTACTCTAGAAACAAGGGTCATGCAGGAAGTTGCTGTATTACTTGAAGTCTAGGTAATAAGGAAAAGGTCGAATACTTAAAATACTCTGTAATATAATAATAAATGTATTATATTGTGATGTTTGTTTACATTGTTTGAATGACGTCCGTCTATTATGACTTTAAAAACCGATCACAGATAATAAAAAAATGTCTCCGTATATTTTTTTATTTTCTTAATAACTATAATACTTTTAATCATGAAATGCTTTAAATAGATCCTTAAACAAGGCTATTCTTTCGCATGTGCATGCGTGTGTCCATTTTCTTAAGTTCAGTACTTAAATCTATTACTAGGATTTACAGCCACGCTATGCTATGCGAATGGAACCTATACGGGAGAGTAGCATGACCAATTCACCAACACACACGAACACTCAAGGTAAATCTACAGACTTGGCCCAACGTTATGCAGTTATAAGCAAGGTAGAGGAAGCCATCAATATGCTTAAATGTTTTCACAAAGGGACAAAACCCAGCAGCATAATAGCTGCGCTAGTCAGGCACGGGCTGAACTTGATGCCAGACATGCCAGTTGAGTAGAGGGGCCTTGCATTTCAGCAATAGCATCAGACAATGTAGATCATCAAGCACTGGTGGCAAAGGTATAGCAAGTCGGTAACTTAGGTTTGTAAAAAATGAGGGTGTTTGTTGGAGTGGAATTTTGGTAACATCATCCAATGTTTACCCAAAACCTTCTGACTAATAAACTATTACTCCCAACTAAATGACCACCATTAAATGATGGTTGCTTCTTAAGAATACTGTAGTGTCACCACGTCGACCTCTTCTTACGAAGCAATTTTATGTTTTCTCTTTCTTCTGGGATCCGAATATATTTCAACAACGTATATGACACCAGCTTTAAATGTAATTCTGATAAAACGTTACGTGTAGGGACAATTTTATTTTAATAAAAGAAACCTAAACCTCTTTTCATAAAGAGTTTTAATGGTACAAGATTTAAAAAAATACTATGTCAAATTGTCAAACCACAGTCTCAACGTAGTGATTCGTTTTAATTGTTCTGTTTTTTATTCGTAATTATCCCTGATAGTGGTACAAATGAATAAAATAAATCCATGATTCGTGATCTCGTAAAAGAAGTTTAAAGTAAAAGTGCTATTTTAGCTGTGTGAGTGTGATTAAAATCGCAATCGTAAGTTTCATATTTAAATTATTTACATATTAGGCCCTTATCCTTAATAGAGACCCTCTTTTCGTTCATATTACAGAATAAAGTCTTAGTTTTATGAACCCCATGGAAGCTTTGACCATGATCACAATCATTTTTCAGAGGGAACAGTTTGTTTATTCACAATACGTTGTGACACATAATTATGAATGAATTAGTTAAGATGGGGCACACTAAGAGCATCGTCAGGAAAGGCGATGATAAATCAGTCTGTAACTCGGTCAAATATTAACTTAAAAAAAAATTACCAATGTAGGGATGATCCAAATAATCCACCCTATCTACTGTTAAAATTAATCACAAGAGTTTCAAGACACCCTGTATAAAAGGAGAAACTGACTGACTGACTGACTGACATATCAACGCACAGCCGAAACTACTGTACCTAGAAACTTGAAATTTGGTACAGGTGTTCCTTTCATGATGTAAGTGAGCACTAAGAAAGGATTTTCCGAAAATCGACCCCCAACTGGAAAAAAAGGGGGAGTACTGGGAAACTAATTCTACGCGTACGAAGTCGCGGGCGTCCGCTAGTACTAAATAAGATTGCTAATTGTGCATGGTATTACTACAAGCCTTTTAAATTTAATCACCTTATCAATAGAGTATATTATGCATCAGCTACCTGTTACCTGCCTTCTTTGTATAAAATCCTCCTCATTGAAGGGAAAATTTATCCTCCAAATTTATAAAAGGAAATAAAAATAAATATTAAAAGCATCTCTGTGCGGTGTCCCATAGAACATGGTGTATGTTTGTACGCTCGAGCGACGTCAGCGTACAAATATATCATTTTAACACCTTTGTAGAACCAAGTGTATCTATGTTCTTTTGATGTAGTTCTTCCCGATGACCCTATTTCAGTCATAAAGTTATTGTTGGCACAATGATTGATAGTTATAATTTTTCTATTGAGGAAATTGTAAACTTTTCAGAATTTCTTAAATATTTAATGTGGAGACAAGGCAAGGTTAGGTAAGTTTGTTAAATAAATATGTTAAGAGTTGCAATAAATATAACCTAAAACACATTGACTAAAAAAAAAAATATGGCAGACAATATAGACGCCGAAAATTGACATTCACGCGTGAGTAGGAATATTATTTATTGATGGTATAATTTCTATTATATATAAGTACAATACAGAATGTCTCAAAAAGTGTTTTGGGTGCTTAAAGTGAGTGAGAGAAGTACAAACCCGAAGACTCTTTTAACACTCTACATTTTAATGAATATAGATTAGGCATTGTAAATTATACCTATTGTGTTTGTAAATTACCAAGCATGCAATGGTGTAGTCAGGTGACCAAAAAACCGGGGGCCCCAAAACTGTTTAGGTTTTATGAATATTTTAAAAATGCAAAGCTACTTTATTTATCATAATTAGGTACCATCAGCTAGTAAGCTAGAGAGTTCAATAAGTGGTTTGCTTTAGCTGATGATGATCATTTCCAGTTCATGGGCGTCCACATAACAAACGCAACGGTGACCATCCACGGAGCAGCGTTCACCCTCGAAGGCTCGGCGTCGCAGCTGCACGCGGACGGCGCGGCGGGCGGGCCTGCGCGGGCGCTGGTGTTCTGCGCCAACCTCGTGGAGGCGCGCGCGCGCGTTCTCAAGGAGCGGAGCTGCCTCGCCGAGGCGGGGCTCAGCATGCTGGTCGAGGGGACCGTGAAGGCTGGGGGACCGCTCAATGTTGAGGTGAGTTATAGGCTGTATGCTAAGACTGTCGGTGGCCTTAGTGGCTTAGGGGGTCGACTCGTGATCGTAAGGTTCCGAATTCGAACCCTGCGGTCACCATGTATGTACAGAAGAGTTTTTGTAATTTAAGCATTTGCTCTTAGGGTGAAGGGAAAACATCGTGAGGAAACCTGCACATTCGAACAGCTGAGTGTGTAAGAGGGTAATTTTACAATAGATCCTTAAGGGGTTGAAGTGTCCGAAAGGGCTCATCTTTAAGATAATATAAAATGCCCTTTAAAATGCTTATACATGTACTATTACTATGCAGTTAGCTGCTTTCTTCCGAAACAAAAAGTGAAAACAAAAAAGGTTTCTATATGGGACTCCCAATATAAGATATATTTTTTTCTAACGTTTTCAATTACGTAAACGTAATAAAAATCGGCCAAGTGTCAGTCGCGCGTTACCTAAGGAACCCTCGGTGCGCGGGTCCCACTCGCACATGACCGGTTTTCAAGTTAAGTTAACCTAATTGAGAGTAACTGGAGCATCAATTTATTATTTATACATGTATATTACGGTTCGTCAATAGATATACTTAAGAAAAAAACTGTTCAATTTAAAAGGGATTCACTCTCTTGTTGCCTTGTATCAATTACCAATCTAATGAAGCTAAATGCGGGTTCGCTAAGGGCATATTATTTATCGTCTGCGCGGTTAGTTAGTGAGTTACATCATCTTCGATGACGCGTTTAGCTTAGTTTGTGATAGGCAAATCCGGTATGGGCAAATATTTATGTTCCTGAGCCCACCAGAACCACTTCCAGAACATTAAAATAAAATAAAAATTGCATATAAATTGGCTGACTCGTTTGAGCCATGGGCTCTTTTTACGGTTCCGTTCCATAATTGTAAAAAGAAAGCCTTATGGTGTTCGTACGCAACTAAACAAAATCTATATGAAATTTGCCATTGTGGTATCATTTGGTTGCTCGCGTCTAATTTTGGTACCAAAAGACATGAAAATCTATAGGTAAAAATATCGTGTCACTCACGGCGGTCGTACTCCTCCGGAACGGCTCCATGGGTTTCTATGTATTATTTATACATACCTATATATTTTGTAGGTATGAGAATAGGTCGTAAACACCGTAAAATATATTTCATAAGGTTCGTATGGAAAAAACACCGGGGCGGCGCCGGGCCCAGAACGGTAGTTTTATAAATCATGGGGGTTAAAAATTAAAGTACCGTTTTCAGTAAATATTTACAGACACATATTTTCAGAAAATCCATTGCACAATCAGCAACACGCGGGTGTCGTTCCACGACGAGCTCTACGAGTTCGCGCAGAAGCACCGGCGGTACAAGCGGCCGCAAGTGAGGCGGTACGCACCAGAGGTGGTCACCACGCCAATACTGCCCCGGCTTTCGCCTGTTATACCAAAGGTGGGTTTAGTACTTGTTAAGAGGGAACATATGATAAAGTCGGTAGTGCTCGGCGATCTGGATGTCAATAACCATAACGCCATTGTGTCTGTTCTTTGAATATATTAAACTTAATCATATTTCCTTGAGACTGTTTAACGTGAAAACACGATTACAAATGAAACCCTCGACAGTTTTATTTTTCAAACATCATAACCTTTTTCGCATATATTTGGTTGAATCTTCGAAACAATACGATCTTTAACGATGATTTTTGATTCAATAGTTGAGTTTTTATAACTTCTTAATCCTGGTAAACCATTTTTTAAAACAACGTTATGGTTTAAAAGTAAACGGCAATTGTTTAAATTTTCCGCGGCCATCAAGGCGCACAGAAGCACATAAAGGCATCCCTTTTCATTCTTGTGTGGGTGTGGCAGTATATGGGGCCTCATAAGACAACTGAATTATTACTGCACTGTCGCGCTCTCTTTATATAATATTATTGTAAATAGTATACATTCTGTTATAGACTATAGTTAATGTAAGAAATGTTTCGTTTTGTTCGCAGATATTTAGTTTAAAGATAGATACGACAAATGTGACATGTATTGACAACGTCACCAACACTGATTTCAAGGTGGCTCTCAGCAGTTTTCAGGTAAGCATGCCACCAAGAAGGGAATGGATAGTCATAGAGCACAGCTAACAAACAATTGAAGCTAGAAAAAAGACCGAGAGTTAAAGGTCAAAATAAAAAAGCATCTGTTAACCGTTATGACGTCACATACCTCAAGAACCTGCCAGTGCACATTTCACCCCTTCTGTATCACAATCCGCCCACCTGCCGCCGCCCCTCTCCCGTTTCCCCTCCGTCGTCGTACCCCCGTACCCTGTACAGCGCGGGCGAGGTTTCATTTAAGCGGTCTACCTATAGTAACAAAATCTTATGCCTAGATGGCACGCTAGCGGCGAAGCTAGCGGTCCCGGGTTCGATTCATAGTCCGATAAAATATTCGTGTGATGAGCGAAAGCACTGGATTGGACGGTCAGAAGTAAGCTGTATGAAAATATACGTTGCCAGATAAACTCCCGCTTCAGCGCCGCGTCGATCCACGTGGACGCTCGCGGCGCGGCGGCTCCGGCGCGCGCGCAGGTGTACGTAGCGCTGCAGCTGGACCAGCTGCAGCTGATGGCCGAGAGGCATCGCGAGCCGCAGCGGCTGGTGTACTTGGACAAGCTCAAGCTCGACGCTAAGGTAACGGTGTTGGTTAGTGTAGCTCCGCGCCGGCGCGCGCACAGGTGTACGTGGAGCTGCAGCTGATGGCCGAGAGGCATCGCGAGCCGCAGCGGCTGGTATACTTGGACAAGCTCAAGCTCGACGCTAAGGTAACGGTGTTGGTTAGTGTAGCTCCGCGCCGGCGCGCGCGCAGGTTTACGTGGAGCTGCAGCTGATGGCCGAGAGGCATCGCGAGCCGCAGCGGCTGGTATACTTCGACAAGCTCAAGCTCGACGTTAAGGTAACGGTGTTGGTTAGTGTAGCTCCGCGCCGGCGCGCGCGCAGGTGTACGTGGAGCTGCAGCTGATGGCCGAGAGGCACCGCGAGCCGCAGCGGCTGGTGTACTTGGACAAGCTCAAGCTCGACGCTAAGGTAACGGTGTTGGTTAGTGTAGCTCCGCGCCGGCGCGCGCGCAGGTGTACGTGGAGCTGCAGCTGATGGCCGAGAGGCATCGCGAGCCGCAGCGGCTGGTATACTTGGACAAGCTCAAGCTCGACGCTAAGGTAACGGTTTTGGTTAGTGTAGCTCCGCGCCGGCGCGCGCGCAGGTTTACGTGGAGCTGCAGCTGATGGCCGAGAGGCATCGCGAGCCGCAGCGGCTGGTATACTTCGACAAGCTCAAGCTCGACGTTAAGGTAACGGTGTTGGTTAGTGTAGCTCCGCGCCGGCGCGCGCGCAGGTGTACGTGGAGCTGCAGCTGATGGCCGAGAGGCATCGCGAGCCGCAGCGGCTGGTATACTTCGACAAGCTCAAGCTCGACGCTAAGGTAACGGTGTTGGTTAGTGTAGCTCCGCGCCGGCGCGCGCGCAGGTGTACGTGGAGCTGCAGCTGATGGCCGAGAGGCATCGCGAGCCGCAGCGGCTGGTATACTTGGACAAGCTCAAGCTCGACGCTAAGGTAACGGTGTTGGTTAGTGTAGCTCCGCGCCGGCGCGCGCGCAGGTTTACGTGGAGCTGCAGCTGATGGCCGAGAGGCATCGCGAGCCGCAGCGGCTGGTATACTTCGACAAGCTCAAGCTCGACGCTAAGGTAACGGTGTTGGTTAGTGTTGCTCGCCGGCGCGCGCGCAGGTGTACGTGGAGCTGCAGCTGATGGCCGAGAGGCATCGCGAGCCGCAGCGGCTGGTATACTTCGACAAGCTCAAGCTCGACGCTAAGGTAACGGTGTTGGTTAGTGTAGCTCCGCGCCGGCGCGCGCGCAGGTGTACGTGGAGCTGCAGCTGATGGCCGAGAGGCATCGCGAGCCGCAGCAGCTGGTGTACTTGGACAAGCTCAAGCTCGACGCTAAGGTAACGGTGTTGGTTAGTGTAGCTCCGCGCCGGCGCGCGCGCAGGTGTACGTGGAGCTGCAGCTGATGGCCGAGAGGCATCGCGAGCCGCAGCGGCTGGTATACTTGGACAAGCTCAAGCTCGACGCTAAGGTTGGATGTTGGTTAGGTTAGGTATTCAATTTTATTTTTTTATCTAGCCTATAGAGCCTTTGCTAGAGTAGAGTACCTTTTTTCATGCCTGATTTTTTATTTATTTGCTATAAGCTACAGTTATTGTTCCAGTTGGAGAAAGGTGTGTTGAACCTGTACCTCATCTTGAGCACCCTGACAGTAGCCTATGACCACCACGATGCGTTCCACTGGTTCACCAGCTTCGCTGAGCGGCTCGACCAGTCCAAGAGGATGCAAGTGCAGAATCTCAGTGATGGTGAGTATTCTGGTGGTAACCCTGGAAGATTCTGAACTCCGAGGTCATATTTAATTAGTGATATGTATTTTAGCTTTCGACACATGCTGGTAGTTCGATATTTCTATCTATTGTTCGAGTACATGCTATGCAATTCATTTTTGTGGTGTTGTGATTCCCAAGTAACGGGTACGCACCGTTTTAAACACCCGTCGTTAGTAAACTCTTGCGCATGTTTTGCACTAGCAACACTATTACGACTGCACAGTTGGCAGTATTGAGGTTGTAGCTTGTAGCAGCTGTCAGCGGCATGACCTATTAGCTGATCGGAGGTGTTGGTATTACGGATTACTAACCGTTAAAAATTCGTTAATTGATTGAATGAGCTTTAAAAACGTATACTTAAAGAGTTGTTCTCACCCATGATTTGTGTCTTTTTTGTGTCCCGATCGAGGATTCCGGAGTCATAAGTAAAAGTTTGGAATCGGGAACAAAATCACAGCACAAATAAAATTTCTGAAGGTCGACTTCAAATCATGCTAAATTAAGAAATACTAAACGTAGCACGTGCTTCCGCTGAATCTCCTCTCCTCAGGACTTGCAAAGACTCGCATCGGCATATTTTTTTTAGCGAACTTCGACCAATTTCTCTATTACAGCACAATCACCTGGACTCCTAGCCAGCATATTGTCGTCATGCGTGGTCCAGGGCTGCGCGGAGTTGCGTCACGGCTCCGTGCGAGCGCGCCTGCCAGCGCCGCTGGCCGTCGGCTGCCAGGGGCTCAAGGTCAAGTTGGAACAGCTCCTCGACTGCCGGGGTGAGTGCTTTAAAGAACCCCACTCTCATTGAGTGCTAGTGGTAATTAGATGAGTTGTATGATGTTATATTTAGGTTTCTGGAAAACCTTTTCTTAGTGCAGCTATAAGATACTCCATCCAAATGTCAAGTCCCTAGGTCCAGCGGTTTAAGCTTTGCGTTGTCTGTCACTCAGTCACAGCACTGTTTTATATATTTAGATAGATGTTACCAGTAACATCTACTTCTTAATAACCGAGATCTGATGATTTGGCGTCATTTCTTGCAATAATGTAGACATGACTCCAGAGATTTAAATTAAATTAAATTATTTATTACCGGAAATTTAATTTTAATTCTTTGCAAGACTTTAATAGGAATAACCATTCTTCACATCTTTATTTTGATCCTTAGCATAAATAATATGTAATTGTCTTGCAACGAATCAAAATAAAATTTCAGATGAGAAAACATTTAATTTAATTTAAATCTTTGGAGTCATGTCCACATTATTGCGTGTAATTACGCCAGTCCTTTCTCTGCTAATAACTGACCTGCTGTAACTGAACAGAGGAAGCCTACACATCAGCGCTGCCCCGCGCGCTCCTCGGCTGTCGGCACTGGAGCGCCGAGCTGCTGGTGGACTCGGGCTGGGCGTCGTGCGCGGGGGCCGGGGGGGCCGGGGGGGCCGCAGGCGGGCCGGGCGCGGGGGGGCCGGGGGGCGGGCCGGGCGCGGGGGGGCCGGGGGTTGGGCCGGGGGGCGGGCCGCGCGCGCCCGAGCCGCCGCCGCGCCGGCACCACGCGTGGGGCTCCGCGCTGCTCGCCGTGGCGCTCGTCAAGTGGGGCAGCCACGGCCCGAACGACTCCAAGGTAAAATGTGAACTGACATGCCAAGCCAACTGTGAGTCTGATTCGCACACTAAGGGACCGGTACCACTATACGATAAAAAGATCGAGAAAAAAACGCCTAACGTTTTTGATTTGGGAATTGATATGAACTGCTTGTCGCCGTGGGCGGCCACATCCTGTGGATTAAAACGGTTATTGAAAACGTTATTATTTCGTTTTCGTTCCGAACAAAATGTTATACAAAGAACAACATATGAATAACGTTTCCGTGCCCTGCATAAACCCAAAAACTATCTGAACAAAAATTATGTTACAACAAACAGTTACCCTCATAGACATTCCTTCCAGGTGGAAGCAATGATGGACTGCCTCCGCTTCGAATGGTCCACCGCCATCGCCGAAACCATCATCAACCTGATAGACGTCATCCACGCCTACCGCAAGCCCGTCCCCTCCTCCCCGGCCCCCCCTTCCTCCTGCCACGTATCTATCAACGTAGCGATGTCACACATCAATGTGTTCGTCATTGTGAGCGACGCCATGTGTATAATGACGAGAGTCGATGCTGTGACGTTGGAGAAGACGACGGCTAAGGGTGGTGCGGTGGTGTCTGGATTGAAGGTGGTGGATATGGTGCCTTATCAGGGTAAGTGTCTTTGAAATATTCTCTGTTTATTGTCCATGTGATATATACTTTTGAATTGGCTATGTTTTGTTTGTACAGATGCCTCTGATTCTGGTTTAGGAGTTGTATTTCACCATTTTTTTATCTGTGTCAGTAGGATTGTGGTTTTCCTGTGTATGTATGTATATGTAATGTATGTCTATTTTTTTGATACGCTCTGCAGGCTAAACGGCTAGATTAATTTCAAGAAATTAAGTGTCGTTAGATTCGTCTTAGTTGTAAGAGTTACATAGGCTTATATTTTAACAAAAAAAAATTACATTAATGTCAGAAAATACATTGTTTGCCTTTTATTAGACGTGTATCTTTACAGACGTCTCTGATTCCGTTTTAGGAGTTTCTTTTAATAATATTCTTGGACTGTTATAAGTTTACATCTTTTTAGGTAACGTCCAGTGTCAACGCTCGGACGAGATACCAACATCGTTCTTCCACGTCCGTTTAACGCGAATAGAGCATATTCCGAACGTCGAGAAAAACTCAGCCCTATTAGATTTCCAATTCCTTGAGACCGCGGACTGTGAATGGAGTGCTAACTTGCACCTGAAGATACTCACTTTCCTGAGGGCTTTCAAGGAGTTCAGAGAAGAGTTGGCGAAGAGGACAAGTGGGAGTGGAGGGAACAAGAGGGCGTTGGACTGGAGAGTGGTTTTTAAGGGGGAGACGAATGTCGGGCTGGTGTTGTCCAAGGAGAATAATATGATTTTTGCTACGGGTAAGTATTGTCCGTGAACTTAATAGTAACATCTTGAATTCTAATGTAATGTGTTGAAAGGGAGCTTATTTAACGTATGCGTTCTCGGTAGACAATTATTGACAAAGTGGTTCACATAGACAGGTATACTAATAGTAAGATTTCAAAGTAGTGTCAGAATTAAAAATACTCTCATCATCAAAATTCAAAATTCATAATCAAAATTATTTCAACCAATTAGGATCATCATCACAATTTTAAAATTATACATATTAAATATTGTAGCTTGGTGCCAGAGAACAGCAGACGACGAAAGTTAAAGTGGTGGGATGATTTAGAATTTTAGATGCATACGACTGGTTTACTATTTTAATGCATCGACAGAACTATAGTCGCGTCGTATTTGCGACTTTTGATGAATAAGGAAATCTTTCTTTTTTAGAGCTCATCCTTTCGTTCCAAAGACAATTTTTTATGGCTTCCAATTTTCATGATTTTTTACATCCAAAACCGTCTCAAAATGTAATCGCGCCCCCAGACGACATGACAGTCTCCTACGACCACGAGCTCGGGCTCTCGCTGATCTGGAGCCAGCTGAAGATGGTTCTGAACGGCGACGAGGTGGTCTCCGTGGAGGGGTACCAGCAGGAGCGCGCGCAGGACGACCACGAGGTGCGGGTGGAGAGGAGCGCGGCGGAAGGGTTCGTGCTGCCTTGGAACAGGGTGTGGTGAGTGCTGTTTAATATTAACACCACGGACCTGGAAAAACACGGACGTGACCTTGTCTAATCATTAGTGAAGCATACAAACCGGCTGTCTGTGTGCGTGTACACACACACGTAAACTGTAACTTGTGCTGCCTTGCAACAGGGTGTGGTAAATGCTGTTTAATATGAATACCACAGACTTAAAAAAATACGGATGTGACGTCGTCAAATCATGAGTGAAGCATGCAAACTGGCTGCCTGTATGCGTGCACACACACACACGTAAACTGTCACTTCTGCTGCCTTGGAACAGGGTGTGGTGAGTGCTGTTTAATATTAACACCACAGACTTAAAAACATAAGGATGTGACGTCGTCTAATCATTAGTGAAGCATGCACACTGGCTGCCTGTTTGCGTGCACACACCCACATAAACTGTCACTCGTGCTGTGGCTTGGCGCGTAGTCTTATCTAGTGTATCTGTGTGCGTGCGGTAAGTCGTGTGTACGAAAGTGCCGATCTTGCATGCTTCACACCGTTTTAGTGTAACGTTACGTCCCTATTTTGTTTAGATTCATGATTACAATTGTATCATATAACAAAGACGGCAAAGAGACGACGTGTAGGTATATAAATAGTTCGTCCATCTATGAAGCACGCACAATAGATAAACTGAATTGATGAACAAACTTAACTTTGCCGTTAAAAACTGTTGTCCCCATACGTCGTCATAGGTCGCAGTAAGTTAACCAGGAATAAGTGTATCATAGCATTCTATTTCTGATGTAACTGCAAATTCACGCTATTCAGATTTTAATTTTAACTTGATAACTCAGATACAGATACAGATACAGATATTCTTTATTTGCCTAGTTAATATTTGGTACAATTTGTGTCCCTGCTCCCGTTCGAGTGTCAGGGGTGTATTAGCTCGCTTAAGTCTAAGTATGAGATCATTGCAAGTGTGGTGTATTATATTAGTGCCAGTTACTTTATGTAAAGACAATTGACATATTTAATTCTTTGTTGTGACTTAATAACTAAATAACACTAACTTACAATCTATGTGGCCGAGGGACTGTCGCTCTTTTACTGAGCTGTCGTCTACGGTCTGTATTATTTACAATATATGGGATATCTCCTATTCGATGGTTACTGAGTAATGGATTAAATTGACCGTAGCCGAGATATGCATCACCAGGGGTATCAAGGTCCGCTATATTCAGCTGTTTTAGTCTCTCCAACATGTCTTGATTAAGGTCGTGTATACGGATGTGCCATGGGTCCCAATCGAGGGTGTCCCACAACATTTCGGTAGGTATGCGTTGCGGGAATTGTGCTGCTGCTTTCAAAGCCATACGGTACTGCCTCTCTATTTTGAGCAGGTTGGTTTTACTGTAACGTGGCAGGAGTTGTACAGTGCCGTAATCGAGCACCGGTAACAGACAAGCCTGGATAATGGCAAGCTTTACTTGGATGTCTGTTTTTGCATGGTAACCGATGATCGGACTGAGGGCTCCACGTATTCTCTTTGCCTTCGTAATGACAAGATTTGTGTGTGGTCCCATTGTCATTGTCTTATCGAAGATGACTCCAAGGTACTTCGTTTCTTTTTTGAACGGTAATGTTTGGTCTTTCAGCTTAACCGTCGGCTTGTAACCCCTCTTTTTGGTGAACATAATGCACTCGGTTTTATCGATGTTACATTTGAGTCCCCATCTGTTATAATAATCGATGATGGTCTCTGTTGCCCAAGTTGCTCTGATTGTGGCCTGATCCGGTCGGGCCGCTCTATTCAGTACACAGAGGTCGTCAGCGTACTGCGATAGTTTGATGCCTGGTAATCGGTCGTGTTCATCGCATATGTCATGCACATACAGGTTAAATATAACGGGCCCAAGTATCGACCCTTGTGGAACGCCATGTGGTACTTTCATTTCGTCGCCTATGGTTGTACGAAACTTGCCTCGTATAGTTCTGTTCTCCAAATAGTTTTCTAGCATCTTGAGTATGTTATTATCAACATTTTTGTTTTGTAGTTTCTTGATAAGGCCACGGTGATTTATCGAGTCGAAAGCTTTACTCAGATCAGTGGAGATCATCGCAACGCTATCTTTAGCGTCGAGCGCGTCAGTGATAAATTTACCGGTGCGGAGTATTTGAGTCCCGGTTCCTCGTGCCTGCGTGAATCCATGTTGAAAAGGAGGTTGTAGACGACGGCTAGTCTCGTGCAATCTAGTGAGTATCAATCTTTCACACAGCTTTCCCATGATGTTGATAAGGGTGATGGGTCTGTACGACGTGGCATCTCGATGATTTTTTCCGGGTTTATGTAGGAAGATACATTCTCCTTGCTTCCAACGCTGCGGGAAATGTCCGGTGGAAAGAGTATAGTTTGCTACTTTTTTGTAAGCCTGAAGGAATACTTCTCCTCCGAGTTTTAGAGCATCCGCCCTCAGTTGGTCTGGGCCAGGCGCTTTCTTGTTCTTAAACCGTTGTAGTGCTTTTTTAATTTCGTAAGTTGAAGTTAGGTCTAGTGGTTGGAACGGTGTTGTCTTTTCTGAACCTTCGTCTTCTGGCGAGATTATCGCTTCCTTTATGATCGCTGCATCCACGAGCGTGTCGATAGTTTCTTTTTCAGTGCTACAGTTTGGCATCTGGGGAAGTTTTTGTGGTGGCGCTTTCATACTGCGCTGGATGCGCCAAAGCTGAGTGCGGTTATCTTTGGGGTCTTCAAGAGTTTTGAGCCAAGATTCCTCGCGTAGAGTGAACAGCGCTATAGACACCTCGCGTTTCAATCTATTATGTTCTTGGCGTAGAACCGATTGTCGAAGTCGATTGTGTCGCAGACGCCACGCCTTGTCGCGAGCAGCGTTTCGGTCTTTGATAAGTTGCTCGATATCAGGTGGCAAATGGTCTCGCCTTCGATCCTCTTTGAGTGGAGCGAGTTTATTTAGCGCTGTGGTGAGGGATAATTCCAGCCGTTCTATGAAATTGTCACAGTCTTCGTTACTGTTAATATCTTCAAGTGGGCCTAGGGTTTCGGCAAAGATGTTCAAGTAACTTTTTGAGAGCTCTTCATCTTCGTAGATCGCTCTCGTGTTTCGTACCAGTTTAGCTTCTCGTCCTACCTCAATGTGAAGATCGAGCAACCATGGCAAGTGGTCAGACCCGATAGATTCGACTCTTCTTGCCGTGACTCTCTCTATGTTTTGCGACTCGTGCGTTAGAATTGCAGTGTCCAATATACCGTTGCCCTGATTGTTAGGTCTCGATGACATGCCGGTGTTGGAGAAAGAGCAAACGTTTTGTTGCAGCAGTCGTTTAACCAGTGTGCCGAGGCCTCTGTCGCGCGATTGACCTAACATTCTCATTTGGAGATTCATATCTCCGATCACGACAGCTCCGATTTCTAGGAGGATTTCCTCGAACTCGTCGCGTGCATGATGTTGATTTGGGATGGGGATATAAATACCTTTGACATTGATCGATTCGCCGGTTGTGTGATTAATAACAAGACGAATGGCTACACCTTCTATCCTCCTATTATCGTCTTGCCAGTTCGATGCTAGATGGGTTTGTGTCCATCTCAGCCCTCTAAGAATGTACATAGCAGTGGTGAGGTGATCTGCTTTTGAATCAGTGATTTTGTCATAGTCTTTGATGTTATATTTTACTTTGTTAAAGTCTAGCTTACATTCATTGACCACGATGATGTGTGGTTTGTGCTTACTAGTCAACGCTTTTAGTTCTTCAAACTTTTTTCCTAATCCTTGAGCATTGACGTGCAGGATACGTAGTTTTCTAAAGGTTTTGTCACTACCAGAGGTCGCCATTTGTAAGCTCTAGCAGTATGTTACATAGTTTTCTCATCGTATCGATAAGCATTCTCTTCTTGTCCATTGGCTGTATGGCGGTTGAAGCTAATGTAGTTAAGGCTTGCTGTTGATGACAATGCCGCTGTTGTTGATTGTGAGATTGCCTTTGTGATGATCCAAGTTGTGGAAATCCTGCGTCATATGATTGTGAAGGACCGGAGGCCGCGTTCGCAAATGAGATGCCGTTTCTAATGTTAGCAGGTCTTGTTATTATCCTTTTAGCTGTAATAGTCGGCCTGAGGTTTTTTGCTTCTCGCGTGGTGTGCATGTCCGTTTGTCTTTTTATCTCCGCTTGAAAACGCTCACACTTCACTTGATTCGCTCCGTGACCAGGTTTGCGGCAAGAGTAGCACACGTCGATCTCCATATTTTCTTGGTTGACCACAGTTATTGTTTCTGGACATTTGCGGCCGTGACACGCTGAGGTTGAATGGTTGAACTGGTAGCAATTTTTACATTGCACCACATGTTTTGGATCTTTTTTGTATGGCTCCGGCTTCATTCTTGGCGCGCCAAAGAAATGATCAGAGGTGTTCCTCATTATTCGAGCAATGTCCTCGAAGCTGTGTGACGCATCAAAGATCACCAATTGTAAATGGTCCTTTATTTTCTTTATGTTGAGTGGCCGAATACCTATACACCTCTCCATCTCATCAAGTTGCACTTCGACTGGCTCGTCGTACGTGTTATTGCGAAGAATGACTCTCGTTGCATGTTGCTGTTCCCCTTTAGGAACGGGGGCTACGAACCTCAGTTCCTCGTTTAGTGCGCTAAGGGCTTCAATCACTTTTTTGCGAGATTCGCCGTTTATCGGTTTTATACGAATCTCTTTTTTATTGCAGCAGTTAAGTAGGATCGCGATATTTCTTATTTTTTTAACCGTATCTGCGTTTTCAATCAGCTCACGATCGGTGATTCGAATCACAGGTATGTGTAAAGGTTTTTGCTGGTCAGTGGTAGACTTGGAATTAATATCAGCTGACATTGTGGTGGAAGTGGACACTGGCTTGGCGTCGGATGCTCTTGACATCATATCCGTGTCTGTCGTTATCCCAGGACGTTCTATGCGAGCACGTTTTATACTTTTGTTATTTCGTTGAGTTTGCTCAACGTTCGAATCGTGCGCACTTTGTTCATCATCTCGCGATAGAAGCTCGTAGCGGTTGGCGGTAGGTACTTGTACGCGATCCCGACCGGTATCCTCTTTATTTGCTGATAGTTGCAGCCGGCTTGTTGAACATGCACGTTCAGGCATCGTTCTCAATACATTTTGCTCGGTATTTTTACTGCGCGGTTTTCGTTGTTTGAGAGTTTTGGTAACTTGATTTTGTGGGTAGATCACATAATCATTAACTATTTTACACTCACAAATGACCCGCTCCTTACTGATTAGATCTTGATTCGGAATGATTTTGATGTGGAATTGTTTATTGCAGTCCCGACAGTTTTTATTATTTACTTGGCATGTAGCCGCGTTGCACGAGATGATTTTAATGACGTGGCTACAGCCACTCAACTCATCTTTTTCAATGTTAGGAATAAGTTCCAAGTAACACTTAACGCTGGTTTCCTTATGGCAGTCAATGCATTTTAGTTGTTTAATATTAGTTTGGTCACTGTGCCACTGATAAAAATTCTTTACGTGGTTTATTTTCGAGCAATGCCAGCATTGTACTGGAAATTTGCCGTCAGAGTCCTTAAGAATTGACCCCACTACGTTAGTGTTCACTTTGCACTTATTGTTATTTTTCACGAAGTCATTTACGCTTTTAGCACTGTTTGTGAAGCGGTTTTCACTGGTTAGAGGGCTTTTATAACCTTCCGTATCGTCTGTGTCAATTTTTCACCATTTATAAGGATAAATGATGCAATGTTCACTATTTGTTGCGCAAACGTATATACGCAAGCGAAAAAATACTCAGCCTAGGTAATAATGTAAACGAAACTCAGAGCTCCGTTAAACACGTCTGCTCGCTGCGGCTGCTCGCGCGCAGACTTGATAACTCCACGCATCCCTGAGAAAAAGGGCCTTGACAGACAGACAGATGGAGCGACAGACGGATAACGAACTGATCCTATAGATCATATATATCCTATATCACACAAATTGACCTGAGTACATAGAAAACACTCTCATACAAGGACCGCTTGTTTCGTGTGTAATTGTTATTTAAGTAAATAAATAAAGTTGTCATGGTCGCAGCTAGCCTAAAGTGTCTTATTATTCACATTTTAAATCGTACTTTTTTATAACTACTTTGTTATGTTTTTTTTTCTCTATTAGTCTAATTTGAATTTGAATTTAACTGTCCGGTTTTAGGGCGGTGAACGTGGACGCTGTCCGCGTGATATTCCCGTACAAGCACCGTTTCGCGGACGCAGTGCAGGGCGACTTTGTGTCGCTCTTCAAATGGATCAAGCGCTTGCACGGCATCGGGAAGGCGCCCGGCGACCGTCCGCTACCCAGCGACTTGCATATCAAGGTCAGTGTGAATTTCTGTGGGATAAAATTGAGATTTGATTGTAGGTGTGTTTTATACATGGGGGTGGTACAGTCGCGCGTGAGCTCCGAGGAATCTCAAGAAAAGCTGACGTCAGGATTTAGTGCAGTGATTTAGTCAATGTAACATTAGTGATATAGCCAACTAAGGCGATAAGGCTTACTCTAGTACTGGGAGAGGCGTCTTCTTCCCAACCGGACTATAGGTGTAAATGATGTTTAACACTAGTTGAATTTGAAGACATTTTCCAATATGGATGAATGTATCATTCACGTTCGTATTTTGTAATATATTCGGCGTCGGATCCACGCAATCAATTCATAAACGGTGAATATAGATAGGTGACAATGTAGCATACAAAGCAAAGTAAATGAGGTCCTGCAACACTGGGCTTCATATAACCTGCGCCATGTACATTGAAATTTCAACTTTGACCTGTCACTGAAATAGGTGGCAGGTCAAAATTAGATACAATTTTCCATTGATAATAAATGTGTTAACCTTATAAAATCGGCGTCAATAGAACTTGTGAACGATGGATACAAATTAGTACTGTTTGACACATAACCTCAAATACTAACCAAGCGTGTGTTTATTAAAAATAACGTATAATGAGTAGTTATTTCATCTCAAACTTAATATGAAAATAATGTTCTAGTGTATAAATCATTGCAAGGACATCACTTGATCTTTAAAAGTACGTGATTATAAAGTAATCATGGCGAATTGGTTCGTTTGGTTTTGTTTACATCTATTGCAAATTCAATAGAGTATTTGATCTAATTGATTTTTTGTATAGATCGAGGAGCTTGTAATAGAGATGAGTGACGATCCATTTGAGGTGAAGCTGCGAGACAACTATGAGCTTCTGGAAGACGAGTACAAGGAGAGTCAGAAGCGCAGGTCTATGCTGGACGCCAAGGTACTTGTAGTTTTTTTTTATGGCATATATATATATATATATATATATATATGGCACAGGTCACCTATTGGTTAGTGGAAACTGTGACCCATAGACATTCACAACAATGCGAACAGTGCGGTTTGGCGGTGGGTTAATGGATAAGATGGTGGTAGCGATCCGGACGGACCCTGCACTGTCCTACCACACACCACCAGTTGCAGTCTATGGTGATAGAAGCTTTTTCGTTCGAGTTTTAAGATATACTTCAATGTTAAGTCAATTTATGTCGTGATTAAAAAATCCTCTTCTGAACCGTGGTCAATTTTTTTTGGCCTGGTTTAAAAGCTTCCTAGATTTGAATTCATTTGTTTTTATGAATCTATCTACTCTTAATTTGTTGACTGGAACTTGGCAAGTTTCAAATTTTTTTTATGAAGTCCCGAGATGTATAAATGCAACGCCAACCTTAAGAAATAAGTGCCGTAATCCGTATAAAATAATCGATCACAGCTGTGACACCTGTTTCGATACAGATTGACATACCTATAGGCATATAAGCCAAAATCAGATTTAGAACGAATACTAAGCTGCGTATATGCTAGTACCATAGTTCTCTCCACCCAGGTCCAAGAGCTGTGCAAGCCCCACCTGTTCCTGCCGGCCGGCAAGGTGGAGGAGCTGTACTCGGCGCTGCGCCAGAAGGACGCGCAGATCTACGTGCAGCGCTGCCGCGCCGCGCCGCCGCCGCGCACGCGCCTCGTGGCGTGCTGCCTGGCGCGCCTCACGCTGCTGGCGCTGGCCGACCCCGCCGTACACGGCCCGGCCAACGCTCAGCAGCGGCTCCGGGACATCGACTATGACAGGTGGGAAACATTTTAAACTTACAAATATTAGAGTGTTTAGAGAATTGTTGGTAACCCTGGGAATGAAACAAGTGTGTAACAAGGTCGTTACAACCTCTTTTTTTGATTTGGCCACTCTTATGTTTCTTTTACTAATCTAAAACCTTCAAAATTATTATGATCGATTCAGATATCAGAAAAAACAGACAGGGATATCGGGTTTCATGCTAGCAACTTAGTATAGTCTGTTAACCTTCTTTTATATAAATAAATAATTAAAAATACCCCTCATCGCGGTGGTGGGTCTCTGAGGTACTTACCCTATCCTATCAGAAGTGTATGTACGTATGTCAAGATATTTATTTAGTAAATTGGCCACATGAGGACTCTTTTACATGTCAGTAATATGGAGTGAATCTTCTAGCGCTTCAGACAAGACCATCATTGCGGAGAAGAAGCGCCGTAAGAAACTCCAGCAGAAGATCGTTTTTTCTATAATAAAACACAATAATACTTAATACTGTATCTTTTGAACCGTAATAGATAGAGGGTGGTTTTTTTCTCAGAATATTTGTTTTTTTAATAGAAATTGAAATAATGAAGTGGATACAAGAAACGATTTCGACGTATTTTTATTTTGATTTCATCTTAAAAGCGGTAAAACATACAAGCGTCTTTAGTTATGATTATAGTACTAACCCTGAAGAATAAAAACAAATACTAAAAATGGTCAAGTGTCAGTTGGGTGGGTTCGAAATCGAATTCAAATTGGAATATAATAATACTTAATCCGACTCGCACTTGACCGGTTTTTAATGACTTCGTCTGTTCCAGCCCGTGGCCGGAAGACGTGGAGTGGTCGACGCTGTGGTGCCGCGCCATCAGCCTGGGCTGCGAGCAGTGGCAGCTGGTGCTGCGCGACTTCCCGCAGCCGCTTCTGCGCATGCGCTCGCTGCGGCTCTGGGGCGCGCTCTGCGGCGCCGAGCACGCGCCCACCTCCAGAGGTCGGTCAACAGCTATGCTCTTGTTCGTAAAGTAATTTCCATTCGTCACTATTCCGTGGCCTCTCTTTAACACTGAGGCGATTAGCTATTGAATATTTTCTCGCTCTAATAACGAACTAATGATATAGGTCCCGTATCAATAAAAGACACATATATAAGTATTAATAGTTGACCGCTGGCTGTTAACACTGCTGGCGAGAACTCTCTATCCAACAAAACATATAGAACACCAGTCAATAAAAGAGACTTACGTCAGTAGTTGATCTCTCAATGGTCTCGTCTCATGTGGATTACCGAAAACCGAAATAGAGGACAACACAAGGTGCTTGATGGTTTGATTGTGGTTAGATTTTCAAAATATTTTCTTTTACGTATAGAGAGATTTTCCGCAATTATGCAGCAGACACATCTCTTTCCAGCTGTTCGAACGGTAACCATAGACCAAGGAGAGCCGTGGGGCACAACAGAGCTTGAGCGAAGCATGATGCCTCTCAAGTGGTACTACGACCTGTGCTGCGAGATGGCCGAGTTCAGCTACGCGTTCGGTCCGTGCTGGGAACCAGTCATCGCGCACTGCAACTTGTGTAAGTGGTTAGAAGGGTTGACCTTGGAAGGAATCGGCTGAATTAAACTTGGTGCCATAACACAAAGTCAAATAACACTAGCATTCAAAGTTCGCCCCTTTTTTTATTGACTTGTACTTTTTTATTCAGCGTTCGACCAAGTCTCCCGACCTTCCCTGGACCCCTCTGCGCCCCTGTCCTGGTGGGACAAGGTCCGCTTGCTGATGCATGGGAGGCTCACGGCCAACTGCGGCAAGTTTACCTGCCTACTCCACGTGTCGCTCGACCCGTACAACACTACTGAGGAGATGGAGCTTAGTTGGAGTGATCTGGTGCTGGACTGGACCAATGGTGAGGAGCTTGGCTTTGGGTTGTTGATTTGATTACAGATGGTCATGATCTTCAGTATATTTATGACGAAGTTGGTGTGGTTGATGTGACCTTCATCTGCGAAGTTAGATAATGTCACAGGTTCGATCGTTTAGTTTAGGAGTTGGTTTTATGTAAGATTATCCTTTCCCTGGACCCCTCTCCCCTCCTGTCCTGGTTGGAAAAGGTTATCTGCTGATGCATGGGAGGCTCACGCCCAACTGAGGCATGTTCATCTGCTTACTTCACGTGTCCCTTGATTCGAGGAGATGGAGCTTAATTGGAGTGATCTGGTGCCGGACTGGACCAATTGGTGGTGATGACGATGGTTTGGCTAAATGGCGCAATGTTGCCAGTCCTCCTACAAGGTGAACTGACGATATGATAAGGAGCACGGGAAACGGCTGGAAAACACTGCGATGATCTCGGTGGATATCTTTGGGAAGTTACTTATAATAGGTCCAGCAGTGAAAGTTCTTCGGCTGAAATGATGTTAGTGATTGTGTTTGGTTCCAGGCAAGCTCGGGTTCCTGGGCGAGCTGAACGTGTTCGTGCGCACGGCGAGCAAGTACGACGACTGCCGCGTGCTGCGCGTGCCGGCGCTGAAGCTGGCCGTCAAGCTGGGCTGGCTGTGCGTCGGCGACCCGCGCGAGCACCACGCCGTGGCGCCGTGCGCGCCCACGCGCCTGCCCGAGTACTCCAGCAACCAGGTTCAGCATATACAGTGTCTCGGATAAAGTGCACAAACGAATAGGGATGAAACTAGATGCATTTTCACCGACAAAGAAAAGGAAAGAAAGTGAAATATCTCTTCTCATATGAGGTCTCTTGAGATGTAATAAATGTTTTTTTTTATCCCAGAGCATTTCCTGTGTCAAACTGAGAAATAAAAAAATCGAAAAAGAACAATACGCCAAGCAGAAAAAATAACAGATCGCGAAGACTCATTTAAACGGTCTATCTGGAAATAGAAACGAAGCATGTCGGTCAGTTATCTACTCGTTCCAATTATTTTACCTGAGATTACTTTGTTTTTGTACAGGAGCACGATTCGTACCGAGCCTTTCGGTCGCAACACTTGGATCTGCATATAGGTATGGAGACCAAACCTACAGAAGACGACGGGCCGGTCCTGCTGCTCTATGGAAGTACACTCAGGTATTTCACTATTCAAAATAATTAATTTGATGTGTATGTTGATTTTTAGCCCCCGACTTAAGAGGCCATCAATCATAAGGCATGGCTTCATGTGCTTCTGCACGAAGAACGTTTGATGGACATATTTGGCGCGCACTTCTATTGAAACGTCCAATTCAAGTCATTGCTGTTTACTTGAAAACCACAACATTTATTAAAAAAAATGGTTTACCAGGTCGAAGAAGTTATAAGTGCTCAACTATTGAATCAAACATCATCGTTTAAGATCGTAGAGTTTCGAAGATTCAAACAAAAACATGCGAAGGTGTCGTTTTTAAAAAAATATCATTTTCAAGTATTTTGTTCCTAATTGTGTTTTCACGTTAAACAGTCTCAAGGAAATATGACCAAGGTTAATATATCCAAAGAACAGACAGATACGTAGGCGTGATTATGGATATGGAGATCCAGCTCGCGGAACACTACTGACTTTATCATATGTAGCCTCTTAAATTAGACGCCTATGTATGTCTGTCTTTGGCTAACAATGGTATAGTTTCTAATCGACTGAAAGTTTTTTATGCTATGACATAGGTTTACTCTATTATGCTTCATTTGTTTAGGTACTTAACTATGTAAACAAAAAACCACATGGTGTAGTTCGTCTTAAGTCAAGTACTCGACAAAACAGTTCTGATTGGCTGTTCAACAGAGTGACGTTTGGTTTGTCTACATTTAGTTAAATATCTAAACAATAGGAGTATAGTTCCTACAATCCTATAGCTTAGTTTAGGACTACACGCAAAAGAGGAGCATACATTATATCGTCGAGTTGCGGGATACTAGCCCGCTCTAACTTATAACCTATACAGGGTGGCTCATTCAAATAGGTCAGTATGGGAAAGTCTGAAACTATAAGACATACGAAGATTTGTTCTTAGGAACCATCTCACCGATTTTGATAAAAAGAAAAACTGCATTCATACATTTGAAAAAAAAAAACTGTACCCAGCTGGGGAATCGATCTGACCGTTACAATATTCAACAAGTTCAGGCATTCGTTACAATATTCAACAAGGTCACTTCGAACATCTATTAAAATAAATAAAAAATATGTGACAACAATGCATTTTCTGGATTTTAGACATCATGTTGACACAATCGATATCTGAATAGAAATAGTGTAAGTTTATTTTTTCA
The DNA here is from genome assembly GCA_923062465.1 of Acleris sparsana. Classification (NCBI taxonomy): domain Eukaryota; kingdom Metazoa; phylum Arthropoda; class Insecta; order Lepidoptera; family Tortricidae; genus Acleris; species Acleris sparsana. The sequence continues at coordinate 17,450,052 of OV281290.1, forward strand.
AAACAACCGGGTTCGATTCCCCAGCTGGGTACAGTTTTTTTTTCAAATGTATGAATGCAGTTTTTGACATGGTTCCTAAGAACAAATCTTCGTATTTATTTATTTATTTATTTATTTATTTATTTATTATTATAATTACAATTATAGGCTTACAGTATGGACCAAGGCGCCTACAATGTTATAGATAGTATGTCTTATAGTTTCAGACTTTCCCATACTGACCGATTTGAATGAGCCACCCTGTATAGTTTAGGGCTATCTCTTCGTGTAAGTGTCCATTCATATTTGTTTATTGTTTATCTATTACCAGGTGGTTCGAAAGCCTCAAGTTGATCCTGTCCGGCGTGACGCGGCCCACGCGGCGCGGGCGCGTGTTCCGCAACGTGCGCCCGCGCAAGCCGCAGCTGTCGCGCCACTATCGGGAAGTGAGCGCGGCCGTCACACTGCACAACTTGCAGGTACCGTGGCTAGGTGGTTTTATTGTGTGGACCCCTTTTATATTAATTTTCATCTCTCCTGTTCGAAAAGTTTAATTTGAATGGGTGGATAGCCGGGTGGAAAATTGCGTTTTCATCTCTAGGGTGGAAAGTATTTTTTTTTAATAGTTACGATTGGCCACGGAGTCTAAGATAATTGATCTACGTCATATTATTAAAATAAAAGATTTTCATATATCTAAACTCGGCTATACGTTAAACGATGTATTTATTACGGCCTATAGGTTCATATGAAAATCATTTTAAGACTGGTCTATTTTTTTCGCAATTACAGAAAATCAACATCTAAAATTGAATCGAAATGAAAAGTAGTGTCTAACTCGGGTGAAATTACCCATTTCCCCTCGAACTAGAAATATCTCGGGTGAAATGGGTCACTTTCAACCCTTGGTTATCAATCTACTAAAGCATACCTTGGAATATACGGGGCAAAGTTAGATACTGCTAGGCATCGCATACATCGATAAACTCAATTGTCGATGTTTTTCCCATATATTTACTAGTGATTGTTCCAAGTTTTGTTTGTAAAAATAAAATTCTGGTTATTCTTTATTTTAAAATGATTTTCAACCTTCACTCATCGTCATCATATTTATTTTAATCATTGTGTATTTCAGATTACTGTCGAAACGATTAGAATTTGTTCCAAATTTTCGGGATAACTTCTCCGGCTCGACTGATGAATCCATTTCAGATGGTTAAAACAAAATAAAAAAATACACACTTACAAACAATCCTGGAGGCGATTACTAGAATATGGGAAAAGTATCGATAATATAATAAATAAATAAATGAATAATTGAGTTTATAGATATAGGCGATCCCAGCTGTCGTTTAATTTTGCCCGTATATTCCGAGGTCTGTTGATGAGCTATTGAGATATATGTGACTGACAGTTGGACTGATAGGTTGAGAAGCACGCAGGCAGCCATCTGTTTAAAAAATGATAGTTATAATCCTGCTCTAATACTATAAGTTGACGGGTCAAAATCGTCCGGTGAACTGTTAGTTTGGGATGCCCATTAACCCATGCCCAGAACTTTCTGTTTTGGAAACGATCGACCGAGTATGACCATAATTATTTTGGATGTTGTTCGTTTTCGAATAAGGGGGGCAGATATGGGTTTGTGTATTTATTTTATATAAAAACCTTAAGAAAAAAGTATCTAGCTGATGGTATAAACCACATCAAAATAGGAATCCGTTGCGTCGCCTGGGAGGAATTAGCGAATATACAGATAAATAGACGCGAAAAGGAAGAATTTAAGGAAGAAACATTGATACATACAAAACAATTGTCTGGTACCCATAGTACAAGCCTAGAGATTAGTTTAGAACATTGTCAATTTGTGTGTGATTGACAGTGATCGGATCTCGGATGCAATTTCCCGGGATTTAAGTCCGTTATCTTAACATGGATATGACTTACAATCCCGCGAGTCTCTTTGATACCTACATTTATAAAAAGGTGAATAACTTTTAATTGTAAGTAGTTTACACTATAAAAGTAATAAAATAATATGTAGTTAATAAGTTAATAACAACATTTTTACAGTATATGTTTTAAAAGTATGTGTCAAATAAATGACCTATTATAGATAGATAGCGAACATTTTCATTTTGTTTATTTAGTTTAACCCTCGACAAAAGTTATTAATTATTAATAATAAAATAACACATTTCCCAAAATCCCGGGAAATCCCGTGTCACATCCATGTTAGCATAACGTTTGAGGTCGTTCACCCCAAATTGCATCCGAGATCCGATCACTGGTGATTGACCCCTAATACTTTTTTTTTTTTAAAAAAAATTTAAAACCAGAACTTCCCTGACGCTTTCTGCGTTTCACTAGATTGTCGGGCTGTAATTTGTTAGGCTAGGAAATTAAAGTAAAATTATTGGTGTTTTATTTCCTCGCGGACCGCCTAGCGGCTTCGCACAGCTGTTTTAGGAACTCACTGTGACATGGTGCCAAGCCAAGCCAAGCCAAGAGCTTAGTTTGGGAGTGGTTGATTCATACGACATAGTCCCCTGATTTATTCATTTCTACCTCCAGGTGTTCTACTGGTCCTCATCGTCCATGCAGCGCGGCATAGAGATGCTAGGGCTCCGCGTGACCTGCGGCTCCAAGCACCGCTTGACGCTGGTGAAGGCTCACGACAACCTGGTCCGCCGGCCGCGAGCCAACTGGACCACGGGCTATATGAACTGCGACCTGAACACGGCGGAGATATGGCTGAAGACGCCCGCTGCTACGCTGAAGGACGATGAGGTAATATTAGGTGTTCTGCTGGTCTTCATCTTATCTGTGGAGTGGCCTTTTTAGTAGAAAAAAAGTAGGCCGACTAGAAGGCGCTGTCACCTGAGATAATAACCACAACAACAGAAAAATAGCAAGTGCGCTGCCGGTATTTGAAAATAAGACTCGTTTCTGTTAGTTGCTATGTCGTAATTCGGAAATATACACGCTGTGAGTTGCTTCCAAAGAGGCAAGGTGCGCGGCCAAAAATATAATGTCCGGGAGCCTTATTACGGTCGTGTTTATCGAAACGGGGATGACACATCTGTCACTTTTATGTGAGTGAGACCATAATACGAGCCCTGTTAAATCAAAGAAAAGTATCTCAGTCAAAACCTAACTAACTTAGCAGGCCTAATAGGCCATGGTAGAGCAATATATCAGGATTTACTTCTTATCGGCATAGTACATAGTAGTCTGTGGTGCTCAGGAGATACAAGATCTCAGTATATTGCGTTTTTTCAGAACACGTCAGTGCTGAACCCCGCCCCGATGGAGAAGTGCTACTGCCTGTCGGTGCGGCGCGTGTCGTACGGGCGGGAGCAGGGCGAGGCGGCGCCGACGCACCGGCTGGCCGTGCACGACCTGCGCGGCGCCTGGACCAAGCTCAACCGGGACCTGGCCTTCGCGCTCATCGACACCTACATCAAGAGCCAGGTGAGGGGGAGATGGAGTTCGTAGGAGATGGGCGGTAGGTCCAGGAGAGGTGAATTATGGAGTAGAGGAAACGTTGGTAAAGAGGGGGAGGAATGGGAGTGAGATTGGTAAGAAAATGATGGGATATAATAGATAGGGAGTGTTGGATGAGAGATGAAATAATCATGAAACAGAGACGGAGAAGGCATGGAAAAATAATAGATGAGGGATAGAAAGATATATTTGAAAGAGATAGGTAGGCAGAACTCCAATGGAGATCTCCATTCAGGCGCGGGACCAGTTTTTGTGGTAAATCCTTGGGAAGCCCTAAGGTATGTCAAGCACTGGCCGACATTCGGGAAATTATCATGATGATAATGATGACGTAAAATTAAGGAGTAGGGCGCTTCTTCATGGATTCAAAACACTTTACCATTGTATGATGATCTACTGTTCAAATCCAGTAGGGTTCCATCTCTCGACTGATATAATGAAAATCAAAATTCAAAATCAAATGCAGTCATGGCGATAACAGTTCTGTGATCTGCAGCAACTGAAGAAAAATCTCTCGACCAAGGCGCTGAAGGAGGAAGACGACCCGGCCGCGTCGCCCCGCCGTCAGCGCGACGTCGACGTCGTGTCGCCGCCGCCCGCTGCCGCGACGCAAGTAAGTTTATGATGGCTGCCAGGAGGGAAATTCGAAAAATAAGTTATAGTATAAATATGAAAGATATACAAACAAATAAATAAATAAATTATTACAAACATTGGGCGATTACTGAATAGCGCATATTTACAGATTAGCGATTTGGTTGTCATTAGCTATTTAAAGACCGGACACAAAATATTTTTTGAAAATTCTTGCATTAGAATGCGTCTTGATTTTGACGTGTGTTTGTGGTTGTTCAGTCAAGTAGCGCCCCCGGCTCGAACGCCGAGGGCATGCTGGCGGCGCTGGTGGCGGAGGCGGGCGGCGAGGCGCCCGTGGTGTTCAGCGACGAGCTGGGCGGGGACCACGCGCCGCCCGCGCACCCGCCGCTCCCGCGACACGTGCTCGACGACGACAACGCGCACACCGCCGTGCTCAGTGAGGACACCTCACGCCACTAACTTAAATACGCTTCATATTACACGACTGAACGTTGCTCCTTATTTTCTTCTTGTTGGGCTTGTTCACCATCCTTCTGGGCTTCAAACAAGCCGTCCCTCGCTGGGCCCATATGAGTAACCCGAAAGACTGTATATCCGGTTGAATGAAGGATTTAAACCGCGATGCTAAGACAACGACAAAGTCTCAGCAAAGAACAGACTATTCATCAAAATATGATTAGCAAATACTATTGTACTAGATTACTTAACCTAACTTATCTATAAGAGTCCTGTCCGGCGAAGGCATTGTGTTCTTCATGATCATTATTCCCTCCCAGCTCCAAGTTAGCGATTAAGCCTGAGTTTTGTCACTTGTCAGTCTATCAGTCAAATAATTTTATATGTACGTAAAGATTACATCAACTTCTTGTTCCCAGTCGAGCTGGTGAACTCCCAAGTCGTGCTGAAAGGCTGTGAGTCCGGCGGCTACGTATTGCTGTGCGCGGCGCGCGCCGAGGTGAGGCAGCGCGTGCGCCGCTCGCCCGCCGCCACCGCCTGGAGCGGCGCGCTCTCCGCCATGCAGTACTACAGCACCGTCAGCGCCGGCGAGCGGGACCAGCTGGACGGTAACTCACTGGACCTGTACACCTCACCAACAGGTGCGGCAGCGCGTGCGCCGCTCGCCCGCCGCCACCGCCTGGAGCGGCGCGCTCTCCGCCATGCAGTACTACAGCACCGTCAGCGCCGGCGAGCGGGACCAGCTGGACGGTAACTCACTGGACCTGTACACCTCACCAACAGGTGCGGCAGCGCGTGCGCCGCTCGCCCGCCGCCACCGCCTGGAGCGGCGCGCTCTCCGCCATGCAGTACTACAGCACCGTCAGCGCCGGCGAGCGGGACCAGCTGGACGGTAACTCACTGGACCTGTACACCTCACCAACAGGTGCGGCAGCGCGTGCGCCGCTCGCCCGCCGCCACCGCCTGGAGCGGCGCGCTCTCCGCCATGCAGTACTACAGCACCGTCAGCGCCGGCGAGCGGGACCAGCTGGACGGTAACTCACTGGACCTGTACACCTCACCAACAGGTGCGGCAGCGCGTGCGCCGCTCGCCCGCCGCCACCGCCTGGAGCGGCGCGCTCTCCGCCATGCAGTACTACAGCACCGTCAGCGCCGGCGAGCGGGACCAGCTGGACGGTAACTCACTGGACCTGTACACCTCACCAACAGGTGCGGCAGCGCGTGCGCCGCTCGCCCGCCGCCACCGCCTGGAGCGGCGCGCTCTCCGCCATGCAGTACTACAGCACCGTCAGCGCCGGCGAGCGGGACCAGCTGGACGGTAACCCACTGGACCTGTACACCTCACTGACAGCGCGCTGTGTATCTCAAGTTGAACCCCTATACCTTTGTCCCCAGAGAACATCCAGTGGGTGTCGGTGGAGGAGATCTCGGAGCGCGGCGGCGGCGCGGACATCAGCACGCTGCCCGACGTGCCGCGGCTCGTGGGCAGCGGACACTCCGCGGGCGGCGTCATCGGCCGCACCGTGGGGCCTAGCGAGCACGCCGGGCTCGCGCAGGTAGCCATATTATACACTTGAAAAACGGAGTTCACTTTGAGCACTGGTTTTATCATCAGCACTGAAAGCGGAGACGGCGCGGTGCGGCGCATTCTTAAAAATGTGGCGAAGATGGTTTTAAAGTTGGCGCAGATATAATCACATTGTTCAGTGGACAACGCGAGGCTCGCGCCCGGCTATGATATTCACTTGTACGATACATATAAGTAATCTTCGCTGCCGAGCGATGTCTACACCAACCTTTAGTATGAGTACGCGACGCACCGCGTCACATCCGCTCTCAGTGCGTTTGCGGTCTTAGTCGCAAGATATTACACCCCTCTCGCTTTGCTCGTCGTCACACCTAATTGTACAGTTCAGGGTCTGCAATTTATAACGTACGTTTTGACAAATAAATCATTTGAATTTGAATTTGAGTACGGTATTTGTCAAGTCACGATATGTACAGTCTGTGAGCACTTAGAAGATGCTTCGGATTTGTACTTCTCTTTCGCTCACTCTTAGTATGCGAGCGAGTGAAAGACAAGTACAAACCCAAAGCATTTTGTATGAGCTATCGCACTGTACTGTTATAATATGACTGGTCCTGAGCGTGATTTAAACCGTTCACAATATAGAGGAAAACCAGCGTAATAAGACCAATGGATTTTCCATGAAGTCCGATCCGATAGAACTCTATAGTGTGGGACCTACCTTGAGATTTATGATTCTAATATTGATATTTTAAATTACACTTCGGCCATTCCGAAACCAAGGTTCGAAACCAGTTTATAAATAAGAATAAAATTTCTTCTTTCGAAATTGGTTTCGATAAAAGAATAATTATATCGTCTTCCGAAACTCTCAAATCAAAATCAATACCCTTCTAAATACCCATACGCTTAATTCCACCCTGTAAAATTAAAGAGTCTAATATGAACCCCACCTTACCCTATGTCCCCCCCTACAGTTGCAGCGCATCGTGTCTCGCTGCGCGTGCGAGTTCTACTACGTGTCGCATGATTCAGACGAGGGCGGCGGCGGCGGCGCGGGGGGCTTCTCCGCCGCGCCGGAGCCCTACGACTCCTTCACCCTCATGCATCACGACCTGGACGTGTGCACCAACTCGCTGCAGGTCAGTTCTATAGGAAAAGATCATGTGAGGAACAGGCTTATGTCAAGGGAATGTGAACGTTAAAAAATCCATACACAATGAGATAAAGTTTCTCTACCCTTAAACTCGGTTAATTTCTTGAAAATAAACAAACAGAAAGGAAACTTTCTTTCATAACCAGAGGCCGAAATTTTCGTGACACTTTTCAATAACGCTAGTGACTTCACAATAATTTAATAATATATTGATACATTATGATCATCGACATACCAACTATAGACGCCGGGTTCCATACAAAATTCTCTTCGAAAAATGTCCTAGGGCGTCCTTTACAAACTTCATACTTGTATAAAATCGTTGTCAAAATAAAACATTCTAATTTAAATGGTATTGTATTAACGTAATGCTTAATTTTGCTTGAAACAAATTATCATCTTATGTGGCTTCGACTAGAGGTTATTTTTTTCACCTTATGCAGCTTCTACTAGCGGAGTGCCAATGTCACCGCGAACAGAGTACAAATGGAGTAGCTTTACACTTAAAATTATTTCAGTTTTGACGTCTCAGGTGGGTATGGGTTTAATATAAACAACAACTCAACGCTATTTTTTTTATTATTCAAGATATGAAGATAATATATACAATGTGCGCTCGAAAACCTTCATTTTTTTTACATAATAGCTACTTGAAAAACATATAGACTAACTTATCTCGGTGGCAAGAATCATGTGGCATTGCTATTGTGTAAGTACCACTTCACACTGGCTTGGATATATTTCATGTACCTGTTAGGCGCCAGAAAGGCAATTTCTAAGAGACCGGTCTCCATAGTCTCTGCCTATCCCATTGAGAGATAAATGTGAAGCTATGTATGTATGTATGTTTAGTGGGTTTTAAAAGACGGTTTTTTATTTTCCATCAGCATTAACAAAATTTCGAGGCTCAAGATGGAGCGCCGTTAATCATTAAAAAGTTTTCCCGGTACTTCACCACCTACATGCATAGTAATGAATAAAAGCAGCTTCATATTTTCAATAGATAAATCTCATCACTGCCCGTTAAATAATATACCGTTATAGATTTCGGTGATGATTTTGGGTCTTCATCATCAGTTTCTCTTAACCGAAAGGTGTTTTTAGAATGCAAATCCATAATGTCTTTCAGAAAATAACAACATCGCTGTGTGTGCGTATAACTTTTGAGGGATTTCTTTGATTCGCCATGGATCCCACCATTAGATTCTGACTGTATAAAAGGGTGATCAAAAAATTTATTATGTCAAATCATTCCTCCACATAACTTATTCTGGTTTAATTTACACTTGTTAAGTGATCGTTTACTGGTCGCCCAAAATATTTATGCCTAAACAACTTTTATGCCTAAAGGATCTCACTTATCCGCATCTAAATAACTCCTGCAATATGGAATTCTATTGTCGCAAGTGAACGCACTTGCGACGATAGAATTCCATATTGCGCATTGAAATGGATCACCAGGAATACTAGAAATGTATATTTAATTTACGACCGCAAAAAATATTAAGTATTGAACTACTCCATCGATGCACTGTTCTGAAACAACCAATATATTGAGAATTGTTGGTCGGAAACTAAAATAAATTATTTTATTACAAATACTTAGTTATTTATTCAGTAATTTTACGAATCGACATTTAATCGAAAGATTTTTGTTACGGTGATTAATTATTGTTGTTTCCGAAAGCGCATTGAAGCATTGTGACACGTGTCACTGTTGGCGCAGTTGACAACGAACTAAATTCAAGTAAGCTCCCAATTTAAAGTGAGTATATAATCGCTGGGCCGTGTTTTGTTCTCTGACCCGTTATCCAGTTGTATTGTTGATCGAAGATTAACATTACAGACCACAACAATAAAAGCAAGACCTCTTGGTTTTACCCGGTGGCTCTAGCTACCGAGGGAGCCAGTGTCAAAACTACTTGATTTCTGTCTTAAAAACTATTTAGTTTCTTCGCTTTATCTATCGTATTTCGAAAGGTAAGGAGGGGTAAACCACATAAGGTCTTATCGCTAGCTATCTCTTCCAGATACTATCTAATAAAACTTTGCTTGCTTGCTTGCTTGCTTTTAAATTTTAAATTACTTGGAATATTTATATATATATATATATAAAAATATCAGTAAAGCTTTTTCAATTTCATGTTCAAAATAGTAAGGGTCTCTTAGGCTATTAAAAAAAAACCATCATAATATCTACCACATTTGGTTTACGAAAAGTTGTTCACAGTCTATTTTACATATGGATATTTATTTATTTATTTATTTATTTATTAGGTTCGCCAACAGATATAACACCATTAACTTATATTTAAAATTATATAAGTAGAGAAGAGTGCCAGGGTGTTTACCCAATTATAGGCAAACTCAACTAGCGTAAAAACACTCGCTTAAGTGCCGATGCGGCTCAATAACACACTACCTAACACACTTAACAGTCTCAGTACTACCACTAAGCACTAAGTAACCGTACATAACGCAAAATTTTGTCAATCAAAATATGACAAAGATAAAAACAAAAAAAAAACAGCAATACAAAACACATATAAAACATACATAAAACATTTCAGGACATAAATTCAAGTAATTCAAACCGTGAATATTATACTATTAAACTACGTACAATACGGTATGTACCTACGTAATTGAGAGTTGATAAATGAGAAGTCACTATGACAGCTCAAAAATGCCACGAAAATTCCGGCCTCTGTTAATAACAATAACATTTTTCTCAAACATGCTCGGAAAAAACGGTTTTCCGATTGAAATACAAGGACGGAAAGAGCCTCATTTTACTCCTAGGAGTAAAAAAAACATATGAAAACATTTTCCGTCCATGTCTATATTTTTCTTAAAAATGCTGTCAATTTGTATACAAAATCAAAAGGACCAAGACAAAAATTCCAAAGAGCCAAGGTAACTGCTCGCTTTTTTAGCACAGTGCGGGTGTTTCTTTTTGAATTTGCATTCCAATTTCTATGGTTAGTATTTAAAAACAATTGACAGTCGGTAACATTCGTTCATTCTGCATAATTAAATTACTTGCTTTTTAAAACTGTGTTTGTATTATTTCCTCACATGTTTGAGAAAATCATTATGTATGCCTCGGCGGAAACGAGGATTTCCTGACTCGTATTTTAGCAGGCCTCGCTGTTGCTCGGCCTGCTAACCACCTCGTCAGGAAAACCCTTACTTTCCGCGCCTAGACAACAATGTACTATTTAACACATTCTGTGAGGCGAAGTTTGACAGCGAATCGATCTGGGCCTCTATTTAACATGGTTAATACCACATCGTGTTTGATCTGTTATCGTATTGTCACCGTTTTGACAGCTCTTATTCACTTGACAGTAATGGCGACTGACGTCAGAACACTACCATAACAGGTCAAAGACGATATGTTGTTACCGTCGGGAACAGAGGCCCTGTACTGTAACATTGATAATAAACTGACTGTCCAAACTAGAATGATCTTAATACTATGAGCCATTGAATAGGTCCTATGGCTACCTTCCACTTCCATCCATCATCATACCAGCTCCATGGTATCCCTAACCTAGGTCTAAATAAGAACCATCCCGAAGAACTAAAAAAACCGTGCCGGGTTTAGGCCATCCTATCCGTTTGGGAGCTACGAAGACACACACAGATACACAAATACACACGTTTAAACTTATAAACATCCCTCTTTTTGCGTCGGGGTTTATAATAAAAAACGAGAATAAAAAGTGAAAAAAACTAATTCTGATATACAAAACTAAGGTTAACTAAAGCGCTAACTGTAAAATGGAATGTGAGCCTCGGAAACTATTTCAAATCATTATATTGTTTCTACAGAATTTTGGTATCTTTAATGGAGAGTAACAATAAGTCAAAAATAATAAATTGTTGTTTTAAGTGTAAAAGAAAACAGCTAAATATCCAAGCTAATAATATAAAACGAAAAAAAAATACAAAAAGATCTCTCCGGCGGGGAATCGAACCCCGGTCTCCCGCGTGACAGGCGGGGATACTTACCACTATACTACCGAAGACTTGTGAACGGTGGCGAAAACTAACAATATATGTCATGTGTTACCCACGTGATACTTGCTTTTGCGTGTTTTATTTCTACGTTGAAAGATAATTAAGTTTTAATTGGCAAATATTCAAAATGTTTTCGGCTACCTTATCACTACTGTTATTGTTTTTAGCGACTTGCTATGAGGTTGCGACATGAAAAAGTAATAAAGATTAAAAATTATAGGCACTGACAAGAAGACTGCTAAAAAGAAAAATAATATTGTATTTCGCTTAGCGTTAGCTGCATAATTGTTAGATTTCTCTCGAGTACAGTTATTTTACTTTTCTAGTTTAATATTTATTGTAAAAACCTACATACATTCACTCACGCCTTCATTCCCAGAGTGGAGAAGGCAGAGCTACAGAATTACCAACAACTGTAAAAACTTGTTGTTAATTCTGTAACAAAGGCTAAGATGTTTACCAGTGTACATTAGTGACAGGTTGCAAGCCCATCGCCTGACAATACTACAAGCCTTTATTCCCTTGGTAGCCTCTTACAACTTCCACGGAAAGAGATGGAGTGGCACTATTCTAAGTCGGCAACTACTAATTTACTGATAATATAATAAATAACTGAATGATTTATTAATTTATTACCTTGTATGTAATTACTTTTAAGTATGATTGTATTTTATGATTGGAAAATGATACTGCTCGAGTTTCTCTCGGCGCTTCTTCTCCGCAATCTGGTCTTGTCCGAAGCGCTAGTAGATTCACTCCATATTACCGACGTGTAAAAGATTTCTCATTTACATTTTCACGACACGTCAGCCTAGTTAGTGACCCTGCCTTCGGAGCTAGCGGTCCCGGATTCAAATCCTGGTTAGGGCAGATATTTGTGTGATTAGCGCGAATATTTGTTCTTGAGTCTTTTTTATGTATTTCTCTATATAAGTATTTATATCGTTGTCTAGTACCCATTGTACAAGCGTAGAGCTTAGTTTGGGACTAGGTCAATTTGTGTAAGATTGTCCCTTGTTTTTTTTTACTGAATATATATCTTGAATTTTAAATATCGATTGCTCTTTGTCAATCAATCAACTCTCTCTGTCCGTTAGTACGCAATGCTCCTCGACGTGGTAAACAACGTAGTGCTACACGTGGAGCCGGAGCGCCGGCGCACGCTCGAGCGGCGCGCGCGCATGCGCTTCCAGCTGCAGCTGCGCCAGGACCAGGACCCGCGCCAGCTTATACACAAGCTGCAAACGCAGGTCAGTGCTCGCTGGCTGGTTATGTCAAAGTCAAAAGTAGCTGATCCCCATAGCAAGAGTTTAGAGGAAACTATTTTAGGCCAAACAATATACGAGTATGTACAGGCAACAGCATAAATAGGTGATCATTTATTATTTATTTTATTTTATTTACTTATTTTGTAACAAACAGTCATATAAATATATTGAATTACAAATAGATTGTACTAAATAGACCTATAGTTCCCAGAATTAAACATTATGATAACGCAAATGTATACAAAACTATTACTATTTTTGTTCACCTAAAAACTTGTATACTTATTCTGTGCCTCGTTACAAAATATATTTAAGAAAAATAAAAAATAAAACAGTGACTTGACATTAACATGAAAAACACAGTATACTTATTCATTCTACGCAGCTCCAAAAACGTTCCAAAAACACTTTTTAATGAGCCTACAGTACAGTTGAATATGTCTATATCTTTAAGTTTAAGTAAGTTATGTACCTTGTTGTACCCAGCAATAATACCAGTAAGGTATAATAATATTTTAGAATAATGTAATGAAGAAAATGGGACTATTGTTGCAGGCTAGGACCATAGTTGTAAAGTTTCACGGTACTTTATCGCATTAACACATTTGATAATCTTGTGTGACATTGCTTATATGACTGTAAAGCGACAAGGTATAAATATATAATTTAACTGCTGATTATTCAAGGAGTTGATGTTTGGGTGGGTGACGAGTCGGTGGAAAGTTTATCGACAGCTTTTTTCGTCTTACATTTTTTGCAAAAGTAAGTCGCACCTTTATCTCCTGTATCTTCTGTATAATCAGCTTTGCATGAAGATAAATAATCTTTCTTCTTTCGAGGCATTTTTAACCGACTTAAAAAACAAAAAGGTTCTCATTTCGTCGGAATGCTAAAGTATATCGTTATACTCAATGAGTTTGTTATTCAATGTAATTGCAATGGTTGTCAAAAGTGACTCGAGTCCGGAGTCAGAGATACCGGTGGTTTAAAGTTGCGATAAGTATAAATAAAAATAAGGATAAATAAAGAGGTTCGACTTTTAATGAATTGGAACTGGTGTTTGATACTGATATCACGGTCGGCCAAGAACGTGGTTTACTAGTTTTGACAAAAGTTTCTGTGAGATCGAATTATCGCTAAGGTTGACACTTGTCACTGTCATAATATTATTGCAAGGGAAAATCAAACTTGTTGTAACATGACGTGCAAATGAACTTCGACCGGAGGGTGGTAAAGGACATTTTTGGCCGACTACCCAAATATTTTTTCAAATAGATTTCTTTAAAATAATGTCGCGTCGCGGGAAACGGGATTAAATTCCTAGATTGTACAGTAGTTTCGGCTGTGCGTTTATAAGTCAGTGAGTCAGGTTTGCCTTTTATATATATATATATATATATATATATATATATATATATATATATATATATATAAAAGGCAAACCTGACTATACTATATATAGATAGATAAATGTTGCTGAAGCGTAAAATGTTATTGAAGTAAGTTCGTGTGCGCCACGAAAAATATACAAAAAGGTAAAAAAATATACAAAAAGATCTCTCCGGCGGGGAATCGAACCCCGGTCTCCCGCGTGACAGGCGGGGATACTTACCACTATACTACCGAAGACTTATCGGCGTGCGCGAAATGAATCATTGTTAACTGCGTGCCTAATCCAAATAAGCTGTTCGATTGGCTGGATTACACAATCAACACAGATGTCTACTTTCAATATCGATTGTTATTAATCTTATTAACTTGTGTTATGTGATATCATTTATTTATCCGATGATACATAATTATAAGAAATATCGGTGATTGTGAGAAAGGTGACGAATTTAGTTTGTAGAACGGAGGATGTTTGTTTCAATTGAATGAAGTAACTTGTAGTCTCTTTTAATTGTGAGGTTTTCCTTATTGTTAAAGATAATATTTTGGTCTAAAACTCTAGTGTGTTGACTAATCGCATTTTGTCATCAAAATACATTGCGTAGTCACTGTGAACTACATTCAAGCGGTATTCCAACGACTTTCCAAAGCTCTGTTTAAAATCTGGCAGAGCAAAAAATATTACTATTTATCTGGGGCCGTAGCCAAAATGAAAACGCTATTAACGTTTTTCGTTTCTATCACTCAAAATGTATGTGATGACAGTTGACCACGTGGTTTATCACAACGCACATGAATGTCATCCTATACATTATGAGTGATAGAAAAGAAGACGTTTAGTAGCGTTTGCATCTTGTCTGTATTCTAAGGACAAAGCATGACATAGCTGCTTCACGGTTACTCCACGTTTATTAATAAGGCTGGTAAAGCTCGTCTGTTTCGAATCGTGTTGTAACTCGTGAAGGCCGCTGCGCTATTCTCGCCGCGTGACCGCGTGGTGTGTGCAGCGAAAATAAACCAAACAGTGGGTTATTACCTAACGTTGTTTTTTCCAGGATATAGATTACAACTTGTTGGAACTGTTTAATATCCCTACGGTACTTGGCAGATCAGAAGTAAATCTTAAAATGTTGCACGACCATGAACTTTCTGACTATTGACATTGTTGACAGCAGTAAAACAATGTCAAACTTATTTGTTGCCTGTGAAGGAGTAGTAATAACAGCATTGTTTGACTGCTGTCAACATTATCCATATTTAGGAACTTCATGGTTGTGCATTGTATCAGGAACTCAGGATTGACTCCTTATCGGTGGGCACTATAGTATTGTTTTATTAAGGCAAGATAAGACAACAGGAGGTACAGATTAAAAAATAGTGCAGTGTAGATCCCAGTCTCAGTCTGTTGAGGTTTGTTGTTTTTATACGTAGCAAATGTAGGTATGTAAAACTACTGTGTTGTAATGGGAAATTAATCTTTTTTAGGGTTCCAAAGTCAAATTAGGAACCCTTATAGTTTTGCCATGCCCGTCTGTCAGTGGCTTATCTAATCTTGAAAAATACACACTACACTCAAGACCAAATGTTTATTAGAGAGATTTTATGTTGGTACGATTCCCGGGTGAGAGAAGCGTATTTAAAAAAAGCTTTGAAATCAGTTTTGTTCCTTTTTTAAATGAAATAATGAACCCTTAAGTATAATCAATGAAATGGTGAACTTTAGGATTTAAGACAGTTCCCCTCCACGGCCCATTTTTTTTTCCACCCTGTATAATTATGTAAGAAGTTTCTCATTAATTATTAATTAATTCTAACAACCGTAATCCATGTATACACGGACGAACCAGCACAGGTGATCTCTGATTTAGAACTCTTGCTACTATTTTATGGGTCCTTGTAGAATTGTCAAGGGGCGCTCTGTTGCGATAGGGAATAAGCCAGTAGTCTGCAGCGACTCGAGAAATAGACAAGCGGAGTGATTATCTATTGACCTGGTAGGGCTTTCGCAAGTGACCCTGCCTACGAATCTAGCGGATTTTTTCGAAAGCTCAATACTCAATCATTTATTGCAATCATGTTTTACATAGATCTTACTTGCTAGCTTAGAAGTTAACACTAGAATAGCGCATTATGAACCCTGATGGGCACCGCATGGATGTGACAGGAGATGGGATAGGAGGGGGAGAGCTACGTCATACTGGAGCTATTGTGGCTTCAACTAATATTTGAATTGCTATACGTACGTTACGTTAGGTTTGATGTTTGATTTATAAACGACAAGCGACCCGCCCTCGCTTCGTGAGTTTTCTTGTGAGTTTTCCGTAACTGCCGCCCTTAATCCAGAATGTATTATACATTAAAAAAATTATCTTGAATCACTCTATCTATTTCTGAAAACTGCATTAAAATCCGTTGAGGATTTTAGAAGATCTAAGCGAACAGACAGCGGAAGCGACTTCATTTTATACTATGTAAAGATGATACCAAAATATAGTCTTTCAAAATTATGACCCTTTGGAATTATCGTTGCTTAGTACTTAAAATACAAGCCTAGAGCTTAGTTTGGGACTCGGACGAGATTGTCCCCTTATATTTATTTAAGTACGTCAGCACCCCTGTCACAATCAACATAGCTGAAGAACGTTAGGTCTCCTGCAGGTCCGCGAGTCCCTCGCCCGGCTGCGCAGGCTGGAGAAGGAGTACTACCTGAAGAACCGTTCCATCTCCGGAGACGACCCTGCGGCTGTTGCTGACCTAAAGAGTCTGGATGACCAGGTAAAGATTTTTTTTAAATTCCAATGAGAAGGTAAACGAGCACACAGGATATCTGATGATACATTTAATCAAGACTACAATTTGAAAACTTATCTTAGGCTGCGGCTCCACTGAGCGGAGCGGAGCTGTGACAATATTAACCAATAGAAGGCGCATGCGGTCACGTCGAGCGCGCTTTGCTCACTTGTTAATATTGGCACAGGTCTGCTCCACTCCGCTCATCTCTGCCTCAGTGGAGCCGCAGCCTTAAGGTCGCAAATACGTTGCCTACCCTAAGAGCTAAGGTGGAATGCCTCTATGCTAGTAACAATGCCAACACTGCGATAGATTAAAGGATAAGATGGTTGTAGCGATCTTCTTCGTTCTTTGCCTACTATTTACAAATATTTAAAAGTTAGTACTTGGCCGAATTGTCTCTGACATCATTACGTTTTACAATCGGTACAACAAGTACTGACTCACTATGGAATTGTGTCACAGCTACGTTATTATTCAAATCGTAAGAATTATCAAACAATATATTACTGTGATGCAATTCTATGATGGGTCAAGGTGTTGTTTTGCTGATTCTGCAATGGCCTGTTTTAAGGTTTTTATGTATTAGCTTTATATGGAAGTGAGACGTGGACACTAACCCAAAAAGAACGAGAGAGGCTAGAAGCATTTGAAATGTGGTGTTGGAGAAGGATGGAGGGAATTAGTTCGAAGGAGAAGAAAACATGAGGAAGTTCTTAATATTGTAAAAGATAAAGAAGCCTCTTAAAGACGATAAAAACAGAAGAGGGAAGATGATAGGGAACTTGTTACGACACGAATAGAAGGCAAAAGAAGCAGAGGACGACCCAGACGAAGTTACTTTGAGCAAGTGAAAGAGACAGTTAAGGTCGGGTCGTATCAAGATGTCAAGAACCTAGCAACCATTAGAGAGGAATGGCGGACACTCTTAGCGTTAAGAGCTATGCTCTTGTCGGTGGAGTATCCGCCATCATTTGTTTTTTTCTCCTTCCAACTAATTCCCGCCACGCTGCTCCAACACCACATTTCAAATGCTTCTAGCCTCTCGTTCTTTTTGGGTTAGTGTCCACGTCTCACTCCCATATAAAGCTAACACATAAAAACCTTAAAACAGGCCATTGTAGAATCGGCAATTATGAGAGCTATGCTCTAAGGTTTAGTAAGGATATATTCCTGTCAACTTTTTTTCATTTGTATACAAATGCAACTCCGAGACGGAAGGTACAGGAACTTCCAATGGCTGTAGTACGTCCGTTTGAACACATTTGACTCGTCTTTCAATGTTAGAAGCAGTTAAGTACAGTCGGTAAATTTTTGAAAAAGCTTATCTCACCTAGCTGTAATGTATGTTAATCTTACGTCACCAGCGCCTGAATAACTACAAGTGACTAGCATGAGTAAAAATAAACAACTTCCTCAACAATAAACGACCAAACTACGCTTATCCGCTTCGGACAACGTCGATGAGTGGTCATGATGAATGAAGCGATGTATTAGGCCTCGTCATACGGCGCTCGTCATACAAATCGTTTAGGAGATTATATTATTTAATGAGTTTGTTAATAGAGACATCAATCAATCAATCAATCAATATCATTTATTTGCAGAATACAGTACAGTACAACCAACACCGTTACAAGATGTTACAGTCAATTTTAAATAATAAATAATGTCCAATGTATCCAGCTTGCAAGCAAGCGTGCAAATATTATTTATGCAATAAAAGAAATTTATTTGTTACAATATTTGGTAAGTATCTAATAAAATTCAATAAATAACAATAACAATACACATTTAAATTATAGATAAAAAAGTCAAAATTCATAAAATATTATTATACCATGCCATTAATCATACATTACATTGCTCGAGGAAGTCCTTAACACTATAAAAACACTTATCTAGGAGCCAGTTTGACAATTTATTCTTAAATCTATTTCCCTGGAGTAGCTGTATCTCATCAGGTATGGCATTATAGATTTGGATGCACATGTTGTATACATTTTTGGTGTATATGGCCTTGTGACAAGTAGGTTTATAAAGGCGGTTCATAATTTTGGCCCTTGTATGCCGTTGGAAAACTTCACCACGCCGTTTGAACAATGAATTTTGCGATTTAACAAAAGCACATATCTCCTGTATATACAAACACGGCAGTGGCAAAACATGGAGTCCCTTAAATAATGGAACACATGTTTCATCGACATGATTCAAACGTATCTTGCAAAAGTTGAGTACGTACCAAAACGGTGCCAAGTTGGCACCCTAAAACTAAGCCTACATTCCGTCTGTCCATCGTATCTTATGAACCGCAAAAGGTAGGTTGAATTTTTCACAATATTTCGTTACTAAGTAGTTTAGAAAAAACTCGTATCTGATGTTTCGAGATCTATGAGTTTGAACTTAATTCTCTTCACGTTTAAGTTTATAATCGTACGTCACTAAATATGAGATACGAGGTTTTTTTTAAGCAATGACGATATCAAGTTATCATGGCTGACTTTGAGTACAGATATACCGATCCAGTGCACGCTGTACTTTAGATATCAAAACAAAGCAACAAATCCGTCCGCTCCGTACGCTCCGATTCCGACCCAGGGGTCGCGCAGCTTTAGGCTCCATTAAAAAAATACCTCTAAAACATTTGTATTTTTGTACATGCTGTATTTTCTAAACGGCGGCTGATGAAGGTGCCAAATTGAAAAATAAAAAGAAAATGAAAATGTTATTTCAGAAAAACTTAACTTAAGACATAACAATGGTTTCGGGTATAGTTAATCAGATTCTCTTGATTATTGAAATTGAAATTGCGTCAAGTTTTCAAAATGTACTGATTTGTTTTTTAAGTAAACTGAAAAAAAAATGCTTTGTGAAATTTGTGTCTTATAGTGTAATTATACAGGGTTATTGGTAAGTCGACCTATTCCCGTTAGGAGGTGATAGGGGTGACTATTTGTGATAATTTTGACACCTATATGCATTATGCAAAAGTGAACCATTTTTGAGTTATCGCGATTTTTAGTTTTTTTTTATATTAGTCGGAAATTCAACTTGAAAAATTTATTACAAAAAAAGTATCAATTTAAATCTTTTTTTTTCTTCTGATTTACAAAAACGATTAAACACTGGTTATTTTTCAATATTAAAACTATAATTATCGGCCCAAATTTAAAAAAGCGAGACGAAATACAATTTTTTTTCAATATTTTTTGCGATTGCTTTCCTCTAAAATGCCTTAAAAACAAAAAAAAACGTTATGAAACTTGGCTTGCAGATTATTTTAAAAACTTAACTGTTTTCTTAGCTCTCCAAATATGCATAACAAGTATTAAATTATTTGAAAAAAAACTGAAAAAAAAATCATCACAAAGGAAGCGGGCGGAAACTAAAGTCACAAATGCCACTTCAAAAATAAAAATTAATAAACATACCGAATTTAAATCAACTTTTTTATTTGCTTTTGTACAAGATGAACTTGTTGTTCTTATGCAATATTAAAAAAATATTATCTGTACACGTTTGAGAATGCGAGGCCGAAAACTAAAACATACATGTCATGTTTTTTTATCAAACTCCTACATAAATTACACGAAAACAGAAAAATTTACCAATACATTTGGCGTGCAGATTACACATAAAACATTGACGTTTTCCAGCTTTCTAACGAGCTATTAAAACTAACCGTTATACTCGTAAACACAAATAACAACATTAACTTATGGAAAAAGTAAGCGATTTTTAGTTTTATTTTAAGTTAGTCAGACTAATTTCAGTCAGCCAAATGTATTGGTAAATTTTTCTGTTTTTGTTGTAATTTATGGCCTCGCATTCTCAAACGTGTACAGATATTTTTTTTAATATTGCATAATGCATAAGAAAAACAAGTTCATCTTGTACAGAAGCAAATAAAAAAGTTGATTTAAATTCGGTATGTTTTTTATTTCTTATTTTTGAAGTGGCATTTGTGACTTTAGTTTCCGCCCGCTTCCTTTGTGATGATTTTTTTCAGTTTTTTTTCAAATAATTTCCTACTTGTTATGCATTTTTGGAGAGCTAAGAAAACAGTTAAGTTTTTAAAATAATCTGCAAGACAAGTTTCATAACGTTTTTTTTTGTTTTTAAGGCATTTTAGTGGAAAGCGACAGCAAAAAATATTGAAAAAATTTCGTATTCGGTCTCGCTTCTTTAAATTTGGGCCGATAATTATTGTTTTAATATTGAAAAATAACCAGTGTTTAATCGTTTTTGTAAATCAGAAGAAAAAAAAAGATTTAAATTGATACTTTTTTGTAATAAATTTTTCAAGTTGAATTTCCGACAAATTTAAAAAAAAACTAAAAATCGCGATAACTCAAAAATGGTTCACTTTTGCATAATGCATATAGGGGTCAAAATTATCGCAAATAGTCACCCCTATCACCTCCTAACGGGAATAGGTCGACTTACCAATAACCCTGTATACGTACGTAGACACATGCAATAATTGTACATTTACGCAAAAAAAATATGTTTATACATTATTTCAAAAGAATCAGGATTAAATATTACACCGCCCATTACAGAATACAGGTATTGAGAAACTGTTTAAACCAAATGCCTATAGGTACTATCCTGGTTATATACGAGGAAAATAAAATCTCATTTGATAACCAAGTAAACTCTTATTTCATTATTTCTTCTTTGTAGAATAGGTATAATAATCCATTGAAACCGGGCCAAATATGAAGAAATATTATTCCTTGTAGATAATAGTTATTGTGGCTTGACTTTACGCAAAGAAATTCCCTCACTTTCTTCGACGGTCAGGTACAGTACATCATTGCCTAGGCCCGGAAACTAGGGAATTGCCTGATGAGGAGTTTGGGAGGCAGAGCCTTGGCGAGGCCTGCTAAAATCCGAGTCAGGCAATCCCCGTTTCCGCCGATGCATATTCCGCGAGGTAAGTTGGGCGGGATATTTTTGGTGGTCATTTTGATTTAATATCCAATAGAGCATTTTTGAATAAAATATCGCAGCGGAGAGGAATGGGTTTTCATAAATTTGTTTTAATAGGAAGAAAATGATTATCTTTCCGTCTTTTGTTAATCATAAGAAAGGCCATCCTTTCCTTCCTTTGAGAAAACCATGTAATCTCCCAGGTGAACGAGTGCAAAGAGACCGTGTGGTCGCTCGGCGAGGAGCTGGACGCCATGGTGCGCGCGTGGCGCGAAACTCGGCGCGGCGCCGCGCCCGCCGTGCGCAGCCCCTCGGCGCCGCCGCACCGCTACAACGAGATCTGCTTCAAGTGCGCGCGCTGGCGGCTGACCGACGCCGACGGACAGCTGGGCATCGCTGACCTGTTGCTGACTAACTTCCTGTGAGTATCTAGAGCAGGTAATGCCCTGGTAAAGGTCACAAGGCGGAACGCGAGAGAGAACGCACTCTATTAATCAGTCGGATTCACATCAGTGTACCGTCTACGGCCGTCACAGATCCAGGCTGTTTTGGTGCCGTGACCAGGATGAGTCAATATTTTTTATTAGTGATGGCCGTCTTGAAGGCTGTTAAAGTCTAGTATGATTAGCATCATAAATTAGGTAAACCAGAATCCATATCCGGTACGATGACCAGTTTGACAACTCAAAACACCGCAGTATGAGTAATGCTGCTCGTAACTAAAGTTCTGCCATCTGTATTTTTCTTATTATATATTTGTATTTTAACTTTGAAGCCTCACTGTATTCGCGAACTGATAGTGACTGTCACACCTTTTTTCACAAAAGGTTGGTATACTGTTATCAGCAAAAGTAAAATAAGTAGTTTGTTGTTTGACACCATTAACACGTTATAGGTACACGAAGACATCACGCTCGGACGATTCTGTGGAGCATCAGCTCGAGGTGGGCTACGTCCGCGTCACCAACCTACTGCCCAACGAACCCTTCCCGGAGGTAAAAGCAAGTTGAAGTAAGAGGCAGGCACAGAGAGCAGAAGATTTGGTATCTTATCCTTGAACCCGCGTTTTTCGGCTGCACTAAAAAAAAAGTATGTTATTAAGAATCCAGTCTGTGTACTTTCTACAACCCATGTGCCTACCCTCCTCGTAATATAATGGACCAAATACCAGGTGATGCGTCCAGTGCTTGCTCTGGGCTCTTCTCCACGTGCACTTTCTTCTTTTCCTTCTAATAGGTTCCATCCCTTCTATAAATCACCTTTCCCCTTCTGTGTGTGTGTGTGTGTGCGTTATAAAGGTCTCTATCATCCTACTCTATCCTTTGCTCATAGGTGTTGGTTCCGCAAGCGCCGTCCGGCCGCGCGCCACTAGCCCGCCGCGCGGCGTTGCGCGTCTTCTGCCGCGACCGCCCGCCCGTCGGTGGAATCAGCGTCAAGGAGCATTTCGAAGTCAACATCGTTCCCATCAAGATAGGTACACTATACAGTACTACAGATACAACAGATACAGATAAGACAGAAGTTTCACATATTCAACAAAAAATACTTTAAGTATCTATGCTAGGTGACTAATGACCAAGATTATATCCTTAGGTCTCACGAAGAAGTTCTTCAACACGATGCTGAAGTTCTGCTTCCCTGAGCGAGACCCTGAAACCATAGAAGACGGCGACGACGAGGACGGCACCCTGCGCGCTAGCGCCTCCACAGCCAGCCTGGTGTCCACTGGATCCAAGAAGACCAAGAAGAAGGGCAAGGATTCCAACTCCAACTTCTATGTTAAAAGAGACAAGAAGGACAAAGATGATGTAGAGAAGATGAAGGTAAGTTGGTTTGGTCAAAGGTTATTTTTTTTGTAACCATACTCAATTGAAAAACCAATTAAACATAGCACTGTGTGTGCCTTGGTTATATGGAAAAGTGTATTGCTCTTTTTTGTTCTTTATTTGCCAACATTTATATCATATTCAAAACAACAATGTTGACTATTTCAAACCAGGAGCGCGCAGAGAAGAACAAGCTATTCATCTACATAAAAATCCCCGAGGTGCCCGTGCGGGTCTCCTACAAGGGCAGCAAGGAGAAGAACCTGGAAGATGTCCGCGACCTACCACTGGTGCTGCCGACCTTGGAGTACCACAACGTCACGTGGACCTGGCTTGACTTGTTGCTGGCTACTAAGAGTGATACCAGGAGGTGAGGAATTTCGAGGATTGGTTCCTGTAACGCAAAACTATATCTATTCCGTTTATCGTTGCCTGGTACCCATAGTAACAGTCTAGGGCTGCCTACGTCATTCCTGAGGGTTCAAGCTATTTTAGTACAAAATTTCATCGCAATCTGTCCTGCGATTTAGTACTTATGGCAATACAATACAGATAGTAAATTTATTGGTTTATCAAGGGCAGACCAACGGGTTATTTTAGGATGACGCAATTCACATAGGCTTCTCAGTTGTATCACCCGTCAAAGTTTAATTTCAACAAAAGCCTGCTTGCTATGTTCCTGTCATTTTCATAATACCGTGGACAATTAACATTAAAAATAACGATTAGTCTGATATTTATCAGCAAACATGAGCAGTATGAGTCTTATTCGCAGCAGAACTACCTTTTTGGGCACTGAATCCATGTTGTTGTCCCAGGGTGTTGGTGTCGCAGGCGATCCGGCAGAAGCTGCAGCTGCACCGGCGCGCCGCGGCCGCGCCCGAGCCGCACGAGGAGGACAAGGCGCGACTGCTCCTCGGCGAGCTCACTGTAAGTACATGTTATTTTAACAGCAGGGACAGCAATGGCTAACGAGCCTACAGAGCCTCTATTTAGCACAATAAAAACCAAATCGTCTTTAACCTGTCATCGTGTTGTCAACGTTTTGATAACTCTTGTTAACTTGACAGGTCAAATACAATTTGAATTTTACCGCCTAGAATAGAGGCGCAGGCTGCGTGCCGCCTATTTCACCATGCTAACAATGACAGGTGACAGGTGATAATTCGATATACATTGCCGGTATAAGCTGGGCCATGAACACTGAAATGTCACTTGTCACCTGTCATTGTCATGTTTGTGAAATAGGGGCTAGATGGTAAGTGGGATCTAAAAACCATAGACATTTGCATTCTCGAAGGAAACACATAATTAATATAATTTAATAGAATTTAATTTTATCGAACGTTATTTTCTGCTCAAAATGCTGTTTTCATCACATCTGAACCATTAGGTACCTATTCTCAAAACTACATTCTCATGACTGTAATCTTGGCGTTGCATTTCAAGACACGTCAGAAATAACAGTTTACTTTGTACTTGCATCTAGTCTTCAGACTGGCATCTCAAGATTATTTTTTGGTCGCACTGAAAGTCAGTTAATAATGATTGACTCGTTCCTTTGTTTTTAAGTTTGAAAAAGGAACGTTTATTTTCTCTAAAATGTCTTTGATTACGGCGTTTTGACTCGGATTTTAAAAACCAACAAGCGATCCAAAGTTTCATCCAAACGACAGCAAAAGGTGCGACAAGAAATATGTACACGCGTTAGGTATGTTGGAACGCACGGTTGACGATAAACACCTGGCAATAATTGATCAATTACGGACTACTGTTCTTTACAGGTATTATTATGGTTAATTATACACAATGGTGGCCACATAATAAGGAACACTTTAGTTTTTCCCATACAATTGCATACAAATGCATACAACTATTTGAATGCAATTGTAATTAATATATTGTTGGCTCTACCAAGCAATAAAATCCCGTTATTTTTTCGAACATTCATTTGTTTGGATTATCATTTTTCTGAGAGATCAAGATATTAAGTCAAAACATCATTACGAATTTTCGGAATTATGTAAGGTCGAGGTCAATAGAATTGACAAAAGATGTGAACAAATCAGTACTGTTGACACATAACCTCAATATTTCTGCAAGCAGTTTTGATATGAAAAAACGTATATTTTATAGTTATTTAATCTTAAACAGAATGTAAAAGCAACAGTCAAGCGTGTACATCATTAATTATACGTCACGCGATGTCCAAAAGTCCGTGATTATGGTGTACTAATGGTAAATAGATCCTTTTGGTTTTGTTTACATCTTTTGTAATTTTTATTGACCCCGAGTTTAGTTAGTTGTTTTTAAGTAGTAGTGTAGTTGTTGGTATTGTAAGTTCAACTGATGTATTTGTGTATGTTAGTATCTGTATGTCTGTCTGCGGCATCGTAACTACCAAACAGATGAACCTATGGTGGTTCTTGACAGGCGAGATTTAGAGCTTGTACCCATCATTGCGAATCGCTGCGATGAGAATTCGGGCGGAAAGGGTCTCCTTTCTAAACGAAATCGCTTCCTAGCAATTTCAGTAGTAGTAGTAATTTGAACTTCTGTACTAATCTATCAGAGACGTTAAAGCGACAAGGTGCTAACTGTACAAGCCTGAAAATCGGTTGCGCCATTTAAGAGATATCGAAACCCATCAAATTGTTTTAGGTGGCGGAAACCAAACCCCAGAAGAAGAGCACGCCGGGCGTATTCAAGTTTTCAAAATCCTAGCGCAAGTATTTATGCTGTGACTAACCATTTTCAGACCGCGTAAGATTCTACTTGGAATCTCCATTAGGTTAAGAATAGTTGTGGCTAGGTAGTATTAGGATTTAAAAGACGAAAATATAGGAGACCAAATAATTATGTATTTAAATCGTAGATTATTAGGACAGTTTCGTTCACACTAGCCGCATACCTGCGGGCATCGTGTGGTTGAGTTTATGGGACAAAATGTGGACAAAGCATCCGTCACTCTCGTACTTATATATGCGTCAGAAAGTGACGGATGCCATATTAGGCCTGATCGTGCATCGGTTACAAGGTCGTTCATTCGAATAATATGATTATTTTAATGTTAAGCGAAGTGGGACTCCGGTATAATGAGAATCAGGTATTTCAAGTTTCCGGTAGGCATATAGTGATTTTATTGAATGAGCGGTAAAATTCATTTTACCATCTTCATATCAATGAAGACTCGCCGATGAACATAAACCTTCCTTGAGGATCCTACCGCTGCCGCTGCTACGAAGCAAGCGGTCTCGGATTCGATTGCAGATCGGGGCAAATATTGTGGTGAGCAAAAGTACCTATTTGCTTTAGTCTTGGTGGTTTTCTATGTAAGTATGCGGCCAGTGTGAACATAACTCATAATCAGGGCTCGGACAAGTCATCGCAGAAACTGATATGGACCTGGGACAAGACTTTTATAGAGTCGCGACTTAAGATTATTAGTTATTATTATCTAAAGCTGATATATTATTATCGTAATTTATAATTTAACATTTGGCCTTTTTAGTCGCATATCTGTCATCGGTTTGTTCCAGACAATGCAGAAGTTAATGTTTGCGTGTGTTCAATGCAACCATCAGCATTAAAAAAACTGTTAATGGAAATACCTTCACACATGTATGGTTTGCCTTCCCTATGCCATAAGAAAAAATAAAAAAATAGGTGAATTTTGGGTTGCAGTAATAAATGTCATTGAAAAATATAATAAAATAATATTGTACATAATGCGATTCTATTGATCTTGTTCTATTGCCGTCTTGCGATTGTTTTGCGATGACTTGTCCGAGCCCTGCTCATAATATTAATTAATTACTAGAATAAATGCTAAAGTCGTTGTAAAACACTGACTTGTGAATTCCAATGGCGGATTGAAGATTGAGATTTATATAAAGGACTTTGTTTTTAATTTGACTTATAACTACTTATACCATAGAATGTGACCCGTTCAATGCTCCTGAGTGTATTTAGCAATTTATTCTTTAAAACAACTCACTTTTGATTCGCCGATGAGTTATTAATCGGCGAACAAATGCCCTACGCGCTGATAGGCATGTATAGCGGAGTTAGGCTGCGTGACCACCAGAGCTGTGCGATAGCGGAACGGTTCGCGAGGAGAAAATCCACCAATAGGATTTATTAATTTTCCGAGCCTTGCTTAGCAAAGCTCTCCTATTGGTGGACTAGGGTTCTAGTCAAGATTCATATTAGGGGATAGGGATCATGTATGTATTTTTTGGCGCTTCAATTCTTTTTGGCCACTGTGAAAATGTTCTTAAATCTACCTTTCATTCATAATATAAAAGAGATCGATAACTACTGGGCAGTACTTATCGATCCACGAACACTGAACTTTAAAAAATATCTTATGCTCTATTTTGTAAAAAATCCGTTAGCTTGGGAAAGTACTAAATATTAGTGTATCCCTTTTATATTTTATAATAGCGGCCCGCCAGCGGCTTCGCCCCGCTGCGAAAATCCGACATTCCCGGTGGTGTTCTTTTCCTTTCATACAAACCTTGTCCTGAGAATAACGAATACAACAAAAAAGAAATCAGCCAAATCGGTTCAGCCGTTCTCGAGTTTTGCGCTTAGCAACACATTTAGCGATTCATCTTGTTTATATAGATTATTAATTTAAAAAATCACTAAGTTAGCGATTTTCGACAATCTGCAAAATATAGCGTTGGCTGATGACCGATCCGTAGAAAACAGAAACGTTAGCGGCGTTTGCATCTTGGCCTGCTCGTGGATACGCATGATTAAGCCGAGCTGCTTTCTCGACAAAACCTGCGACCGGATTAGGAATACACTTACCAAAATGTCAATAATCTAACGTAATGATAATCGGCATCGGCTTCAAAGTGGAACAATTGTTTTCATTTTGTATGCAGACTCGCCTTCGGACTGTGAAAATTATAACGATTGCGAGTGCGTAAGGCAATAAGGCTTCCGGTCCGCGAGAGCGTAGCGAGTGGTCTGCGAAGGAAACAAAATTACGCGTTTATAAAATTTCGAGAAGTTAAAAAAAGGTTGGGAACCATTGCTCTAGCGGGACAACTTAAACACGTCGGTTAATAGTCGACGGATTTTCAAGTGAGTTGTTTTAGAGAATGTTTTAACAGTTGGTATAGTTGCTAAATTTGCTTCAAAATTATTAATATTTAATATTTTATTATGGTTATTTTTTACAATTTATATACTATGAATTAATGTCAATTATCTTAGTGCAATATTATATTGATGTGCGTATATGATTATTTCGATGCTATGAACTAAATAAGTGTAAAGTAAAAATGAAATCTGGCATATTATATTTAACTTAATTTTTATAAAACGTAAAATATTGAAAAACGTAATTATATCGTTGCTATGTCTGTATGTACAGCCGTAATCAAATAAATCGGAGTAGCTGAAAATCTGTATTTCAAAAACCAGTCTATTTCGGCATATTTTATTTCGAATTTCGAGTAAACTTAAATAATTACATTGACAATAATTCAATAATTGTCCCATTGGTCAAACTGCGTTTTTTCTACAGATACATAAAAAATATTTTTTGATGCTGCCTATCTTTATGTAAATATAATTGGCTTAATTTATATATTTAAATTATTTCAGTTCGATATAAATATAGACTAAGTGTATTCCTATTATGATATCAAATTAGTGAGTTTAGATTTTATTCCAGTGAGCGTAAGAGTAAATTTAGCACAGTATTGGTAAGCGACGTTTTTTACATTGCTTGTTATTTTTATATGATATATTTAATGAATGCTATAAACAATTTGTTATTAAATGATGTGACATTTATATTATGTTGTTTTTGTTCCCTATCCTATAATACCAGAGACCGCTAAGAACAGGGAAATTGAAAAAGGGGAGGGTTTTGGCCAGCAATATACGGGGTGTCCCAGAAAATGAATCTCAACCCGACTAGGGCTGATAGAGCAGCTAAAAAGCTATCGGTGTAACCCCTATGTATGTTCAGCGATTTTTACTAGTTTCGGAGATATTGATCATTTTAATCAGAATTTTTGTAATTTTCCCTTATATCCATGTCACGAAAAATCATTAATTTCATGTTTTATTTCATAAGTTATTCAGTGGTATCTTACATAATTAGAATCATAACATAACGAATCAGCGAAGTTTTAAAACTTATTTGCCCGTTTTTTGCTTTTTTTTAAGTAATCACATAATACATCCGTGAAATACTGATAAAATCCTCCATAAAATTTACTCACCAAGAAATTGCAACAAATTGCTATGTGTAATAAATTTTCAGTGTCACCAGCTCATGCCTTTGCGTAAACATTCACTCAACTCATGAATAACGCTCCAAAATACGATCTCGGTCACACTACCAAGAAAAGCGCGGGAAAATGTTTTTTCAGCGATGCCTCAGTCTCACTGTGAAGGTTTCTCGCTAGCTCAGTAACTCGCCGACCGCCGGGGCGACCGCACGCCCCGTTTCTCCGACACCGACTACGAACGAAACATGAGGACGAGTTTGTTAAGAAACTAGTGGTTTTAATGAAATAATAGTGAAGTGTTTGTGACAATGGCGTTGGTTTTTTGTTTTTTGTTGTGCGTGGCTGCGGCCGTGGGGTTCAACGTGGACATCCCCTCCAGGGTGGTTTACAGGGGCGGCAATAACTCTATGTTTGGATTTACTGTGCAGACACACATAGATGGAAACGAGAAGATGTAAGTCAAAAATAATTTATTTAGTACCTAAAATTAGGGTAAACTACCCAGTTTACTAACCTCTGCTTTAGTTTAACTTCTATGATAGTATCATAAGATTAAAAGAGGTTTAAAGTATCAATTGGGTTGACAGTGTTATTTTAAAAACTTTTTATTAAACGTTTTCAAATTAAAATATAACTAAACTTGCTACTGAATAGCAAAAAAGGGTTTTAACTCAAGCAATCGTAAATAATACCTATTTCTTTAACATCTGTACGGTATTTGCTATCGATCGGTATTCGAGATCGTTTATGACATCATCTCGCGGGAACTCTCGCAAATTGATTACACGATGACGCGATTCAGTTCATATTATTTTTTCTCTAGGATTTTTAACGGTTATTCAAATTATTTATTTTGGGCAGAACATTTAGTTGCAAATAAAAATAATAGAAATGAAAAACACTACTACCTAGTTTATTCATTATTAATAAAAAATAAAGGCCGAGATATTTAAATGTCACCTATCGCCAAAATGCCAGAGGTGTAAAACGGAAACGCAATCTCATAATTAAGTAAGTAAGTACATAAATATTATTTAAGTTCTACTTCAGAATATATGCCTAGGTACGTACGTGATGGTATTGTGTAAAACTTTTAATTTCATTATTAATGCAAAACTGCTTATTATTTTTACTTTACAGTAAGTAAATATTTTTGATAGACCTCAATATTATTAACTCAATAATAAATAAATTGCAATAACAAGTTTGGCGGCATAATTATCGTAATTAACAAATGGTATCATCAACAATGCAGAATTCCCAATCTTCACTATGCTTTCACCTGTCTTCGCGCGCATTAACAAGCTGCTCTATTTTTAAGTTGAATTTAGGGAAGCGACTCCAATATGAAATTATAATAACACTATTTTATTACCACCCCTCTTTGTAGGCCGTGACTGTTAAAGAGAAGTTTTTTTTTTCGGGACAAAAATTGTTAAGTATTATATCAACGTATAAATGTGCTAAATTGATAATATAAATATAACCGAAGTGGTGGGTATCGATAGGGTAGTTTACCGTACTTACAAATATTACCCATATATTGTAGCTTTCATAAACAAGCCTCATCTACTCTAATACTGCAGCATATATCAGAAATGGAAAGCGAGCTGGACCATCTACCCTTACTTGATCTATCCGCGCTCTTAAATCGCTATGAGATCCGCGCCCTCGCCCTTGGTCAGCTGAGACTAACCTGTACGAAGTACTTACATAAATAAAATCTTAGAACAAACAGTTTCAACGTTATTTGTTAAAAAAAATACAGTCGCACTTATTCGGATACCACATTATTCCGGATGACACGAAAAAAATAAAACAAACAAATCTAACTCATCAAAAGACAAGCGCCTGTTTATTCTCCCCGACACCCCACAGCCCACAGACAATGGCGAAAATACGGTTGTCCCGGAAACACGGCACATGCGCGACACATGCGCCCGCGCACGCCCTTTTTAGCTTTTTTCCCTCAATTTAGTTGTGGACGCATTTACGTCGGCTACAGGGTGGCGGCAGGGTTGCCACAAAGTTAACTATGTTTTTGATAAGTGACAACAGGGGATTTATTCTGCTAGATAAATCATTATCGTATTGTCAACGTTATGATAGCTCTTATTAAATACCAATATGGGGTATAATTTCCCAAATGTTCATTTGCCAAACCGCTTTGTTTTCTGTAACCGTAAATGTTTCAGGATTTTATAAAATTCACCTAACCTAACCTATACGATAGTTCTACACGATGGTAAATTCTGAAAAAAAAAATGTATATCATTGGTTTGGCAAATGAAAAAAATGCGAAATTATACATTTGACCAAAAATATTTTGACGAAACGGCATGCTCCATTATGGTTTCACCGGGAAGTAGAGACCCTGGGCAATAATGTTTAATTGTAAAAAGTATACATTCCGCTCCGAATAGTACTTTGTTGAACTAGAGAATATAATGATACGACTCTATATACACATATAAGTGCGTAATGATAAAAAATATCCCAAATATAATTACATACTCACAGCAACAGGGTGCTCACATTGTAGAAAGAGGTTCCTGTTGCCACGCTCCAACCGATTCCAAACCAGCAAACCTAAGCCATCCTTTCCTCTTGATTTATGGTCAAATCTACTTTTTCGTCATCCCGAGGTCATTAAGTGAACAAGTGGTCTTTATCCCGTTAATGGTATAGATAAGTAATGCGTCCATTTGCGGCGCAGCTGTGTTTTTGATTGTCGATTGAACTATTGATGTGTGGCTTATGGATCAGAATTGTAACGTGTTCTGAGCTCTTGAATTAGGAGATTGTGTAAAAAATGTTGGGTCCAAAAAGTGTGGGATGATGAATGGTGCGGTGTTTTAGCTGGGGTGCTAGTCTGACAATGGAAAAGCATCAAAATAAATAAATAAATGTCCAAGGACATTGTCGCACAAGTTTACGTAGTCCTAGATTAAACTCTAGGCTTATACTATAGAGAAATATATACTAAATACACAGATAACGTCTAACAGCCACACTCAGTCAGTTAACGACCATTAAGTCGTGGCTTGGTGAAGATTTTTTAAACACAAGTTTAAAAAAGGAACGAGTTAAATTGTTTCTAAAGCTGGGCATTCACAGACACGCCGTCTGTCTCGGCGACTGACGGAGTGTATATAGGTACTACTGGATGGGTTTAATATTTTATTCACGGGCGCGCCACGCCATTTCGAGAATGGCAGCCAGAGAACGCATTCACGACGGCGCCATTTGGCTTGGAGCGGTGCCGTGGCGTGTTCCAAATTTGAATTTCGAAATTCACGATAGTTCCATTTGGTTTGCTCGTTGGCGCGTCGCGCTGTCTTTCCGTACATTATTTGGAAATCCGCTATAATTGGTGCGGCGCTGCTCTATACGGCTTCTTGGAGACGTCGTGAATGCCCAGCTTAAGATGTCGGTAAGTCCGCTGGAAGATTCGGGAACAAATACTCTCATAGCGGTCATCGCACAAAAATGCCGAGATGCAACAAAAATGTGTCGTTCCTGTTTTTATAACGTAGCCAGTGTAATTTGAAGACTAATATCATTGGAATTTAAGGAAACAGTTAGTTTATTAGAGCATGCGTTATAGTCTGTCAAGAAAGTCATGACATGTCATGAAAAACTGGCAACACTG
This sequence comes from Acleris sparsana, assembly GCA_923062465.1. Classification (NCBI taxonomy): domain Eukaryota; kingdom Metazoa; phylum Arthropoda; class Insecta; order Lepidoptera; family Tortricidae; genus Acleris; species Acleris sparsana. Next base: position 17,483,418 of record OV281290.1, read on the forward strand.
TAGTGTCATCCCTTTCAAATCAATCTTAAGAAAAAGGGACGACACTACAGTGTTGCTACTTTTTAATTTCACGTCTTTCTTGACAGACTATACCTAATTTGAACCTTGGAAATAGCAACAGTTAGGACTTTATTATACATGTAATAACATGTAATAACATTAAGAGTATTAAAATAACGTCCTTACATGATTTTCCTTGAACCAAGTTACCTAAACAGGACGCTGATAAAGACTGTTTGTTGCAAAGAAGGCAAAGGTGAATAAAGTCGTAAGTCAGGTCACAAAAACATTGAAAAATATCAAAGTTATCAGTGCATGCAATTAACAAGTGAAATAGCTGCGTCTGCGCAGGGCGTATTCTGGGAACGCACGTGAGATCGTTACGATACCGCCGCCGTGACGCGATACCATCGTCATTGGCGCGGACGCGCGGTGCATCTCGAGAATAGGTAATCAAGTCATTACCATCCTATTCAATCATCGTAGTTGCTGGCGGATCCTTCCTCACTAAGTAGTGGGTTAGGTCTTGGATATCCATTTCTAAGTAGACAAGTGAGAAAATAACTTGTTTAATATCCGCGCTGGAACTCTCCGGAATCCTAGGGCGAGTAGAGATCAAGTAACACACGAGAAGCGGGTCGTAGGACCCTGTGCAGGGTCCGTCCGGATCGCTAACACATCTTATCCATTAACCTACCGCCAAACAGCAGTGTTCGCATTGTTGTGTTCCGGTTTAGGGATAAGACAGCCGGTGTAATGACGAGCCTAGAGGCATTCCGTCTTACTCCTCAGGGTTGGCAACGCATTTGCAGTCTTAGGCTTGCAGTCTTGTGAATGCGAATGTCTATGGGTCACAGTTTCCACTTACCATCAGGTTGCCTGTGCTCGTTTGCCTTCTCTATGCCATAAAAAAAAAGTTTGGGGACTGTATTTGACTTGGAGTTTTCAAAGTTAATACGATATCATTCTCCGTAGCGTTCAGAATAAGGATCCGTATGACGACTTTCGATAACCTCTTGTTATCTTTCGTTTTGAAAGTGAACGCGTCCGCTGCGGTATTCCAATTAACCAGCATAGGCCAGCTATTCAAAAACATAGCTAAATAAAACGTGAGGCATAGACCGTGGCTAGTAAGCAGAGGCAGCGAATGGTAGGTTTTAAAGTCGGCTGATATCAAACGTTCACGTGTATTAGTAATTGATAGTTAATGAACAAGTGGCAAATGTTAATATTGGATGTGTTCACAAATTAAAGTAGTTAGTAGGAACTAAACTAGTTGGAACTTAATATGGTAATAAATTTGAAGAATTTCGGTAAAACCATATCTAAAACTTTTAACCATTTTAAAACGGAAGGAAATTTTAACAAGGTGATGACTGATGATATTATAAAAAAAGTTTAAACAAACGTGGGAAACGAAAACTGTTAACTCCATATTGTTTACCAAGAACCCAATATAAGTATTATTATTACACTAAAATTTGAATTCGGAAGTTGGTTTCCGCACTTCAGATCAGGTTCAAACACTTTTCCTTTATTAAAATTCGATGGTTATCATCTCAGGTGACACGCGCAACTCGAAGAAGCGTAACGCACACAATTCTTGCGCTTGCGCAGTCCGTGACCCAGATCGTCGCGGCCTCACGCGCGTGCACATAAAACACCATTGTGCTTTTGTAACATGTAAACCACATACGTAGGACTAAGATTATGAAGTTTACATTGGTTACAATGTAAGATAATGGTAGGTAAATTTGGTCCACATCGAGGTTGTTGTTGAAACTTTCCAAATGTTAGTGGACATTAAAATGAAATACGAGAATAACGTAATGATAAGTTACAGAAAGCTGCGACTTATCATGTTGCAATTGCAAAACGTTGCTTTACAAAAAACTTTGGTGTGAATGCAGCTTTACACTTATGAACGCTAGATAACATTTAGATGATGCTATGACTAGTAAAGTGGAAAAATAGGAGCATCCTAGGATAGCAGACTTACCTGCAGAGGGAATAGGGTGTTGTAAAAAAAAACAAAAGATGGAGTTGAAGGAGGTTTTATTTTTCATTTGACACATAAATAAAGGACGCTTCCTTTGCAGATCACAATAAAGATACGGAAGCGTTAATTTAATATTCCAAAAGTATGTGAACTCGACATAATTCTGAACACGTAGACAGATAGAGATAATTTTATGCGAGGAAACCAGAACATTCGTGACTCGTATAGTCGAATATATTGTTTTTTAACATATTATAATGTGCCTTTTTATTAACTTAACCTACTGGGTTCCCGCGGACAACACCTTCCAGTCATTTACACTTTTCAAATAGCCTATCTATAATAAATCTATGTACTAATAGTAGAATGCGGTGTTTAAAAAAAAATCTGATATGCAATTAATACTCGTATTGGGTTAATTTGATAGTTATGGAGAGATTTTTCCAATTTATTTTTGTAATTTTGGTCTCAGGAGTTTAACTTAGCTACAAACTCAGCATGCGCTTGAAATTTTGCCAGTTTTATTATTTCACTTTATTGGCAAAGGTTTCAGATAATCAAAATATTAATAATTAACGATCATAACGTCGAGATGTATACAGCATGTTTTTATTTTGCGATAATAAGTAAGTCCCCGGTCAGAATATAAAATTACCTAGGTACGTGTAATGTTTGAAAATTTGTAATTAAGCATAAGCCCATAGTTAAAATTTTCCTGAGCTGTGTTGCGGAAATAAAAAATCTCAACTGTTGTTCCTGTTGCATTTTAAATTATTTACGTACAATATCAAATAAGTCTCAAAATTATTTCTCGATACCTAAGAGTAATGGCAACACTGCGTAAAACTTCCAGGTCCTGTTATCATCGTCTATTTGAATTTCGGACGCTCTGGAGCCTCATGGGCCGCGAATGCGTCAAACGATAAGGTTCACTGCCAATTCTCGCTTCACATTAATTAAAACTTAATTGCCTACGAAGGTCAAAGTCAGTGTAAATTTGAAATAACGCTTCATTCAACCAATTAACACTGCATGTCTGGCGGGAATTATTAGTACAAACTACGCATAGAAGGTCCTAACCAAACCTTTACTTAAAACAGCAAGATTTTACGGTCCTGGTTTAGAACTCAGTAACCCATAAAACTTCGTCACTTTAAACAAGCAAATGCATAAAACGAGCTTATAAGACAGACTCGTAAAGCTTTGAATGTTAGTTAGAGTCTAGGTTTCGATGATTCATATTGTAGATTTTTAATTTTCAATGGTTTAAGTGAGTCTGGGCATGACTGTGTGTTCGGAGAAACTCTGGCTTAATCATTTGTTTTTTGAGTAGTGTAGTGTCACATAAATTAAGTTGTAATGCCAATTTATGTGACATTTCGCACGGCCAGTTGTTGACTATAAAATGAGTTAAGTTCTTTCTTGAACGGTGCCATAGAATACTTAAACAACAGTTAAATACTATTTATTAAAGTTTGTTTGTATGTATAAATTATATTACAACATAGTATGTAGGTGCCTAGTATTAAATCTAACCCCTTTTATTAGGTATTATTGACATAAATGACATAGAAGCGCACCAAGAAAATATATTTAGCTAGCAACGTTTGTGTGTCAATGTCAAATTTATTTTCCTGATCATAATTATTTAGAATAAAACTAGGTCACTAAAGGTTCCATTTTATTGTAAGGATGCTTCTGAGTCAATTGAAATTCAGGTCAATGTCACAATAATATTTTTGCTAAACTGGCATCACCCTTTACCAATAATAATTAATTGCTTCTCGACTTTCCTGGTCGTCGTCAAGGATACGACATGACGATAAAATGTATATTTTAGGTCAATGTCGAAATACTGAGTTTTCTGGACAATATAAACATGTCGATGAGTGCGCGTTCCGAGAATGCAACGCACCTTGACCTGGATCGAGATGCGAAGAAATGTGCGCGGGCGCATACGTAGGTTTAAGGATAATTTAATCATGCCCCGATGTTTGGCTGCCGCCTAAACAAATCGCTTAAATGTTCAAATAGCGATCAGTGTTTCCCAACTAAACTAAAATTATATTCCTTTAAAACTACTACAATTTTTTTCAGGAACTGTCTATTTCACCGAGCGAGCTTTCACTATCAACACAAAAATAACTAAACACATCACATCGTTTTTCTTATGATGAATGAATCAAATGATGATGTTCTACTAGAAGTTTATATTTTGTTAGATAGATAGATAGATAGATAGATAGATAAAAACTTTATTCAACAAACACAAACGCAGGCTCTTAAATTAAACATAAAACATTAAAAATATAGACAACAAACACGAGACTTAAAATATACATTGACTTATATACGGTGAGAGAGCCATGTGTTGTGTTGTTCTGGAGCTAAACCAAGTAACATGACATTAACACGCTCTGATTGCGAAATCGTATCACAAAGTGAACTTTACTCAATTAATCGGCAAATCCAGCAATAAACGTGGCCACCCGACGTAACGCACATCGATGGCGCAACTGCTCTGCTTTCCCCTGATTGATATAGTTTGCTTAAATGTCAAGAATACTTTCCAAGGGTTGCGAAATGTTTCATTAACGTGTTCATTTTCGTTCGATTACAAATGATTATAACACGTAAAGATATTACGCATGGTTTCGCAAAATGATTTCCAGGTGTATAAAAATAATCAACCTATAGGTTCGCTATGAAGTATCTATTTCGAAGACAACACACAAGCAATGCAATTGCTTATGTTATCTCTGTCTAGCCAATATAGGATAATTGCACAGAATGCACGCGAATAATAAAGTTTTATCTCGCGCACGATGCATTACGACATGCATATTATAAGTTAAAAGTAATTTCACATCGCACAGACGCTAAAGAAATGGCTAATGGATTACATTTAAAAATAAAAATATTGGAATACCAGCCAATATCATGTTTAACTTTCCCACCGCTCTACCCAAGTAATTCAGTGGATATTTTTTGCTCATGATCGAACCCTTTTTGCAATAGATTTACTACCGTCGAAGCAAGTGTTTTTTTTAAAGAAGTTGATTAAATTGTTTTCATTGTTGAAGAGAGCAATATTGTGGCCAGTATAATAGAGCCAATAAGCTGTTGAATTACGATGCAGGGGTTATCCCTTTGTGTAGATAATTCTTGGGCTATTGAGGGTGAAATCCTTGACATTGATTAAATAAAAAATATTTATGTGAGAGAATGTTACAACTGTTATTACGTTGGTTAGAGTCGGGAATACATTATTTTTATTGTAAGCATGGAGTACGCACATACTTTTATCATTATTGATAGAAGTTATTTATCCTACGTCAGAACGATGGTTTTTTAGATGTATTGAACAACTTTTTTAAATCAGACTCATCATCATCATCATCATTATCAGCCGCAAGACGTCCACTGCTGGACAAAGGCCTTCCCCAAGGTTTTCCACAACGATCGGTCCTCTGCTGCTGTCATCCAGCGGTTTCCCGCGACCTTTATCAGATCGTCAGTCCACCTTGTGGAAGGTCTGCCAACACTTCGTCTCCCCGGTTCGCGGTCGCCACTCTAGAACCTTTCCGCTCCAACGGCCATCAGTTCTACGAGCAATGCAATCAGACTCAATCAGAAAAAATACATTTCAAGGAGAAAGTAATCCCGCAAAGGCAATATGATGGTAAGTCGGTCCGGTTGTATAATACAATAGAGTAAGAATATAAATTAATAGAAAAACGTTTATTCGATAAACATAATATCAACACAAGGGTAAACAGTAGAGAAGAAACAGAAACGAGACAATTTGATTAAACAATTGTTACAACAATGAATACTTCAAAAAATGGTTATGTCCACCCAGCTAGTTTTTAGAGGAGCCAGGGTATAATCCTAAAAACAATACTTTAACAGGCTTCATTAAAGGACGTTATCATCATTGTGACATTGTTTTTAATGGGAGTAATAACCTCGTATATAAGTTTAGTATTATCAGAAACTAGAAACAACTCGGAAGCTTATGTCATCCGAGGCTGTAGTGACATAACGCCAAGGTGATTCAGGGACAAGTTTAGTGATTACATATCTATAAAAGTAAAATCTACAGTGCTGCGCGAAAACTCACCTTATACGCTAAGGTTAAGGCTGTTTTAAGGTCAAAGTATGTTTTACGATGAACTCACCTGTTCATAGTTATATCGATTTCTATAAAAACAAATACCTATCAATCCTATCATGTGTGATTAGTATGCAGTTGTTTAATAAAGTACAAAATCATAATGGAAACACCCTGTATGTGTATTTCGCGGGCTTTTTTAAGCTCGGAATAAACACAATACAAATGTAATCTTATTAGATATTAAGAATATGGGTTCGTATGAATTGGTACAATTACCCATTGGTCGAAAGAACCCCGCCTGCCTTTATCGTTCTCTTGGCTTGGTCAACATAGTTCTATGTTGACCATTTCAGCTTAAGTGTGATTAGTGTGCACTTTATTTTATAAAGCACAAAAATCGAAACAGAAGCATCCTATAAGTATGTCAAAAAACGTTTTGTTTTTTAAATCTTCGAAGCTTTAACTCAGGGTAAATACAAGAAAAATAAAGGTTTGTTTAAGTATAAGTATGTTGTCTTTGTCTTACATGTTCCATTTAGTTGTTTATTTTGACGGTTTTAGTTCAAAAATGTTATTTTGCAAGAAAACCTTAAGAATGTCCTTTAATCATCGACACTATCCATTCCATTTTGCATACAATTAATATTCCAATTCCAAAAACAACAGTTACTTCACAAAATCCATTTTTGAATGTACGAACAATACCGCCGGATGTCGGTCACCAGATGGCGCTTCGTATGCGCGCGCGCACGCCGGACGCGTCCCGGAAACGACACGCTATAAGTGAAATTTAATTAAATATTAATATGTGATTATCATTGACTGGCGTCCATGTTGGCTTAATTGAGGCATTATAGATCAATACAAGGAAGTCAATATTTGTTTTATAAGCTGTTTGAAGTTTGCCTTGGGCTAATAGGTAAATATAAAGCGGGGTTGAAGTGTTTTTGTCATTTTCTAGTTAATTAGAAGTAAAGAGAGACGGATGCTGCTGTAAAGAATAGAGACCCAGGAGGCCTTATATGAATGCGTTTATCGCGTGACAAAAAGTGAATAAAACATCTGTCACTCACTGACACTTATATAAGCACGACAGTGACGGATGCTTTATCCAAACTTTGTCACGTAATAAACGCAACCAAACCAGGCCCGTTGGACAAAAATCTCTAAGAACCCAGATACTACCACAGAGAGGAAAAGGTTTTTCTTCTCTGTGGTCGTTCATCTCAGCTACAACTTTTACAATCAAACATAATGTTTTCACTGGGGGGATTACGTGTGTGTTCCGGCTGTCGGCTTAAAAACTAGTTACATTAAATACCACTAAAGCATAAATAATGTACGTAACTAAACCTTTATTGGTCATGAGACAGTAGCGTGGGTATGTGGCGATATCATTTTTAATCCAAAAGCCCAGTAGCCTTACCATGAGTTACCATTACTGTACTCGCTAGCGACTCGAATGCTCTGTCCCTCGCAGAATTCTAGTGCAAGGGACAGAGCATTGGACTCGCTAGCGGGTACGTTAATTAAAACTCATGGTAAGGGTACTGTTATAAGGACTCACCTTTCAAAATCATCATCATCATCATGTCAGCCGAAAGACGTCCACTGCTGGACATAGGCCTCCCCCAAGGCTTTCCACTCAGACCGGTCTTGTGCTTTTCGCATCCACCGCGGTCCCGCGATCCTGACGAGGTCGTCACCTTTCAAAATGCATGGCCTAAACCCGAAACTTAGTCAATAACAATTTGTTCAAATGCAAAGGTTTGTCCTGCTTTTTCTTGTCTAGGGGACACCGTTGATGCAGGAAAACATATCGAAACTTTTATGTGGCCATCTTGCACCATCTCATATACACATAAGTAGTTGATTCTATTTTTCTTTTTTCTTTTATCTCTCTATCTCTCCCGTAAGATTTTCGGCATATTTTCCTGCTGAACTAACTACACATGTTATTTGATATTATATTTAATTTAATATTTGTAGCTTTATATAATGCTAGACTAAGTAGTACCATTGTAATATGAAATATGAAATATGTTAAAAAAATGACTGACTACTGAGCTTCTTGCGCCGTTTCTTCTCAGCAGTGGTCTCCTCTTGGGAAGCGCTGGTAGATTATTGACGAGTAAAAGTGCCCGAGCGGCCTACTTACTGAATAAATTTATTTTATCTTTTATCTTTTTAACTCCACGCATAAATTATTAATCGGCGAGTTTGAGTTGTTCAGTCCACGCGTACAAACAACATTTTAGGGCGTGCATTTTCAATTAGATAGCTTGAAACCCCTTCGTATAGCTTGGTTTGCTCGATCGACCGTTCGTCAAGAAACCCACACGTTTTTGCAGATTTTATGACAACAGGTCTCTTGTCTATGTCAGTATTTTGTTCCTGTTTGCCTGTTGGTCATGAATAAAAGTTCATCTTTCTCTCTTGCTTTCTTATAAGTACTAAATTATTAATTGATTGCGTTTCATTTCGAATTAGCTAATATCATGACAATTAAAAAAAACTACCTCTCCAAATGATACGTTCTGTTTTCCTATGGATTCTAAATTTATAATTTAGTGTTATCAGCTACCATGTGTAGAAGTGACATCATGCAAAGTCTAATAAATAGAGTAAAGTATATACTTACTCTTGTTTATATTTTCTAAGTTGAACGCGATAGCGGCGACTTATAATAATTATGTAATCCACCAATTATGATAAACTTTATCTTAGTAATTAATTCATCTAGCCCAGCTGACCTATTTCAATTAAGTAGTAAACAAATAGACCTCAAGGCTAGCTATGTTATCTATCAATAAATTGTGTTATGCCCGTTCTAATATTCAAACCACGGATATATTAATGATAACCTCAGAATTATAGTTTTGTATACTGAAGTAGTAGAAGCGTGCGTTTGCATGATAAAAGATCGACCATAATAGCAACATGGTAAGGATCAGTTGAATAAAGAAACGCCGGCAGACCACAAGAGATGGTCTGACGATATAGCTGGAAAGAACTGGATAAAACAAAGAGACGAGAGCAGTGGAATAGATTGGAGGAGGCCATTGTCCGAAAACTTACAAAATTACATTAAATAATATATCTTATGTTATGTTTAAGGTAATTTATTAGCTGTTGGTTTTCCTATAATAAATAAATACATAAAATATTGGAATACAATGGAACGTATTATGTTACAGTTGTTTTTTTTTTTCAGTATGTGGTCACAAGTCACAAGAATAGGTATGTTTTAACAGCTTGACAGCGGTTAGAATCGGCAAGCTAATTACGATGTTACTAGTGTGTTATTACGATATCCAACTCCCTGTAATAATTGACACATGTCACGCAATCTTTTGGACTTTCTGATGACGCATAGGTTCTGATTTCATTTTAAAAGCGGCGTCAAAATATAAAAAAAGTCTTGTTAGACGAGTCACAAAAAAAATATTCCATGGTTCTGAGTTCAGTAAAGCAATCCCTTGACCAGACCTATGACAAATATTAACACTAAGAACCGGATATTCTCTGAATTACCTCAGAAACATGATTAAGAATATCGTCATATTTGAAAAACTGGAAAATTACCTCAGTTTCCTAGAACACAAACGAAGCCGTATTTATGTAGCAATGACGAATGAACGTCTCAAACGAAACATTTGGAGGTCAAATCAGTTTTGTGTATGACAATCAATTCCTAGTAGTTATGTTTACGATGCGAAGCAATTTGAATGCCTAACGGAATGATAGATTTTATCGATGCTACAATTGCTTGTTTTTATAGGTTGGTAGTGATGAAAAGTACTACATTCTGCTCGCTGCGTGGACCATCTCATTGGAACAGTGAGTTATTAGCCGTCTACGTGTTTATTTAGGGTCGTAAACTATCTCCATTTCAAATGACATCTAAATCCTTCAACCTGCTTCAGCTTGAAAGAGTCACAAACTTGACACATGACAGTCACAAACCCATGACACATTCACATTCATTGTGGATTTTTCCTAGACCTTAGTCCCAAAATTTCATCATCATCATTTCGGCCGATAATCCTCTAACTAATCTCTAGGCTTTCATCACACAAATATCTGCCCTTACCAGGATTTGAACCCAGGACCGCAAGCTTTATAGGCAGGGTCACTACCAACCAGGCCAACGCGTCGTCAAGTCGCCTGTGTTCAATTGATACTGTGTTACAATTAAGTTTATAAATTGGTTTTCCAAAGAAGGTAAGTCTTAACTAGTGCTGACATAAAATCAACCTTCAAACTAAATGCCTGGCTACTCCCACAGCTTTTTCTCAAGTTTCCTTGCCATCAGCTGAGCGGGCCAGTCGGTGAATGGGTGACGTCACACGGCCCACGCGCACCATATGGCGCGCAACTCATTGATTCGGTCAGCCAGTTAGCTAACGTTCGTTGCCACTAACAAGTTTTTTTCAATGGAATAGAGTAGGCCAACAAGCACACAGGCCTCCTAATGGCAAATGGATACTGAAGCTCATATACATTTTCAATCTTATGATTACAATCTCAAGACTGCACATGTGTTGCCAAACCTGAGAACCAAGATGGAATGCCTCTACAGTACAAACGTTAATTTGCTACCCATTTCAAATAAAATCTGCTTGAAGGTATCATTGTCATTAGAGATGCCAAGTCATTTGTAATTGATAGGAAACTCAACCTTATTGCTGTAGAATGTCAGATTGACTTTGGAACTAAGGTGGGTGACAAATTTAGTTCTTTGACTGTACCTACTCCCGCAACAATGCGTACACTGCGGTTTGGCGACAGTTTAAGGGATATGATGGTGCTAGCGTCCCGGACGGACCCTGCACAAGTCCCTCCCACCACTAAAAGATAGTATGTAGTTTGAATACGCCGAATAATATAAAGTTTTTGTTATTTAAATCAGTAGTCATATCCATATTACGGATATCGTTAGTCATTATTTTGACGTTATTTGCATCCGTCAGCCGCCCATTGCTGATTGTGACAGTTTGGTATACACTGCGTAGCTTACACGAAGCCCGCTGAAGCTTGTCGACTTTACAATGTATAATGCGGCTTTAGACAAGATGCTTAACGTTGATGTAAACGATTGTCGTACTGTCAAGATGTATGGAATTGACATAAGCGCTCGACGCGACCCTGAGAGTGCTCAGGTTAATTCTATTCTCGATAGCAATATCGTTCTCGCTATGCATCTTGTCTATGGCCACTGAACTGTCACTTGTCAATTGTCTCTATCACGATGGTCAAGGGCGTAGATGTCGGGCTGGTAAGGATGGAACTTTGTCGCAGATAGGCAACAATTATATTTTGATTAGTTTGTTATATTTTTTACTAAGTACTTCATTGCGACAAGGTTCTTCTCGGATTGTGCTACAATTAGTGGTGTTAGGAAAAAACATTTATGATGGGAATTTAATTTTTTTTTAAAATATAATTTAATATAAATATATTTGAATATATGTACGTAATATATTGTTCTAAGAGGCTTGTAGTTTAGATATTATAACTATATTAGGTACTCATAAGTATTTTAACTATTTCCTCATGTCCTATGTTTTACCTGTAACAATTAAATACTGTCCAAAGAATAATTTATAATGTAACCGCAAGATTCCACAAACCACGATCGATTTAACTACGTCACCGTTTTTTTTTAAATTATAGCATTAACGCACTTATGAATGATTGTAGTGTAGGGAGATGCATTCGATTCCCAATTATATTAAAGTGATGAGAACATGTATTTGTTTGAATCTTGGAGGTTTTCTGTGTAGTAAAGTACCTATGTTTTTCTCGAACAAGTATATATTGTATTCTAGTACAGTCAGCGTCATATAGTTGGTAGCATCCAAAGTAGCCAAATAGTTCGTTACACACCCTTGTTACTACGGTAATAATGACGTGTAACGAACTATTTGGCTACTTTGGATGCTACCAACTAAATGACGCTGACTGTACCTACCCATAATTCAAGCCTAGAGCTAGGTCAATTTGAGTGAGATTATCTAATGATACTTACTTATTTACAGTTACGTCCTTATAATATCGGATGATAGAACATTCAACGATATCCAAATATGATTCAGCGACATAAAAATGCCACAGAATTACTTTACAATAGAGTTCGAATTGGCTTAATCTGTTATAAGAGTTGTTCTTCGCGCATGCCCACGCGCATGACATAAGACGCCATCTGGCGGCGTGACTAATTACTGTTAACACTATTATGGGTCACCTGTGCGGCTGTCGTTATAAAAAAGTGTTTGTTATCTAAATTCTATTGCAAGTGCGACCTTATGTATAAGAAGTGACAGTGGATATCGGTTTGAGTATTGAGTGGTAGATGAGACAGTTTGGGTTGAGAGGTTACCTGTAGCTTACGCATAGTTAAATGGTCTGTGGTTCAAAGATACGAAACAATAAACAACAGACATCCTACTCTTACTATATATATTATAATATTATAAATGCGAATATTTGTGTGTGTGTGTGTGTGTGTGTGTGTGTGTGTGTGTGTGTGTGTGTGTGTGTGTGTGTGTGTGTGTGTGTGTTAATTTGTTACTCCTTCACGCTGCAACGGCTAAACGGATTTGGATGAGCTATTAAATGGAGATAGCCTATATGCGGGATTAACACAATGGCTACTTTTCATCCCGAAAAATTTAAAGGTTCCCGAGGGAATAACGACTATCGAAATCTAAGCAGACGAATTCGCGGGCTGAAGCTAGTAGTGCATAAGCATTGTTTGTACATAGAAGATACTTGGTGGCTTTTAATCTATAGCCGATACAATCCATATTATAAATAACAAAGTAATTATTTTTGTTTGTTACGCCTTCACGACTAAACTGCTAACCCGATGAAATTATAGTTTTAATGAGACTAGTATAGATTTTGAGATTGCAGAGACCAAGTTTGCTATAAAATACAAATAGACTGAACGAAGAAGGACATAGGGTACACTTAATTTTTATGCTGGAAAAATGTTCAGTTTCCGAGGGGAAAGCGATAAACGATTACTACGCGGAAGGAGTCACGGGCAAACGTTAGTAAAGAATTTAAAAACTTGTATAGCATTGACTTAAAGCGGCTTGTAGATTTGCGACTCAATGGTTCTACATTTAAAAGTCATATTTGAACTGCTGCACTAATATGTTAAAGGCCGACTCCACGCATTTGAATAATTTTGTAAGTATTAACCTTAAATTGCAGAGCTTAACTAACACAGTGAGTTCACACGCCACCAAATCAGCTGTTATGGGTATAATCGGTGCCGGTGGTCTGTGCGCAGCGAAATCTGACCGGCGCTGCGCATGCGTAATGCGACCCGCGCTTGCGCCCTAGGATTTATGGGATGCATGACCTTTGGGATATCGCGGTTGATTGATGGTGGCGGGTTTAAATGCTGTGGCTTCTTCGAGATGCCCGGGATATTTTGGGGTTGGTATTTACATTTTTGAGGTGATTTAAGTCACTTTCGATAAATGTGAATGTTTTAAATAATGAGAAAGTCTACATTGTACAGAGAATCGAAGGTTGGCTTTAAAAATAAATTACTTGTAAAGATCAGATCGTAATTTTGTTATTTTATTATTCGGGTAATGTACAATAGAGTGTTTATCATCATATATATACTCGTACCTACATCTTTTCAAATCAATTGACTTGTCTCAAACTAGACAACAAGAACATACCTACATATATATGTACGAGTATAATAGAGCAGTCAATACTTAGCTACATTTGAAAACTCAAAAATAAATACGCGCTCTTCACACAATTTCATCGTTACAGGGAATCGAATCCAACACCCAGGTCACACCCAACTACATAGCCTAACGGCGTCGTCAACCGGACTAAAAAACGCACAAAATCCTAATAAAAAAATAGGACAAAGGTGACGACGCAACTATCATAATTTTTCAAAATCCTCGAATACAAGATACTACTGTTTTTTTTTGTCTTCCAGTAAACAAAATAAGCAAAATAAACCATTACACTGTTAGTTGGGCTTGGTCAACAATATCACTATTTATCTAATAAGTTCGAATCCAAGACTGACAGGATAACACACCCACTTAGGTTTATTCTTGAGCAGTACCCGTATGGCACGTTGTTAGCGAGCTGTGACTCGAGCCACCTTGAACTGCAATTGTGCAATGGAATAATGCACCTCGTTGTTAAAGCGGTTCTAAATCTGTGCTGAGATTGTGCGTAAGTAGTAAGTACCAACGTTTTAGAAATGACATCAAATGCACAGAGATACAAATATGTAACTATGTTTTTTGTATCTTCGCGGAAACTTTGTCAGGCGCATTATTTATCGAACCAACAAGTGTGAGGTTGTGTTAAGGTGGTTGTGAGGTTGTAGAAACATTTGGTTTGTCTGGCTACCGCGAGCTGGTTGTTTTGTTTGTTTAGGTCTCATGTGGAGATAGAGTGTTGATAGAGTTCTACGTTCTGCAGTAGACGGGGTAGGCAGAAAAAGATAATGATGATGAAGATTGAGGATGAAGTAATGATCAGCTAAAATACTGGAGATCTTTAAACAGTAAGAAATAGTTATATATAATAACCATTAGATATGTAGAGTCATACAGTCAGAAGTTAGGATCCCAAAAGTGTACCCACAACTTAATTTCATATTAAGTGCGTCATATTTTATTTAACTCATCGAATCACATTTCATTGTAATAACAATAATCTAGCATTGTTACCGTAAATGGATAACATTTTTCAAACTTTATTCGGTAATTATTTTGAAACGCGACACTGGGGGCCGATTATAAAAGCTATCGACATTGTTTCCAAATAGATACATCGAGAATGAACAGTATGATGGCATGTCCGCATTCCCGCGAGATTGCATGCGCGTGCGCTGATGGTATTTATTTTGGCGTCTGTGTTTATGATAGCGGTCGCAGATGTGACGGTGACCTTTAAAAACATGACTTGGGCCATTGTGTCCCAAGAGCGTCAAACGGAGTTGATTTTGTATGGAAAATATGACGCTTGGTACTGAATGTGTATGAGGTCTATATGTCGCAAGGTTACGATTGCTTATGGTAAGGTTATTTGGTCTAGATATGGACTATGGCTGCGAGACGCCAAGATGGTCTTGTATAGGTGAACTCGTTGCTCAGCCTCTCTTTGCATAAGCATAGGTACTCGTAAGTTTTGCTCTGTGTATTTAAATAATAAAAAATGTCATCATTGAACTCCAAATTCGGGTAAACGGGTAAGCCGCCGTTTAAAAAAAAAAGTGTTTAATACCTCTAGCATGTGGAACTTTTAATGGTGGATACTGCGAGGTTCAATAGAGGAGGTCAAAAGTTCTTAAGATACCTAACTGATCGCACAATCAGTTAACACCACAGTGGGAGAGTTTGGGTCAGCACTTGGATTTCCTTACATTTTATTGCCATTTTAGATGTTTTTCTGAACATGCACTATTCCGGCGTTAACCGCAGATTCATTCAGTTGGGTATCCTAGGCACTCTGGAATCCTGTATCGATGCTCGGGGTATTCATCATCAGATTTCACTAAAAGCATTCCCTGGCGAGGAACTAAGGCTTCGAAGTAGCCTCTTTAGTATGAAACACGCACTCTGACCCGTTATTTTTGTTCCTGAGTGTATAAGTAGGATTAAAAATGTGGGCAAACCGAGGCATAACCTTTTCCGTACTCCAAAAACATCCCACGGCTCTGATATTTATTGTTTAATACTACACCCCTTTATCGATATAGCAATTACGGTCTCTCTCTTCCTAGTTTGTGTAGAGCAGGACAGGAGAGCGGGATCTCAGCAGAATTGGCCGCATTAGCGATTGGGAGCTAGCCCGCATGGCGCACCCTCGCTGTCTTGATGATTGGCGGAATGAGAAGATTGCGAGCGATAGGGTTGCCAGGGTTGCCACTAAATTTTATTTTTATTTTTCAAACGCTACACTGTTCAGCAAATATCAATGGTCACTAATACATTATATTAAATTTTGCAGATTTGATATTACACCTTCTAGCTGCAAATTACCCTGGTTTCCCTTGTTTGGTGCTTGGCCTTAGGACGAGGCAAGTAGCATTTAGTTATTATTCTAGTGTTGGGGATTGATATGGAAATAAGTATAGCTTACTGCCACGTATTCTACAAAAACAAAAACTGGAAAATATAGTTTTATAGAAGACACAGACATGAGTCTTGAGATGAGTCGTGAGATTACACATGTGTATGAATGAATGTAAAATCTTGCCAATTTCCAGGGAGTGAAATTGACAGAGTAATAACAGTCGTATAGGTCTGTCACTTTCACTGCAACTTCGCGGGCCTTAACACTTATGCCGTATGCCTTTGAGCTAGCTCCCTTGCGATCATGTGTGTCAATGTCAAAAAAAAGGAAATTTTGTTCCTTCAACATACCTACCAACCCTAGCTAGAATCAACCAGTAAGCCCATAAGAATGGCGGCCAGCACGCAAACCGAAAATAAACGTAAGTATTCAAGCGTTTATAATGTAAAACGGTGATGTAACACTCAACACGGTGTCCAATTAATCAGGACATGTTAGGACACAACACAATTACTAAACGCAGTGATAATTAGGGATACAAATGAGCTCAGTTTGTTTGTGTACTCAGCGCTTGAACAAATTAACCGATTGCGACACGATTTTTGGTCGTACGTTGACATTTGAAATATACTCTTAAGTATTTACTCCTAGTTCTTGACTACATTACCTAATGGGCCCGGTATATATGGCAAAAGATGTAAACAAATCCAAACGGACCTATAATTATTACACCATAATCAGACGTATGCACTTCGCGTGAGGTATTTAATGATGTACAAGCTTGATTGTTACTTTTACATTCTGTGTAAGATTAAACTATTAACAATACTTTTTTTTAAATCAAAATTCGTTTGCAGATGTATTGAGGTTATGTTTCAACCAATAATGATTTGTTTACATATTTTATCATTTCTATTGTCCCCGACGTTACGTTGGTCTGGCGATTACTGTGCAGATTAATCACATTTTAAGAGACTTTTTTAAGGTTTAACTAATTGCCTCGCTGATTACAACAGGGCCAGAGGCCCTAGCTAAGATGCAAACGCTACTAGCGTTTATCTTTTCTATCACTCAAAATGTATGGGATGACATTGTAGCGCGTAGCGACAAGCCGCGGTTAGCTGTTATCATTACAACCAACTGACGTTTAGTTAGCAGGTAAAGTAATAAGGGGCTATATAATTTGAATCATCATCATCATCATCAGCCCGGGGGCGTCCACTGCTGGACAAAGGCCTCCCCCAAAGAGCGCCACAAGTCACGGTTTTGAGCCGCTTGCATCCAGCGGCTCCCCGCGATCCTAACCAGGTCGTCAGACCACCGGGTGGGAGGCCTAATAATAAATAAAAATAAATAATAGTAAATAAAAATGGATAATTATTATGGGATAAATAAATAAATAATATGCAATATAACAAGATTTATAAGTAAAGTTAAATGTATTGAACCTTTAGAGTAATACAGTAAATCCCGGGAAATGCCGCATTCAATATTTTTTCCAATTATTCTTGGTGTTTGTAACCAATCTTAGTTACGTCCTCCCGCGAATTAGGTCAATAGACACTATTTATTCCGATCTCTGGAAATAACCCAGAGTATCAAATAAACACACAATACTTTTTAGGCTTTAGTTACTGATAGAACTTTCAGTGACGTCATACACACAACCTACCCCAAGAACCAAATAAACTGGGCTTAATGGATACGTCAGACATTATGAAAGGGGATGTAAGGGGTAGAATCACGCACGCTGCAGACATACAAAGTTATAAATAATTAATGTGAAGCCACAAATACACATTCTGTTAAGGGGTGCGTGTTTTGGGGTAAGTTATGTACAGTCGGCATTTATAAGTAGTTACATACTTTTGTACCTTGTCACTGTAACGCGTGTGATAGATTAGTGCAGCAGTTCAAACATTACGGTAAAGTGACAAGTGACAAAGCACTAAAGTATGCAGCTACTTAAATATAAGGCTGCCCGTACTTGTAAAAGATCACTCATCAAAATCTCAAGACTGGAATCCTAAGACTGAAAATGTATCGACAATGAAAATCGGTACAATATGAAAATCATAAGTGATACGACAAGATGGCGGAGGCGGTATGTAAAACCTAATTTCCCAGTTAGGTCGACAGTATCGACACTCCAATTTCAACAGCCCGCCGCGCAGCCAACGCTCTGTGTGGCTATTGTGCTATTGTTGCTACAAATACTGAAGATCGTCTATGTATATGCCTACAATTTACATGATTTTTTCTTATTTTGTATTAGCCCATATTGCTTCGATATCATAGTCATATTGGTGACGTAATGACAGCTCTTACTATCAAGTAAATAAAAGATGTCATAACGACACAACAAAAATGTGATTACGATACCTATGAGAGCAAGATGGGCAAGACAGCCGGGCCTCTATTCTACTCTGTAAAGTCATATTGACTTTGGATTGTTATCTTATTGTCAACTACGATAACTCTCATTTACTTGACAGTAATGGCGACCGAGTTTATAACTATACCATAACACTTCAAAAGTAATATGGTTTGGTTTCCAAATGGAATAGCAAAATCAGCAAGATACTAGTCTTACAAGTTTAAAAAGTCTATAATCTTATTAGCCACTAAGTAAGACGAAGTCGTTAAATCCCGAGAGAGCCGTATTTATGAAGCTTAGACGCCGATCGGCGTCACGGGAGAGTAGGATAAAGACGTTACTTATCGCAACGGCTATATTATGTATATCAGTTTGAGTTCTATAATGTAGGATTACGGACTGGGGTGCTATTCTCTATCGTTGCAGTTCGACTTGATGTTGGATTGGATATCATGTTGTAGATTTTTAGAATAATGTTATGTCTTCGGCAAGTTATTCGTATCGTAAATAATTAACATAAATAAGTTTATTAAAATGGATCAATATTTTTATAATTATCATTATAATTATTAATCTAATTGGGATACATAAAAGTGAAATTTGTATCAAAAAATATTTCCTTAACTTATTTCAAATTACATTTCTAAATTCGAACGGTACGTTACAGAATACGTACGTACATTGAAAGGAGACAGCCAGCATTGGCGATCGGCTATCAACATGGAAATACTCATGTTTACAAATGGCGGATTGAATATTTAGTCCAGTATAGGTATCTTACAACATACGTTGAACGATCTAGCTGATTCTTCTCAACGCATCGGTCTCCGCATGAACTTGGATAAAACCAAGGTTATGTTCAATTAACATGTCATGCGGGGACCGATTGTAGTACAGGATGGTGCACTTGAAGTTGTTCAACAATATGTTTACCTGGGGCAAACACTGCAGTTAGGTAAAAACAACTTCGAGAAAGAGGCTAACAGAAGAACACAGCTGGGTTGGGCAGCATATGGGAAATTGCGTCGAGTCTTCACGTCGACTGTTCCACAGAGCCTGAAGACGAAAGTCTTCAATCAGTGCGTCCTACCTGTCATGACATACGGAGCCGAAACGTGGACACTTACGATAGGGCTGGGTCACAAATTTAAAGTCCCTCAGCGAGCTATGGAGAGCGCTATGTTGGGAGAAGGTTCGGATCCGGAATGAGGTGGTCCGACAGAAAACTAAGGTTATCGACGTAGCCCATCGAATGAGCAGCTGAAGTGGCAGTGGGCCGGTCATTTGTGCCGCAGAACCGATAATTGGTGGAGTTATCGTAATCTTGGAGACCGCAAATTGGCAAACGTAGTGCAGGACACCCTCAGACTAGGTGGAGCGACGATCTACGCAAAGTGGCTGGCAAGAACTGGATGAGAGTGCCCACGAATCGTGCTCGTTGGTGTGCAATGGAAGACGCCTATCTCCAGCAGTGGACAAATATAGGCTGAAGATGATGCTGATGATGATGATGATGAGGTATCTTACGATTATAGGACTACCTTAGAGAAGTGGCATGCTCTGTCTGTGTCTGTCTGTCAAAATACATGATATAGCTAGTGGTCTCGGGTAAGGGAAAATATTTGTGGATGAGCGCGAGTATTTATTTATATTTAAGTCTTTGATGTGATTTATATGTATTCCATTATTTATTTATCTAGTCTTGTACCTATAGTGAAAGCCTAGAGCTGGAAATAGGGTAATGGTTGTGAAATGGACCGCAGATATTAATTAATTTCTTATCTATAATTGTATCAGGATTGACTTCTTGGCAGCCTTAAACTGCAATCAATGAAAAATTTAGTCTAAACTGATTTGATAACCCAGACATAAACTGTTATTCACGTTTGTACTCTTCTATTGATAGAAATAAACAATATTGTAGCACCATTCTTAAAACAAACAAAAGAAACATGTGTCTGCGCTTGCGCAAGCGGTCCCAAATGCAAATGGCGGAGAAAGTGTGCGTAGGATGCGTTTTTATTGGGCCGCCAGATAGAGCCGTTTTGCGCAGGCGTGGAAATCGTTTACACATTTTAATATGCGACATGACTTAGGTAACTGGATTATTTTGTAATGGTACAAATTAGTTTATACTTAGCAATATAATAACATTTAGATAGAAATTAGTGGAGGGATAGAAGAGACATTTGCCAAGGGAAGGGTCCAAGGGCGCATACGTCGGACCTGAACCATTTGTGGCACCCTCACCGGGCACTATAAAAGCAGCCCTGAACAACAACGCCCTAGAAAACCACCAAAAAGGGTGGAAAACTACGGTAGGCTTAGGGCATGCAAAGCTCTTCATAGGAAGAGTGACCAGAGCTGGACCAAGAAACTTTGGAAACTCAGCAGAAGACAACTTCGATACATTATCGGAGTGTTTACCGGGCACTTCGGGGTTAAATATCTCCTAGCAAAGATGGGCCTTTATGACAACACAGATTGTAGAATGTGCGGCGAAGAGGCTGAGACAATGAAACACCTATTGTGTGAATGTGATGCCCTCGCTGGAGTAAGAATGAAAATCCTCGGTTGTGGATACCCAGAACCGAACGATTTCAAGGCACTGCCATTGCACTCCACTATCCGCTTTTTGGAAGGGGTGGAGGCTGCATTGGATTAAGTGCGAAAAGAGGGGTAATTACACAAAAGATCCCACAGGGTCAAAGTGTATCCGTAAGGACCCCACCATAAAGATAAGATAAGATAAGACATTTGTCCAGCGTACACAACAAACAAATTACTACAAACAAATGATTAAATGAGCAATTTTTTTCTTTGCACCAATTAGCTACTTAATGACAGGAATGGGCACATGTTTCTTTATAATAAGTATGTATGTTACTGTCCAGTACCCATAACATAAGCCTAGAAATTAATATGCGACTAGCTCAATTTGTTCAAGAATTTGTTCTGTTTTTTATAATAACCATAGGTACTACGACAGAGCACGAGCACCATGTAAGTCAAGTATAGTTCGATAGGTAAAAGCTTTAGCTTTTTTTAAAATTAGTTGTATCAACTATTTAACTAAAGAACTACCCGTATATTTCATCCAACAAAGTATTTTATTATAATCGACAAAGTTGCGACGAAAGTCTTACTGCGCCTCATAAACACTTATCTCATAAGAATCTACGGAGATCTAATAAGGACCTCACATCTAATTAGTATCTAATCGGATGACGAACCCGTGGTGTCGGTAATGACCGCTAGCGAGTTTAACATTAGCGGTTATAATATAAGTAATAGGTACTTTTTGGAGAAAGTAGGATTTTACTTTTCCATTTTTTTAATCTTAATCATTCAAATTTCACTGTGATTTTTCATCAGGAGGCTTAAAATGGCTGCGTTTATCGCGTGACAAAGTGTGGATAAGATCGTCACCTTCTGTCACGTCAATAAGAACGAGAATGGCGGATGCTTTATCCACATTTGATAGGCGATATAGACGTAGCCATACTGGGCCCGCTATAAGAATTATGTAAAATTGACCCATACATACAACCATCCGTGATGGTATGGTTCTTCATTCCAGAGTGGGGTAGGCAGAGCTTCAGAATTACCAACATCTCTAAAAACTTGGTGATAATTCTGGAACCACATTTTGCACAAACAGGCTAAGATGTTTACCAGTGTATATTAGTGACAGGTTGCAACGTTGCAAGCCCATCGCCTACCAATTCTACAAGCTAGTCGCCCTTACGACTTCCACAGGAAGGCGTGGAGTGGCACTATTCTAAGCCGGCCACCACCCAACAATGTCAGCACACGGCATGGCACGGCAAAATTGTCTCTTTTAATTACCGTTTTTATTTTTGTTTTATTGACATTTTGTCGCAAATAAATGTAGTTAAACATTTCGTTTAATACACGTGCGGAACTGTCTTTTTGTCTCGTCCCAGCGAGGGACAAGACACATCGGGACTCGTGTAAAATAACATACCTACTTTACGCACTTGCATCAAAACGTACTTTGTTATCATTGTGCATTCTAATGAAATATAATTATTTTCAAAAACATAAAGTTTTCCTCTCATTATCTCCAAAAAACATCGCCGCGCAATAACCGCTATCTGTCATCACATTGCGCCCGCGCAGCTTTACGACGGTGCTGTATGGAAATTTATGGCACGCACAGACGATACCGCCTGTTTATTAGACGCTGCGGCGGACCACCCGTGTGAAGCACCTTAGTCTATGAGCTATGATCTATGGGGCCTTGATTACTGGCAATTCAGAACGAGCTGCTAGCATGATAAAACCTTAATACTTTTAACATGACGTTTATTATTTAAAAAATACCAATACCTTTCACTTTTCTCAATAACTCAAAGGAATAAGTTCGCCTTTGTACATCCTTTTTTTTTAAATTTTTGTCGTGTTGTTTTTATTTTGTACACTAAAGTGTTTAGATACTTCCGTCAATCATCAATATATTGAGCATGTCTACAAAGCAAAGATGTTTCCCGCCGTCTAGCCCTCAGTATATACGCTTAGATTTTTCAAACTACGTAACGGATTTTAAAGCGGATTTCAACAATAGATAGAGTGATTCAAGAGGAAGGGTTTCATGTATAAAACATTCTGGTTTATGTACGGGTGTTGCAGAACACTTACATAAACCGAAGCGAAGCTAATTGATGTCTAATCATGGTATGCGCTCCAAAATAGCAAGCCTACATTCTCAGAGCGTATTTAGACATAATATAAATACATTTATCCAAGTCTTTTCTTGATATGGATGGAATTGAATAGGGGCACGGTGAGGCCAGTTTTTTGTTAGACAACCTTAATATGCCATACAAATAAAACCAAAATAAAAGATTTAGTAAACTGTAAGAAGTTGGATATATCATAAGAACAAATCAACACGACACATGTTAAATAAACTGTTTAATTTTTCCTTTCAGTTTCGGTATTATAGCTTAATATTACCTACAGCCGAAATCTAACAAAAAATAAGAAATAATACCCTTGATAAAATACGTAATCATTACAATTAACTTGACTAAAACTTAAAAATCAGCCATATTAATCATGTACAGTCAGCCAAAAACCCCTACGATTGAAGTTCATTTGCATGTCATGATACAACAAGTTCGATTTTCCCATGCAATAATATTATAACAGTGACAAGTATCAACCTTAGCGATAATTAGATATCATAGAAACTTTGTCAAAACTGGTAGACCACTGTCTTGGCCGACCGTACCTCAGCCTCTATTCTACTGGATTAAACCATATTGCCTCTTGTTATCGTATTGTTTTTATCGGCCACCATCACCATCACCATCAGCCTTCCCCAAGGCAGGTTTTGTGCTACTCGCACCCATCGGCTCTCCGCGATTTTCAACGTTATTGTCAAGTAAATAAGAAATAAGAAATATAGTTTAGAATGGCGGCCATGTTTAATTATTTACCATAGCACGAGCATTCAATGGTTAATAGCCCTAAAGTCAATAAAAATAAATTCTCCGAGACACTTTACAGAGCTTGTTAAAGTTTTAAAGACGCAGAACTGTAAAATGTTCTGTGACTTCGGCATCATGCTAGTCGCCCTGCAAAGGTGTTTTAATGAATCATTTACCTCTTAAATATTTTACAACTTTCCCGCATGGCATAGAATGCAGCCTCGTTTATCTTCCCGATGAACTTATCGGTATATTTTCGTTAAATTCGACTTATAATTAATTATTTCAACTGATGAAACACGTTTAGTACCGAACTGATTTATTTTCAATCGACATTGACCCGGAATCGGGTCACGTGGAAATGTTGGCGATGGATGATAACGTCGGCTTAGCATTCTAATGTGATTAATATTTTTAACTTGTAAATGTATTAATTTATCGGTCGAATATTTCCATAATGAAGAAAATTATTCTCTTTTTTGGACATGTCCTATTTGACTTCCATGCGATATTGAATGTGCTGAAGATGGAATTAAGGGCCAGCGCAAACCGGAGGACGGCAGGGGAGATTTTCCTATAAATAACCTCCGCCGCAATACGCTGCGATGCTCCGAGGTCGGCCTCAAAGCATTGAAATTTATACCATATTTCAATTGGAATATCATTCAATATAAATTGATAAATTTAATATCCTCTGCCGACCCGTCCTCCGGTTTGCGCAGGCCATAAAACGAGAGAAACAACTGAGAATAGTGACCAGGTCGTATTAAAACCAAACTTATATAAACAACGAAATGGAAAAATGCCTGCTATTTCTTCAAATCAAATCAAATCAAATCAAATCAAATCATTTATTGTGTGGAATTTAGGTACAGTAATATTGCAGTAATATTTGCGATAATGTAATATTGCACATATTTTGGAAACACCAAATTCTACCTTTTCAGGTGTCACACATTTCCCTACCTACATTATCTATACAGGTCAAATTAATTTATAAAAAAAAAAAAAAGTTGTCGCATCTAATAAAATTGAGTAAAATTGAGTAGTTATTGATAACAATCATATTAAGAAGTCATTAATAGTATAAAAACATTTATCTGTAAGCCATTCCTTTGTCTTTCTCTTAAATCTACTTAGATTATTTTCTTTCAAAGCGTCAGGTAACTTATTATAAATTTCAATGCACATGATATACGAGTTTTTAGAATTAAGGGCTAGTTTAGTCAAAGGCTTATACAGTTTTTGCTTATACTGGCTTCGAACTGTGCGACTGCATAAGTCTTGCTTTTTAGTAAAAAGAGTTTTGTGCTTGTGTACAAAAGCACACACTTCTAAAATATACAAACCCGCTACAGTGAGAATTTTATGTTCCATAAAGTATGGGCGGCATGACTCAATCTGTCTTATGTTAAATATTGCTCTAATACAGCGTTTTTGAACCAAAAATATTTTCTCATTGCCTGCGCAATTTCCCCACAAAACTATACCATAGCGAAGTACAGAATCAACATATCCGTTGTACGCGATTAAAGCTGCTTGTGTTGATACGGTCTGTCTTATTTTTCTGAGGGCAAAAACGAAACCGTTGACTTTAGAACAGACTTTTCTTTACTGCGGTATACTTGTAGTAGAGTGACATGGTTATGGTTAACCCTGGGGTGATGAGGATATTTCCTTCTTAACTCCGAGCTACGCGTCAACACTGATTGACGCAAGCCAGACCAAGCTACCAGGCTCGACGAAATCCAAAGTAGTCACAAAAATGTCACGCGCCGTTCATAAACCGCGATTAAACGACTATATTTAGTAATATTTATACCAGGAGTTCAGAAACGGGGGAGAGTTTGTTTTTAATTACACGCACGAGGCCGATGTATTTTTGTAAGCTTTCATTTAGGGTTGCCAGGGATAAAATGGGGTTGTGGGTGATTTATAATTATTAATATTATTGGGGTTTCCGTTCAACTCGAATTAGATTGATTAGTGTTCATTATTTGGCCCATTACAATAGTTAATGAACCGAAGAGTTAACGCAATATTCATATTTTTTTACTCTTATAACCCCGTAAAAGTCGTATTACAAAGAATAACTTAGATGAGGTTGACGATCGAGGGCTTTCATGTCTACTGAATGCTTAGTCACTCTATCGATAAAGCATTAGGGATACCTTTAACTCAGGTCAAGGGTAAAATGTAACGTCAAAAAATTTATTACGTAAACGCATTTTAGGCCAAAAGACAGTTTAAAAACCGAAGTTTACAAGTATTTACAATCACTTAGCATTAGACGCCGTTCTTGCTTGTTATGCCTTCTTGGAACTGTACGCGTTAAATTTTTTACAACTACGCAGAAGTTAGGTGTATAAGGTAGTAAGTGCATCTTACGCCAACTTTAGGTTATGTCAGTGCATAGTTGCAGTGGACAATCACCATGGTAACTTATACCATAAAAATACAGTTTTCTTGCAATACCTGACCGAACTCAAGGTTTTTGTTACCCATTATCTTGATTGTTACTCAGCACCTGTCCCGCTCCCCTCCGGCGAAGAGCACGTGCCACCTTCCCGAACGCGTTATGATATCAGATGGTAAAATGCCGTAATGGCTTTATTGGGTTATACGTTGTTTATGATTTTACACGCTCCCTTGTTTTAGATATTTCGTTTCGCTGCGTATCCGCGTATTCTTTATATCCGCGTAGAGGACTGTTTATTTTTTAATTTTGAAAACGCAAAAGTATTTTTTTGTTTCAATCTACAATGCGTTGAAATTTAACTATACATATATGTCGTATTGTGACTTAAGCCATAATTATGCAATGCCTAATGCATCAACCGCAGTTATTGATTCTGTCTAAAACATGTATGACTATGAATGGGATTTTGTTTTATTACTATGTCCAATATCGCCATATTGGGAATTCCTCTGGGGTCTTTTATTGCGTGGTAAAGCCAGTAAAGCCACCACATGATTCAGAACCAAATTGACCCATACGTCACAATGTTTGTGTGATTGACGTCATTGGCAGTATTACGAACTGTAAAAAACTGGAAAATTACAGGTTTAGTGGCAACGAAGCTGACAGAGCTAAACGACTGCTATTATTGTATTAAATTTCTATTAGTGTATGAAATTTGGAAGAATTTTAGCGATTATATTTTTTTTAGCCTTAGCGACATAAAACCATAATATTTCCTATTCTTTTTTTTTTCTAAAATAACGCTATCACGTTGTAATGGAACTCTTTACAATGCGACCTAATTTTTATTGCACGCCAGTGCTTACACATGTTAAAGCAATGTTAAAGCGATTTGGCTTTACCTGTACATGCTCACGTAAGTAAAGGAGCGTATCCTTCACTCTTACTCACATAGTCAGCTTACTTACCCATGAGTCACGAAATACTTACCGCAGACTGTCAATGTCACACAGATTCTTACCTGACGACGTGTCGGCCATGACAACGCTGTTTATTTTGTTATGCAATTAATACCAGAGAATATTATTACAGTTAAAAACTCCTGACATGTTACAGCTACTCCTTTTATAAATGATATCTCATAAAAGGCTCAAACGTATCTCTTCATGCCTAGCTAAAAACCTAGCTAGGTAAACTAGCTTACTATTAAACAAAACTATGATATTTACAAAAAATCGGGTTTGGTTATAGAATCCTAGGTAGGTTTAGGTTATGTTAGATTTACTGTAGGCCCGGAGGGCCAAACTACCCAGAAATAGGAGCTCCGTCCTAGTGGAGCTCCGTCGACACTGTCTAATTCATGTCTTACTAATAATGATGTTTCGCTAATGTGATGTTTTGCGAATGATATGTTTTGCGAATATGATGTTTGCCTTTATGATATATTTGAGAATATCATACGACAACGGTCCAGTTCCAGTATGTTTAGTTAACACAAATACTTGTATTAAAATATGGCACCAAAACAGTACAATAGACATTCTGCAAGGAAAAGGAGCGTAGGTACCTATTTATAACTACTTCCCATCTTACCTAAATATTACTTACATGATCTGGATTTAATCAGTTTTAAGATAATGAACACATTATTCAATGCATCCAGTTTTACTAAACTTTAGTGGTAAGGTGTTAATCCGATAACAGTTTACGAGAGGCGATATTAACAAACTCGTGCGCAGCGGGGTATATTTAGCGCCGCCGGAGGAAGTAGGGATGTATTTTTAGACGTAAAGTTGTAAAATGTCGCTGGGGCCGTGCTGACCCTAGCAAGACGTGCATAACGGAGTTAGTTACAATAGGTAAAACATTAAATAATCGTGATATTATGAACGATTTTGAATTAAAGGGACTTTTTAGGGTACCATCCTTGAAGGGAACCCAATGGGACCTTAATATGCCTACGCTGTCCACCTGTCTTTCCTAATTTTAAAGAGCGAGAGAGTAATAGATAGCTGGTCGTTTTGTTCTTCAGAAATTTCAGAGTGTACTGAACAGTGGATTTAGCTACTAACAAAAAAAAAATTTTTTTCAACTTTTTGTCGTTTTATAATAGTGTCGAATTTAGTACGATTGATTGTATTACAAACCCTGAAGAAAAACAACGACTATTTAAAACAGAAATCGAATTCTGAATATAGTAATACCTTATGTGCACTTGAACGGTTTTATTTTTTATTTACTTCTCGCATTCACCAAACTGCGGTACATTTTGCCGTCGAACAAGTACTGTCTGTCAATTTCATAGTTTCTGCGAGATATTGGTACTTAGATGACGCTTAGAAACTGTCTCTCAAGATTGACTGAAGTTTATTTAAGAAACCCCGCCAAATTCTTGTTTATAGTCAGTTAAGTAATTTCATTCTCCAAGTTCACATGTCGTGATTGTGGCTTAAGTGCTTTTTATTAGTAATGCAAATTCTTAGAACTGTGCATTAGTAAACGCATCTAAGCGTACGTGCCGTTTGACTGCATTTGTTAACTGTAACTTTAGTCAACAGTGAATCACATCAGGCTCCATCTGCTTCTATGGTACCAACTATCAACCATACGTTCGTACAAACATAATGGTTAAAAACATGTTCTTCGGTAATCGAAAAACAAGTGAACATCGTAGCGCTACCTTCCGAATTGGTAGTCTGTATGATATTATATGACGATACCACTTTCTTGTCCTAAAAGATGATCAGTAAGACGTGCGAGTTTCATTGGTTACAGTGCATGCATAAATTGTCTTATTGCGGCTAAATCGTCACAATTAGCTGCTCGAATTGCCCGATGCGCCACTTGTGGTGAATTGGCGGAACAGACGTTACGCCCTTTTGTGTGTCAATTAATGACTGTACCGGGTCAAGATGAGGTTATTAACATCATGCTGTATATAAATTATATTTTTTCCTGAAACAATGGTATCATCAAATATGGATGAACAAACCAAATACTCTGTGTAATGTTTTCAGGGTTCATGTATGTATGTATGATTCTTTATTCCACCATAACTTCTAAACGGCTGAGCCGATTTAAATGTGTGTGGTATCGTTAGAATCCTTTCACCATCCCGGGTGACAGGATACCTAAACTGTTAAAATTGAAATAACAACAATGGCAAAATGTCTATTATTTATGTCCAAAAAAAATGTCTTCTAATTATTATATATGGGTATCATTTGAAAGTAATGTGGCCATCTCAAATATATAAGAATATATTAGCATTAATAAACGGGTTTAACAATAATATAAAAAAAAACTGTCGGGTGCTTGCTTTTTATTTATTATCTGTAGGAAGATACACAGACGTAAACAGTTTTATCTGAAAAGTTTTAAATTAGATTAAAACTCAATGGTAACAAAACAAAGAAAATAAAACAATCAAGATTGACATAGACACTTAATTATATTTTGCTCTACCTTGTATTTTTTTAAATACTAGCGTTCCATCGCCCACACGGTTAATTGTCCATCGGTAGACCTTTTGTAATAAGGTCCACCGATGCACAGTTAAGAGTGTTGCTGTTTGTACCTAAAATTTACCAAACGCTATATGTCTAGCTAGACCTCCATAAGGTAGTCTGCTAACTTTAAATTATGTTAAACTAACGCAGTTACCTAAAGTTAAAAACTTCACAATTTCAAACAGTAAACAAAGCATGATATCAAAACGGCCTCAAAGCGCATTACGCTTATTGCGCGAGCGCTTAACGCACAAAGAGGCTGTTTACCTGATAGTGTTATCTGTGGACAGACATTGCATCAGCGCAGGCGCAGATAACATGATTTATTCGAAGGCTCAGCCGCTAAGAACTGATGACATACTAAAGCAGTTCAGTTTACATTGAGAGAAAGGGACAGAGCTGTAGAAGTTGTACTACTCTGTCCCTTTCTCTCAAATTAACTTGCACTGATTTACTATGTCATGGTAACCCCCCGTACAGTTTTATGGGACTTCTTTGGAGGTATAAGCAAAGGTTTGTATAAGGATTTATGTCATTACCTTTAGTGTCTGTTCTCAAATATCAATAAATTAGTACACTAAAAAACAGTGCGATTTATAGGACCCTAACAGGATGTAAAGCGAGGTTTAGATAAGCAATAATTAATTCAGAAGTAGACAGCTATCTTACTTTAACATTTAAGTTAGAAAAAGACAGCAAAATTGTGGTTCTTGCTCTAGAACTGAAGTTAATGTAAGACAGCAATCAACTTCTGCTATTTTAATTTCCTTCTATTTCGAGCTTTAGATTCATCAGCGAATATACTTTTGTTTATTAAAATAAATCATTATTTATTAAAATATATATACTCGAAAATCTAATTCAAGACCAAAATCAGACAGTTCCCATCTTGATTATTTAGTTATTTTACCATTATTGCATAAAAACATGAATGATAACTTGTGTAACCAGTAATATTAGGGTAAGTTTTATCGATAAAAATACCTACACTTCAACCAAAATGCAGCACAGCGAATGTGCGCCCGTAGATTATAAATTGCCAAATAAAACACTGTTGTTACTACTGTGTCGTCAAGTCACTGTTTACTTAATTATACTTAAGCAACAGGATTGCCAACATTAACAACATTGTTGTTTATCGGCTAAGATTCTGTTCTGTTCTAAGTGGTAATAAATAAACCAATAAGTTAAGACTTACACTTTGGCAGAACCTAGAAAGTTTCCGCACACGTTTCATTTCACAAACACCTGTGTACATCAGTCTTTCAATCTATCCTCTTAATTTCTTACATCATTTGCTTCTAGCGGTACTCGAACCTACGACCTGCGTACCACTGAGCCGCCGACTCTGTGATTAACATAAAACAGATCCTGAATGGCTGTTCAACTGTTTTGCATAGCAATCGCGCCGCTGCCTCAACGGCAGACAGGTGCCCGAAATAGGCGAAAGAATGCGGGATGCGTCGAATAGCAAGCGATGGATGCGCCAGAGATAATAGATTCATGGTTACATTAGCATACGGTTTTACACGAGTAACAAAAACAAAAACATACTATGGATATATGGTGGCAATCGATGTATTAATTAAGAATTTAAACACATAGACGATTGACAAACGACATAGACGACATAGACGATTGACATAGACGATTGTCACATAGATGTTTATTTTTTGACATGCAATGCAATCTATATTGTAACATTACATTGATAAATAAATAAACTAAACTAAACTAAACTAAACTAAAAGATTTGTGTTAAGTTAAGAACGCTATTGGGATTTTTTTATCATTTAAGTTATAGAGTTCCTATTAGTGCCTTAAAGTGTTTATATTTATCGCTAGTAGATTCCATATTGGGTAGACTCTTGATAGTTATGGTCCAAACAGATTTAGATAAATTAGAATCTCTGCAAATTAGGTTTTAAAAATGAATCGTAAAAAAAAAACTAGAGAAAGCTGCAATAAAGATTACTGGTTTTTTTTTTAACTTATAGCTTTAAATAACCGTGATAGTCAAGTGCATAATATATCTCGGATAAGTGATAATTATGGCACAAGGTCGGTATCTGCGGGTAAATTTAAGGTTCCTAGAGTGTATAATTAGTTTGGTGATAGAACATTAAGGAAATGTGCGCCATACGTGTTGAATAGTTTGCCCGAGGATATCCGGCAGGAGACAAATATTCGTAAATTTAAGTAAGACATACTTTAAGCTATTTATATGTAGTATGTAGTATGTAGTCAAACTGTTTTAAAAGTTTTGCAGGGCTTTTAATATTTTTGTATATGTTGTTTGTATTTAATAAATAAATAAATAATAATAATAACTATGGATCATGTTTTTTCCTGCTGTTTTAAATAAATTAGCGTAAAGTTTTGTAAGGTTTTGGTGACAAGAGAAAATTCCCTTTTAAGTTGTGGTCAGCCGTAACTATTATAACATAAAATTGATTGACCAAGTTGCGTTAAATTTGAATAAATTTAGTGGAGGTAGGACCTTGTGCAGGGTCCGACCGGATCGCTATCGTCATCTTATCCATTAACCCACCGTCAAGCAGCAGTGTTCGCATTGCTGTGTTCCGGTGTGGGGATAAGACAACCGGTGAAATTACTAGCATAGAGGCATTCCATCTCAGTTCTCAGGGTTGGCAACGCGTTTGAAGTCTTAGGATTGCAGTTTTGAGATTGTAGATCTATGAGTCTCAGAACCTACTTACCATCAGGTGGCCTGAGTGCTCGCGTGCCTTCTCATGGCTAAAAAAAAATATGTTTTTTTTGTTGTGTTCATTTATTGCCAGGATAAGGTAGGTACGTATGACAGAAAACTCACATAAACTTAGGTGAAGCGAGGGCGGGTCGCTAGTGAAAAAATAAACGAAAGTGTATCATTTCCCAGGCCCCAAAACTTTCCTACACGTCTAATGGGCCCGAATTGAGCCGTTACTCATTCCCCTGTTCTCGCGTCAGGCGCAAACTGTCTGTTAGCACCTTTCACTGGCCGTTCGCGGGCTGCAGTGAATTATCGCGGGTCACGGCTGTTGCACATGCAACTATGTTCTTATCAGCTTAAAGGGAGCTGAAAAGGTGTTACTCTCTCTGAGGGTCGACAAATACTTATGAAGTTTGTAATTGACAGTGCTTTGTGTCTTGCTGTTATGGGTTCGTCCATTAATCACATCATGAGTAGCAACTTTTTAAAACTCCCCTTACAAATCATGTGTATTTTTTCAAGCCACGGTTATTTTCCTTTCACTATTATCGGAACGCCTTTTCTAAAAATTCTGGTGTCAATTTTACAGTTAGTCGTCTCAATACTCGGTTACACTTGTTAACAATAGCACATAAAATATGCATGATTTCTTTACAACACCACAATGTCTTTATCGGATAATTTGGTCATGTGAGGCTTTCCTGTCTGTACCCATATTGTTTCGTTTACCGCGGTAGACAGTGTATGAAGCATCCGTCACTCGCACACACAGAGTGGTCAAAGGGTGACAGATGCCTTATCTACGTGTTTTAGCACATACTATGTTTAGTTTCCGATAGTACAGGTTGAAGAAAATAAAATAAGCATATATAAGCGATTGTCAAACGAAAATAATCGGAAAATTCAGAACTCTTCTTTACTTAGTTAATAAATGCAACTCATGTTTTATATTGGTGGTATTTTCTTTGAATGAAATTGTATCTGGTAATTTTATGGCCCTAGAATCTTTTTGTACTTTGTCTAAAAATATGCAACTTGTGATAGTTTGCAACAAAATTACGCGTTTGTTTGCGAGTGGTAGGCCCTTGTGCAGGGTCCGTCCGGATCGCTACCACCATCTTATCTATTAACCTACCGCCAAACAGCAGTGTTCGCATTGTTGTGATCCGGTTTCGGGATAAGACAGCCGGTGTAATGACTAGCATAGAGGCATTCCATCTTAGTCCTCAGGGTTGGCAACGCATTTGCAGTCTTAGGCTTGCAGTCTTGTGAATGCGAGTGTCTATGGGTCAAAAAATAAATCCAATGTTATCAATTGAAGCCGATAAGTTCATGACCAATTTGGCATTCCACTATAACGCCAACATTTGGCCAATGTTGGTAATGACACATAGTACTCGTAAGTGACGCTATAAAATCTAAGCTGAAGGCATAAGAATTGATTCATTATTGAAAAGTGAGAGTTATTTTTCATCGGGTACATTTTGATGTTATTATTCGAGGTACTTCCACATCAAGGCAATCAAGATATACTGCCGTAAAAATAGAGAATGCGAATTAACACGTATTTGACAACCTCATTTAAGCAGTACCCTTACCTAGTTATCTAGCATAGGGGCGTGTACATATTTTTGACGCATTGGGAAACGGGAACATATATATATTTATGACTTTGACTGTACCTCGTCTCCATACGGTACAATAATAAAAAAGTTACATCAGAAAAGCTAATTACGGAAACTAACTTGAAACGAATGTGGAATCGAGTTTTATTATCATAACATGTGCAACCAAAGTGCAGGTGCATACACTTCGAGCATTTGCAATTCACACGGTCAGCAACTGGCCACGGCCACATGTCTAAACGATCACAGTCTTTGCAATTAAATCTTCAATCAAAGTACATTTGTCGTACCAGATGGAACCGAACATTTAGCTTAAAAATAAATAAATATCTATGCAGCCATAGCATTCGATATACGTATACATATACCTTATTGTCAGTGGCATTAAGGCGTATAGATCTTTTTGAGGTCTAGGGAACGTGTATATAATTTTTGACTTTGATTGTATATAATTTTTATATACCTATATATTTCTTATTACTACTACTTATTAGTCCCTATTAGCATTCTGGGTTTTGACACATTTTCCTGCTCAATCTACACTTGAACATATTTATTTTAAAATTTTATGTTAGATTCATTGTTTTTTATAATGCTAGGTTAAGCTTAATAATAATTGTATAATATCATAAGTAGTATTTAAAAAACGACTGACTGTTGAGTTTCTTGCGGCGTTTCTTCTCAGCAGTGGTCTCTTGCGAAAGTCTTGTAGATTTTTGACGTGTAAGAGTGCCCGTGCGGCCTACTTACTGAATAAACATCTTTTATCTTTATCTTTATCTTATCTTTTATAAGTACTTTTTACGAAGTGTAAAAACGATTGTTTGAAGATTTAATTGAAAAACGCTATGCATCACAAATCTCTTTTGTGAAATAAATCTTTAGGGTTATTGGTACTTTAAAGCACATTAAAAACACACAAAATAAGTCAAAATCGAGTCAAGTATTTACGTATTTGGTGTGTTTCATTTCGGGATAAGCGTAAAAATAATTAGGCAGTGTATAAAGCTTACATAAAATAACAGACAGACACTACATCTTAAAAATACTAGTTCCTGCAAGTTCCTCAATTTTACAATAAATATCGTAAACATGCAGTTTAATAAGTGTTCCTTAGCTAATAGCCTACATTACCACAGCACATGTTTAATTAGGTAGCCAGCGCGGCGAATCGGGCGCTGTGACACCTGCGCCTGCGACTAATTCGGCGCAGCAGCGACGCCGACGCACACACCGGTTGTACTTGCGCTGGAATATTTATTTAAATTCGAAATTGAAAAATAAAATGCTTGATGGAGAGTATGACGCTCCTTTATACTTTTTGTGCAGGTTGTCACTCGCACGTTTTTGACATTTGGGATTGTTCATATTTTGACAATTACACTAATTCGAAAACCATCTCGAGGAATAGGGTTTTAAAGCCGTTCTGCATTATTAAGTTGTTGAAATTATTATCTATTTCGGATATTTCGACAAAAGTACATTTAGCCTTTGTTTGACTTTCGTTTTCGGCTTGAAGCCCTCTTAGGTGTATCTTACGGGTTAGGCGAAAACCGCTTGAAATAGTATGTTATCATTAGATATAATTAGATGTTGTAATTTATTACAAAATGCCAACCCAAATTTAAAATAATAATGTCCATAAAATGTCTGCTAAATAAATAAAGATATTAAAACAAAACTACTGGGTCTAATACAATGTAAAAACCGTGATGATTTTTTTTTTCCATCCCAATTTACATGACACCTTGTATAATTATCGAGATCTGTGCAATAGTTTAGATAGGAGATAGAGAGTGACAGTGGACTGGGACATCACCTTATTTCCTTTTTTTGGCTTGTCCCAATCAGGTAGACAAAAACACAACCGGCTAAATCTTGGCCAGTTTATCGACGAAACACCAAGATAGTAGCTTAGTGGTTATTGCCGTGCTTACAAAGCTTCCGGTCCCGGGTTCGCTTTTCGGTGACGACGGTAGGCTTACAGGTTTCATGACGGTCAGGGCAAATATTTGTGTGATGATGATGAGTGGGGACGCCGCCGAGGCAGGCGGGCGGTCGAGTGGCTCTCCATTCATTCCGCCCAGTTCCCCTTGATCCAGCCTCAGGTTACTGGGTCTGCGGCGCTCCCATCCAGCACTGATCCCATCTTCTAGTTTTCCTACAGAACATTAGTGCGTCCTGAAGGTTAATGCTTTTAAGTGTCTCTACCGATAGCACGTCCTCCCCGTATGTGCGATGTCTCAGTGACGAGTACATTACACACTCGGCCAGAACGTGCTGACTAGTCTCCTCTTTGCCGCAGTGTGGGCATCGAGGATCCTGTTTGTGTGAATATTTGTGTGACGAGCGGGAGTATTATGTTTCTGAGTCTGTGGTATTTTCTATAAATATGAATGATCTACATAAGTATAGGTATGTTTATGGTTGTCTAGTACCCGTAGTACCTACAAGCCTAGACTTTATTTTGGACTAGGTCTATTTATGAGAGATTTTCCCCTGATATCTTGTTATTTATTTACTTATTTGTCTCTTATAAGCATGTTTAATGTGGTCATAGTACTCGGACCCATAGTACACTTAAATCTTAATTTAGTACTGAATTTATTTGGGAACGTCCCTTGATTAGGAAAATTGAGGACATACTGGCTTGACTGCTTATAATTGTGTACTGTCCTTTGTTTCATCTATTTTTTCATTTTATTTTTTATGGCATAGAGAAGGCAAACGAGCACACAGGCCACCTGATGGTAAGTGTTAACTGTGACCCATAGACACTCGCATTCACAAGACTGCAAGCCTAAGACTGCAAACGCGTTGCCAACCCTAAGATGGAATGCCTCTATGCTAGTCATTACACCGGCTGCCTTATCCCCAAACCGGAACACAACAATGCGAACACTGCTGTTTGGCGGTAGGTTAATAGATAAGATGGTGGTAGCGATCCGGACGGACCCTGCACAAGGTCCTACCACCCGCAAAAATCATCATAATATATTAAAACAAATGTTCTAAAAAAGGACTAAATTTAGTTGTCTACTCGTTGCCACATTCTACTTTTCTTATTTTCCTCAATCACCCAGGTTAGCTGGAAGAGATCCCTTAAAGGGATAAGTTCGCTTAATTTCTGTGTTTTATACAATAAAGAGTTTACATACATACATACATTATTGGTAACAAAAAAGCCGAGGATTTTTGCATACTTGCGCTATCTTGTTTTGACGAAAAATACTTCTCTCTACAAACGACTGATTGGCGAAGGCGAGCGGAGCCAAAAACGAACGTGTGATGGTCAGCGACATTCGTTCGACCTAGTTCCAAAAAGCTTCGGTTACATTTCATCAGCTGTTGTTTACGAGACCTGAAACGGTGTTGCCAGCTTTTATGTTGAATTGGAGCTTGTCAATAGAGCCGGCCATCCATCCAATCTGCTGCTGTTGTTAAGCTGCCAAGTTCTAGTTAGTAATAAGGGTAGATTTACTATCTATCTTATATTACAGATGTGCCCTTTCGAATTGACTTCGACCCTTTAAGATCTTTGTGCATTTATGCTCTTACACACTCAACTGTTCGAATGTGCAGGTTTCCTCACGATGTTTTTCTTTTACTGTAACACATTTGCAGTATTAGGGATGCAGTCTTAAGATTACAGTCTTGAGAATGCAAATGTCTATAGGTCACAAATTCCACATGTCATAAGCCGTAAAAAAACCGGGATCACTGCACAGGTTGAAGTACTTCAAAATATTTATCCATCATACGACACCATGTCGAATCGGGCCCAGCGGTGGGCCCACATTTGTTCCGTTGTCCGTTCACCCCGCGTTCCCCATTCACGGATTGGTCGCGCCCCACCCCCCCCTTTTACGGGTGAACCTCCATTTCTCAATTTTACGCAGCGAGTTATCGAGACGAAACATAGTTGTAATGAGTTAGTTCCGCTGTATGGCTTTTACTGTTTGACACTTATTTAGAAATGTTATAACATTGTATTGTAGACATAATTTGCAATTATGTAGTAGAATAGCGTCTCGGTTGTATTTATTGACAACGATGCTATTATTCACACCTAATACACCCGTAATCTCGTTTGCGAAGAATAGGTCTTTGTTGTAGAAAGGGTGATGGGCAATTTTGTATGGACCCCGCCCCCCCCCTCCAACAGTAACGGGCTGCAGGTCTATATGTTCATTAGGACCCAATAAAAGACAAAATACTTATCTTCGTATCAAAATCAATGGGAATTTTTTAATGAAAACAAAGGGCCAGGCAAGGCAAATCATCTACATACGTGTTCATTTTCAAACAAATTCCATAGTTCCATACGATAAGATTATGATTTTTCAAGAAAACCCCGTACATATGGTGATCGTCGCCATAGAAAAAATACATCATATTGCTAAGATCTATAAACTGGCACATGTTT
Organism: Acleris sparsana; assembly: GCA_923062465.1. Taxonomy (NCBI): domain Eukaryota; kingdom Metazoa; phylum Arthropoda; class Insecta; order Lepidoptera; family Tortricidae; genus Acleris; species Acleris sparsana. The sequence continues at coordinate 17,522,139 of OV281290.1, forward strand.
CATCACTGTTGGTGGGGGGGGACATTTTTACCCATCGTCCTTTAATTACCTATATTGTTGCCTAGAGCTTAGCTTACTTTGGGCCTAGCTCTATCTGAGTGAAGTCAAACTGGTCTCGACGGAGTGCTCCACGCAGTCCGTCTATTTAGGCCCATAATTACAATGCGCCTAAAGGTTATCGCAGACATAACCACTGGGCACTGGATTAGCTCAAAATGAGACATTGAAAAGGAGCTTTGATTAGTGTATGTACGACACATTTTTCAGTGGACTACGCGAGGCCCACGCACTCTGCTATTGTTTCCACTATAAGTTTAAAAAGTTATCGTACTCCCACAAAACAACGCTCATAAAATCTCACTTTGAGCCGATCCGGTGCCCAGCGGTTATGTCTGTGACAACCTTTAGGCGAAAAGTAACTTTTTTTTTCCTAGCCTGTTTTTGTGTCCCACTGCTGGGCAAAGGCCTCCCCTCGTTTTCGCCATTCGTCTCTATCCAGAGCGCACTCCCGCCAATCCCGCGCAAACGACTCAAGGTCATCTCGCCATCTCCTTCTGGGTCTACCTCTGCTACGATATCCATCGCGTGGAAGCCAATGGGTGGTGTTTTTGGCCCATCTCTCATCGTGCATGCGGCAGATATGGCCAGCCCAGTCCCACTTCAACTTTGCGGTCTTTACCCCAACATCAGCAATACCAGTTCTGGAGCGCAGCTCTGTGTTCCTCACCCTATCGGAAGCTCTGTGTTCCTCACCCTATCTGAAGCTCTGTGTTCCTCACCCTATCGGATCCGAAGATCCGAAATGTAACTATGGGCCTAAATAGACGGACTGCGTGGAGCAGTAGAGACCAGTTTGACCTAGTTCCAAACTAAACTAAGCCCTAGGCAACAATATAGGTAATTAAATTTCTGTGCCGTGCGAACATAGCGCTGTCAGTCACCGAAGCAACATGTCAAAATCAATCTAAACTAAGGTCAATCATACATCTCATCGGATCATCATATTGCTCGACATAACGCGATAAAGATCATTGTTAACACAAAGTTCGAATTAAACTAAACATTGATATGATCTCATTTAAACCAACCTATAATTTTGTCTATCATTCTCTGGAAACTTTGATAAAGGGATCTTTTTTATCGCTTTAGGGTTCCGTAGCTAAACGCCAAACAGGACGCTGTTATATTACAAATAAGCATACGTTGTCTTCAACTGGCGGACGGCAGGGGAGTTTTTCCTTCGGCCATAGAGAAATAAGTCCATGGATATCACACGCGAGGGTAATTGTTATGTTAACGAGTATCTACTCTGGTGGACTCAACAGAAGCACATGGGGTTAGCTCCACGCATGGATGATGTTGTGTCCTCATGTTGTTGGTATTTGTTTTAGCGAAACGGTAATACATAAAAGCTTCATATTAAATTTGATTGTTCTGCTTACCCTAAAGATAAACAACGTCACGTATATCTCGGGCGGCACGGAATCCTTGGAGCGCGCGTCAAGCTCGCACTTGACCAGTGATGTACCAGCTGATCGAGAATGCAAGGAATTTGTACAGGTCATCGCTAAGGAATAAAAAAAAGAAAATAAGGGAAAGGATTGCCGGCTCCGATGACCTCAAGTCCAGTGTTGATGACTAAGAGAAATTTATTATTCTTATAAGACTGTTTTGGTTGCGGTGCTTGTTTTGTAACTCTCTGTACTTTTTTCTATTAACGTTTTTTTCTAATTTTTTTGTTTTTGATGCAGTGTTTTTGTGTAACGCTAAATGGGTCATGTACTAGAGAAAACTAAAAGGTTGAATGATTTGAAAAAAATCAGCTGTAACAACTGTTAGTTACTTGAACTTTTGATGTGATCTCACGAGAACTACAAATTTCGAGTTATTTATTTCTGAATATTTATTTGTCCAAGTTTTTTGTTATGCAGTATGCTGGACATATTATTTTAGATTAAATGCATGATTTATTATGACTCATCGGAATAACGTACCTTTGATCATATATTAAATTAGAAGTAGATCGACAAAGTGTACAAAGTTTATAGGTAGGTAATTATTTATGTTTGTATGTAAATAAACACAAAATCAAAGTTCAATATTTACAAATTAGGGATGTACAATCTAGAAATTGTAATTAGTCATCATGTCACGTAGGGATATGTATAACACGGATAAATTACGGATACTATCAAACTGCTAAACATTCTAATTCCTTGCTGGTACAGTCAACAGCATAAATAAGTCATAATTTATGTACCTTGTCGCTTTCAATCCTTTCACAATTTTGTATGACATTTCAAACACGACGTTAAAGTGACAAGGTACATAAATGATCACATATTTATGCTGTTAACTGTACAAAGGCGAACTTAGTCACCGTACACAATCACTCCCAACTTTACATACTAGCTTAACATTCGTATTGAACGTAAAACAAAACGTCACAAACCATACCCATCGCAGTGAGTCAGTGCTATAGAAATACGATTTGGCGCAGGCGGGAATTGAACCCGCTCTATTTGCGGCGCTGGCCCTGCGCCAGCGCAGCCTGTCCGTCTGTGCGATTGTTCGACCCGTTTTGTGGATCACGGCTTCGATAGCTTTGTGGCTGTTATAAATATTGGTTGTGGTCTAGCGAGGTGTTTGTAAATATGGATGATGTTACATACATTATATTTGAATAGGTTTTGTATGCGACCTCGTTCACGTACAAGTTATCTATCGCCTTTAGGGACTAATTTTATTGATATAAAAAATTCAAAATTCAAAATATTTATTCAGTAAATTGGCCACATGAGGGCTCTTTTACACGTCGGTAATGTAGAGTGAATCCACTGGCTTCGGACAAGACCATCATTGCGGAGAAGAAGCGCCGCAAGAAACTCTAGCAGAAGGTCATTTTTTCACATAATAAAATACAATAATACTTACTTAAAAGTAGCATTACAATTTAATAAAGTAATAAATAGTTATTTTAAAACTAACACCAATAAAATAATTACAAATGTAAGCTCAATAACATTAAATTAAAAATAGTGACTAGGAGAACAACATGACGAGGTCTCTACGTCAGGAACGATAATAGAAATAACTAACTAAAAAACAGGTCCTTGCAAGCGTGAACAGACCGGACCCCAAAGACAGCACGCGTTCAGGAGTATGACGCGTATGAGTCGAAGAAGAAGTTAAAGATGAAGTCCTGGGTCCATCTCTGGGTTATCTGAGATCATTGGAACAAATTGGTTTCGGTATTGGACAGTTAAGGCGAAACAAATGAACAAACAAACACATTTTCACATTTATAAAAATGCACTGCTAAACTAAATAAAGCAGTAACATCTCAAATAAAACTCTTGTAGCAATCACAACCTAATTACTAAGAGGAGATGATTTAATCTACTTTGGCAATTGATTAGACATACTGTTCATTGGCTTAGGATGGCAGAATATTGGGAAGGGTAAGGATAAAGATATTTTGCCGTTGACTCGTTTATCTTAGGACTCGTTTATCGTTACTCCCTCGGGAACTGTGAAATTTTCATAGTTAAAATTACATTACATCTCAAATTATATGCAGTTACATTGAGGTCGTCAGAAACATGTCCAGATTGGCTGCATGTTTTTAGGAATTGCGTCTATTGAAAACTGATTATTGTCTTGAAGGCACTCTGCAAATGTATCATGTTCGGGACCCCGCAGACTGTCAAAGTGTTACAGGAAAAGAAGAAAGCTTCTTGGGTTAGGTACCGTTTTATTTTTGACTATCAGATATTTATTCCAGTAATACGGTGAAAGGACCCTGCCAGATAAAACCACATATATTTATTAATAGTGTTAGGTACTTGTGTATTCGTTATTACCTGCGTGTCGATCACCTCGACTCGACTCTCGCGCCGGAAGGGGGCTATTCTCGGCGCGTCTCACCGGCACTTTATCACTCCTTTGAACTCGCCGTTGACAGCGGCGAAGTAATTAAACACTATTGTTTTAATTAATATTAGGCCGCTTTGAAATATGACGAGGTTTTACCAAATCTGAGGCAGGAATTGGTAAGGTGAGAATTGCGAAAGTTAACTTGTTTGTGTGTAAGGCAATATGCGATTCAGAATGAAATTGAACATATAAAAAACCAAGAATACCAAGTATCAATATAATCAAGATTAACGATCGAGATTGAGTGTTTCTTAGCTTTACCTTGGGCGACATATCATGGAATTCCTCACTGCTCAAAACATTGAATTTGCAGGAAATTGCTGGACGCAACTAGAGCAATAAACTAGATCAGCTATGTTCGAAGCGGTTTACAAGGCCCATCTTAACCATCAAAAGTGTGCAGTTGTTTATATCTTTTTTTTATATCATAGAGTAGGCAAACGAGTACACAGGCCACCTGATGGTAAGTGTAAACTGTGACCCATAGACATTCGCATTCACAAGACTGCAAGCCTAACACTGCAAATGCGTTTCCAACCCTGAGGACTAAGATGGAATACCTCTATGCTAGTCCTTACACCGGCTGTCTTATCTCCAAATCGGAACACAACAATGCGAACACTGCTGTTTGGCGGTAGGTTAAATCTTGATTGCGTATATATACATATTTGATCAACACCAACCTACATATTTCTCTAATCTGCAATTTACGTACTGCAACGTACACCACCGCATACAAAATTATACCTACGTTTTCCAAAAGGACGCCACCTCTCAACAAATGCGCAAACTCAAAACTATTTTTCAACCAAATGACTTGGTTAAAACACGGTTACGTTTAACAGCTGGATAGTACGGCTACCCTGCTTCACCTGTCTTGGCTGGCTGCCAGGTTCCAGCCAGCCACCGGGATCTCGCGCAAGCATGATTGCGACATGGAGATTACCAACATTACCGTGAATGATGCGGCCGTTTGTGCTCACGCCAACGTGTGGTGCCTGCAAATGGGCTTTTGAAGTTTTGCTGGTTGACGGTTTTAAAGTCTAGTTGTTAATTGTGAATTCTAGCCGCAAAAAAGATGACAGATGTCACAATATTGTATATTTAATAAGGTCTGTGCATTTATAGCTAGTCGTAGATTTCATTTTGACAGAAATTGAGTCGATTCCGATTTATTCAATGTTAATAGTGTAAATTAATCAAGTTATAATTTGCTCAGAATATCGGTGTAAGGGATAGTAAGGAATATTTCTCTTTGAATGTTAATTCAAAGATAAATATTATCTTGGTAGAAAACACGATGCGATTCCAGATGGCTCTTTAGGTATATTTATGAAAAGCATTTAAAACCTTACGGAATGGTTTGACCACAAACATTTTCAAAACATCGTTTTTTTATGAAAGTAATCGAACTAATAATATCACTTAATTGGTCAAAAGACATGCGTTGACAACCACATTTCCATACAGATACGATTTATTGAACACCACACAAAGAAAAATAAACAAGAAATTTATGACAACAAATAAATGATGATTGATTGATTGATGAAATTCCACCACCATTAACACACACTGTATGAGACCATCTTTCTTATCCCAAACATCTTTGTCCTTAGGATCCTGGTGGGCGCGCCAGAAGCTGACTCCGCGTACCTGGCCACCATCAGACGGCCTGGTGCTGTGTACCGCTGCGCCCCCGGGCAACGAGGGTACGAGAACGGAGCCCCGCTGTCCATGTGCCGGGAGATGCTCTTCGATCACAAGCGAGGTGAGTCATTGGCTTGTCTGCAGGATACTGGAGGCCGATCCGAGTGTCCATCATCGGGTAGCCTGGTTCTCCAAAGAATTTCAAGCAGGTTTTAACCAAAGAACAGTTTTTCGACGTGAAAGACACCATTCAAATAATTCCAGATAGTGAATGATAAGTATGGTGACTGCATCTCTCAGTATAGCACCCGGATGGAAGAACATTTTCAAGGATATTTTGATACCTTGACTTCGAATATAATGTTATTTTTAGATCATCATTACTTAATGGACTTGCGGGTGGTAAGACCTTGTGCAGGGTCCGTCCGAATCGCTACCACCATCTTATCCATTAACTTACCGACAAACAGCAGTGTTTGCATTGTTGTGTTCCGGTTTGGGGATAAGACGTCCGGTGTAATGACTAGCATAGAGGCATTCCATCTTAGTCCTCAGGGTTGGCAACGCATTTGCAGTCTTGTGAATGCGAATGTCTATGGGTCACAGTTTCCACTTACCATCAGGTGGCCGGTGTGGTAAAAACCTAATAGAAGGCCAATACAAGTCATTTTGACGGCTTGTTATTGGAAAATCCATGTTGCTGGTTAATATCATCATTATCATAAGTTGGCGGCCAAAAACTAGCTCTAAGAATTGCAGAATCAAGTGTTCAATGTGTGCATGAATCATTTAAGTGTTAGATCTAGTTCAATGGCATCCTTTAAAGATAAACAGATGAATAAAAGTTTAGTACTATTTGAAAGCAATATGGTTCCATTACAATTGTTGTAATGCATCTCAATATAGCTATGACATTATTTTCGTAAGCTCTGCGTGACGACATTCATGAGTAAGTTGGTACAAGAAAAAAAAGGGTAAACGTAAACACGCTAAAAGCTGATTCAGAGATTCATAAACTTATTTTTGGCGCCAACGTAATCTGTTCCCACGCGCGCTTTTTAAATATGGAACTGTGGATGTGTACACCAGGCCTCAATTCCACTTTGTTTTGCCCATCTTGCTACCTTTGTAGGTACATTATGGTAGCTCTTAGACGTGGCAATGAAAGCTAATATAACGTTAACAATACAATAATAACAATTGAAGCAAGATTACTGTGCTCCCAACAAAAGTGTGTCTTTTAAAAAGTTTATATTCAAGTGTAATCTTTTCATTTGGTGACACAAATCTCTAGATCGTGATGGTCACTAACTCTTCTTATTAAGTTAAACCCTTTTATTCATAAACGAGCAATAGCTCAAATGTGCTTGAAATATGCTGTCCTTATCTGTCATTATGACATTTAAATTTGACAGAACGGACAAAGAACACCTTGAACTAAAATAGGGTTATTGTGCGTTTATAAATAAGATACGAAAGTCTGACATTAAATACTCAAAAATTTTGAACTTAAAAATATATGTATACGTGTTTATTGTATTTCTAGCTAACCATTACCGATTTATAGCTTACATTATTACAATTAATGACACAAACTAGATGATAAACTTCATGCGAATGACCTATTCAACCCAACGTATATTGTGCCTTGCCAAATATATCTCTTCGTTGAATAATAAACCGCAGACTATAATTCAATGCACACTTACGACACAGGATCGCTTACTCATTCCGTACAGAAATGGCAGCCGAATTTTGGCATTCTGTTGCATCGCCATGAACATAAAAAGAAAACAACAGCAAAGTTCCATGCGGATTCACACAACAAAGGTTCTGTTTTAATACTTATGTAGGTATAGGTTTTTAGTAGTGCTATTTTTTCTTAACGGATGGAAACGCGTTTACGCGTTCCCTCCGGTCTAGGGATGACCATATTGGTGGGACTCACAACCCCCTAGCCTTCAGAGCGTAGGGGGTTGTGCCTACCTAGCCTACCCACTTAAACCTCACCGGTGTTAACCTCCATAGGCTGTTAACGGCGGCACCCCCCATAGGTAGGCTAACCTAACCTAACCGTTGGGTAGAAGACCTATGAGTCACTCGTACATCACAAAATTAAGTCTACCAGTCACAGATTACGTTCATAAATTATGAAAATTAGGTTGGACCATTTCGGGATTATGACTCTTCGGAATGATGTAGTAGCAATAACAAAAGGAGCAGAATGAAACATATCAAGCGAGACTAGTATAATCAAAATTATAAATAGCCCAGTTACCACTGAAACAACAGTTTTCATCTAGAATTCCTCCATAATCATTTAGCCTAGATATCGCACAAAATGGCAAACTGGGTTGCTTACTTGAACAATTAGCGAAAATAGTAGAAAGTGTATATTTGGACACTTAATAACTCGACTCTGCTCCTGAGTCGTTGGTCTCGTTGCTTCATTTACCTAATTTTAAGATTGAATGCGTCATCATAACATACGTCAGGGTATACAAATACTATCTGTTGAAAATATAAATTAATTATTTATTCAAAAATATTACTTTCTAAAGTCAGAGTAGGCACAGAAAAACACAGTACAAGATCAAATACAATTTGATCATCGACAAATACTGCTCACGGGTGACATGACAGACAGACAGACTCCTACTACTGAAGTAGGGCGCTAAGTAGTGTAATTAATACATATATAATCTTTGAAATATTAAAAAAGGACTTAAAAGGAAACAGCCCTTTAGTGTGACTAAAGTATTGTATTTTATTGTATGTATGTATGTAAACTCTTTATTGTACAAAAATATAAATATTACATTGTATTGTATTGTTAAGTACAATATTTATTATTATTTATTTATTTAATAATAAGATTAAATTACAACATATATAGGAACATATGTCCCACAAAACCGTTTGCACAGTTTGACTGCGGGATCGAGCAGTCTCTACTCTCTTATTAAATCTATTATGAATCTAAACACACAAAGGTGCCTATACTAGATACTATTTAATCTATCAGAAGGACACGGAAGTGCTGCCGCCAAGTCGATCGAGCACGGCCCTACATCCTTTTCTCGAAACAACTTTAAGACATCCTTTTTTAGACTGTCAAAAAATATAAACGTAGGTATTTTACAAACTTAATATTTTAACTACAAGGAACCCTAAATGCATTGTGTATGTTCGAATAACTGAGATGATTGCACTTTATTTAGCGCAGGAATTTCGGAGCTGACGCGTGTATTTGCATTGTTGCGAACAAAGGGTTGAGATTTACACCTCCGAGTTAAATATTTTAGGACCTCGTTCTTATGCCATCGCCAAAAAGGGAGGAATGGAGCGCGATTATAAAAATACTTTTTGTTATGGAAAAAATCATGGAGCATTGAAAAAAAACTCAAGATATTTTTTTGCGTGGCAGTGCCGTGTCTATGCCAGTTATTAGTTGCAGTTGTAATGTGAGAGTTATACCACCTTCTTACAGAACATGGACGTCAAATGTACCCATCACTATTGCGTTTAGTTTAGATATTCAAAGATCCAGGAACCCTTTCGCTCAATTCCTCTTTCCACCCGCCCTCTTTAGCTTTCAATTCTTAAATGGTCAGAAAAGCGCTTGCAATTTTTGTTGTGTTTACGGGCAAAGCTCTTCTTGTTGGTACTCAAATTTGTGCATAATTATGACTTTAAACCACACTCGTAAAGGGCTATCTCAAGGGCCATTTTGAAACATTATGGCGTCCACTTTTCATGCCGCTATCTGTTTGCGGAGCCAGCGAGTGGGCGCGGGAATTAATTCAGTAAACAAAGATGGCGTACAATGGCGGGGCTAATATTTCCACTTGACATTTTAACTGTCCATCCATGGCTTGAATGGCGGGTGCACTGGGGTTGCCACTGCTGTAGCGCATATCTGATCATTTGCAATGCATGACTTGGTCGTGTTCTGTGAGTTTTTTGTGAAAATAATGAATAACAATTTAACATAAATTATAACCAATGTAATCTACAGAAATCAAATAAAAGATGAATTACAAAAGTATATTTTGATTTATGTCAGATTATCCTTTGAGATTATTTTCGGTTCTGAAAATAAATTATTTCCATTGGGATCGAGACCCTTGATCTGTGGGGCCAAGCGCACTAAGCCTCTTATAAATGAACTGAAATGCTAAAAGAACTGATTCACTTACTTTCACTCGTCATTTGAGACTAAGTCATTCGAGAGAAAAAGATGGAGCTAATGTAACTTTGAACTTTGTTTTCATAGTACGTAAGTAAAGGCCAGTGGTATAAGTTTGAAAGTTCAGCGATGAAATTCTGCTAATTTATTCGGAAAATATCGTTTAGTTTATGCCATTTTTTTTACTCTACCTCATTGGCAACCCTATGGGTGCACAGTGGCGCCGCTGCGCTCTCGCGGTAACTCACGCGCGTGCGCCGTCTGTCACGCTGCGCGGGCGCACCGTACACAGTGACGTCGCAGCTGACGTACCGTCACATAGGTCAATTATGTTTAATGCACGCAAGTTGTAATGTCATTATTGTTTAGGAGAATGCGTGCAACAATTGTTTTATTTACTAGGTGTATTAATAGATCGGGGTTAACCTAAATACTCTATTGTTGTTATAAAGTGAAATGTTCAGATGTTAAAAGGCTTTTTTTGGTATGCTGATAATTCCCAATGGAAGATAATTAAAGCGATAATTATAGTTGTAGCGTCAGCTCTTTATGCGCGGGCGCATGCAACTCAAAAATATGAGTAATAAATATGACATAGTCCAGCTCCCTAATCTAAATATATAAAAGAAGAAACTGAATCAGCGACAGACTAATTATCAACGCACAGCCTAAACCACTGGGTCTAGAGATTCCAAATTTGGCACGTAGGTTGCTTATGAGGTCTAAAGGTGCACTAAGAAAGTATTTTTGGAATTTTCTCATAGAGGAAACTAATTAATCTTTTTTGATTAAAAACTACTAATACTACGAGGGTGTACTTAAGAACTTTACAAAAAAAAACTTGCTATTGAGTCCTCAGCACTTTAAATTACATATTCTCTGCCGAAAACTAGCAATTGAGGTGTCAAAAGCGCTATAGGTCTTGCGCACACGTCGCTACAGTGCCTACCGCAGGAGCGTTCTGTCTCTGTCTTGTTAATATCTTATTATGGTCTGACAAACGACACTTATTTATTTGCATTTCGTTTCACAATGCTAGAAAGGATAAATGGTTTGTTGTATGTGTATGTGCACGGAAGTGTCTTAGCCAAGACTCGCTCAGGGAAGTATTACTTCTGACAGTTCAGGACAGTTTAATAATTCTACAAGTTTAAATACTTTAACTAATTCATAAACGTACGATGAACCTATTTTGGTTAAAGTATTCATTGTTTAATGTCATAATGACTGATAAAGACAGGGCATATTTCAAGCACGCTTTAGCTATTGCGCGTTTATGAATAAGAGAGTTAGTTTCGTGCAAATAGAAAGTGGCAAAACTATGTTAATATTGAATAGGTTTTTGATCTTGTAATATTATTATTGATGGTTTGTATCTCTCATTAAATTTAATGACAGAACCAAAATAAGGAATTTGTTAATCAGACCCCTTTATCTTAAAAGGAGGGGTCTTGAGCCCAGAATTGGAACAATATCTAGGCTGATTTGATTATAGATTTATAGGTATATCTACAAGTGGTGAACAGTTAATAAACCCCCCTATTCTAAGATCTTAGAAATCCACTCACAAACGAGAGTACATCCCTACTTTCACTTATTTAACAAAAACTACAGTTAACCCGTTAACTCGCCTGATTCGGTTAAATTTGTTAACACTTTCTATGCCAAAATCTCCAATTGCCATATAAAAACGAGCCAAGTTTGTTAAATTCGTTAACTATTAATTAACGCGGATTACAAAACTGCGCCGGCGCGTGTGGGCGTGGCTTCGATATTCATTCATAAGTAATAACCATACACATAGTTTTATATGAAGTAGAATAGTGGTTATTTTGTTATCGTATAATTTATATTTATAAGCTATAACTATGTATGTCTAATAAGGTTTAATTTAGCGCAAACTTGCGGTTATGACTGTTATAACTGTAGAATTATTATTTGCGGTTTTATAAATTATGGGTATGATTCAATTTATATATTTATATATATTCACTATGTATCATTAGTATAAGTTTCGTTCTCCTTATATGGTTATTTCAATCCAATTTAAAAGCATTAGTACCAATTTCACAAAACATTTTTTTTTATGGCATTGAGAAGGCAAACGAATACACAGGCCACCTGATGGTAAGTGGAAATTGTGACCCATAGACATTCGCATTCACAAGACGAATCTGTAATGAACGATTTAAACCCAAAGTGTTCAGCTAATGTTAAGTATATTAAGTATCATTTTCACCAAACGATGTTAACCACTTAACAGACAATTAGAGCGTTAACAGCTGTCAAAATGTATGAACTAATAGTCGATAAACCTTGATTCTAAATGGCTAGCATAGAGGCATTCCATCTTAGTCCTCAGGGTTGGCAACGCATTTGCAGTCTTAGGCTTGCAGTCTTGTGAATGCGAATGTCTATGGGTCACAGTTTCCACTTACCATCAGGTGGCCTGTGTGCTCGTTTGCTTAACCTATGCCATAAGGTGTTTTGCGTTCTCCATTCCATTAAAAAGGGAATATAGCCTCTACGTCTATACGTGACATGTGATACTACGTACCAGTCCAGTGTAACTTGATTCTAGTGGCAACTATTTATCATTAATTTAACCGATTTTAATTATCAAATAGATGTAGCAATAAACAACTAAATGAAGATTAAATCCTGAATTGAACCTTAGTCCCCGGAGCCAAAGGTTCCAGCTTCCTCGTCTCGTAAACTAGTCGACGAGCTATTATATTCGGTCGTTATCAGCTGTGTTATCTTGTATGAGAATTTGAATGGCGCTTCCTGGGAGGTGAACTTGTGACCTTAAGTAATGTAAGAGTACCGGTGTTGTGAAACGTTCATGGTAGATGTGAATGACTGATAAGAGAATAAAGGAATTGTTATAAAAAATGGAGTCATAGACTTTTCTTATTGTTGTTTTTAGTTAGATGCGCAAGATTAGGATGTATTGGAAGATTGGTTCAATTGGTATACTATATATAATGCACTCAGGAGCAAAAACAACGGGTCACAGTGCATTTTTGATACTAAAGAAGCTATTTCGAAGCCTTGGTTCCTCGCCAGGGAATGCTTTTAGTGAAATCTGATGATGAATACCCCGACTATCGATACAGGACTTCCAGAGTGCCTAGGATACCCAACTGAATGAATCTGCGGTTAACGCCGGAATTGTGCATGTTCAGAAAAACATCTAAAATGGCAATAAAATGTAAGGAAATCCAAGTGCTGACCCAAACTCTCCCGCTGTGGTGTTAACTGATTGTGCGATCAGTTAGGTATCTTAATAACTTTTGACCTCCTCTATTGAACCTCGCAGTACCCACCATTAAAACTCACTCAAAACAACCCCTGACGAGGAACCAAGGCTTCAAAATAGTCTCGTTTGTATGAAAAACGCACTCTGACCCGGTATTTTTGCTCCTGAGTGTAGTATAGTGATACAGTTATAGTTCTTCAGTTCTTTTGTTTATTTTTATGTACTTAAAATGATGACACTAGCTTAGTATTCCTACGAAGCTAGCGGTCCCGGGTTCAAATCCCGGTGAGGGCAGATATTTGTTCCTGAGTCTTGGATGTTTTCTATACAAATAGGTATTTCTCTTAAGTTAATTTATCGTTGTCCCATACCCATAGTAAAGGCCTAGAGATTAGATTCGGTTTTAGTTGAATTTGTGTGACACTGTGCCTTGTTTTTTTTTTCAAGCTGTACATATAAATCTTCTGTGGTGAACCGTTATTTTTTTGAGTGTGTTTGGGTGAGACCCCTTGGATAGTTTAGATTTACAATTGGACCCGGTAGGTGGCGCAGCGATCGTACAGGACAACGTATGGGCCGCTAGTGGTTTATAAACAAACACGATATAATACAGTATTTAAATATTCAACGATTTTATACAACACCCCGACAGCATCGCATCGCAGTTCTCAGTATTCCTGCCTATATCCTACCGCTTGCTTATCCATGCGTCGCACGCGCATCTTTTTGCGTCTGTAGACTACGCAGAATGTCTCAATACCCCTATTGCTTGGAGACTTCGCTATTTTAAAGACACGTTATAGGCGCATGCTGACACTCCTAAGTTTAAAAAAAAAAACTAAACTTTGGGCTTGTGCTATGGTTATGTATATACTTATATAGAGAATTACATCCTTAAATACTCGCGCTCATGATACAAATATTTGTCCATACCGGGAATCAAACCCGGGACCGCTAGCTTCGTAGACAGGGTCACTACCAACGAGGTAAAAAAAAGCAAATACAACCCCCTAATTTCTGAGCCCAGTTAAGTAAATGACAAATTAACACGACACGAGTCAAAAACGTGTTTGAACCGGTACTCCTATAAAGTATTCAAAACACGTTTTAGTCTTGCCTAAATTACTTTTTTATGTCTTGATGTTAAAGATTAAGAAGGTGTTTAAAGATTGTTTGAGGTTAGTAGTAACACGATGTATAAGAAAAAAAAATAGCACAAAATTAAATTAAGACTTATTCAACTCAATGATTTCTCTTTTGATTGTCACTATTGTAGGTAATAAGTTATCGTCTAATCAATACAAACAAACAAACTGACAAATCCCCACTAAGAAGATATAATACCTAACCTAGCAAATATTACCATCTTTCTTAAGCCATGAAGAAGGCGGCCATTAGCAATCTCAAAACTGCAAACCTAAGATTGAAACTGCGTTGAAACCCTGCGGACTAAGATGGAATGCCTGTATAATTCCACCGGTTGTCTTATCCCGCCACTGGAACACAACAATACAAACACTGGTGCTTACCGGTTTGTTAAAGGATAAGATGATGGTAGCAATCCGGATGCACTCTGAATAAAGCCCTACCACCACTAACTACCACCATCCACCATTATTTGACATGAATTGGCAGATCTTTTACATAAAGTAGATGTAAGAATGGCTTTTATAATAGCTCCTTTTGGAACTTTACGAAGCATCTAGTGACAGTGACAATTTAAGTTTTTGTAACAACTTATATTATTTAACGTTAAAGCTGTTTTTTTCATCGTTTAATTTAACATCTTAATTATCCTGTAAATATTACCAATTTCATAATAAATGTAAAAGCTAAAACGAGGAGGAAAAACAACAAATAATAAGGATAATTTTCTAATAGGCTTGATGTTTACGGACAAACATATATGTGTGAATGTGGGTTAATGGTTTTATAATAAACACATGTCATGATTTAACTATAAAAGTCCACTATCAGAATGGCAAGTGTAATTGGTGTAAACCGTTCTTGTTCAATAAATAAATAAATAAATACATACAGGGTAAACCACGAAACACGATGACGCGCGACTGCGAAATGTACTTACAAGGAAAGGTACCCAACTGTCCGGCTCCGATGTTGTTTATTTTGATTTATGTTAGAGAGTAGTTTAAAATAACAGACACGTATTATATTTTAGCGGCCCAAACTCAACTTGTTGGGAGAAATTGACCTCCAAAGTACTGAAAAATGACTAAACCCTCTAACAAATATAGTTTTTTTTTTAAATTGCAAGTTTCATAGTGGCTTGATTATAAATGTTTAAGAAGATAAAAAAAATGAACACGTGTTTTGTTATATCGGCTAAAACTCATATTTAATAAAAAATATCATTCAAAGATCATCGAAGATACACTTTCTTTGGTATCTTAGTTTAAATTATTCGCGTATAGTGATTTATGTGTAAGTAATATAGGAAGCCGAAACAAAAACACACGAGTCAATTGACAGACGGATGAAAATACGCGCAGACCCATTTTGCATGCATCAAACACCACATTTTTGTGAGATGGGCTAAAAGAGTCATACACACTCAATAGTTAAAGGCTTGTGTGCACATACGTTATTTTTTGTTTGATAGGACTGAAGTAAACCTGACGCTGTTTATGCGGATATGGGGATTGTGGGTCAGCCAGAAAATCAGGCCTTAAAAACGTTAACTCCGGGTATGTCCACAGGAAAGACGGTACCTAACCTAAATCTGTGTGTTGTTCATCATCATCATCATTATCAGCCGCAACACGTCCACTGCTGGACAAAGGCTTTCCCCAAGGTTTTCCACAACGATCGGTCCTCTGCTGCTGTCATCCAGCGGTTTCCCGCGACCTTTATCAGATCGTCAGTCCACCTTGTGGAAGGTCTGCCAACACTTCGTCTCCCGGTTCGCGGTGGCCGCTCTAGAACCTTTCCTTTCTCTTTATGTTGTTCTACCCAAACATATTTTATGACAAATTCTTCTTGGACTTAACCCGGCGAGCATGACGTGAAAAAAAGTTACGTCAAGCATGAGGCAGGGTATGACATGCCCGTAACGTAATGTACCGTAAAATAGTTTATATTGATTTTATTTTGTATTTTGTGATGTATATTGTTTATTAAAGGATTATTTAATGAAATTTAATCAAACACAAGTTTTAATCATGAAATTATTTTCATTTATTAGTGTTTCCCTTATACTATGTAATTATAGTAACAAAAATATTAATGTTTACAAAAAACCAACAAATCAACAAAATAAACAGTATTTATAATAAAAATCAACTTTTTACTAAAAGATAACGAGATCCTCTCTTTAATAAAGCATAGAAATATTTTTTTTATGTGTAAATTATGCTTAATCACTACTGTTCACATCAGCACAATTCCCGCACATAAATTTTGCATGCTCCATACATATGGGCTTGCTGCAAGCATTACAAGAGTATTTGGTTTTTCTGTCTTTCTTGTATGGACAGTCCTGGCATCTGACATAACGTCCAGGCACATTCACCTGGCTAGGTGAAGGTTCGCCCACTTGTTTTGCGAACTGGATAGATCAGAGAAATCTGATCCTACCTCCTCTAACATGACACGAATCCTTTCTTCTTGCCTCTCATAATCCATTTTGATGAAAAACTAAAAATAATAAAAGAAACAACTAAAACAAATGAAATAAACTCAAATCTATACATCGCAACCTTTAAATAAGTAAAAAAAATGAAAAACAGAAATTTAAATGACTACGTAAAAAAAATACGTCTGAAATGACGCAGGGTGTGACATACCCGAAGCAGGCCCGTGCACGTATATTCGGCGGACGGCTCACGTCGCACCGCCATCACGCCACTATCCCCTCCCGCACACCCCTCCCTCCAGCTACTGAGTGGGCTAGTGTTCTCAGGCAAAAATTTTAAAAATGCTAGCACTTTTTAGTAATGTCAGGGTATGAGATACCCTGAGTCATGCTCGCCGGGTTAAGAGTTTATAAACTCTAGTTTTCTAGTAAGGGTTCACCAAATTGAACCCCGAACCAGTGCATCACGTAAGCCTGGGACCCTCGGCTCCCGCGCATACCGAACACGATCTCAGCGCACGAGCGGCGGCGGAATCCCACGAGCACTCACGAACACTAATTCGTGCGGTATCGGCCATCTGCGCCAAACATGCCCACGCGCATCCATGGTTTTTAAGGCGAGTTACATTAACTGCCTAGCTACTCAATGGCCATACAAAATGGACCCTTAAGTGTGCTCTTGGCGTTTGGTGAAGCGGTTTAGTCAGTGACAATGTTTGTTGATCTGTCCTTTTATAGAGCTGGTGATTTTCTAGATCAATGGTGTGGAAAATTTAACCGTTGTTTGTCAACGCATGGAGATCGGACCTTAAGTAAGGCTTAGCTGAATAAAGGTTAAGTATTTAGGTAATTTAAAAATAAAAATAGATTGCTTCGTGGGCTTAAATTAATATTATGTATAGGTGTACAATTTATGGTTGCAGCTTAACATATATTGAATATATGTATATTTGCCTGTATGGGAGTATGCTGATTCTATACTTAATAAGCGACTTACGAATATAACGTCCCTAAAGGTACAAGTAATAATTATAATTTTATAAAGATACCTAACTAATCACAGTTAAAAGTTACTATTTGTTCCCTAACTGCCGGTTAAGGCCACGTTTAGCTAATTCCAGTTAACGAACTGTTAACAGCCGGATTGAAATCTCCGTGGGCCGGATGTGGCTAATTCACGCAATACGTGCGCCCACGCACTTCATTGAGTGTTTTGGGTGCCCAAAACAAGCGCAGCGGTAAAAGTGTCAGTGGGTGCGGTAGACACGTGTGACCGAGAGGCGCTAGTAATACTTTTTTTTTCGTTGGAGCCTCGCCTCGCCTTTACGCATCCCACCTTAATTGGGGGCTAGGTTGGATATGATGGACTCCAGAGCAGAAGGCTCAGACTACTGTCTAAAAACCCAACGGGATGCCACCTCCGTCGTGTTGGGGCGCCACTGGATCACTTCCCAGCACTCGACGATGACGCCCTGACGGTGTTCTCGGCCATTGGATGCCTCCGCTGGTCTGAGGCATCCTCAGTCAAATGGTCCGTTAGAGAGAGTACAAGGTTCCGCGACCCTTGCGCTCGGGCACCATTATGGCGGAGGGTGTAGGTGCGCGTAGCTCCGCCGCGCTCTTCCCTGCCTTCTAAAGCTGGTTATACCCAAGTTAACTCCAGTTTTTATGGTATTTTTTGAATAAAAAATCTAAATACCTAATGTGTTTTGTTCAGGATTAATAAACTGACCACACATGTCCTTTTTTATGGCATTGATATAGCCAACTTGCACATCTAATGATACAGTTAGGAGCGAAACTAGGTGGACAGTCGAGAAGCTCAAAATAATCTACACACGATTCTATTGTCAAGAGAATAAGATCGTGAACAGGAAATTTTGAGCTATTTGACTGATTAACTACTTTGACTGTACTACGTCTGTTCTGTTCTACTTTCTTAATAATTCTTTAAAGTTCTAAAACTCCACGGTTTCATGTTATTTCACACTAAGCAGGTTTATTTTTTTATAGATGGCAAAGTTTTTCTATAGTATTCTTTTACAGTTACAGGCTGTTTTTGGTAGATTCCAATCAACGATTTTGTCTGGAGCACAACAATACGTTGAGAATTACACAGAAATTATGTCGCGTAAACCCTACGCTACTAACGTCCAATAAATCATAATAAAATCATACATACCTTACCAACCTACATACCTGTGCTGTGGCACAAACTGTCACTGGTGAGGCAACCGGGAACCGAACCGACACCGGGTCGCCCACGACGCCTACACCACCCACGACTAACTACCGAACATGTCGCAAGCTATGCTAATGATAATCAAATTTGAAGGCATTAAATATTTTGTATCACTAATGATCTATCAGACGTAATTGAAAATCAATATTGATCGGGTCACACGGGATACGTTTGAAAATACAACCAAATTTCGATCTAGCTGGGTCCTAGCTACGAGTATATGAGGGAAAACTCAGTCGCTAGGTTGAATAAAAACCAACAGTTTTAAATAAGAAAGAGGGAGCAAAATGTATGATCTTGGTAGACACCAAACAAAGCCGACAGTTTATTTTGACTTTAGCAATATATAAAACGCTAGAAAACAATACTGTTAAGGGGCTCTAACTTTAGATCAAGCAAGTAAATACCGTCCACGGAAGACACTGTCATTGTAATACCTAGGCTAGGCTAGGTTTGAATCATTCATCTTCTTCATTTTCTATACTGATGAATCTTCGCATTGTCTCTATTCAAGCTACCTTATTATCTATTTAAAGTAAAGTCATTGTTGTGGTACAAACTTTTAACTTATTTCAATCGCATTGTTAGGTATACATTAAGTACTTACACAGTAAAGACATTGTGAGCACGTTAGACAAACGTAATTATAGTGTATATAATAAGGCGTTGTTTAAACTTGTAATTAATTTAAAACAACCGGTCAACTAAATAATAAATATTTAAATATCAGGGGACAATGTCACACCAATTGACCTAGTCCCAAAGTAAGCTCTAGGCACTAGGCACCGATATAAATACTTATATAGAGAAATATATACTTAAATACATAGAAAACAACCATGACCCAGGAACAAATATTCGCGGTTATCACACTGCCCTTAAATTTTAACCTAAAATTTGAACCCAGGACCGCAAGCTTCGTAGGCAGGGTCACTACCAACTAGGCCAGCGCGTCGTCACGTCCAGTAATTATATTTCAATTTGTATTTGATTTCGAATTGAAACAGCGCAAGCTTACACTAGACGATTATTTAGTATTTTATGTTTTTCGTCACGGTTTGTAATGTAACTTTTATGTTTTACTGTTTTTGCAATCAACATAAACCAAAATACGTTTCTTGTAAAGGGAGCCAGTTTGTTAATTCACTTTCTGGTTTTTTTCTTTGTTAGTAAATCGCTGTAATAACACATTTAAAAAACCCGCTTATTACAGTTCCAAAGATACGACGGACGGACAGCTGAGACATTAATAGGGTCCCATTAAGCTCCCTTTGGGTATTAAACGGAACTCTAAAAACATTTAAGTAGATGAGGATTTACCCTTCTATTTACAAAGGCTTCCTGAATTGCAACAAATCTCTATAACAGTATTAAGTCAAAGGAAATACTTGATTAGTAATTCGAGTGAAGGCCCTCTGTAACGCGAGACGCATCCGACAGATCGCATGTCATCCCTCTCGCTTGATACGTGACTTTCTTTTTATGCGTTTTATCGCAACTTTTTAACACATTATTAAATTACAGTAATAAAATTATCAAACATTGAAATTTTATGAAAAATAGAGTGATTTTCTCCATTTTTTTTTGTGTGTAATTGTAAAAGTTTGCATAAAAAATCGAGAAAAAAAGTGTGATTTCGCGTTACAAGTTTTTTTTCTATTAAACTATGAGACACATAGGTTATATTGTTATCTACTTAAAATCTTTTGTATGAATAACATCCTTAAACTTTTAGTCCTTATTCCATTGCATTTTTTGATATAAGTCCACTGCGCGCCCTTTTTATTTCCACTAACAAACAACTAAGACTTAAAAGATTTCTTGTTAACTAATTTCGAAATGACAAGTTTTTGCCATCGCTTAAAGCATTTAAATAGCAAATAGTATGACATCAGCAGGAAACTAGTTCGCAGTACAAATATGCTAACGCGTTTTGGCAAAACTCGTTTGTAGGTTTGTGTTCCACGGCCACAATCCTAACGGAGTTTAGCTGGCAGATAATTAAACATTTTAACAAATGAACTGCGGCAACAGTTAGTTATTATACGGTGACGGAACCAGTAATGGACGAGGACCAATAATGAGATTATTATTTTACAGAAGATGAATTCATTGGTTTTGCAAGAATCAATTTAGGGCCGTATGGAATTTGAATCAAGAATGAAGTGCTGTGACCTTAGTACAGTTATTACTTACGGTGGATATGTGGTTCTTTCATTATGTATCCACATAACAAACACAAAGAGTGTTAAATGATATAACTTGCTTACTTGTCTAATAAACCAAAAAACATACTATTACCAAAATGACTGAAGAGCGGATCTATAATATTCAAGTTTACGTCGAACAAAAAATGCCATCAGAATTGATACAGCCTTTTTTATGGCAAGAAAAAGGCAAATAAGCTCAAAGGCCATCTGATCCAATACCCATAGACTGCATTCTCAACACTAGAATCAGAAGACTGCAACCCTAAGGTCCGTATTAATAAACTAATCTCAACTCTAATGCTCGTCTCGAGATGCGTCAAAAAAGACAGTGTTGTATGGTTTGGCGTTTACTTTGACGTATCTTTTGACGGGCCTCACAGTCAAGATGAGTTTATTTAAACGGCACTAAGACTACACATGCGTTGCCAAACTGTCAGAATGCCTCTTTGCTAGTAATTTCACCGGTTGCCTTATCCCCACACTGGAACACAACAATGCGAACACTGCTGCTTGGCGGTAGCTTAAAAAATAAGATAGTGGTAGCGATCCGCACGCACCCTGCACAAGATCCAACCACCAGCCACAACTACGAGTATTTGACATGAATTGGCAGCCCCACACCCCAACACAACCTTGCGAACACTGCGTACCCACTGCTGAGCTGAGATATAAGCTATATAAAACTTTATTGCTAATTTTAGTTAAACCATCGCATTCACTATCTTTTAGCGGCGTGTAACTCGCCTCTATTTGTCTTTATTATGTTGTTTGGTTGTCAAACAAACCTTGAAGCTAAACGTATGGTAGGCGTCAACATTCCGTCTCTTCTTATTTATTCCGGTGTGAAAGAGACGGTTTACTAAACGCTGTCACCTCTGGTGTTAAAATAGCCTGTTTATTTTAAATGATCAAATGACCGGTTTCAAAAGTATCCGGTGATATTTACCAAGTTTGAATATTTGCGTACTTGGAGATAATTTGAGACATTTATACTTGAAATTTGACAAGATACTATGTAACTGAATCAATAGGGTAACCATGATGCGTTGTTGAATATCTAATAGTCCCGAAACTGCAAAGTTAGATCACCGAGGGGATTTAAGTGGATAATTTACGAAAGAGAGGTCCTATAATACTACTACTTGTCTTGTATAGTCGACCTAGAAAATCCGTTGCTACTTGGATAGTCTAGGGGTACTCAGAAAGGATTTTTCATAAATCGACCCCAACGGAAAGAATTGACAACATTTCATATTTTCAAGACTTCAATTTTATTCGTTTTATAGATACTGTTTGGAAGGAGGAAGACACTAATAGTTTTAAATTTTCTCTAGAATGAATAATTATTTTATTATTAATTTATTAAGATGGACACAATGGACATATTACGTAAGTCCAATCTGTATTAAAAAAAATTAGTGTCAATGTCAAATTTGAAGTATGACAGCTTTTTTTCACGGTATTATATCTATTCAGGCTAGTATTGGTAAAACTCGATATTTTTTTTAACTTACTTGTAATTTTGTAAATCAAGAAAAATAAATCTAAACAAATATTTTGTCGTGTTCAGGAGGCAAAACCCTTTCGATTCGTATAGTAATTTGCAGGTGTCACAAAAATGAAATGTTGTCAATTACGGGAAGAAGCAGCAAACAAATTCTAAGCGTACGAAATCGGTTCCCGTCGTCTGTCCCTCTGTATACGCTAAGATCATTCAAACTACGCAATGAATTTTAATGCGGTTTCATCAATATATAGAGTGATTCGAGAGGAAGGGTTTCATGTATATTCAAAAAGGAACTAAATACATATTTAGTTCGGTTATTTCATACCTATTAATATTTGCTTGTTTGTAACGCTTTCACATCAGAGATATCCTCAATACCAAAATTAATTTAAATTGGTGCGGCCGAATAACGAATAAATGAATTTTGAAATATTAAAATACTGAAGGTCGAAATCAAAGTGTTATGTATTATAATAATTAGGAAATAGCGACTCCATGGATTCTGGAACTACGATTTGCCACCAAAAGTCCTAACTCTAATAATAACCTAAATACCAACTTGAGGTTACTTGAAATTCCTGAGAATATTAATGCGACGTGAAAGACGTGTTTCATTAGGATTTACACGCCGAACATTACTGGGTCGTTGCGGTTTAGGTTGGTATACAATAGCGAGGTCTAGTTACAGCCGCAATACGGACATACCGATAGTTTGACAGTCTGCTGTGTATTGTTGCTTGCGAAATACGTGTAGGTAAAGTACGTGCAGAGTTACTTTATAAATATGTGGTTCAAATAATTCAAATAATTCACATTGAATGATGACTGAAATGAGTAGTTTAAGATCTTGGGCCTAAAAAAATAAAAATAAAATTGTAAAATTTAAATTATAATGAACGATTCTCGAATTTGTGGTGTAACTTTAGAAGCGTAATTTTTCCGAATTATGTTAGACCAGGTACAGTAACAATAGGATACTGTGATTATAAATAAAGAGTTAAGTTATAGTTTAAACAATTTTTATTAACCCAACGTTAACCCATCATTTTATCGAATTTCACTATGTTTTCATAGTATTTTTAACATAAATAACGTAGGTTAGGTTACATTAGACTTGAAACTACCAAAAAAAATTCCTTTGCGGCGAGCGATGCCTTTCAATGAAACGAAAACTGTGCGGTGTTTAGATAAAATAATACGTACCCAAACCCAACATTTTCAATAGCGTTAAACTATATATAACTTAACTTGCGCCATAATTCGCAGAAAGCTGTCTAGACAAAACATAAACACAACTAAACACGGCGACACACATCAGCTTCTGTTGCAATAAATAACCCATATCTGCATACGTTGAAATGTCGATTGAATCGAGCATGGAGCCGATCCGGGCACTCGATACTACCCGATAGTCGATTGAATAGACATTAAACCGAGTTGGAAGCATCGCACGACATTAACGCGTCTCGTGGTGTGGCATAAATCAATGAACGCATCTTGCGTAGGGTGACAAAGATTTCGATTTTTGGTGGAGAATAAGTATTTTAACTTTATTAAATTAAGTGTATTTAATTCGGTTATTCTCCCATGCATGCATCCGGATTCAATTAAATATTACGATACAATCGGAGTGATCACAAGTCGCAAGAGTGTAATGGGTATTTCTAATCATAAATATGGTGTGGTTGCTTCGTAAATAATACCTAAATCCATTATAATGTTATTAATCAGTTACCCATTTATGTTAGACTTACTTCAGACAAGGATTTATTCGAATCTTAAGAATTGAATAAGCAGTTTCACAAGTAAGTTTTTTATTATTATTAAAATGAAGTAGGTATTTCTGGGTATAAGTGTTCTAAGAAAAAAATGCCTAGAGTTATTCAATGTCTGCATGTAATTATTTTCCTGTTCTCATTCTGGTTCGTGGTAACCCACTCTAGCGCCGCAATCGCGCTGGGGTCGACTTTGATGCGCGCGCGCAGAAGCGCCATTTATTTTGATTCCGGCCGGGTCAATGACCTCGGCATCTGCAGTCAGTGCGTATTTGTTTTATTGCAGTCACCAGAATCAGCTGTTGAACAGGCATTATTGCAGTTTTGCGCATCTTGCAAAAAAGTTAGTATATATTATTCACATTGTGGGTGGCATGAAATGGCAGCTGAAAGCAGAGCAGATTAGCAGTACAATATCAGTCTACTTTTTATTTTAATTAAGAAGATATTTCAAGACGGCAATAACCTCTCAATCGATTTCGTTAGGCGTTAGAAACTTTAAAATGATATTATTTAATTTATTTACTTACAACAAAATTCAATTGTTAAACATTTAATAATCGAGAGATCATTCGGTTAGGCGTGAAACTTACAACCTGCCTTGGCATGCATAAAATGCATGGGTAAAGTCTTTTCCCTTATTCATAACCGTACTTTAAAACCTATTTTAGTTAAATTATGCGTTGTCACTTTCTGTCAAATTCAAATGTTATAATGACAGATAAGGACTGAGCATATTTCAAGCCGTTTAGCTATTGCGCTTTAAGGAATAAATTAAATAGTGCCTCAAAAAGTGTTCAAAACGACGGTGAAAACCACAACAATATCCATCGAAATAACAAGCAGACACACGCCAAAGGGAACTAATAATAATGATATGGAGTGATGATAATAAATAGCCATAAAATATCAAAGAAGATTTTACGCTTTTATGCTTTAATTTAAATTTAGAGCATCGTTGATGAGTCGAAAATAGATAATAGAGTTGCCCCATATTACATGTAAATATAATTAAATTTCATAAATATTGATCAGGGCATCAATCAGTGGGAAGTGGGCCAGTGCCGGGCACTTGTTGCTGATTGGTCATCCCGTTTGTTGCTTGATTGATTGGACCAAGCACGTGGCCGTTAATTAAAAAAATTAACTCATCAAAATCTTACAAATTCACTGACAAAGTCACTTTGGCCGCCGACGGCGAAAAAGAAAGTGAGGAATTCTTAGTGTCAAAGGTGCATATACGTGCTGTACTGGTCCGAGCTCGTTTCCAATCATAAATTCATCAATCAACGAAAGCTACTCTAAGAATTATTTCTTGAACCTCCGATAGAAACTACATAAACACATGGAGTTTGATAAACTGCTATAAGTTGCCGCGTTGCTTCAGATCATTAGAATATGCTTGATAATAAAATAATATCAAATCATTTATTTATTGCATGATATGCCCACCGTGTATAAAATAGAAATTCTATTCTTAATACCACAGCCGATTATTTAAGGAGACTTCATTATAAGAGCATCGGAATAACCATCATCGCCTGTGCCTATTACGGAAGACACATACTTAGTCGTTTCCTATTTAGACAGAACTCTAAAATTAGCCACGTTATTGGTAGGAAGTATCAGATGCAACTAACGCAGAGAATGCGTCAGAACATTGAGTCGTTGCTCTTGAATATATTAAAATCAACCCATTTGGCAGACATTTTTAAGACTTAATAGCTCTGGTTCTTGCAGTTTACTCATTCATCACAAATTTTATATACCCCTTCAATAAAAAAAAACAAATGTAAGTACATATTATGACATATAACATTGATCGGTTTTGTCTATCAGTACTGTTAGTAGTTAATAATTGTGGCTGTTATATACATTTATTTACGTATTTGTAAAGAAACTCGAGAACCGATGTGCGTAGTAATACGGGTTCTTTACAAAACAAGCAAACATTATTTTTTTAGTTCTCACATTCAAGTAGTCAATTAGAAGTCAAACAATCGAGCACACGAACGCAGGAAACGCGCTTGAGTAGATATTTGGGAGCCCTTGACATCTTCACAACTGGTTTTAATTTGATCAATTGTAGTTTGAGCAATCTTGTCAATAGATGGCAGTAATTTGTACGCCTCTTGTTCTTTGAGAATGTCTCTATATTTCCGAGAATCATAGTCACAGTGGAAAAAAATGATGAATGCATAATATTCATGTTGCCAAAATTTCGTTTAGGATTTTTACTGTGTTTTTATAACGGATATTCACGACTAAATATGAATATTCATTATTAAAACGAGTATGTTTGTCATATTGTGCGCCGTTTGCTGTGAGGGGAATGTATATTTGTCTGTGTGAAGTGGCTCGCAAACAGCATGATGATATTGTCGTGTTGGCCAATTAGCGCGGTTGGAAAATGTGTTCGAGTGTACATATTTCTCAATAAGCGGTATAGTTGGACTCGTGAACGAGATTATCACAGCTGTATTTCAACACATGGTGTAAACGCTTTGAGACCTCCAAAGTGACTCTATTTGGTTGAAACCTGAAATACCGCTTTATGCTACTATACATCATAGAACATAGAACTCTGTCATAATGACAGCGTTAAGTCTCACGAAAAAAATAACGTCAGAATTAATCATTGACTTTTCGCGACAGGGTTCTGTTATGTAGTAAGTATAAAATTAAGTCGCCTTCGCTGTCGGTTCGCTTAGATCTTTTAATATATTTTTTTATAAAAAGTTCTGGATTTTATTCGGGTGTTACAGAAAACTCGCACTAACCGAAGCGAAGCGAGGGCGGGTCGCTAGTGTGATGTAAGTACCTACCTATTTCATCTTGATAAAGTTGGCTAGATTAAGCCATAAATGTTAGCGTTCATTTTGTTAAAAAGCATGCATCGAGAACAAAAACAAAACACTCCTGGCATTTTTATACGAATACGATATTGTTTTCTTTATTTTTCCAATTTTAAATCTTATCACAATCGTTATAGTATTAATTACTAGTCAGCCATTTAAAAACGTGTTTGATATAAAACCATTAGCGGCCTCATATCAGATTTTATAATCACTACTAATAGTTGTCTAATTTATTTTATAAATCACTATTAATTATAAAAATATTCATATCGTAGTAGACGAGGGGCGCAGCTTGTGAACTACTTTTAATTAAGGGTCCAGCTCGGGTTTGTTAATTAGTAGGTAACAATTTGGTAGTTACAAAATACTTCTTTAATATGCGTTTTATTTACAGAAGTAGATACAGGTGATATCATTTTAATTTTATGACCCTATGTATAATGTCAAATCTCGTATACCATACATGATAAAATTTAATCTAACCAAAATGTAAGTTTAGGTATTAGGCAACACGAATGCCCATTTGCTTTGTGCAGCGTTTGTAAAATTTATTGTCACCTCATATAGCGTGCTGTGACTTTTTACTTGAGCATCTTAACTATAACTTATTGAATGTCCTTAATGTATGTATAATGCCAAAACCCAAAGACTTTTTTGTTATAAAATAATCAAATTATGTGTAATTAAAAGTAATAGGTAATGTGTATGTAATTAATTCCATTGTTTTATTGATAGCATTAATATGCACCCAACTATAACGTTTCAATTGTATGAGATCGGGTGACCATGAATTTGTAACAAAATGAATACATAATTATTGTGCAAAATGTCGCCGTATTGACTAGTACGAATAATATTTTTGTATAAAACTTCAAAAAGACATTTTGAAAACATATAAGAATGTTAAGTGACAAAGCATCAAACCGCCATACACAATTTGATGTATGTGACACTTGAATCAACACTGTAACTATGGTCGTAGTCCTAGCATAAAAGTGTTATGGTGAAGGCATCTAAAACATGCGTGTAAAATGGTCACAATGCTCTTTTGTGCGTCGGTCTGCGCAGGCGTCGCACCGTGACGCGTCACGAATTTTGACAGCTTCTGTGACACAAACGTGTGCATTGACAGTTTTCATTGAAATTTAATATCGTTGATACGTTTCAATGTCTGAATAATAGGTCATTGAACATGGAAATGTTAATTTACTAACACTTGGGAATTGAAATATTGGGTTATCTAACGGGACACAATATTCATATTAACATTTTCTTAAAGCAATGATACGTATCAAGAATTTATAAAGTGAAGTACCTAAGTAATAAATAAACAATGATGATAGATAATTATCATTGTCTACCGTCTAAATATTATTAGACTCAATAATGTATTTTTTAGTTTCTAGGTACTCAATTGTAAACTAGAAAACAAAAGATGCGTACAACAGAGTATTTGCAGGAGGGCGCGTTGATCGCGGAGAGGCGCGTGCGCACCGGCGCGGATCACTGCGCTATCATTTGTTTCACATTACTATTACACGCCCGGGCGGCTTCCGGGACGAAAAGCTTCGGTAGTTTTATTTTTAGCCTGTAATTATGTAGAATTGCTTTGTGTGGTTTACGTATTGTAAGAGAAATGTGACAAAGAAAGTAAAGTTACCGTTGATTTAAAAAAAAAATAAATTCGAATCATCATTACCTACACGAAAAAAGGAAAAAAGGAAAAGTATAATAATAATATTAATAAAATACGGATTTTTTAAACTAAAATAAAACAACTCATAAAACATGTCAAAATTGTTAAAATCGATTATAAGCTGTATTTATTTTCAAGTTTCAAAAACATTCTTCTATAATATTTTTTGCATGTGGTAAATAATGTGCGCATCGTAAGTTTCGATAAATAAACAACGCTTCGTGTGATACAAAAAAAGATAAAAGAATATTACATGCCATACAAAGCAAGTACTGATTTCATTATCTTAAAAGCATCAATTCATCTTTCAACGGCCAAAAAAAGGAGTAAGAAATAATTGATCCAATCTGTTCTGGTTAACCATCAACAGGAGGTTCTATATTTTTTATCCTCATAAGTAACCATGCCTACTCACAAAAAAACCAGTCCAACTGTAAAAATATTGGTGGTCACTTTTTTAATATTAGAAGAAAAATATTTATCCAATTTAAATAGGTCACTAGCGGAAATGTTTAATTATGTTTAATTCTGAAGAATCACCCTGTACACGATTGCTTGCCCAAATACGGCAGTCGACCAATCACATTAGGCCGATAACTGTCAAAACGGTTAATTATAGCCCATAACAGTTAAGAAATTGACGTTGTCAAAAGTGATGTCTTCATTCAAGACGGATCGCCGTCAATGGCTGTCATCGTTCGAGATTGATACACTGTAATTACGGTAATTTCTAAGTGTGTATAAGGATTTACATGAACATGCAATTTTGTAGAAAAATAAACTGGTTTTTATTCATGAGATTGTGTAAAAAATAAAGTCTTTATTATATTTCTGTCAAATTTTAGTAAAACATGCGGTGTTTTTCATTTTAATATATTCTTAAAGGACAGGTACGAGTATATATTATTTATACCATAAAAACTTAGGGAAAACATTTACGTAACGTATTTTCAATTCTTCTATTTTGAAAACCACTGTAGTTCCAATACGTCCAATTTAACGCTCTGCATATTCAAATATAAAGCTCCCATGCACCATAGATACCATCTCTAATATCTCAAGCGCGCACAATACACCTTTTACGTACATATCTTGACGAGTGCCATAATTACTGGCCACATCGTATAAGGGAAGCCATTAACTCTGAGGGAGATAATATCGTTTTCGGTGCCATTAACTTTTTTAAACAAACACGGGGCGTTACGGAGTTTCGCGATGCTCTTTAATTACAGTTGTCTGCCTTATCGGGTTCGCGATGACTTTAAGGTGGTAAGTAATTTTCTATAGATACTACGTCATTATATGCAAGCAGCAGGGGCGCTTTTATCGAATGTGATATGTAGAGAAATTAGTTTCCGTATTTGGACACTGGTGGCTGATAAGTTTGTGGATTCTTAAGAATTCTCGGCTTATATTGACGATGTGTTATTGGTTCTTGGAGTCGCCACGACTTTAATGGAATTTGTAATGTTTTTTATGGTGATTAATAATTTCTTTAAACAGTTTTCGATTAAATATAATAATATGTAGTAAAGGTGTGCTTTAATTTATTAGTTGTTACGAATGTTTGAGAACACATTCTTTACTTTTAAAAGCTTTACTCTTTTCGGTAGAGTAATTTCCATTGTTTCCTACTCTGAGCCTTCACTGATACGGCACGAATTAATTACAATTAAAATAAACAAATAAAACAACACTCTACTACTTGACAAAGTGTACTTTAAAACTAATCAATAATATTATGATAAAGACCTCATTAACACACAAAATATTTCAAAACAGTGTCGCAAGACAAAAGCATCCATCAACCTACGCTTCTAAACACATAAAACCTTTATTGCCTTAATATAACTTACATTAAAAAACATGATACAGGCATCTTAAAAAATATTAAAAAGGTTATGACTAATTTAGGAATGGAGTAAGAAAATGTTTGACTCATGACTAACGCTGACCAATTGGTAAGTGTTGTGACCATTACGGAACCATTTGAATAAAGTAGTCGACAGAATAATAACACGAGGT
This sequence comes from Acleris sparsana, assembly GCA_923062465.1. Taxonomy (NCBI): domain Eukaryota; kingdom Metazoa; phylum Arthropoda; class Insecta; order Lepidoptera; family Tortricidae; genus Acleris; species Acleris sparsana. The sequence continues at coordinate 17,553,081 of OV281290.1, forward strand.
GAGAGTGAGATGGTCGGTAGCGGCCACGGGTAATGTCAACAACACAAACCTTCAACGTCTCGACGTTATTCTGAAACTTAAAGCGGAGTAAGGACTATTTTATTTTGAATTGTGTTGGCCTCATTTATTATTTTAATTTTCAATAAAAGTAAATGAGTCTGATTTTGTACTTATGGCTTTTAGTCTTTTACATTAAACAAAACTATTTATTACCTTTATTTCGCAGATTTGCATCTAATTTATGGACATTATACATGCATTAGATGCAAATATTTTAGCACCTAATAATTTTTGAAGATTTCTTTAGTTCTAAAGAGATTTGTATACTTATTGACTTAATTTATTAATAAATTAGAGAATCACCAAACAAAACATAATTTAATTCCCAATATTTGTTAGTAATAATTTTCCTCAAATAATTAATGCTCGATAGACAACACCAAAACCTCCAATTACGAGTGAATAATGTAGCTAAATGACTCACGTTAATAATCTTACATAACATAAACACGAAATCACGTGTAATATTAACATAATGGTGTTCTCGACTGTCCGCAATCACTTTAAAAGCCTAACCCGTGCGTGATTAGGCGGGCAGGGCGGTACAGGGCGAGGGGAGGGAGGAGAGGGGGGGAGCTACTAGTCATTAGTCATTAATGTAGATTGTCATTACACGGTTTTGAAACTACAATCAAAACGGGACTGTCCACTTTTTGTAGATGATGTGGTCACCCAATCAGAAAATACTGAAAATTGTGTATGTAGTAAAAGTAAAGTAAAGGAAAATTATTCCTCCACCATGTCAAAGTGACGTAATTAATCAAAACGTAAGAAACTTCTTATGATTTGATTTTCAGTGTCGCTGTGACCTAGTCCAAAGTGGAGCCTGCCGTTGGGCCTAAATATTTTTGGTCAAATGTATCATGTACATTTTTCATTTGCCAAACCAATGTTATAAAAAAAATCAGAAATCATTTTAATACCATCGTGCAGAACCCTATAGGTTAAGTTAGGTTAATTTTTATAAAATCGTTAAATATTTACGGTTACAGAAAACAAAGCGGTTTGGCAATTGAAAATTTAGGAAATGATACATTTGACCAATTTTTTTTTGGTTTAACGAAATAACCTTCAAAGTGGTCTAGAAATTATTTTCCTTGACTGTACATTTCGAGTTTTGTTTGGAAGACTGTTTAAGTAGGAATAATGTCCGGAAATAGTTTGCAATTACTATTTTATATAATAATTGCAACTTTTACCTTAGTAAAATAATACACACTTAGATTCTCCATAATATAATAATAATTATATAGTTTTTTTAGATTTAAGCCATTCATGGATGAGCGTTTACTTTAGGAATCATTAAAATATGCAGACGGTCAGCAAAAAATCATTTTATAAAATGTTTCATTTATTTGCTAAAGTGCAACTTAATCAGTATTAAAAAGCATTTAACTGTTTAATTACTGAAATTAGCATATTAATGTGGCCGGTTCATTTTTAAAATAAAACCAGAATTTTAATTCCAATTATACCAGTCAATTCCACCTCCATCCAAAAAGGAATCAAGTACCTTTCAACCGCCTAACAAAACTCATTCTTCAATCACAATTAGTAAGGTCGTAATTATAAGAGCAATTTAAAATCATTGTGCCCTTTTTTCAAAGGGCAAATCTGGCGTGCTACTTTATTTTGAATCGTTTAAACCGATCACGAAACCGAGCGAACCTTTCATTACTCTCGGCGTGTCAAGAAATTAAATGTAATGGGTGCTTTCACTTAGTATTAATAATCTCCGTCAGGAGCTACAGGATCGCGTGGCGTGACAGGCATGACTGGTGTATTTCCATTATCTTACGAGAAACGTAACATATTTTCACTCCTTTTCCACCTTTCGTGGTGCCCATTTTACTACCCGTTCTTTAAGCTAGCTTTTGACGACGCGCTGGCCTAGTTGGTAGTGACCCTGCCTACGAAGCTAGCGGTCCTGGGTTCAAATCCCGGTAAGGGCAGATATTTGTGTGATGAGCGCGGATATTTGTTCCCGAGTCATGGATGTGTTCTATGTATTTAAGTATATATTTCTCTATATAAGTATTTATATCGTTGTCTAGTACCCATAGCGCAAGCCTAGAGCTTAGTTTGGGACTAGGTCAATTGGTGTGACATTGTCCCCTGATATTTATTTATTTATTTTTTTATTTATTCTAAAACCTTATAAGTGAACGTTAAATGTAATTGAAAGTGAAAGTGAAAATTGGACATGATCCTGATTTATTAAAATCATGTGGAAGAGAGGTGTAAAATGTATAGTCCTCGTAAATTATAGGAGGCAAGCATAGAAATCTACGACTAATGCCAGGGTTGTGATTCTCTTAAGCGTACTTTTCAACACAAGTAGTCCCGTCAAAGCGTAAAAAACACATTTTAGCGCGCGCGTTCTCTATGAGACAGCTTTATACGACATTGTGCTCGATCCAACTCTCAACTCACGCTACAGCTAATCAAATTGCAATTCAATAAGTATCTACTTCTGCCACTTTACATATTACTATAGAACGGCTGTATTTACTCCAATCGAAATTCCCTACCTATCTTGGCCGTTACATTAAACATTTCGTAATACACTGGAAACAAACCCAGTTCGCAAAGCGCATCCATCAGTTCTCGTCTCGCCGTTGCCGAATTAAATCCACCGGCGATAAATCCCTGGCCTCTAGAATTAAGTTATTACCGCCATTTCTCTTACAACGCAACATTGATTCCGTCGTACGCGCATGAAAATAATTATGTGAACCGTTTGGTGACACCGACACTTTTTATGTAAAAAATGTGAATTCATTTTTATGCTTAACGTCCTTTGTCGACCAGAAAATTTTGGTTTTACCTCATTCTTAATTTAAAAAGATTCTTGTTAGATTGGATGGAGTCACTTAACGCATATGTAATTCCTCTTCTGGTGTGTCAATCAATAAAAATGTCCTCTAGTGTTTGAAAAATCGTGCTAACGAAAGTTAATCCACACTCTTAATAGCTCTCTGACATGTACAGCGTGTTCTCTGAACCTAAACAACTTAATTATTGTGAAATATTTCTTCGCAGTCAACAACGTGGACAAGCTGGGCAACCCGATCGACCAGAAGGCGAACCAGTGGTTCGGAGCCACCCTCAGCAGCACTGGCAGGAATGGCGGACCCATTGTGGTGAGTATTTTATCATAACTATTAACATCATCGTCATATCAGCTGGATTACGTCCACCGATGAACGATCAAGAGTTAACCATATCCGGCTAATTCCTCTGACCTTAGTCTAAAATAAAAATGAACCATAAGTACGATACAATTTCTATGCCTTTGTTTCTGCTGCCGCCGCTCACCGCCGCTGCCGCCATTACGCAAACTCGTGACCAGGCCGAAACCCTTCAGAATAGTTTGCATAAGCTTAAAACAATAATACCTAGTTCTCATTAAAAATAAGAAACATATCGTATATAAATACAATATTGTATAAAAGTTACTGGATAAAATAAATAATTATTTCCCTTAAGAGCTAAGTCCTTGTCGGTGAAGTAACTGCCGCTTTTCTCCATTGTCGATACCAGCCTGTTCACTGAAATTACATTCGATTATCTATTTTCTATCTTCACATAAAAAACCTTCATGACTGACTGACTGACATCGGCAAACCTAATCCACTGTAGCTAGGGACTTGAAATTATGAAGAAAATAACTATACGCTTATGGATATACCAGCGTCCTTTATACATAATCTTCAACGTTAGAAAAGTTGCTCACGGACATTTTGCCATGGCAATAGAAAGAAGGGGTTAACTGCGCCACACAGTGTCCCTATAAACCCATATCACCTGATGACCTCACCGCTCCACTGACCTATGACCTATACACCTTCAGGTATACCCGCCATTACTGTCTTGGCGCACCCTTCCGGCCCACCCGTTCTGTCCACTGATTTGTATGAGTCGGCTTTGATTATTGGAATACGTTCATAGAAAAATTAAAAGGAATGATACTGATACTTAGTCTCAAAACGTTAATTGTATGTTAGTTTTTAAGGCAACTAGGCCTATATACCTTAGGGACTATTATAGATACTTATTTAAAACTCAAGAACATTTTAAAAAAAACACGGTCCTGGTTTATTTTTTTTCTGACTAGTTGCGATAAATTAAAAAATCGTTAAGCTTACATTATCTCCTATAATGTAAGCTTAACGATTTTTTAATTTACTCTGAAGCATTTAATTTTGTTGGTAAAATCTATTTTAAAACACTTACTTCTTGACTCTGACATAAGCTATTTTTTCGTAAAACATAATGGCATGGTTCTTTAAGTCAGCTAAATGACGTCAACATCTGCTGTTATAATTTCAGCATATTTTTTCGTAAAACAAAGAATAAACTCAAAATATTTACGTTGCTATTAATTTTATTCCCCGTAAAGTGTGAATCATGGATCCAATGAAACAGGATGTTTAGGAAGACCGTGTTTTCCCCGATTGAAATCTTTCATATTTTCGTTTTTTAAGTTGTCTTATTATATACAATTCTAAATCAAGAAAATGTATTTTCAATGTGCTCTTTTACTAGCTTCCTCATAATGCAACAGTATTTAATTAATATTGTCATTTTAAAACATCTTTGTTGCCATCGCAATGACATCATATCCCCAAACCTGAGCCTTGTCAAACGGTCCATTAGCTAGGCCTTCAGCTGACATTTCCCAGAACTGGGTCAATTCCTGTGGGGCCTGGTGGGGCGTGGGGTCGGTGGGGCTGGGACTATTGGGTCATGGGTTTACGATCTGTCGACAGACAGATTAAGCTGTGTTAGGAAAGGGATGAAGGTAAATTGCTTTTTTTATCTACAATTACGAAGCAATTGTCACAATATAATTTTTTTGAGATTTATGTATTAGGTACGTTAGGGAATTATTTTTATTTTAAGGAATTTATGTACCTACTTCCTTTTATAATTGTATATTATATTATATTACAACACTGTGGTTTCAACTGTTCAGTAATTATTAAAGGAAAATAAATAAATAACGAATTATATATTTTAACTACACTATGTGAAAATACATGCAAAAGAGTTTGTTTACCATATCACACGCCTTGTTTTCATTCGAAACTAATAGTATGAATGAAGTGATTTTCAACATATAAATAAATCAATATTTTTTGGCCCCAAAAATTAAGACAAATTAACACTTTACGTAAACGGACTCACGAACACATAAAATTGATCATAGACTATTTCTGACCAGCTAAGATGTTTTTTCCAAAAATAATGTCACTAAGCCGTCGTCACCCTGTATCTATAAATAGTATATCCCTAAAAACACCGTGCGAATGCCGACTCCTCCAGACCTTCACTTTTTGCGTTCCATTTTTAAAACAGTTCGTCGAACAACGTTCTGAACCGTTTTTGTTTCTACTTAAGGAGTTGGAATTTTTATTTCGGAATGCCGAATTAGTGCAAAAAGCGGTCTCTCCCAGCGGTGCAATTTGTTTAGGCATTTTGTTCCATTTGCACAAGGATTACCTGTGGAGACACTGGGGACAGCACGCGAGAGGAATCTGAAATGGCTCGACGTATAGGGTGTATCGGTCTTTAGATAATTGTTGGAAAAATATTCTTGGCGACCAAGATCTCATAACGGTTAAGAAACATACAGATTGTAAATTAATCTTAATCGATTTTTAATGATGTTTGAGTCAATAATTATATTATTTTGGAGAATCTTTAAATAGCGATTTCGTTTCGACGTATTAAGGTCATTTGGAACGTAGACAGTTCAAGGCTTGGACAACACTGTCCATATTTCTTTTCCTTATTTTTTTTTTGTACCAATGCAATAATATAATAAAAGTTCTACACAGTCCAGTCGGCAAAATAAAGGGGTGTCATACTTCCGAATCTGCTAAATTTAACAATAAACAATTGAGAATTAAAATCCGGCTTAGAAACAATCTATAGATTCAAACTTCTTGAGTTTAGAAGAAAGGCCCCTGGTGATCTATATCTACATGTAGAAATATTTATAAATACCTTTTTAAAGTATCGTGATAGGATAATGCTCTCGTATTTTGATCACCCTCTACTTGTCCTCCAGTAAAATAGCTATAGAATTAAAATCGATATTTTTTTGCTGGAATCGATTATAACAAATTACCGGCTCTATTAAAGACCGCATCGGTAATTGTTCGCTGCAATGAATACTGATGCATTGTTTTTGTAATTTAATCGATTCTCATTCGTATCGCTACTCAAATAGGTATTGTCCTGTTGTTTTTATATTACCTCCCCTATTGTGTTTATCTTGATGAAATCTTTCTGGATCATTGCCTTATGGTACTTCAACTTAATTTACTTGCAGCTGTGTCAAAGTCATCAGCTCAATTATTTACTGCATAAATAGGTCAACTGAATACCCTCACCAAAAGAGGAATACTTGATAATATTCGAATGACAGCTAAGAACCACTCCAGTTTCAATAGTTTGCTATTAGAAATAACCGCGTTTTGACCGCGGTCTCTTGTTTTTTAGTCATAGGCGTCTAATTGAGAATAAAAACACAATTAAAGCAAAAAACAGAAGCCTACATGCTTCTTAATCTTCTCATACGTTCGCGCGACGCCACAAACACAATGTTGTACTCAGTAGGTAGACAAAATTTTGTTTAATTTGAATGGCATTACATTGATGCGTGGACGATATTTCTGTGTTATTATGGTAACTTCTCTTTTTATTAATTAATGTATTTATTTTCGTCAGGCGTTAACAAACAAAGCCCAGCAACAATCTTTTACACTTATTGTAAGACACACGCGCACACATTGCGCGGCACATTGCTCGCAGGACTGATGGCCGATGGGGTCAGAAGGTTCTGGAGTGGCGTCCGCGGACCGGAAGACGAGCTGTAGGTAGGCCTCCAACAAGATGGAGTGACGACCTTGTCAGGATCGCGGGACCGCGGTGGATGCGAAAAGCACAAGACCGGTCTGAGTGGGAAGCTTTGGGGGAGGCCTATTTCCAGCAGTGGTGGCTGATGATGACTTATTGTAAATTTTAAACTACGTCCTGTGTATAACAATCCTAATAATATCGCAGTTGCGATGCATATGCGAGTTATTGCAACGGGCAAGTTGCCACGATCCACCGCTCCTTCTATCTACCTGCGTTTTATGCACTTTATTTCAATGTAATCGTAACCAACGCAGACGCAAATAGATAAACAAATGCCGTCTGTCGATTCCCATGCAATCGTCGGATATATTATAATTGCAAATAAATTTCCTGTGATAAATCCCGAGATATCACGTCACTGCGTACGCGCTTGTTTACTTCAAGGCATTGATAGAATTGAATTTATGTGCGATGGTAAGGTGATCAGTTGCACATAAGTGTATAAATGAGTCTATTATAATATTGATATTATTCAATGGCTAGTAGTGATGGTTTGGATTACAAATAAACTTACAAGTAAATTTTACATTTCCTACATTGATATTGTTACCAAATAGGTAGGTAGATCTTAGTTTTTTATAGAAACGTCATTTTTGCCTCCGATGGGTTTGCGGGCTGTCGTCTTATAACTTCGGAATGCCGTATCTAGTGGCGGGATATTTATCTTCGGGTTGCGACTGCGCACAGTTTCTTTATTTGGCTTGATCGATGCATCGATATCTCCACTTTCTATGCACTTTATTGCATATGGTTAGTACTGGTTAAGTTTTTATAAGGTGGTCTGACTTAAAAAACTCCATATCGCAAATAACAAAGTCATTTTTTGTCGCGCGTTTGAACAGAAGTTGATTTTTTAATGGACGTATTTATTATTCTGTCAGTTACTAAACTACCTAAATTAATCAAGTTTTCAGCACACCCTGTGTCTCTGTTTTTTCCGAACAAATTGCCTGGTGATTTGTCAGAGGCGGATTCCTTTCTTGTTGCGCGCGCGCCTAATATGGCGGACACAAACGTCGGATTCGACCCGCCGTACATGGTCGCCGTCGGGCCCCGCGTTATGGCTTTTGGGCATTTTGCGAGTTTTTGCGGAAATTCTCTCTTTAATTTTGCCGCTCTTTTGAGTGTTTGCTGAAAAAAATATTTTTTGGGAAAAGCACAAATTATTGTCAAGATATTTATGCACGTTTAAACCTGTAAGAAAAATCCAGAAACTTAAGCTAAGAATGTTGTAAGAACTGGACCGCAAAACTAAGTATCACACTATATAAGGCATTTTCTTTAACAGTGTGATACTTAGTTTTGCGGACCAGTGTATTTTAATATCTAAATGAAATTAAATAAAGTTTATTTGTCTAAAGAAAATTACAGCTTATGGGTTCCCGGTGGGACCCAAACTAGGCGGAGTCTGTATCTTGGGACCCGGGGAGACGATTCATAGTATTAATATATAAATAAACATAGCAAAAGCAAGAAACAAAGCACATTACATTTGTATCTGAGTGTCAATTGTTGGTAGGTGCATGCGTGTGTCTGTCACAATGTGAGTGTATGTGTACACCCCTGTGTGTGTGTGTCTACGAGTACACACACACATACACTTACCTACCAGTATGTGACATGTAGCTTTAACTTGCTTTTTTTAAACTTTAGGTAAACGTGACAACTACATATAAGTGTGATCACTAATCACTTATGACATTGTTTTATTTCATATATTTCTTGCAATTTTATTAAACTGGAACTTGTATACATATAACTTTCCTATCGAAATCATGAAATATTAAATGTTAATTACTGTTACAATTCCATTCTAACGGAGTTTCTTTAATGGCGTTTTTAATCAATACGTAACAAGTAGTTAACAAGGTCGGTTAATTATTTAAAGCCATAAATCAGAGCCTTTTAAAGAAGAATTTAACTCCATTACCGACTCCTGACGCGAACAAAAAGTTAAATTAAAATCACATTAATATCGCGGCACTTTAGGAGACGGGTGACGCCGGCTTCCACACAAAACATTTACAAAATATGGTTAACCCTTAAATAACCAACAGTCTTCACAGTCACAGAATGATAGGTTCGTCACGTTTCGACTCTATTTCAACGCTTTTAAGGACATTAGTGTCTATACAATCAAATAATACTGATTTTATTGTGTACTGATACCTGTTTTTTGATTTCCTTTTTTGATTTTATATCACATGTCCAGTTTCCATCTGGATCCCTTGCCAAGTGGTTTGTGTGGCGCAGCGGACGGAACCCGCGAGCATCTCGGCTCCACTAGAAAATTACCAAGGATCAGTCACGCACGATCCGTTTAGTTTTTGTGATTAAAAATCTCTTAACGTCTCAGATTTTTAGGGCTCCGTGAAAAAAATGGTATTAAACAAGTGAGGGTCCAAAATACATTCTGTATTAATTACGAAAACGGACAATTGAAGAAATCAATCTGCTAGTAATAATAAATGTAAGATGCGGGAAAGTATCTTTGTTCGTTTGTTCCTCGTTTACTCAGCAACAGCAACGGTAGACGTGACTTTTTGCTAAAATGAAAATGGAGGAAATCGGATCATGTTATTCAAAAATATATAATAGTATACATATCTAGGGTTCAATTCTAATTACCTACATATTCAATTATTTTCTATAGGTATCTATTTAAACAGCTAGACAATCATATTAAGAACAGGAGTTTACCCTACATCATTTAAAAAAAAAACAAATAGATAAACACATTAGCGTTAATAAGAAACGTGCGTAGATAATTTACTAATTTGAAAAAAAAAACATTATCTACTATCTACGAGTATTTGCTTTTTTTGCCCCGGATGATGTTTTTTTAACGGAACCCCTTTCAACACGGCTGACCGAACTTTCAGAGTTCATTAAGGCCTATTCATTGAACTCTATTATGTTTTGATGGTTTCCTTTGTTTCGATGGCATGTTTTGAGGCAAAGTATTGACGGAGAACCATTTGTAAATCGGCCACCTAGCTAGTTTTAACTGGATATTATTGGTAGAGTTCCTATGACACTACAACACGCCTGAACGGTTGAAGGGATTTCTATGAAATTTGGCACAGAAGTAGATTATAGTTTAGAATAGCACATAGGCTACATTTTATCTCGGAAAATTTGACAGTTTCCGTGGGAATAGCGGTAAACGACTTCTACGCAGACAGAGTCGCAGGCAACAGTTAGTGTGTGATATCACATAATTATGGTTCAAAAACGAAAACCAAGAGAAACTAACCACCATACAAAACTGCCTGACCTAGTGTCAGACGAAGCGAAATGGTCTTAGCTTAGTATGTTACTGTTTACTGTTTAATGCTTGGCTGGATAGAGGGCGTGATCTCATGAGCCTCATGGCCGATTGATTTTACACAGTGCAGAAATCTCACAGCAATTTTAATTTCACTGATATTCAGAGATCGGACAAGGTGGTGTCTTTGCTCGCAAATGTGGACATTGACTCCAAAGATTTAATTAAATTCTTTAAATTATCTCTAATCGTGCAATTATTCACATGATTAATTTTACACAAGCAATTCAAATATATATTGTATTCTTTTCTAGTAATAAATAAACTAAACGAAGAGTTTATAATTTATTAAAAATAAAATCACTAAACATAGAATAACATAGGTACTTACTACAATTAAAAGTTAAAACTAAACTTATTAAAATTAAAATAAAACTAAGCTAATCAAATATTAAAGATGTAAATAATAATCACCACTATAAAAAGAACGCCCCCTCTAGCAGGTCCATGACACTGACACAATATAATTAATTGAATGAAATCTTTGCAGTCATGTCGACATTATTCCAAGTAATGACGCCATCTTGTCCGATCTCTGCTATATTTGACCTAACGTTTACTACTCTACATTTAAGTTTGCCAACGCTACCAACCGATAGAACTTAATTCAAATAACCTTAATTCTGTTTGTCCGTGCATACTCGTATACATATGTAAATTATTGCGTGACTTCCGTTAACACTACGCAACCAATTAATTATAATTTCCATTTCATTACCACTTAAGAGCCTGACGGCGGTGCGCTTCAAACATAAGATAAGATCAGATACGATACGAGAGGGTAAGATATCTGATCCTGTCAAACTTCTCTTCGGATGGCTTCATTCAGAGAAACAAGTTTTATTGTGTCTTAATGGAATCCGATCCCATTAAACTGGGATACTTCTAAGATTTGCCTTAGCCTTGAGCTGTTTTGTGTAAATTGAATCTTGTTGGGAACAGTGTGAACTTACCTGTCTGTCCGTCTGACACTGGTGGAATTTGTTTTTTTTTACCTTTGTTTTTCATCATACAGAATTTATTTAAATTGATAAATATCTCCTAGTCCCAAAATAATCTCACAACTTCTACTATTGGTACTAAATCAGGGTTTTTAAACTCTTAAAGTATCGGAACACACACCAAATACATTTATGTGAGTGTTTTTATCTCAGCTGTAGTTAGATCCTTTGACACTTAAATACATAGAAAACTTTCAATAACAAGGTTAGTCCCCATAGCACAAATGCTTTGCCTTTACTGGGAAACCAACCCGGGTCCTACAGCTTCGTGGGGAGGTTCATTACAGACTTGGCTATTTGCATGAATGAATGGTTCATGGTAACATTTGTCACTAACAGTGCCTAACCACAATGTGACCGCAAATTATGGTACACTGGTTGAAACAATATTTATGTAAATTTTCCTTATACTATATATTCATTCATTATTTTTTTCTGAGAAAACCTACCGAGATAGAAAGCCATCTGTCTGCCTTTATGTCTCAGCGGTTTTACTTAGAAACTTAATAGAAGCTTTAGTGAATGGAAGGAACATCGTTTTTAAAAAACATTTCTTAATAAGCTTGGTGTATACACCGTGGGCCCGAATAACCCGACCAATTTTAACAATCGATACTAGAGCCTATTTGTAGAATATAATGGGTATAATATGTAGTCCAATAACGCATAATTTCCGAGATTTTCATTATTTAAAAAACAATTCCATAGTTAATTTAATTTGAACTCTGTCACCTTAACCTAAAGCATTATTTAATAAGAAATTGATTAATTAATTTATGTTGTATGTGGATGATATTGCTACTTACAACATGAATCTTTCTTAGTAAATAATGCTTTAGGTTAAGGTGACAGAGTTCAAATTTAATTAACTATGGAATTGATTTTTAAATAATAAAAATCTCGGAAATTATGCGTTATTGGACTACATATTATACCCATTATATTCTACAAATAGGCTCAAGTATCGATTGTTAAAATTGGTCGGGTTATTCGGGCCCACGGTGTATATATTGTCCACGTGTCAATTTAAAAGACGTCTCCCTCTAATACCCGAAGGTAGCCGAGCGCACTCGTAGACGTGTAACCATGCAGTATGAGCAGCGATTCTCCGAGGACAATGGGGTATTCATTATCAGCTCTGTCGCCACATTATATTATTGCACGCCATTGCCGCGGGGAGCGTGAGGTGCAAGGGACCGGCGTTTTGTTATAAATTTGGTATATCTTCTTCTTGTCTCATATATTAATTCAGTTGCGATAGTTTCGTGAAAACTCAAGAACGCTTGACCCATTTTTTTTTTCGTGGACGTAATAGTCAGGACAAGGTTTGAAAAATATTTCAATCTGGGTATTCAGTAGTTAATAGGAGAAAATGTGCTATAGTTTAATTAATTAACGGAGTCGTGGTTCCAGTACTGAAGTTTGAGCAGGTTTTATCACTCGGTAATCCTGGTCGCGGCACCAATTTTTAACAAAAGAAAAATGCTCCGTTCAAGCTCCTTAACGTTACTGAAGTGACATTCGCTTTGCGTCCCTGCCTTGCACATAGTACTTGAGGAAATGTGCATCTCATGCAGAGTTTTGTTCGAGGGTAAAAGAGGTTCGAGCTATTTTCATGCTATATAAATATATTGATAAAAGTGGTATTAAAATCAGTTTAGCAATTTAGCCATGAAAGCGTAACAAACAGCTGAAGTTAATTTCATATATATAATATTAGTGTGGAATTATACATGGATTCGTTCTGTTGTCGTTAATGTAAGCGAAATACCACTTAGCCAGGCCCATTGATAAGATCTTTTAGTAAGTTTTAGTTCTCGTCCAACGATTTGATAGAACACGGTCACCTTCACTGAAATAGGTACCTTCAATGACCCGTAAAAAACCCAAACATGGCAACCATATTACCCGTCTCGTTAAGTGGGAACTTTTGACGTTAAAAACTAACTACTTAGGCCTGATTAGAATGTAAGTATACATTCTTATAAAAACTGGGTATCCAATTAAGCATTGAAATTAAATATGCCAAGAATCACTTCGAACGTCAAGATCATCACTACGTCCATTTTGTAAGAAAATCTGGGAATTCCGTTTTGAATGTGTTACTCAACTAACTGTAAAGCCCGGCAAGCCCTGCCATAAAGAAGGAACACAGCGCAATCAAATCAAACAAGTAATGCGTACGGAAATGAGACTTTTATTGTATACACCATCAATTACTCATACTAGGAATTGTACAGCTATTCGTATGTGTGGAAATCGATTTATTGCACCGCATTGTAGAAGCATTGTTTAAGATTCATTTAAGGTTTTGGTAATCAAGTGTAAACTTTAGCTTGTTTGTAAGACACTCCCCTAATTTGTAACCATTTCTTGGGTTATAATTTGTACATACTGGAATGACAGACGTCATCATTGACTTCTTATCGGCTAACAAGATCATAACTTAAACCTTTTGTTACATCTTAATCCCAGGCTCCTTTAGAGATCCGATTTACAAAATTTCTATAAAAATCTTAATATTTTCAAAGATAAGCGTAGATATTTTTAGGGATACATATTTTACTTTTAAGGAAACTAAATCATACATTTTATCATGGATCAAATAATCTTACGATACATAATCTACAGTCTCAATAGTCCGTGCCCAAGAATAGTGCCATACACAAACAAATTGGACAAATTGTCATAGCTCCTTATATGTTTGAAATGTTGGAATGGCCATTGTAAATGAATATGGATAAATGTCCATTATGGGTAGTAAGAGTTATGGAAACGACCGCCTAAAACGATAGTTTAGCCATAGATAACTATTTTATGATACGTAATGTCCGCGACGTAAAACCATACAAGTTAATTGTGTGCGTAAAGAGGACATTATTTGTTGCAAATGCAACAAATAATGTCCTCTTCACATGACAAAAACAAAACATTTGCTGTATTTTGCAGTATCTGCTTAATTAAATACAGTTTCGAGTTTTATTTACTGCCTGATCAAATATAAGTAATTTGATATTATATTAAATTGTTTACACTTTGCAGAAGTGTCATATCATATTACATAATTTTATTAATAGTAGGTAGGTATATTATAAAATATTATTGCTGACCATTACTTAAGAATGGAGCCTCGTATAACACCGGCGGTATGCGATGATGACAGGATAGGTATTGAGGATACAAAAGCTCTCAAAAGCCCCGCACTCCATTGTGCGCACGCGCCTCTCCGTGACCGCTGCCTATAGGGTTGCCAGTTCGTTCCATTTTTTGTACTCGATTTTTTATTTAACAAATTACAAAATGGTATCATAGTTTTAGTGGTCACTGAACATGGTATTGTAGAGATGTCGAGGGGGCATGTGACCAAAACCGGGGAAGAGTTGGCTGCATAAAGTAATAGAGGATTTTTTTACTTGCAAAAGTAAATCACGATTGTCGTTTCAGCCGTAAGAGTACCTACGTTGCATCCACTATACAACATATATATCTTTGACATTCAACGAATGAGAGACCACGATGTCTAAAATATTAAAAAAGATGAAATACAATAATTTACAAAACTTTATAAGCAAAGAGCACAGGACCTTAATTTGGCTTTCTCTTCTTGGTCGCCTCTTCAAGCCTGAGGGACGTGACCACTATTAGTGGCTCTATTAGATAGAGCACTCCAGGATGCTCTTTGTTAAGCCTGATGCAGGACTGGGTGTTACAGTTTAGGGCTAGCAGTACGGGATCAGACCGGCGAGTTGGTGCCCTCCCTCTTCTTCTTGTTTCATCCATGCAGCCAAAGAATAGTGTTCTGTCCCTTTTCACTTCCCATGTGCTGTAAATATATTCGACAGCGCTATCTAAATATTCCAGTGATCAACCAGTGAGGCGATTGGTTAAAAACGAATCGATTAGAAACGCTAGTAAGCGTAGTGTATCTTGGCAGGGCTGTAGAATTATACAGGTCTGTCCCTTTCTTTCAACCTAAACTGAATTGTTTTAGTATGTCATAGTAACCATGTGCCAACCCTGAGGGAGTGTAGGAAAGAGGTGGGGCGACGTTCGTGTATGCTGTTATTATAATTTATAGTATAGTTACCCAGCTATGTCTGAACTAATGTGCTATCTTAGTAGTCGTTATAGCTCTGTGTTGCGAAAAGAGACACCTTCGGCTCCAAAGAGAATACGTACAAGTAAAGCGTTGAAGTTAATAAATAAATAAAATACTCCATGTTCAAAGATCAATGATTTCTAGTGTTTCTTTTAAAGCATTATGTCCTCTTTACTGTAAGCATTTGTATCCTGTTGCTGATCCTTATATAACTAAATAAAACACTGTAATCAGGCAGTATTTTTTGTTCTTCCGTCTGATTATCCGAATGTCACTGTAGGTGTTATTTGATTTATTGTGTTGGCACATTTTTGTATAACTTGTTTTCGAAATGAGTTTCATATTGACAAACTTTTATTTCAGTATTATTTAATTTCTTTTAAATTGATTTGCAATTATATTAGGTAAGTACTTTTATTTAGTGCTTACGTACCTACTTTAAGATTTTTCCCTGTTTCTATTTTCTTTGAATCCGTACGGAATCTGTAGCGATGTACTGTCAGGAAGTTGCCCAGCCCATGCAGCCTAAAGACCCGAGTGCACTTCACATGCAATTGCAAGCCAGTTGCACATTAGGCCGCCCCGCGATAGCGATCTGTCCGCGCTAATGCCGATGGTATCGCGCTAAGTTACGATCGCGGGGTCAGCAGTGGACACAGGCCTTAATGCTATTACACTCCTTTGTTAAAAGGGTGTATGTAAAGTTTAACGGTTAAAGAAATTTAAATTATTTTCTTTTGAATGTGGGGTTTATATGCCAAAGCAATGCTAAAATAATCCGCCTTTTATTAACTGCAGTTGCATTATACTCCAAAATAGTATGACTATCAGATTTTTGAAAGCTTTGAAATATTATTTTTGTGGATGCCGTTTAAAATTGTGATTTGAATAGTATTTTAGGAATCGTGTGCAATTATTTCAAATAAAGGTCCTAAAAGCTAGAATTGCAGTTTTATACGTTGTATGTTTGTAAGAAGTTTTCTAATATTTTGTAGCATTTAGTTTTACTCAAAACAAGACAACACGAGGACAGGAATCCCATGTTAAAAAAATAATAATATGGGAGGGAAAAAATATTTTTTGTAAACAATCTTAAAAAGGATGTATGAATAGTAACATGGCAACGATTAATATTTGACATTCACGACATCTTTTTTAAAAGTCTGTATATTAATACAGGTCGTGTCTCATGTCAAACATGACCTGAAAATGGCCTGATCTCACTGACGTTATAAAAACACTACAACGAGTCCTTAAAGTTTAACGTTATCTGTACTCTACTACCGAGAAAATTCAACTGTAAACTGCTCTTATTGCCTTACCAAAGCTAGAAACGGCAATCCTACCGTCCTTGTCTAACGGCAACTCCTAACGCAGCGGTACGGTTACGCGCCAAAAAACACCTTTATGCCTTTTCCGGACTCCATTGAGTAACGGGAGCGCAATTAGAGGCCGCGTAAAAACGTCTAACTGCGAATATGGTGTGGAATAGTGGCGTATCTAAAAATTTAGAACTGTCTGCACGTTGTACTCTACCTTCTATTTTTAAAATTTTATCAAAATTTAACAGATAATAAAAGTTTATTGGTACTTTAAATTGTATTGAGAAACATTTAAGAATTTTTGATGTTTTTGAATTTATTCTGCATGTTTTAAAATTGTGAGCTATGCGGACCTTGCGTTTTCAGCTAGCGCGCAAATAACAGAAACCAACCCACGGCTGACTTCCTTGCTTTTTATTATTAAACTAGCTCCTGCCCGCGATTTCGTCGCTTTTCCATTGGGAGCTTTGTATTTTCCTGGGGAATAGTAGCCTATGTGTTTCCAGGGTACAAGGCTACAAGCTATCTCCATGGCAAACTTCAACCAAATCGGTTGCAGCGTGAAATAGAAACAAACATTCACATTTATAATATTACTAAGATCAGTGAGGAATTCAGGTTGTAACAATCAGGAAAAACTATTGCACCTTTCAAAATATCTTGACATTGCTGTTTTTATAAAAGATTTTGCCATCATCATTAACTTTCTCAGCGTTTATTGATGTTATGGTGATTTCACGCACTTTCTACTCCCTGTACAGTATTGATTGACGCGGTTTTTCTCCTGCGCTAGATCCGGCACGTACCTGCGCGGGCGCAACTGTAGTGCGTCTTTTTGCACTCTCCCTAAACAGACGCGGCGGGATTCTTGAAAATTAACAGCATTCAGTACGGTATGGTTGACCGGTACAGTTGACAGTAGACTTGTATCGGCGGGAGTCCGTTGGTGGCGTGACCAGGATTGTAATGGTCAACGTTTACATGTAATGAATATATGTAAGGATAGATTTTAAAAGTTTAAAAAAGTGGTACTTCTATATAATCTTTTGTAAATTGGAAATGGCATACGACCGGTCTTGAGAGAAGCGCGTGGATTAAACCCCGTGTGCTTATTTTTAGTCCAAATAAGAAAATAATATTTTTTCCGAAAAATTGTTCTTGATATCAATGGACTTATTTCTCTAAGGAGTCTATGGGAGTGTCTTAAAATAACTCGCAATTGGCGAAATACACCTAAACAGGAGTAAAAGCTATTAATTAAAATAATCTTACCTTTTACTACCTAATATTATAAACGCGAAAGTTTTTTTTTTTTTTACTCAATCACACCAGAACGTTTAAAGGGATCTTATGAAACTGGCAAAGAGATTTATATAGTCTGGAATAGTGCATAGGGTAATTTAATATCAGATATAACTCACTGTTCCCGCGGGATGGTAATATTTAGAATTCTTTGCAGATGGAGTCGCGGGAAGAAGTGATGTGGCTGTGGATCTTTCGTTTATTTCATTGACGATTTTTTATCGATTGACGATTTCAAATTCAAATAGAATATTGCACCATAGACGTCAGACGCCATAGCCAAGTGTAAGACCCAGTCTCGTTATCAAAACTACCTCCAGATATGCCCTTATCGCGCAGTATCGCGTAAATCCCCCCACCGACATGCTTCAATTGTTCCAGGGTATAATAAATCGGAATGTAGTCGGTTCGCGAACATCGCATTCCACTTAAAATATCTTGTAGCGCATGATCAATGCACGTGCGTATGCGCAGATGTTGGGGCGGATTTATCAGGAAATTCGCTTAGCGTATCGGGTACATGAAAGGTAACATTACCTTGTTTAAGACACTGACGGTTTACACGATGGTGTCGATATGATCAAGAAGCTTCCAAATAAAGTTATAGCTATAGCCATAATTGAATTTTATATCTCTGAGATTTAAGTCTTACTTCGGTTACATATTTATGTAATAAACGTAAGTGGTGAATATTTGTTTATTGTTTTACCCGTTAAACTGATTTATTTTGACGGTGTAATTTTTTGTAATTGTAGAGTAAGTATTCGTTGTCTAACTTAAGTAGAATCTAAGACTTTATTCTATTTTCGTTAAGACTATTATTGCTAGAGATCGTGATCATATTGTTTACGTTATAAAAAGCTTCCACAAACAATATCTGATTGATGGAGAAAACTGGACGAAAATCGGTTTGGTTGTTTTTGAGATTATCGCGTACAAACAGAGAGACAGACGGCGGGAAGCGACTTTGTTTTATTATATGTAGAGAACCTGCCATTGCTTTAACAGTGTGACTACAATATCAAAGTAAGATGACCTTGGTCAAGTTAGAATAAAGGCCTTCATCACAAAATACAAGTGGTAAGCGTTAGATATCGTCTATTTTGTTGGGCTCGGTCGTGTAAAACGCATCGTAAACGCTTATTGTAAGAAAAAGGACGGTTCAAATAATGATACTCAATCGCCCATTGAACTCGTTACTGGCCAGTAAGAAAACTAAACGACTAGACAGCCAAGAAAAAGCGTAATCCCATTGAACGGAGTGACCCAGATGTTCCATTCAGTAACGCATGGGAAAGCTATTCCAGGCCTGCAAATAGGTCGCTTGTCAATTGCCGAACATTGCGTAATGTAACGTTCGATTTTGAATTAGGAATAGAACGCTTGCAACGGTTTACGTTGGTATGTTTATGGCTGTTTAGAAGCAAATGTGGCAACTTTTTATAGCCAACTGTGTGCTAGTTGGGTATTTTGTGTCGGAAGATTTACTGACGAAATTTCATTGCCACTGGCTACTTTTGAAAGTATTCTGTAGTCCGCCATTTTTTAATATTTGATCAAGTGGTTTTGACATGACAAAAAAATCTGTTTGAAAAATTAATGTAATCAATCAGGATTTTTTATCTTTCTTTCACATATTTATACAGCATAGGAGCCCGCGTGCTGCGATCTCTGGCTTTGTTATTGTATGTTTAATGGAACGATTCAAATATTAAACTCTTGCAAAAGATTCCTTCACTTTATCTACTCGATAAAGAATATTCGTTGTAAAATCGAACTAAATTTGCACACTGCCTGTGCACTGGCAAAATTCCATGGCCGAGCTCTTCTATTTTAGTACAAAACTGACTCAATTCGGAGTACTCGGCATTAAATATATTCATTAGTTAAGTATGACATCTGACTCAGCGTCGTGACGAACACCTATGATTCACCTGACGTGTAACGCCGCTAAATAAACGATACTCGGAAAATCATGACGTGACTTTGCTTTCGCAACCTTCTCAACTTGGTCGATTACTAGCGTGCTTAATATGGCTTTTGTGGACTAAGGTTTTTTTATTGGTCAGAGATTGTGAGTCACAATGGATATTTATTTTTAGGTCGTTGATCTTTCAATAGAGTATATAGTTTTGTAAAATATAATACTTATGAAATTACGTCTTTACAGTTTTCCAAAAAATGAAGTGACAAGGTGACATATTTACACTCTGATAAGCTGTGGGATATGCGGAAATACAGTTATAGTTTTATCACCGTTGTAGAGTATTCCAAGTATTTGAGTGATAAGGAAATGCATCGAGATCCGTGGAATTATAATGTGTTTCGAAATAAAGAAGCTTTATTAAGATGCGATATCTTAACAGCTAGGAATAAAACCTGAACGAAGTCTCTTATAAGTCTAACGAGGACCTGACTTTGAGATACTCTTGTTGTGATAGATGCTGTAGCCAACTAGTGGTTGCAGAATAAAATGGCCGGCGCGACGCTGACACTACCGTTTATCAGGAAATCAGTCATCTAACATCTTAGTTGATGTTTCTTATGCCTCACCAACTAAAGAACATGCTGTTGATACCATCAGCTTTGGTTTATATAACTAATATCATAAATTTTGTTCTTTTTTTCCAACTATTAGATAATTTATCTTGGTTTGCGCTAATAGTTCTGAGTGTATCTCTATAATTGTTACGACTTATAAGATTAATAAGAGTTAGTTCTTCTCATTTCTCTCTATATCAATTGTCCAACTCCCTCCATAAATAATTTAAAACTTAAAACAGCTGGCAAGAGAATCTGGTAGATAGGTTGTCTTGTAACAAGTATGTTCTATTTATTTGGTTGACTAAGTCATTAAGTCCACCATTTGTTCATTTTTGTGCAATAAATATATAATATAGTACATTGTTGTAGAGGTTAGAAAGTAAGCAATAGATGGACGAGTTAGTTCGAAAGTACGAGTCCATCTATTGCACTTTCGGCCGAGGGTTAACACAGTGCTTTTCACGACTACTGCGAGGAAATAAAAAAGAAATCTTATAAGGCGTTTATTAAACTGACGACTCTCACCGTGACAAAAACTTTATTTCAGATAATTAAAAGCAGACATATATGGCTGTATGGAATCTGATTCCTTTGCCTATCCGTGAAGGGATGAATATTATTAAAAAAATAAAACGACTTCTTATTGGCCAATTTAATTTCATATGCAGCACAAAGTGTGTTCTGATTGGTCGAATTAGTGATCAGCGGACCGATGTTATTGGTCAATGGAACAGACCAACAATGTTAACATAGTTGGTATGTTTAAATTCATAGTAGGCCTGCTCATTCAATGTACAACTATCGATTGTTTTGGGGACCAAGAACAATTCTCTTTAGCCTAATTCCGAGCAGTGGCGTGAAAAATAATTTTGATGACTACCTTACACTCGTGGGTTGCCCTCTGAGTAACCACTGCACTTATTTGATGCACTTACATAAACCGATGACTACTGCAAGGCCTCTTTGGAATCGCATCACAGTAAGGCGGATCTTGTTCGTTGAGTCATTTCATTTACTTCCGTACAATTTTGAAATCGTTGTTTTTTATTTATCTTAGCAACTTATACTTACTTTTTAAAAGAATATGTTAAGTTAGGTCACGGTTAGTTAAGTCGAATAGTAATTTAATTTTTACAGTTCTTATTTCTAACGAGCATCATTATGTATGATAGAACACTTTTGTCATTCTTAAATATTTGTTAGTTTTAAAAGTCAGATCTAACTTGTAAAATATGGTAACAAATTATAATAATCGCTATGATACAAAAACAACAACATGCATGCATACCTACGTAAATACCATTTTGAAGTAGTTTGCAAAGTTTTTTTTAATATTAAGACCATTTTGATGTGCAATCGATGATTAATTTTGAATTTGTCTAATTATTCACAACAGTACAGGTTCGCTGTAATTATGGGTGGGGTTTGATCAATACTCAAATACTTCGAGCTGCAAAAATCAGCGCGGTATTTATACATCAAATATATACTACACCCGGTAATTAAAAACAGTCACTATACTTCGCCAAAAATATTCATCGTTGTTGCAAAAACCATTAAATAAATAAATTTAAAACAACAGTTTTACCTGCACTATGGAGGTTGTGAGATCCCAACACAGTGACGCGGTTTCCGCCAGATGCGTGTTTGTTTTCCATAACACTCATTAGCCTGTTCGCTGCGTACGCGCATCTGCGACTGTTTTCATTTGATTTAGTCTCGGGGAGGCGAGGGTTGTCAGTACTAGTTCTTATAGAACTGGTATTTTTCTTGTTGTTTTTTTGTTCTCATTATAACGTGATAAAATGCGAACAAATACCGCATGTTACAATGTATTTAAATGTCACTTAAACATTTTTGCAACAAAACTGAGTAAAATATTAAATTGTTATTGTAAAGAAGAAATGTCAATAGCATACAAATATGCTTTTAGTATATATTTTTTAAACCCTATAGATAGGCAAAGGCCTGGTTTCATTTCTCCATTCTTTCCTTTTAAGTGCATTTTCGAAAGGTATCCAAGTCATACAAAAAATTATAGTAGTTTACAAACAAAAAAAGGGAAAAATCCAAAACTTAGAAATTTTAATGATTTGTAAAAAAAATATTTTGAAATGTATGTAAACAACTTTATATGACGTGATAACAAACAAAACAATACTAAAAACAAGTTTTAAACGAAATTGACTTTTGTCAAAACACATTTATAACGTTTTTTCTCAAGCGTTACATTGCTTCCTAATTCAAATCCTGTGAACCGACAACCCTGTCAAAGGATTACGGAGCTTTTGCTTGTTGTTCCAGGATCGTTCCGGATTAACTCGGGTTCATAAAACACGGACGGACTATTTCCGGAGATAACCATAACTTCACACCATTAAAGTCATAATAATTACGAAGGTCAATGATACCTGGTTTATAGTTTGTGTAGCTGGCGTTGTAAATCTTGTAGATTCTACATAAACTTATGATTTATAAGTTATGAGTAAGATTTGTTATAGGAAGGTAAGACTAGACTGAAAAGGAAGTTGATTTAGGTACAATAAGTAATAACAATTTAAAAATAAACGTGATTGTTTCTAGACGGCAACGCTTTATTTTAAGTACGAAGAAGTTAAGTACCTAGGTGAGGTCTTAAAAAGATCTTCGTGATCATTTTAAAATACTAAGAAAGCAATGTATAGATTGGAAAATCATCGTGAAGTCATTCAAATAGGGTTGTATATTTTGTTCATTCTTTTTGTGTCAATTTTCGTCAATAAATTTATTTCCATTATTATGAATAAGTGATTTTTTTTCAGGCTGTCTTTAAATATATTACTGCAGTGTAAATATAACTATATAAAAAAAAATTAAGTGGCTGGCCAATTGAGTGCGATCGGACAGGTATCGTAGCTGGCTGGCGTATAATGGTAGATTCCTAATGTTCAGTAGTGAACAAGTACCTCTATAGGCTGATGATAATAATAAGAGAAAATTTAACGTCAAAAAGTTATCATTTTCGTTTTCATTTTTTAATTTTGTTGTTTCTTTCTCCTCCAGGCCTGCGCGCCTCGCTACGTCTCCTTCGTGAACGCGAAGCTGCAGCATCGGGACCCGGTCGGCTCTTGCTTCGTGGCATCCTCGTCTGATGCTCTTGACGTCAACGAGTTCTCTCCTTGTCGAACTCGTAAGTGAACGATTCTGAATTTATTTTGGAATAGTGGGAAATCTTAGCCCAACAGTTGGATGGAAACAACTTTTTGACCAATGAGCGAGTACAGATTCAATACACAACACGACACGACAGAAAAGTTAGATTGGTTAAAACAAAATTGAAATAGAAAAGGTAAAGTAGGTAGATAGTTACTGTGATGAGTGATTAGTTTGCCTAAGTATGATTATGTAAAACATTAATAAACTCACTTAATGACATAAACACATAAACAACTTGCATCTTAATTTGTCGAAGAATCATTGAATGGCGAGTCTAAGTTGCCCTGAGCATTCATAACTACATAAATCTGAGTAAAGTACAACAGCTTAGACCTAGCTGTTTCCGTATAATAAAACTTGCGATTAAAGTACACACTAAAATGTTAATACTTAACTAAAAGCGGAATTGATTAACAAACACATGCTAAAATAATAGCCATTTATAATTAGTAAGATATAACCTCTTAATTAAGTTGCATATTTTTTTAATCTGGCGCCCAACGTGGTCCCTCTGTTTAAAAACCTCAAAGCGTATGTCCAGTGAATTATTGGTTACTTATCTCTGATATTATTTAATTTTAAAAACACTTACAATAATACCAAACAGTTAAAAATTGAAGCTCATGCTTGCTTGTAAAATGGCGGGAAAAAGCGCTCGAAAACCTCCGTCACTTCCGCCGGTAATGGCGGACATGACGTCGAACGTGCGCCTGCGGCGTGTCTGACTCTGATTTATTAAGCTATATCTTATTTTGCCCCCAAAAAACATGTTCATTAATTTTGTGGTAAATGGATATTGATTATTTATTGGAAATTGTTTTTACTTTGGCAAGGTTTTATGTAAAATCCTGCGCAATTTTTTATATTAGACTCTCAATTACTCTAGAAGTCTCAATTACTTAATTATTTACAAGTGTTCGCTTTTTACATTTGAAAATAAACATGCTGTCGAATTTTTCAGGGTTTAAATAATATTCAGTTTAAGATAAGTTACGGTATTTATATATACAAAATCTAACGTGAATCATGCACGATATCAATTTTTGGCTTCAAAATTCAAATACAAAATATTTATTCAGTAAATTGGCCACATGAGGGCTCTTTTACACGTCGGTAACATAGAGTGAATCTACCAGCGCTTCGGACAAGACCATCATTGCGGAGAAGAAGCGCCGCAAGAAACTCCAGAAAAACTTTAACTCTATTGCACAATTTCTATTTCTATTATGTACTATTTTACGCACGCCTACAGCTTGCGATTAGAGAAAAAATGCTAAAAATACTTGAATGATCATTAAATATCAGAAACGAACCGAAAAACTTGTTTTTTTTTATTGACAGTTCATGTACTTATTGCCTTTGTGACCGTCAAATTATTTTCCGTTTATTTGTCTACAATATTACGCCTAATATATATTGCCATGTGTGTACGTTTATTTGTATGTCGCTATCTTCTACATGTATGTACTTTGTTTAGGATTCGCCTCTGTGGACGAAGGTGAGTATCTCCGAAGGTACAGTTCGATGTAATAACGCACTCCTGGATGAAATACACTTCGACACATTTAATGTCTCATTTCACTTTACTTTGAATTTATAATTTTCCACTTACATTTCATTTGTCGCCTATTCATTGATATTTTATGTTCATGCAATTTTATGTTCATACAAAATTATGTAGTGAAATGGATGTTGTTCTGTCTTGTTTCGACGTGTTGAATATTAGTGATGTAAATCAAGTCATCGATCAATACCTTCGCTTTGTCGTGCGCAAGCGCTAGTATGTTATTCTTTTAGACGTGAAACATATCGGAGACTGACGAGACTAGCAAGCTAGTCTCACTAATTCAAGCCGGGTCAAGACCCGAGAGCGCGTAAAACTGCGTGTTGCTGCGTGTCGACTTTGAGGCGGGTAAAATTATGAACACCGAACGCGATTGAAAGAATAACTCCAGTTGACTCCCATGACCTATAGAATGCTCCATAGTAACATTAGTAACAATTCAGTGTAAACAATACTTACTTATTTACCATTATTTTCGCGCGTATAACAGCGTAACTGCTGGTAAAACAGTGATTTTTAATTTTCAGCCAGTCACGGACAGCGGAAGACTGGTGTTTGCCAAGCTGGATTCTCGGCTGCCATTTCCAAGGTAAGTTAATTAATAAATTATTTACGCA
The DNA here is from genome assembly GCA_923062465.1 of Acleris sparsana. Classification (NCBI taxonomy): domain Eukaryota; kingdom Metazoa; phylum Arthropoda; class Insecta; order Lepidoptera; family Tortricidae; genus Acleris; species Acleris sparsana. The sequence continues at coordinate 17,579,043 of OV281290.1, forward strand.
GTGTTATTAAGAGTAGTTTATTTTTCAAGGAAGAAAATTTGCTATCATCGAATAGCGTTCTAAAAACAAGAGTCGTATAAAAGAGTACAGTCACCAGCAATGACATATTATTCAAAATTGCGCTCAAAAATATCTGACACGCTCTTATGACTCTAGTAATAGAGTCCTGTCAGATATTTTTGAGCCCAATGTTGGATAATATATTATTGCTGGTGTCTGTACGTACTCCCACGGGCGCTCTTTGCTTCATCTTCATTGTTTGTCGGGAATGCGATTCCAATGTAACATGTATGTATATAATGAATTACCTCTAGTTTATAATCTTCAAGTTATAGTTGTAAATCAATTTCTTATTGCTTTAAAAACTATTATCCTCCTCAATTCATATTTGTCTCTGAACATCCAATGCATCCTTTTAAGGCTGTCTCTCATGTCACAGGAGCGCTCAAAAAACCAATTGTCCCAAATATAGCCGCGTATAAAACAGCGATAAAACAATTCGCTATATTGACTATTTCCAAATAGGAGTCGTTCTTGCGCACAATAAAAGTTTCAATAATTCATGAGGTGCGCGGGCGCAGTCACGTGCGATGCGATCTTTGGCGACAGCAAAAATAAGCTTCCCACGACTCGGATATCACGTTTTACATGGGTTTCTCGTTCGATTCCGAAATAAATTCAGACTTTAACATGACTTGTTTACTGATTTGACGTAAAAGCTTCCCCGATTGTCTATTATGTTATCTAGTTTGATGTAGAGTCTTGAACTTCATTATTTATGTTTAGGAGCTCCGGTAGAGCTTGCTGTCTGCTTTTGAAGCAGAAGGTTTAGATCGGTTTCGTACTTTATCCGATTCGTATCCGAGAATTACACGATCTGAAATAGCATAGAACTTATTCGATCAGTGGTGACGCAAAATCATAAAAATTCCTCTTATTCCGGAACCCTGTTTTCTCGGATCCGAATCAGACGTAATTTTACGACCCACGAGTTTTATAATGCTACAACCTACCCTTTAAAATAAACTTACTGATTGATACAGCTACATTATAACTGCCATTTTTAATACGTGCTCTTATAAAATATTAAACATTAACCCGTTACTTTATGCTTTAATGAAATAAAACCGCCGTTTTACGGGCAATTTGCGGTAATCGCCGTAAACCCTGCAATTTGTCACGAGGGCCAAACTTCCCGGAATGTCTTTTATAACTCTTAAATTGCTTATGAAGATGGTAATAACGCGTATTTGGTGATGCATGACATTATAAACACACTTTCTTTTTCGTGTATATATTGAATAAAATATAGGTAATTACCTTATTTTTGAATGACGAGCCACTGGACGTAATTATTTTTATTTATTGTAAGTTTTTCACTCGCAAAAATATAAGGTTATTCCATAAAATTACAGCACGAATCTATGCCTCCTGCATAACAGTATTTTATAAGCTTTAGAGAATTAATTAAACACAAGTACGATTAATAAGAAACCAGTTTTTGCGTATTAAAGTTTATTTAGGTAGTTTCAGAACAGGCTAATTCAATTTAGTAATAAAAAGATTATTCTGGTGACATTTGGCGGTTGACATAAACATTATCTCCCAACCGTAAATCTTTAGGGGTTAGGAACGTCACAGAATAATAAAACCCATTTAGATTCTCACATTTTATCATCCTCCCGCCACAACAATAACTTAAACTACCCCTATAAAATACCTTATCTTTTGAAACTTAATCGCGGAGGCATTTAAACGATAACTCGACGGAATAATTTTACGGTTGTGTTATTTATTTGATACGCGTTAAAATGTTATAGTTTTTTTTAGTTCGCGCGATTGATAAAGATGGTGCTATTTATTATTCCATTACATCGTTTTATGCGGGTGTCATGAGAGCCTCATAATTTAAAAAAGTGGGCTTACCATAAAGGTCGTAAGCCAGGTAAGTTGCAGCGATCGTCAACGAATGCCGAAATCAAAGAAAACGTTAAAAAAAGGATTGTTAGTCAGCTTGCGTAAGATTAGTCGCATCCATCACGCATGTAAATTCCAGAAGTTTAACAGTCTCCTATAGTACGTATGTGAACATTTAAGAAAAAAGATAAACATTTCAATGAATATAAAAGAAGGTTGTACTCGTTCAAAAACTAACGTAAGTATCCCTTTAAGTAGAAAAGCGTTAGATTTCTACATTTTGCACTACATAACCCTAAACCAAGCATTATCGCGGCAGATGTTGTCTGCTCCGGCGACGTTCAACAGTAGTCCAGTAAATCTCGCCTCATCTCGCGGCCGTACGTGACTGTTTTTGCCAAACGACTCGCCCGTGTTAACCACTTATACTGTCAAAGCAGAAAGGCAGTATGCGCTTATGTGCTAAATACTCTTTATGCAGTTTATATTACCTTTTTCTTTTAGCTGTGTAGTTGATATTTTTTGCAAAGTTGGTTCTTAACACTTTTAGCTTTCAGAATTGAGATTCGAATCATGGCGGTTTTTGAAACAGGACTGTAACACTATTTAAACGTCTCGGTTGTCTCTCAGTGCGTCTCTTTTATAGTCTGTTTAGAGGGGATGTGTTAGTCTTGATGTGTGATAGCGATATCGTTGAATAATCTCTTGATGCGCGTACGCATGTTGTACTGTACCGGTTTAATGCGTGTTGTTTAACTGATAAGCTTTCTTAAATGGAGAATGTAAACTGTGTTGGAATTTCAGAATTGCATGTACCTACTTGTAGCAATCGTTTATTCTTAAGAAATAACTGCGAATATTTTTTGATACAATTGGGGACATTGAGAATGTTCTCTTCCAATACAAAATTCAAGCATATACTTAGAAGATATCGAGATTTTTTTGACAAGAACAAAGATATTATCTAAAGTCAGAAGCTAATAATATTATTTCAAAATCATAAATAAATACGCTTTCAATAACTAATGGAATCGCTGTCAGTTTTTTATTTAGATAAATACTTTTATTAAGACATTATAGTTTTAATTAAAGTTTTAGTCAATAAACTAAATGGTCTAAGAATACTAACTAATGAGGAGCATATGCATTACCTATTTTATTAATACGATAGAAACACACTGCATTTTTATACGCAATTTATTCCTTTGAGAAAAGCATTAACTTACTCGTGTTTTACATTATCAGGATACCTCTAACACTAGTTTGTACCACGATTTAAACCGGCAGGTGTAATCCACGGCTCTTGGAAAAATGCTAATACAACTCACACATGACACCACTTTATTGGTTCCCATTCACTCCATAATTTGCTATAAGGTGGACTTCAATAGGGCAGTAAAGCACCCGGCGCAAGCGCACGGCGAGGTGCGAACGGCTTTTCATTAGGCTCTGATTTCAAGGGTACCTACTCAAGGTGGTTTGGTTTTTTTGATGGTTGTTAAAAATATCGATAAAAAGTCAACCATTTCTTATTTCTCATCTGCTAACTTTGACAATAACTTTCTTTTTGATAAGACTAGTTTTTTTTCAATATCTGGTTCCAAAAAAAAACATTTTGTCTTTGTTCATGATAAGAGTGGATAGGTTGTTACTGTTACAGAGGACCTTATCAGTAGTCTCATTGCATCAAGTTCGTAAGCGGCTATTGCTGGCTAGCTGGCTAGTCCACGTATAATTAAAAAACAACAGACTTGATTGACAAAATGAGCGAATTCAGGGCATTTTTTACCACTGTTAAGTAGTTAGATTTATGCCTTATTTAATAAAAAATATTATTAGTACTTGGAACGACTGTATCTAAAGAAGTTATCTCCTATTTAAGAGCGCAAATGCATTCGAATCGACCATGGTCAATTAAGTCAGAATTCCGTAAGCAATCCTTATAAGTTCTGTTTCAACATTTCAACCATGAATGAATAAAGTAAATATGTCACATTTGTGTTTTGTTGCAACGTTATCCTTTGTATTACAATATTCTCTGTCACTACAATGTCTCGATGCCTTTATAAACATGGTTTGCGAACGCATCCGTAAGCGGCGGCCATTTGCAGACAATGCCTTTTGGCGGGAAACGCTGACCGCTGCTATAAACGGAATAAGGATTTGTCTCGAACGTTTTATACTCTGTGCAATTATTTATGAGGTTCTAACCTCCTGTCTTGGATTTGCAGGGTAGAATTTCCATGTAGGTACGTACTCGTATATATATGTTAACAAAAAGTTTTATAAAGAAAAGAAAAATTGCTTTAACATTTACAACTGATAACTTCTAAGTTATATTTACTTGCGTTTAAACCTGTTATACAGAAAAAGGATAGAAAATAAAAACATAGCAATTAAAAAATAGACATGTACCTACATGCGTCATTTTGACATAAACCATTATTTTACAATTATAATGTTTTTTAGAGCTTTCATTACTTAACTAATTTTGTTGGCCCCTCACAACAAATTACCTAAACTATAATCTCATACTCGTATTGGCCTTTTGTTTCGTAAATGTTTTACTAACAGAAGAAACACACAAATATTAATTTTACGCCAAATTGGAAAGGCTAGCTGGAGGCCGTTAAACCGCATCACCATTGTTGGAGTAAACATTGGTTTTGGGTGATTATTGATTTATGGAGTGGAGTGGTTTCTTTAGAAATGGCCGTGTAATGGGAAGTTTATTGAATGCCCGTAAGAGGCTGCGCGAACGCCGGGGGGGTTATGACGGAGATATGCAGTTCGGTTTACTGACAGTGGCATATGTATGTAGTGACTTATGTACCTATTTGTTGTACAAAATACAGAAATCCAAATACAATATTAACATAATAGGAATGTACAAAAGCCAACTTATCCCTTAAGGATCTCAAAAATCTTATTTTGATTTAATTTATTTTATTTTAATTATATACACATCTGCAAAGTTCCCTATTGTAATTAAATAGAAAATAAATTGTATTGAGAAGCTAACTTAGTATGAAGGCATCCTTAACTTTGTTTTTTTTAATTAATGAGCGTCCCCACTGAGAACATTCGCTGCTAAGCAATGAGCATTCGGCGCGAACGCGGTCCACTAAAACCTGAACAAAGTGGTGAAGTCGTGATAAATTTAAATCATTATTTCTTTGTCATCTTCGACTGAAACAAGCTGCTCCCTCAATTCCATTTTAAGGCCTAAACTCACTCCAGCTGTCTTTTTGACTCTTAACCCTCGTAAATTTCCCTAACCATACCTTCTGTTGTCAGTTATGGCAAACACCGGCCAACTCGGTTAACATTCAATTACATCTCGCTTTACGACTGCTCTTAAACTGCTCGGCGCGCGCGCAGGCCTCTGAGTAAATCCTTTGTGGACTTCGAAGGCAGGCTGGCCAACAATGAGCCAGGATGACCGTTACAACTGTTCATGTTTTTATTAGTACAAGTCTTGTTTGTTGCTTTATTTATGCTGCAGAAGCTTGCAGTTTACAAGTTGCGTTATTGTAGAGTCAAAGTCATAAATATATATGCGTTCTCAAGGCGTCAAAAATATCTACACGTCCCTATGCCACTGCTAATAAGGCCTGTTTATACATTAAAAATTAAAACTCGACTGGCTAATGGTCAGACTCACACTTATTATTTATATCTAGGTAGTAGGTACTTGACTCAAAGACACACGTTGTTCACAATTTCTAAAACGCCTCATTTACTAGAGTTCGTCCAAAATTTTAGCAGCTTCAGTGAATAATTTGACGTTTGATAACCTATATACTTAGTGTTAAACTCTTAACCCTTCTTTTAGCCATAACCTTATTTCGATGGCGTTCTGCGTTTTTAAAACGCTCCATGGCATCTCTACTACTTGACCAGGTTTTGACTCGGTCGCACCACATAATGCCTGGAGTGCCATGACATGGAAACATATTTTTCTCAAACATGCTCGGAAAAAACGGTTTTCCGATTGAAAGACAAGGACGGAAAGAGCCTCATTTTACTCCTAGGAGTAAAAATACCATATGAAAACACTTACCGTCCATGTCTATATTTTTCTTAAAAATGCTGTCAATTTGCATACAAAATCAAAAGGACCAAGACAAAAATTCGAAACAGCCAAGGTAACTGCTCGCTTTTTTAGCACAGTGCGTGTGTTTTATTTTGAATTTGCATTCCAATTTCTATGGTTAGTATTTAAAAACAATTGACAGTCGGTAACATTCGTTCAATCTGCATAATTAAATTACTTGCTTTTTAAAAATGTATTTGTATTATTTCCTCACATGTTTGAGAAAAGCATTATGTATGCCTCGGCGGAAACGAGGATTTCCTGACTCGTATTTTAGCAGGCCTCGATGTTGCTCGGCCTGCTAACCACCTCGTCAGGAAAACCCTTACTTTCCGCGCCTTGGTAACAATGTAGGTACTATTCCGCATCCGAGCCAGCTAAATCATGAAAAACCATAACACATATTTTTATTGATTTATCTTTAACACGATCATTCTTTATGTACTAAATAACAGGCCATTGGAACCCTGATCCCCCACAGAACTGTGTCACGGTGACGTTATGAATCAAGTCCTAAGAAGTGTCAAACAAATTACTTTATACGAGGGTGATCCAAAAGTAATGATAACTAAATACTTTTTGCATCGATATACAATAATGAAATATAGCGTTACTGGCAGTAGAGACTCCTCAGTAATATTAAGAAAAAGAAATAAAAAAAAATGTATTTGTCATTGAGTTTCAATTGTTTTTTCACGAGCGGTCGGAACAATAACGCAAAAATGGAGAAAATTGAGTTGAGAGCGGATATTAAATACTTCTGTTTAAAAAAAATGAGTACTAAAGACATATATGCTGAATTAGTGGGGACACTAGGGAACTCTGCTCCGCCGTATTCCACAGTAGCACGCTGGTCGAAGGAGTTTAACTTAGGAAGAACATCCACTCAAGACGAACATCGCGAAGGCCGCCCTTCTACGGCCCTTACGGAAGATAATGTAAAAAATATCAATGAACTCGTGTTAACAGATAGAAGAATGACTACCAGACATCTAGTTGAGCTCACGGGGATTTCGTATGGCAGTGTTCAAAGAATATTAACTGATGAACTACACATGAAAAAAGTCTCCGCCCGTTGGGTACCTAGAATGTTAACGGCCGAACAAAAGGAAATACGACATAAGATTTCAAAGTGTAATCTTGAAAAATTTCGAGCTTATCCCGATACTTTTTTGCGTCGATTTGTCACCTTGGATGAGTCTTGGATCCATCATTTTGATCCTGAGACAAAACAACAATCAATGACGTGGAAGCGACCCAGTTCCCCTACACCTAAGAAATTCAAGGTTGCAAGCTCAGTTGGGAAGATCATGGCTTCCGTGTTCTGGGATGCCGAAGGAATCATAATGATAGAATACCTCGAAAAAGGAACCACTATTACAGGCTCTTACTACGCTGCCAGATACGAAGATTGAGAGAAGCAATCAAGGAAAAGTGGCGGGGCAAACTTCGTGCTGGTGTCCTCTTTCACCAGGACAATACACCCTCCCACAAGGCCGGTGTTGCGATGGCTGCTATTCGTGATGCAGGCTTCGAAGTGCTTGAACACCCCCCATATTCGCCAGATCTAGGCCCCAGCGACTTCTATCTCTTTCCACGCCTGAAGGAAGATCTTAGAGGTAACAAATTTTTGGATGACAGTGAAGTGATAGCCGCTGTGGAGGCATTTTTGACAAGTCAAGAAAAAAATTTTTTTTTAAAGGGAATTCAAGGTCTAGAGAAACGATGGTCTAAGTGTGTAGACTTGCAAGGAGACTATGTTGAAAAATAAATTAGGTTTTTTTACATTTTATGTGCCTTTCATTCTGATTATCATTACTTTTGGATCACCCCTCGTAATGTCGCCGTTCTCTGGTAGGCCAGGGTTCCATTGGCCTGATAGTACCAGCAATTGGCCTGCCCATTGACATTCAAGTCTACTTATGGGTATAAATTTAAAAAATATGTCTTGTATGAAAGAAAACATTATTTTTGAAGAAACTAACTAAGGAAACGTACCCCAACGAAATCGTTAAGCACTTTAGAGCACTGTCATACTAAACTTCAAACTGAACATCAAATGACATGTATGACAATAACAATGGCAGTCACACTGACAAGGTTCTAAGTATGCTCAACATTTTAATTGGGTGACTGTACCCAATGACTTAATTCTTTTTCCTTTAGTTTAATTTGTTAGCGACGGTAACATCCGGGCAAATGGCCGTTGATTGTTTTTTGTTCCAAAACCTCAAAAACCAAAGGTGAAACAAATGACAAATAAAAAAAAGACTTACAACTTTCCGAAAAAATAAGAATTGGCAATTGACTGTGGGTGAGTGAGCCTATTTCTCTAAGGGCCGTATTAATAAACTCATCTTGACTGTGAGGCCCGTCACAAGATACGTCAAAGTAAACGCCAAAACCATAGAACATTGTCATTTTTGACGCATCTCGAGACGAGCATTAGAGTTGAGATCAGTTTATTAATACGGGCCTAAATGGTTTAAGAATGCCCGTACGTTGCACGTTGTACAAACGGCTCTCGGCAACGGCTCCACTGAGGAGTGAAGCGGAGCTGTACCAATATTAACCAATAGAGGCGCATGCGGTCACGTCGATTTAGACAATTCTGCACCATTCGTCCATTTCCCCGTTCGTCTACTCCGTCCTCGTTCGTCATTTTCCTCTTTCGTCTATTTCCCTGTTAGTCCATTTCCTCATTCGTCTATTTCACGGTTCGTCCATTTCATCTTTCGTCTATTTCTCTTTTAGTCCATTTCCTCATTCGTCTATTTCCCGGTTCGTCCATTTCCCCGTTCGTCTATTTCCTTACATGTGCAAATTATTTAATACCCCACATTTTTTATGCAATTTCATTCCGCTGTAACGCGAAAACGCAGCGACAACGGACCTTAATTGACCAAATCGATTCGTATTGATCTAAACTACAATCCACCTCGATGTCAAACGTGTGCAAATCATATACCGAAATGCTCGCCACCTCTCTAACTATTGGACATTCTGACACTAGCCCAACATACTCCGGAGGGGAAAATGGTCACGTTATGATGATAATAAGGGAGTGTAATTAAATAACATCATTCTATTATTTTACTCCCTACACTATCATTAGAAATAGAATTTAATGATGCAAGTAATGACGTTTAGTAATGACAGTGTCCAGTCCGCTATTGACACTACAATGTATAAGGTTATTTTGTCTGGGATATATTAGATGTATGATGGATGACAGTAGGACAGGAGGAGCAGAACTATACGAACGGGGAAACAGACGAACGGGGAAACAGACGAACGGGGAAACAGACGAACGGGGAAACAGACGAACGGGGAAACAGAGAAACGGGGAAACAGACGAACGGGGATACAGACAAACGGGGAAACAGACGAACGGGGAAACAGACGAACGGGGCATTAACTAGTTAGACGAACAGGGAACCAGACGAACCTGACCTAAACCGAGCCGCAGCCTAAGCTAAGCCTTCTTTTCTTCGTTACCATGATTGCTGTAATTCCAAACTCGGCGTAAACACGTAGGTGTGAAATATCGTTTAAGATCCTCTATAGAATAACTAATGCATATAATTACTTAATTAAATTATACAGGGGGGATCACAGCACTCAATTTGCTCGAATTTCATTTGCCATAAGTGTATCACTTGCCATAATATGAATTGGCCATAAATAATTTTTTTCTGAAACCGTAAACTTTTCAGGTAACTCTTAGATGCCAGCGTATATAGCTATATAGGTTAGGTTAGGTTAGTTTTATAACAATTCTGAATAGTACACGGTCATGGCATACTAAAGCTGTTCAGGTTGGGTTGAGAGCATGGGACAAAGCTGTATAACTGCTATAGCTCTGTCCTTTTCTCTCAACCTAAACTAAACTGTATGTCATGGTGGTTACCATCCTCCAGGTCATGTTAGTTCAGGTTCTAAAGTGTTCCAAATGAATGAAAACTGAGTTAAAACGAAACATGCAAAGGAATATAAACGCAATAAAAAACATAATTTACTAGCTCCTAAAATTTCACGCACATAAAAGCCCCGGTAATATTAATTTAAATAGGTATTAAAATTAGCATGTCTGCAAAGGGCAGCGCCGGCGCCGCCCAGTAAGGGCTGACACTGCGCATCGCATATTCATTGCGCCGCGCATGCGCACGATTCAATGCTAAATGCGCGGCGTTTATTGTTTCTAGGGGTGGCGGTTTCTATTGCAAACTATTTTATTACTGCTGAAATTAATATTAGCCTCGTGAAATGTAGAATTTATATTTTGCCGCCAATCCTTTTTGTCATAAATGCGCCATAGCTGAAGTGCGCATGTGATTAGTACTTAATCTGCCATTCTGACATTTTGATTTTGTCAGAAGAAGAATAATACTTAACTAGTTACTTATTAAAATACTAGTTTTACTGCGCTTTTTTTTCTGTACTATTTTATAGTAAAGAATGATGTGCAAAAATATATGGAACCCAGCTCAATGACCAATAGAATTATAATGTACTTATGTCGGCTTATTGATCCCACTATTTGCTGTAATTGTTGTAAATAGTAAAATCAGTCAAGCGTGAGTCGGATATACGGGTAATAGCATTGCAACGCATGCGGGGCACAGCTAGTGAAGTAATAAACGTTTTGTGTGTGTGATTATTTGAAGGCTGATAACTCTCTTCTCCGGGGTTTTTGTAGTTTGTCCCCGTATTAGAAAATGAAGAATGATGAATGTAACGAGCTTTCACGCGGTAAACATGTGATTTGTATTGGTTATATGGGCCAATTTGCCCTTCATTCTTTAATATATGAGCTGGTTTTAAGGCATAGTCTGATTTAATTCATCATTGTTCTATTGCTACACTGAGATACATAAGTCGAGATTTTGACTTTTTTTAACCTCCAACGCAAAATACGGGGGATTTAGGTTTATCGTGTATACTTATGTTAGTAAGTAAACTCTTTATGGCACAAAAAACAATTTAATAAAATGGGTGAGGACACTGAGGATAGAAAAAACTAGTTCAGCTCAAATAAACTGGCGTGTATCTATGTGTCTGTTTATCGTAGCTCCCAAACGGATAAACCAATTCGGATGCATTTTTTTTGAAGAAAGTTTAAACGAGATGGTTTCTCGCTAAGTTTTATGAAAATATGTTAGGTCATTTAGGTCACCGTTGTGCCGTGAGTTTATTTTTATTATAAAGTTTATTAAAAATAACACGATTGCAAACCTGTTAAAAAAACGTACTCATATACTCATATACTCGTATATTATAGCTAACATGTTTACAAACGTAAGCTATGCTGATGAGATCCTGAACCTTCTCTGCTTCACAATTTTAATGAAAGTGGACTCGAGTGTGATAAATTAATTAATTACAGCTGATCTATTCTTTGTTTAAATCGATCTCCACACGCCAACGCAAAAAAACTCTTTCAACATGATAAAAAGAACCAACAAAACACATGTTAAACATTTTTTACCCCGGTTTTTTGGTCCGGTTTTTATCAAAGCTTCGAGCCTTCCATTGAGATATCTCGCACGTTCACACGGGGATGTTTTTATTACCGCTTTTTGTGCTTTTGGTGCAACTTTGTATCATTTGGAGTTTGGGCAAATGCATTTTGTAGGTTTGGAAATAATGTACATGAATATTTTTGAATTGGATTTTTGATTGAATTCTTGTTTGCCTTATTTATTTTTAAAGCATAAAAAAAAATCCTAATCAATTCTACTTATGTTTTCACTCCTTCGGATTCTTGTACAGCAAACAATAACAGTAGATATCAGTACATCATCAAGTACAACATTTAAAAAAAAAGATATTTCCATCTAATTATCAGTCTCTCTGTTTTTCCGTATTTTTAACTACGCAACAAATCTTGATCTTTATTTAGAGGATGCTTTCCGAGATTTAATAATGTGCATAAAACACATAAATAAGTCCCAAGTGACGTAACAAATTAAAGCAGGCTGATTGGTCTGATTTCAAATGGTGTCAATTTAACTGGCGTTGATTTACAAACCTCGTTGTATATTCATCTGTTCACGCGTGCGTCGCTAACACTGGAACACAAGTCGTCGCGGTCACTTCTTGTTTACCTACAAATAAACAGTAGCGAGATCTGACAGTTTTTGTCAGCTAGGCTCTAGCTCTGCTTTTGTTAAACTCGTAAATGTCACTATTATAATTGCGAAAGTTCATGTGTGTTAGTTATTCCTTCACCCTGCAAAGGGTTGATGGATTTAGCTGGAATTTGGACTCGAGATAGCTTATACGCATTACCACATACAACGATAATCTAAATACCTCCGCAACATAGGATGGGCAAATAACTCATTCTACGGGCAGAAAAAACTTAAAACGGTTGTGTATTTCTGTTCTTTTTAGGAAACAACAATATATATTTACACCCTGATATAAATATACTAAAACAAATATTAAATATATACCCAAAATAGTAAGGTTCAATTAAAAGGCAGAGCAAAAAATTAAGTAGGTACGATTATTGTTAGAAATTTACAAAGCGCGATATGCCTAGGTACCTACCGATAAAACAAAATATAAAAGCTGTGTTATGCTAACCCCTCGCATGATCCAATTAAAATAAACTTATATAATTATCTATAACTACATATATCTATAAACACATACAACCAAAAAAACAACTTTATCACAAGTGATGCTGTAATATTTTAATAACCCCAAAGAGTCGTAAAACTCTATCGTCTATAGTCAGGACGCTCTTCCGTTCCAAAGTGATCTGTTAAGCATTTCAGTATTAAATGTTATACATTGATGATCTTTGTAAAAAATTACTCCTAAAACATTGTTATTAATAAGCCTAATGTAGTGTCCACTGCTGGGCAAAGGCCTCCTCCCTTGATATCCACACCTCTCTCTCTGTGGTAATCTTCGGCCAATCCTAAATCCAAAAGCATCCAAGTCATCCCCCCATCTCCGCTTGGGTCTCCCTCGCTGTCTGTAGCCAATCCAATTTAACTTTAACTTTTTAACTTAAAACATAACGGTACAAATGATATGTTGTAGATCCTAGCTAAAGTGCCTGGTCAAGTCCACTGTTTGCCGAATGAGCAGTGGGCCAAAGTTACTTTTACCTTATCAGCGAGGAGACCTGTTTTTAAAAAACTAACCAGAGAAAACCCACGCAAAATAATAAAACCCGGAGGAAATAGGAAGAGGCGTTTGCCCAGCGGTGGGATAATACAAGCTCTCGGTTGTTGATTATTTCGTCTTCAAAAAGGATAATCGATCAGCTAGCAGTTCCAAAAATATTGCGCAGAATTTCATAAACTTCTAAAAAAACAGCTTGATACATTAAAACAGCCGACGACGTGTTAAGTGAGCTATGTCTTATTTTATTATCTGCTCGCGAGTGCACTTGAGATGCATCTCGCTGGGTAGCGATTGAGCCGTTAAATCCGACGCCATGTGGTGACGGACTTGTTGAAGGAGCATTAAGTCAAGGATTGGAAACATGTATTAAGTGTTCTTCGTACTCAGTATCATCAATATTTTTTAGTTTACCTAAACTCGTAAATTGCAAGAACTACAAGTTGCAATATACTCATTGGAAATACCTATTAAGTTAATTTTAACGAGTTATAATTTTATTGTGTAGCTCAACTACTGTGAAGTAAAAAGTCACTGATAGTTCCTTACGTTCAAATTTTTGTTACAGTACGAGAATAATTCTTTTTAGATTCATTCATTTTTCAATCATTCAAAATTATCGTGTTAATCTCTCCGATTTTTTCTAGAAATAAAGTTGAACCAAATTTAATTCAATTTTTCATTTGTTTCCAGGATGGCCAAAGATTGTTCATGGGAGCACCCGGCAGCTGGTATTGGCAAGGTAATGATCACAATAATACATTTGTTACTTTTCTTTTCTGTCTTCTGATCATTCTCTCTAAATAACTTCCTTTTGGTGACGTTCCACTGGGATAATTGTAAGTCTACGTGTTTAATATAAGTGTGTGTTCTGAATTATTAATACATCCACAGGGCGAACAATATCAATTGATCCTAGCCACAGATTCAACAGCCACTTTTTGAAAATACCGGAGGAAGGTAAACAAGGACGGAGCACTTACTTGTTTAACCGAATAACATAGCGAGGCTTACGAGCGCCTAATCCTAATGCCTTGAGACCATTTACAGTTGTTTTAAATCTTAATTCTGCTAATGTTCGAGATAATTCCACTAATTTAGGCTTGTCACGAACGCGGGCATGCTAATTTGGAACTTAAGCATACGGACAATCCAGTATTGGAATAATGGGAGTCGCATGGCGCGAACTTCAAAATAGCAAATCGTGTTTCCGAATATTCTCTCGAAAATGTTGAATTAGTCGACGTTTTTAAAAGAAAAAGAAACCAGTAACCACTTTTTGGATGATATTTCCGGCAGCAGTGGACACACTTATTTTGGAATCTCGTAAAAAATGCTACTGCCATTATTCTAGAAGCAACCGCCTCCGTGAACAAAGCTGTAACACTAGTCACCTGTTAAGAAAATTATACTAACAACTTTTGGATATTAATTATTAATAATGAGTTTAAAATTTTCCAAATTACCCGTAAATAGATTAGAAGGCGTCGGTATTTCCCAATTGAATGATAACCCAATAGTTTTATTGACTAATTCTGGGGTTTTGTTTTACATTGTATTGTTTGTTATAATTATGTAAGATTAGTGAGAATTACCCTCGAACTAACAGAGTGAGATTTATTGCAGATTCTGACTGCTGAACTACTCATTTATCTGATTGTTCTTTAATCATGGTTTGTGTCAATCTTTTAAATGAGTAGTTTGGGTTCATGAGCTTCATCGATATCATAAGAATCATCGATAATGTATTGAAAAAGACATAGAAAGTGTTTTTCAGGAATAATTCTAGTACTTTTACTATTTATTCTTAAAAACTTTAAATCATTCGAATTCTGTTAAATTATTCTATTCTTTCACTTTGCAACATTGTGCTAACGGCTCGTTTACACACTGCACTCCAGTGTTTATATGTTCCATCATTCATTTTTTACGATATCTGAAAATTTCTACGTGCTGCAATTAAATAAATTGAGGACCAAGTATATGTTTTTGTATATTTGCGAATGTAACAACAACATCAAATTTTAGTTATGTAGGTAGCGGGGCCAATTTGAACTGGTGTTCTCTCGTTTTAAATATTGTAACCTAAATATATTAACGTCAAACTCGATTTTAGTACAACAAGAATAGAGTTTGACCTGTATAAATATAAGTTTAACAGATATTTAAAATAAGAAAACAATAATCCAAATGGGCCCTGTTGTTAAATTAAACCGTTATCAATTTTGATGGTTAGAGGGTATACGTGTATAACGCTTTTCCTATTTAACAATAAATTTGACCTGGCTTTAATTAATTATTTGATTAAAAATGTACCCTATTGGCTTGAGATTAATTCATCGAGGATTTGGTACTTCGATCCTGTAACAAACCGATTTTATATAATATCCCAAACCTGGTAATTAAAGAGGTGTGACTTTTTATTTTAAACTTTAAAAAAATCATATTATTCATGAGGGACGCTAAAAGCAATAAGCTTGAAAACAACGCTGCGCCAAAACTACTAAACAGGTGCCAATTCATCTATCATCATTTAATGTTTCTCGTCATTATTTCAATGGGGTCTCTACCGTTTGGGCGAAGTGTTTTTGGCCGAATGCGTCATTTCCCAAATTTTCGCTTCCCAAAAACCAATTTCCCGTCGCCTCCGTTTTAATTTATTGCAGTTAAGTCTAACCTTACCTAACCTAGAAATGAAAATTGGAGAAATGATACACTCGACTAAAAATATTTTTGGGCCAGACGGCAGGCATTCGCATTTCAATGTTGTCATTTATTGTCATTGAATGCTACATGTTCACGTGGATGATTTCATGACTGGCCACTTGTCTCAAGATGTTCTCATTCCTTCCACTTATACTCATCTAAGAATCAGGCTAGCAAATTCCATTGAGTGATATTAGACTACAGAGTATCACTTGCATTGATCAGCATAAAATCATCAACGTAATCGACACCTCAACGTAGTGCGTCTCCAACTCCTAATACAATTATAGGTCAGGTGTTCTCTCAAAACACGGGGTCCGCTCCTGTGCTGATTGCCACCCCTGAAGCCGCCGCGAAGTACGATGACTCGTACATGGGCTACTCGGTTGCTGTTGGAGACTTCGGAGGCCGAGGCCAGCCGGCTGCAGCTGTTGGAGTACCGAGAGGAGCTGGTTTGAAAGGCTTGGTAAGATAAATTAGTGCATGTTGTACTAAGTTAAAGTAAACTAAACGAAGTTGAGTCGAATTAAGAAGTTTATCTTTAGGTATAATTAAGTACTTTGGCACAAACCAATCTAAAGTTAAGTAAGGTCGACAAGGTACTAAAATGAAGCTACTTCTGAATTCAACTATACGTTTCGATTCTAGGGCACTAGGCGTGTTGAAAATTTGTATAGGATAATTTTCATCCAAAAAAATCCTAAAGATGTTGTTTGCTAATCCAAGAGCAACTTATTTGACTGATTTGCAAACAGATAGGTGACACAAGGATAGAAGACGTCGTAAACATTATTAAAGTCAGAGTCGTATGAGTTATTGAGACCATTTTTGTTTAAAAAACACTTTTTGGGGTTTTGAAACTCATATTTTAGTACGATAATATGCACCTATTGTAGGAGCGAGATCATTATTATAAAATATATCACAAAACTTTATGACATCTATAATTAAAATAAAAAACTGACTTTTATAATCTCTATTCTAGGTGGTCCTTTACACCTGGGAGCTCCAAAACATCCGGAACATCACCGGCTCGCAGATCGGCTCTTACTTCGGCTACAGTCTGGCTTCGGGAGACATTGATGGTGACGGCTTTGATGACGTCATCGTTGGTGCCCCGATGTTCACCGTAGAGAGAAAAGAAGGCTTCGAGCATGGCAGGGTCTACGTCATTTACCAAGGAAGGGACAATGTAAGAGTTCTGTTTACTTTTTTAATAAGCGCTCAGAATCGAAAAGTTATACTTACTCGTAATGGTATTTTGTCAATTATGTTTCTATTGACCAAACTGCCCTTTTCATCCAACAGTAGACCTAGCTAAGATGTAAACGGTACGAACGTTTATGTTTTTTTATCAACTCGAAATGTATGAGGTTGATGATTTGTCATCAGCTTACGTTAATCCTATTCGTCGATTTTCGAAAATCGTTAATTGATATGTATACATCTTAATTAGGCTTTTTGGAGTCTTGTAGTATTTGACTTATCATTACCCGACTGCCGAAGAAGAAGAGTAATGATTTTGACTTTAATGACTAATGTATGTATGTATATGCTGATGTTCTTTAACAGATAGCCATCGACTAATGAGGTGCCGTTTGATTTGTCTTAACATCGCGAGTATTACTGGGTAGTGGGTACCTTTTCACTATTTTATATGTGCACCTTTTTGATTACAGTCATTTACCAAGGCCCACTCTCGAACCGGAGAAGTGTCTAGGGGCCGTTTTGGTCTGTCAGTGGCTTCACTTGGCGACATCAACCATGATCTTTATGGAGGTAAGAAAGCAAGCATTAAAAAAAAAGTTATCTTAATGAATGAATGCGCCGTGCTTGTTTCAACTTGCAACAGCCCCTGTTGATAGCGACTTCTGCTACAGAATCTTGATAATGGGCGGTAAGCTTGACTGGCGCAGGAGGATCGATCTCTCCTTTGGTCATTCCACCTTGCTCCCTAATCTACATATATTATGTATGAACTGTATGAACTCCTCACAATAATTTCTAAACATCCTTTTTCAGATATTGCAGTAGGAGCCCCCTACGGCGGCGAGAATGGACGGGGCGTGGTCTACATCTATCAGGGCAGCCAGTTTGGCATCCGTGACAAGTATTCCCAGATCATCACTGCCGAAGAGATCTCCCCTACCTTGACAACCTTCGGCTTTTCCGTTTCTGGCGGAGTTGACTTGGACAATAACAATTACACTGATCTCGCTGTTGGTGCTTATAAATCAGACACCGTCGTGTTCCTAAAGTAAGTGCAACATC
Source organism: Acleris sparsana (assembly GCA_923062465.1). Classification (NCBI taxonomy): domain Eukaryota; kingdom Metazoa; phylum Arthropoda; class Insecta; order Lepidoptera; family Tortricidae; genus Acleris; species Acleris sparsana. Next base: position 17,597,173 of record OV281290.1, read on the forward strand.
ATAATGAGCTGTTTAAATTGGATTGTATTGGATTGGATTGGATTGGATTGGATTGGATTGTTTGTTTGGATTGGATCTTTTGGAATTTTCATACCTTCGCAATGTGTTAGTAAAAAGTCATGAATTCGGTTTTCTAATTAATTATTTTTAAGAGTACCAATCTTCAGGAAAACGTCTTACCTCAGTTTCTATAGTCCTAATGCTGGAAGCTGACCTGTTCACCCAAAAACCTCATTATTCCTCAGGTCTCGTCCAGTAGTGACAGTAATGGCTAAGGTGAGGTTCATGGCCGACTCAAAGCTGATATCCCTCACCGACAAGCGGTGTACCACCCTCAACGGCTCCCGGGCCGCCTGCTCCGATCTCCTGTACTGCTTGCGGTACGATGGCTACAATGTAGACCAGCAGATCAGTAAGTATATGAAGTTGGTACAAATCTTAAAAGAGAACTGGAACTATTTTCCAAAAGCTACTGCTACCTGCAGAAGTACTTTTTAGAGCTAGGAAGTCCAAAAGAAAGATAATTAAAGAACGTGTGGGCTAAACGTGTGGATATTAATTAAAATAGTTTTATATTGAACTATGAGTATTGGTAACTTTATGGTATAAGTACTACTTTTGTTCAAATTACCTATAACACGACAAACAGAGAAAATATGCACTTACGGCTTTTACAAATGGCATTACCACATAACGTAACCGATCACCACCATTTGTTATCCTGTATCTAAAAATAATATTACAGCTTCTTTATTGATGGCAAAACATTTTCAGAAACGTTCAGAATTATCACTATATGTATTGTTTTTTCCAAGCGGAGGGATACATCTGCTACTTTGGTGAGTGGAGAAGTAGCAAAGTGTTTCGTAATGAGCATCATACCAAATGTACATTAAATACTCTTATCACTAGTCACTCATTAGCGAATTGATGTTAGCGAACACTTCTAGTTGCACTCTTACGATAGATATGTGTCAGAAAAATAATGTTGCACTATGTGTTTAGTACTAAGATAATAAGGTCAGAGGAGAAGAGTCTGATTCAACTTAATGAGGACTGCCAATAAATTCCCAGAATGTAACATTTATTTACTTATCTTTTCCAGAATTCAACGTCAGCTTGGATCTGGACTCACGACAGACGACGACCAAGAGGATCATGACGGAGCGAAGGGAGTCCACTTACACGACCAACATCTTGCTGGAACAAAGGGTGGAGAAATGCAACAGCATCAGGGTTTATTTGGATGTGAGTGTTTCATTAAGTCATTCCCATTCTCACCAACTTTTTCGAGACTCTTGAACACTTATGTGCCATTTATTAATGTGTTAAATGTCACTTATATTAGTTACATGAACAATTACTTTAAGTGTAGGTAAGTGGCTATGTTAAAACTTGGTGATAATAGACACTACTTTCAAAATGTGTCAGGAAAAGGATTTAGATAACTGTAGATCTGAATAGTTTGCGGCAATTAAGCATATTTTTGTCACTGATAAATATTTAAAACTCTTATTTGTATCCGAGATATCATACAATTTTTAATATGCCATTATCATCTTACTCCGGTATTGACGTCATTTATTGTTTAGGGTCAGTGATATACCATCAAATTGACCTAGAAGTACTGCTACTTGCTGGACTTGAGAGCTGAATGACGTGAGACCAATTGTATTGAAGACTCAGTTGTTAAAAAACATGTACTCGCAGGATGAAATCCGCGACAAGCTGACTCCCATCGAGGTTAAGATGACATACCAGCTGCTGAGCCAGCCGACCGGTGGCATCGTGCCGCCAGTGCTGGACCAGACACAAAACACCCACGCGGCGGACTCACTGAACATCCAGAAGAACTGCGGCCCAGACAACGTGTGCATTCCGAATCTCAAGATGATTGTTACCACGTGAGTATTAGCAGTTCTAATATACATTGACTTGTTTATTATTATCATCATTAGCATAGAGTAGTTGACTGCTGGACATAGGTTTCTCAGTAAGCACGATTCTCTCTAATTAACCTAATTCTAGCTCCCCGTAGAGCTCATCTCTCCGGCTCGATAAGGTGCCATCCATTTACTAATAAATGATTTATAATGGCTTCAGGTACGATATCGAAATATGTTGTTGGTTTAGTTAATCGCGGCTTTGATTAACTTTAAATATTGTGGTTTAATGGATAATTATGATGGAAGTCAGTTTAAACACAGTACACTCTCATCTTAGCCTAATTGTGCAAAATGTGGTTACAGAATTACCAACAATTTTTTAGAGTTATTGGTGATTCTGTAGCTCTGCTCTGCTCTGGGAATTTAGGCGTGAAGGTATAATATATTCATAACCATAATATGAAGGACTCCTAAATTTCTGACTTATCATCGTGAGCTTAAACCGCTTTTCTATCATAAATTATAATAAACAATATTTCAAAATGTTGTTCCAAAGGACTGTAATCCGTGGTTATATTATGAACTTTGGCCTATTTTGTAAGACGTTTAACCTTTTTGTACACCTTTTAAACTGGCTCAATAAACTAAATTACAAGCGTATTACTTACATTTATTGTACTAGAATTGTATTTTATTCCACAGCCCTGTGCAGGACTATGTCCTTGGCTCTGGAGAAAATATCAACATTGACGTCACAGTGGAGAACAGTGGAGAAGATGCCTTCGAGGCTGCTTACTACCTGAAGATCCCGGCTGGAGTAACGTACACCAAGATGGAGAGGCTGGACCGAGACAACAGTGTCGCCGGCGCCGTTTACTGCTCGCCTGGACCCAAGGTTGCCAACAGAAATACCACGCTTAAGTGTGATTTGGGCAATCCTATGTCTATTGGGGAAATGGTAAGAACGTTAGATAATAATATCATTTATTTTTACGACAACGAAATTACCTATTTTATTTTATCGCGTGTTTAGGTCAGTTTAAGATTTACTGACCTAAACACCTTAAAAAGTTTTGATAGATTGGGACTTATAGTAAGGACTAAAGGATATACTTAGATAGGTGAAGATGGATTACGTAGAATTTAAACTGAAAAATTTGATCTTTTGAAGAAAAAACTTGAATTGCGTTGCTGATATTTAATACAGATTAATCTTGAAGCAAATTCATTTCTACGGTTGAACTTTGATGATGTCTGTGGTCCGATATAAGATGACTAACGCTAACGTAAACGATTTTAGAAAACTGACAACATACATTTTATACATTCACGTAAGCGCTCGCCGCGACCCATACGGTAGCTTACGTCAAACCTATACATTTCCCATAAGGATAGATTTTTGCTTTGTTTAGGGCCACTGATGGATTTTGATTAGGGTAAAGTCACCAGTGGTCAGCCAGGAGACCTGTAGTCGGCCTCTGCCTATACTTTGTATGAGTGGGAAGAGTACGAAAGATATATTTCGCACTCTTCGCACTCATATAAGGTCGACTACTGGCTTCTGGCTGACCACTGGTGACTTTACCCTACATAAATATCAGGGGACAATTTCACAAAAAATGTCCTAGTCACATACTAAGCTCTACGCTTTTACGATGGGATAGACAATGATATAATTACCTATATAGAGAAATAAATACTAAAACATCCAAGCAAGAATCCCGGCAGAATATGTTCCTAAATTATTACTGTATGCACCTGTTATACCATATTCAGCAAATAAATATTCATTTCATTTCAATGCTCAGAAACAAAATACTCGTGCTCATCACTCAAAATGTTCGGCCATATCGAACCCGGGAACGCTAGCTTCGCTGACAGGGCCACTCTCTACCAAGTAGGCTAACGCGTCATTCATAGCTTTGACGTTATCCTGTTCTTCCCAGGTGAAGTTCCGCGTGGTCCTCGAGGTGGACACCACAGCTTCCAACATCGTGTTCGACATGGAGACCAACTCTACCAACCCGGAGTCAGGCACCAGCTACGACAACGTGAGGCACCTCAGCATATCAGTCCTGGTTAAGGCTCAGCTGTCTGTTATTGGGTAAGTGAAGTTTTTGGAATTCGTTCTAGATTTATAAGTTTTGTTGAAAATACTTTTCATAAATAGATATAGAGGCATTTTATATTAGTCCTCATGTTGGCAACGCGTTTACGGTCTTACGATTGCAGTCTTATGATTTTATTTTGAGAATGGCTCAAAGATTTCACTTACCATCAGCATCCTTCTCCATGGCATAAAAGGAATCAAGATCATATTATGAACATTCTATCAGGATCAATCGCCTGTCAGACCAAAACATGTTGATATAAAAACTCTATTGCCAATTTTATTAACATATCTAGTAATAGTTCAGCAACTTTGTCAGAATACCTCCCTTGCGGGGTGACAGAAGATTGCGCAAGAACTTGTCGCGATGTCCAGTAATATCAACTGGTAGGATGCCCTACCTATTAATTTTGAACGTCGGGGATCCGACCAGGAACTTGCCAATCTAACCATAAGACCAAACAAATGACAAAATCTTTATTCGACATCACAAATTGAGCACGGTGACATACAATACGGACTTAATTATTAGGTAACACTAAGATGGCAAAAAAATATTTGTCGTTCATTAAAATATCAGTACTTATCATTTCGAATTGTATTTACTTGTTCCTATACTAGGTATGATGTTCACATCCCATAGTTTCATTATCATCATATTCATCCACAGAAATACGTGAACTGCTAGAAATAAAGACCTGCCGTAACATAGGATAACACCTGCTGCTGGCCTAGACGTAACAATAATATATTTTTTTCAGGACATCAGACCCTCCAGAGCTCCACTACAACGCGTCCTTGTACGACTCGTCTGCCCTCATCGACGAGACCAAGCTCGGTCCTCAGGTCATCCACAAGTACAACATAAAGAACGAAGGACCCTTCATCGCTGAAGAAACAGAATTCTACATCATGTGGCCGTATCAGACACTTTCTGGTAAGGTTGGCCATTGTTTGAAGAAAGATCAATAACGCATTAAAAATTCGTTAAAAAAATTGGATATCGATTCGATAACCTGGTACCCTATTCTACTTACTCAGTAAAAACGAATTGAATTTGAAATGTTATCGTATTATCAACGTTAAAATAGTTTTTAACGGCCGAGTTTAAAAGAGTACGATAACACATCGACGACCGTAATCTAAATTGGCGTAAGGGACAAAAGGGCGAAAATGAGTTATGAATGCAGTTGTATTCAGTTTTTTTTTCTCTTTCGAATGGTATAGGTTACATCTCGATAGCTTGAAAAAACATGCCCCTTACACCCTTAAAAAACGGTTACTTCGACGCAGTTTTTGAAAAAAAATAGACGTATCAAACATAAAGAAATAATATTCAAATCCATCGTGGTGTAACTGTCGTCTTCGCAATTCACCTTACGTCGTAAGGAGCCATCAAATAAGTAAAAGGCCGATACACCATTTTACGTTCTCAAAAAGTATCTACACAATACATTTGATTAAATCACAAATAGACGTAACTATCATCTTCTTCATTTACCTGAGTCGTAAGGGACAATTCTGTTAGCAAACATTTCTACGATACGCAGTTTTGCTTTTGCAGATGTAAGACAATACAGACCTTACGCCCATCTGTCATTGTTTGAAATATGTGTTCATGGCATATACGTAATTTTTTCACTACTACAAGCAGTAAACTACCGGCCCTTACGTTAAAACATAACTGCCTAATTTGAACTATTCCCATAGATGTTAGCGTTATCTTTTTATTAGATGACAGACGCAGTGTTCGTTGATATAGCTGTATTACTCGCAAGCATTTTAACCTTTCTTTCCCTAGGCACTGCGTGGCACAACTGACCAATGATTTCTATTTCAAAATCAAATTTAATAGAGTCGACGGAGCTCTGCTCTCGCAGAGCTCCTATTTCTGGGTAGTTTGGCCCTCCGGGCCTGCTGAAGAACTAACAAAACCTAAACCTACCTCATATTTATGATACAGATTTTGGTCAGTTGTGCCAAATAGTTGTGCCACGGGGAATAAACTCATTTTAAATTGCTTTCGGTTAAAAGAGATATCACTATGACCATGTTTACAGTAAAGTCCCAGATAGACGTGCGAGTTAGTACGTCGTACTTATGGCTCGGCGACCTTACTCGTCCCTTTATCATCCTAAGTAGGTACGCGAACTTCTAAAGGTAAGCGCGGGCGAAAAAGGTCGTCGAGCTTTCAGTACGCCTGCTTACTCGTCCGTCTATCTGGGACTAAAGATGTTGCTGCTGGTTTTAGCTGAGTGCTGTGATGCTCAGTTCTGTTCTTCACGTATGTTTGTAAAGACGCACGCTTCAAGTACTTTTGGAAAATTAATGAGAAGAGATATACTATATTACTCCATACAGAATCACTCTTAGCTCGAAGCGATAAATTACTGCGAGCATAAGACAAGTTATTGCAGTATGTATCTTATATTACTCATATTATGAATGAGAAAGTGTGAGTGTTTGGATGTTTGTTACTCAGTCACGCTTCAAACACTCTAAACGGATTGAGATGAAACTTGGCACACATAGGTTAGGTTCTGGAATAGAACATAATCCCGAAATTTTTAATCAAAATCTACGCAGATGAAATTGCGGGTAGAAGTTAGTTTTTAATAAAATATTTCATTTTCGGTGGCACGTAATAACCGGGTTTGTGTTTATTTTGCGAGTCCTTTAGTATACAAAACAAGTTCCCAAAGCGTTATCACAACGAATATTTACCCAGTATATTCTTTGATCAATCAGTACTGATACTTCTCTATAGATATAAAAGGCAAATCTGACTCACTGACTTATATATCAACGCAGAGCCAAAACTACTGTACCATGGAAACTTGAAATTCAATACAAGGGGTTTGTTTAATGATGTAAGTGAGCACTAAGAAAAGATTTTTGGAAATTCACTCTCTAAGGGGTTAAAATAGGGGGGGAGTAGCGGGAAACTAATTCTACGCGTACGAAGTCTTGGGCGTCCTCTATACAATTATGTTAATGTTTTGATATTTTGTACTCGCTTTTACATAAAATAGCGTGTTAAATTTTATTTTGTTACTTGTTATTAGTTACTTGCATATCATTATGATAATGTATGTACCTATGCCATAATTTATCTTTTAAATTGTTCAATACTCTACTAAATAACACAATTACATTTATGATTTCGTGTATTATTTCAACAAATAATAAATTCCATGTACCTTTTACACCATGTAATAGATCAGTTTAAATGGAGTTACATCCTATTATTTTTAATTTCTCTTAATTTAGTTCTTGATACGTCAAATTTACCCCGAAGTCTAATATTAAAGAAGGGTTTATCGGACATTTAAAATTATTTTTTTGACGTAAGGGACATGCTATCTCGGTAACTAAGCGTTAAATGATAAATTGAGTTATTTGTACTTAAAGAGTGAAGAAAAATAAACAATTGGCTAATTTTAGTTACATGATACGTTAACAAACAACAAAATTATGAATTTTAAAAGAAAAAAAATACAGTTTTTTGGCTCTCCTGAAAAGTAGCCATTTGTCCGTTACGTCAATTTAGATTACGGTCGTCGACATGTCAAAAGCAATACCTTTATATTATTTAAATTTAACTGATTGTTTATTAGATATTTGTGATATATACTTATGCAAACTGCGACTCGCGGATCCCACAGTCAAACTGTGAAAACAGTTTTGCGAGACGTTGTAATACAATTGAGTTTGTTAACAAGTTATAATAAATAATAATAATAAGGTAGAATAAAGCCCCTTGATATAATTTTCAAGTTCTAGCAAGTAATTCGAAAAAGTACAATCAGTTCATTTTAAAGGGCAGCTAGAATAACATTCTCGAATAAATAGCCTAGACAAAATGCAAGCGCTCCTATGGATTCCCGTTTTTGCAGTCCATACAGCAGCCGTGTCATAATTTTAATTAATTCCGACACGACCGTTGTAATTGGTTTGAATCCTACCATTTTCAAAGACATCATATCCTCTCCTTGTAAAAACCTCACAGCGTAACTTATACTCAATACGGCACACCTAACAAAAACACGCAGTTGGGCACGAAATGTATACCGATAGCGCGACGTGTCCAACGAAGCACACTTCACACGGGAGAAGGACTGGACACTAGTGTCGGGCGGGTCAGTAGGGTCGGGCATGCAGTCAGATCCGCTGACGTATTGCCTTACGCACTCACAATCGCAATCTAGCTGTATACATGACGCATCCTTCTCTCCCTCTGGAAAAAACTTAACAGCCTACTTAACTTTCCAGGGGAAAACCTGATGTATATGCTGGTTCAACCGCAACCGCTGGGCAACGTGAGGTGTGGTGTGGCGAGTAACATCAACCCGGAGAATCTTTCCGTGCAGAATGCTTATGCTTTCCTTCTTGGAAAGGAGAAGGAAGGTAAGTGATCAACCTTTTTTCTATAGATATACTGAATAGAAGAGACTCTGACTGACAAATCGATCAACGCACAGCCGCTGGACTTTGGAACTTAAGATAAGATAGGATGAGATGGTGGTAGCGATCCGGATGGACCTTGCACAAGGTCCACCATTAAAGTAAGCGTAAAGATGCTTGTTAGATTGACTATAAAGACTTGCCCTTTCATTTATAAACGCGCAATAGCAACATGCGTATTTTATAATTGTTAACATGTGTTTCTTTTCATTACAGCAATGTTGAGCAGTGAATTCGCAAACCTATACAAAACATACTTTGAATCTAACTCTGCAGATTGGCTTGAACAAAGTAAGCATATTTTCATCTTGCTATAAATGTTTGTTCTGAAAATTCGTATAAATACTACAATACACCACTGTCATACGTAAATAATACCTGTGAAATGAAATTCTTTAATATTTAGTAAGTATGGCTTTAAATAAATTAATGCCTTTTTTTGTTATTAAATTTTAGAATATTACACTAGTGGCAGTCAGAACAGTGGCGGCCAATTTGACTTTGGTCAAAATAGCGGTGGACAGTCTTCATCAAGCCAGAGCAGTGGAGGTCACGTCAGTGGTAGCACCAGCTGGCTATCCAGTGGTAGCCAAAGTAGCGGCCAAAGGGAGAGCTCTCGAGGCGGAGGATTAAGTCGGGAACAAGAGGAAAGTATACAACGGCAGTTGGAGCAGGCCGCCCAGGCTGGGTTCCTAAGTGGAGGGACCACCCAAAACAGCGGGGGATACCAAGGAAGTTTCAATCATGGCGGGTTGCAAGAAGGACATAGGATTGTGCGAGTGAGGAACAGGACGATTGTGTTGGACGAGCACAATAACATCGTGTCTCAGACTGAGACCAGCACAGAATATGGCTCGCTTGGTCACGAAGGAGAGGCTGGGAGCTCATTTAACCTGTAAGTGTTCAGTAAGAATGCACCAGTCATAAGATATAACTATGATAAAGTCGTTTTTATAAGAAAGAAACAGCATTTCGTGAAATACGTTAGTATAACTGCAGCCAGTTTGTAAAACGCACGCAGCTAATAATCTCTTTCTGACTATGTTTTTTATTTTTAGTGACAGGTCACGAGGAAGCTATTCCAGAGGTTCACAGAGCAGCAGTTCTAGAGGTTCAGAAAGTGGGTTCTCTAGCGGATCCCAAAGTGGGTACGCTAGTGGGTCCCAAAGTGGGCACGTTACTGGCTCCCAAAGTGGTTACGCAAGTGGCTCCCAGGGTGGGTACAACCAAGGCTCCCATGGATACCAGCACCAAGGAGCTTTCGTGCATGGAGACTTGGCGACCACGGAGACCGTCAACCGGGACGTCTCGAAAGCTGACTCGTCCACATACAGGGGTGGGGTCACAGTTGTTGGAGATGAGGATGATGATCTTACAGGTGAGTCGTCTATACCAAAGTTAAACAATATATTTTATTTAACTTAAATTAAAAAAAAAAAATGTAATAGACATTTTACTTGCTTCAAACCCCATTTAAGTAGATGCATATACTTAATGTAGTTTCTTGCATTGCTTTATTTCTATTTGAGTTTGTTTATTCATTATTATTATTGAACACTTAAATACCTTTTGTACCAGCCTTTAAAAGTGTTTCCAAACTTTTTTCTCCTATCTGATAATATCAACAAACTAAAATAATTTTAGGTTTTGGCGCTAGTGCTGTGGGAGGAAATAATGGCGAGTTCAGGGTAGGCATCGCTCAGGTTGTAGACGAGGCCGGTAGCCAGGGGCAGGGCAGCCGGGGTGGTGCCGGATTCCAGAGCGGCGCTAGCTACCAGGGTAGCACAAGCTACCAGGACAGAACTGGCAACCAAGGTGGAGGCTACTCGCAATATGGAGGCAGCCAACACTCTCAGAGCACAGGCTCCAGGACTGGAGGAGGATACTCTTACTCTTCACAATCAGGTAAGGTTTTTTAGTTACATTAATCCCAAAGTTTAAAAGTTTTCTAATTATTGTTTAAGAGGATTGTGAAGCTAATGATTCAATAAAAATATGAATGAACGTCAAAAAACAAAATAGGGCGAAAAGCAGCACTTAAGACAAAAACTTCGTCTTTTTTTATTTTACCATGGATGTACTTTGCAGGATACAGTTCGCATGCTGAAGGAGGTTACTCTTCAGAGCAACAAAGACGTGAAAGCACCAGGAGGAAACGAGCAGATGAGGTTAGCTACCTTAATTTTTTGTTTTCCTAACCATCGCTAGGTCAGATTGGCTGTGTAATAATGTTCCACCTAAAGAAATTTTAGTTTAACTAATCTCTTACAATTAAAAAGTGGAGGCACTGAGTGCAAATAACTACGTTATCTATATATCTTATCAATGTATATAAAAAAATTAAATAGTGTTCATTTAAGCGCATCACTTGAGATCGGATGGACAGATTTGACAAAATCTTTGTATTCGTGATAGTAATATTGGTAACGTCGGGCTATCGGCGTCTTATTCTACTTTGTCTCTAAACGTTTTGTTTTCAACTTGACCGTCATTACTGTCAAGTAAATAAGAGCTATCATAACGTTAGCGATACGATAAGGCCGCTTCCTGACTTGGCGGTATGCTTGCAGTAAACATACTTTCGGCATAAATGCTGCGCGTTGATTGGTTAGTGACACTAGTTGCCTAGCAACCCTTACCGATTCCGTGTTTTTCTGCAAGCATACTGCATGTGTGTGTGTGCAATGTATGTGTAATCGTCCGTGGTTTCACTGGATGGTTCCAATGGAAGACCGGCGCTGGCTTTAACGCAAGCATAACGCTGAGTTGGAACCATTTCATGACAACAGGTATTTTGTCCATGCCAGTATTTTGTTGACTTTTGTTTCTCTATTTGTCACGAATAAATGTTTTTTCTTTCTTTTCTTTCTTTAATAGAGCCTCAGTGGCCAGACGCTTATCGCTAATGTAAACGATTTTCAAGAACAGACAAACTGACATATAAGACATGGAATTTCCAGCAAAATTCCTGAGGAAATACTGTGTGATGAGCGTGAGTATTCGACATTCGCTTCTGAGTCTATGTTTAAGATTAATAACTATTAATTAGGTATACGATATTTGAAATAAAAATACGCTTGATGAATATTTGAGGTTATGTGTCAAACAACACTATTTGTTTACATCTTTGGTAATTCCAATTGACACAGATTATAGTACCCATAGTAGGTACAAGCCTAAAGCTTAGTTAGGGACTAGGTCAATTTGAGTTAGATTGCCCGTGATATTTATCTATTTGTTCGTTCGTGCAGGTGGACGGGCACCTCAAGGCTCAGATGGAAAGTTGCAATCAGAAGTACCGGTGTGCCGTCGTGCGTTGCTTCACGGGGCGCCTGCTCAAGGGCGAGGAGATATGGCTGGCGCTGCGCACGCGTCTCAACGCCACCGTGCTCAATGAGGTAGGATGGACGAACGGAACCACACCGACTTTTTTGTTTTGACAGTTTGTAGTGGAAGCAGCTCGTGCATTGTTGTGTTCTTGTGCGAGGACAAGTAATTACTAGCAGAGACGCATGCCATCTTAGTCCTCAGTTTAATAGATTTGCGGTCTTAGAATTGCAGTCTTGAGATTGTGGTCTTGAGATTATAGTCCTGAGATTGCAAGCACCACCAGGAACTTACCATCAGGTGCCTTCTGCATGCCAAAAAAAGTATGTTAACAAAATTGACAAGCAATATTGAAAATTACAAAGTTTATTTGCCTATGATTCTGAACCAGCAATCATCAATGTTAAAACCATCGAATTTCTTTATATCCTTTATAGATTTCAAGAGACCGCGCCGTGAAGCTGTCCTCCCTGGCCACCGCGCACGTGACGCACCTGCCGATCGTGGGTCGGCCCGAGCGCACCTTCTGGCACACGGCCGAGGCGCAGACGCTGGTGAGCCCGCAGCTGAGCGGCGCGGAGAGCGGCTCCATCCCGCTGTGGGTCATCATCCTGGCGGCCGTGGTGGGCGCGCTGCTGCTACTGCTGTTGATCTACGCTTTATACAAGGTGAGAATAGGTTTTGACAACCTTACCTTTTCAATGCCATGTCAAATACAAAAGACGTCTCTTGCGCGCTAATGACAGCTTAAAACCAGAGTGAATATCGACCTTACCGCATAAATACTCAGGTTTATTATGCGGAGAAATATCCGTTAAGGCGTTGAAAAGTGTACAGTACACGCGCGAGTTTAATGGCCATTCTTTTGAATGCCGTAGTCATGTCAACATACCAAGGACTGCATTAGACTGCTGCGAGGCGGGTGAAGGTGGGGGTGCTTCGCCTCGGCCTGCGATAGATATAAACAAGCGCGCAATTTGCATCCTTGTCTTCTGGCACAGAAATAAACAGTCTTGAACGTCATCGTCCCGGCCTGCAGGCTGTGGGTCAGTAAAGTGTCTGAGGATTCCCCTCTGGCAGCCGCCCGCCTGGACAGCTCCATTCTGTTTGCAGCCAGGCCATAGAAGCGACATAATTTTCGTTTCATAATATTATATTTTAAAAAGCAAATCATCTCAGTTATTTATTTAGTTGTGTATTAGGTTTCCAGTTAACTTTTTCTTATGATTGTAGTACAAGATCACATGTAAAACTTAAATCTTTGCTTCACAGTGCGGTTTCTTCAAGCGCAACCGTCCCTCGGACCACACAGAGCGGCAGCCGCTGAACGGGCGCGACGAGCACCTCTGATACCCGCCCGCGGAGCTCGCACCCGCGCCCTCCGCTACCTCCGCCACCTCCGCCACCTCTGAGACCTCCGCCACCTCGAGCTCTTCCAGCTCCGAGACCGACGCGGCCAGCGATGTCACCAGCAGGGACTCGACTAGCTTCGATCGGTATTAAATTGTCTTCAGATCATGGACTGAAAGTTCAAGTAGTGATGTAATCAAGTTCTGTTGATAGTTTTGTAGATCGCTTTTAAGAAATGAAGATCGATCTAGCACTTATGCTATAATTTTCATTTTTTATAATTTTCGAGTCGCCATGATTATGTTTTTTTGTGGAGAATTTAATGAGTAAAAGATTTGTTTGTGACGGATGTTTTAGAGTTTTTTTAATGGTGGTGGTTGCCGGAGTTTAGTTACGGAGAGGTTTTGTTTTGATTCATCTGAGCTAGGTCAAATAGAACGCTTTAAAACATTCTGTGTGAATTATGTAAAGAAAGGTGCAAGTGCGTTACGACGCCGTTTTGGTCGTTGTGTTAAAATAACGTATTTTGAATTCGTAGCTCAGGTGGCAACGAATGGTTGTCTGAAAGTTGTACATTTAATAGCATAACATGCAGTCATTTAACATAACTAGATGTGTCATATAATGTGCCTTGTGACGTTGTAATGAGTCTTGGATTTTTTTTGTTAAAAACTATCCTAAGGCTAACCGATGTTGGGGAAAATGTAATAAATGTATATTTTACTACTAGTCACACTATAATATGTCGGTGCCCCGTGTTAGTATGTAGAAATCGAAATTTTATGAGGTTATTTCAAGGTGTGATAAAGTATGAGCCACTTACCGCTAGCTTTATGGAAGTAACAAATAAAAAAATACGGCATCCTTTTTGATGGTTACGCAGTAACCCCACAAATACTGCCTTTTATTTCCGTATGAATTGCCTGGTATTCTTGCTTGACTGAAGTAATATTAAGTCTTTTTCTGACAATATTTCATTTTGTTTTGTTATATAAAATAGTTTCATGAAGACAGCGGTAAGTGTATGAGAGAAATGTGATGTAAGTGTAGTGCATAGACGTAACTGTATGTAACATAATTATTTGGGCTAACTGAACTGTAAAAGGTTGTAACTGCTGACGCGTTTACTTAAACATATAATTTTTGGGAGGCGTATCTGATATATAATATTACTAAGAGCTTTTCAAACGTTGTATGCTAAGATTTTTAACATTAGGCCATTTTGGCTGTTCTTTACGATTATTCAAATATTAAAAAGTAGCTCTTCTGTAAAATATATCTATGTCAATGTGTCCTATCGGAATTCATATCATTTACGTAATAGAACAGTAGAATATTTAAGCTATAAAGAAATGATAAATTTCAAAATAATTATTGGGTAGCAAAATAGTGCCTTGTACAGTAGTACTCGAAATTACATATCGCGTAGTTTTCGCTTTAATACGATACTTCAAATTATAGGTGCCTAGAGAAAATATAATAAAAAAATGCGACGTGCCTTCTGGAAATGCCAGTTACTAATATTTTATAAATAATGTAAATATCATCACTTGTATTCGTTTTTTCACGGAATTATTGTGATACTGGCCATTTGATTTGTTAATTCAAAAACCTATTTAATGTAATTAAAATGTTCTCAAATATATTTTTTTCGAAAATAATTTTAAAATTTTAGAAAAACGAAGTTATATTTTTTTATAAATTCCGTGCATCAACGAACTAATGGTGAAATTGTTAATTTTATATTTTTAATTATTTATTTGACACGTTTATTAATAAGTAATGCTTGTACTTATGGTTAATGAGGAACTAAACTATGCCATGTTTAATTGAATGTGATGAAGGACATTTGGTTGTTTGTGTCGGTAATATTTTGCATTTACCAAAAAAAAAACCTTTTAATAAAATTTTGTTTTTCAATGTCTTTTTTTAATGGTTTTGTACCGATTCTACCCAGAGTTAAGGGAAGAGAAGTGTACTCGTATTTTAATAAACGATAAAAATAAGTCATCTCCTTTTTTTCTAAATATTATCTTTTCTATTACATTAAAATCTCAAAATGAACTGATACTTACTCGGTTCTTTACGAACATAATTCTTAAAATAACTTTTATTTTTCCACGATTATTATTTTTATACGAAATGACAGGATTCCTATCTTTGAAATAACGATTAGTCAAAAAGTTGCTAAAGTGCCTAAACATGTTCTTTCCGTGTACCTTAAATGTACAATTAAGATGTAGAAAAAATATTTTTTCAGCTGAGTTAATTGGAATTAGAAATCGTTTTGGCGCCGAGTCCGACTTGAATCCAAGACTACGTTTTTTTACATCAATTGCGTCTTGATCGCTACCTGTTTTGGCTTACGTTACAAAGTCGATATTTCATCCAATTTATCGATACGTCCGACACTAGCTTTAATAGTAGATTGTTCAACAAGGGACTAAAACAAGCCATAGTGACACGAGATGTTTAGCCACGCGAGCGAGCTTGCGAGCGAGGGTGGCTGTAGTTCGAGTGTCATTATGGTTGTTTAGTCTCGCGTTAAACACTCTACTTTTCACTTTCAATGCGAGGAAAAAAACGACGTTTAAACAAAATTACAACATTTATTATAAAAAAGTTTCTAACAATTAAAACTAACAATTAGGTATCTTAACATCGTACGCTCAATACAAGTTATGAACATCTATTCAAAATACAAATAGGAAAAAAAAGTTCCGCGATTTTTTTGTAAAGTGATGTTTTATATGATTGCATATTTAGCCAACAAATTCAAACTTGGAAACCATTTTAAAAGTAATTGGACCACGCATAATAAAAGAGTTCGGCCTTAGGTAATATGATTAAATAGATTCATATTCGTAATAATTAATCGTGTTTCACGAAATTAAATCCTTTTTTTAAATATATTTGCACAGTTATCATTTTGAGGTTATTTCGACACCCAAAAATATGGTCCATACACAATCACTGAAAATGGCGATAATCCTCCATTCACAAACACCGTGATTGGTTGTTTCGGGGTTTCCAAAGTAAATTTAAAAAAAATCTTTAAGCCCTAGAGATTAATAAGGAGCTTTAGTCCCGATTCGCAGAGATTTAAGTAGCATTTTAAGAGCATGAGAAGTGAAAATAATATGGTTCCCTAATTAAATTACCCCGAGTTATGGTTTCTTTTAAGGTCAAACGATGCCAGCAGGCGGTATCATTTGCAAACCGTTTCATAAAACATACATTTCGTCACTACTTTGACTGAAAACTCGTATCTGATATTTCGCGATGGGTCTGAACTTAATTATATTAACTTTTAAATAAAATCGTCACGAAATATAAGATACGAGGCTTTTTCAAAGCATTGACCATTTGCTATCCGCCTTTAGATACGTGTAATATACTTTAATTTAATGTGTTTGTTGTCTGTCTAGGTTTTGCCGCTAAAGCGGTCCCGTAGCCTGGAGCGATTGACGGAACGCGCCCCGAGGGTTTCTTTTTTTTTTTCTTTGCCCTGCAGCGACTTGAACAGCTACTATGACGCGGGAATATGGCGTTTCCACTATGATGTGATTTCGCCAGTGTCAAGTATATATAAGCATAAATCAATATAGTAATAAAACACAATCCAATCTTCTCCAGGAAGATTGGTGGCAACGTTGTACGGTGATATGTAGGACAGAGGCCAAGATAGTTTTAAGCTCTGTACTACTGCGAGTCCACTTGAAACGGGAAGTAAGATGCCAGGATACACGAAATAAGTCCCAAGTCTTCTATCACTGTGCAACACAAACACATTAAAAGTACAAATCACTAACAAAAAAGAACTTTGAAATAAAACAAATTACACATCCGCCATCTTTTGACGTTGCAAAGGAACCGTACATCCATAAAATAATATGTACGTGCAAAGATATACTATTTATAGTGGTTTGCCTAGGACAGGTTATTTTCGTTTAAATTGTCTGCAAGACGAATGCGAATCTTGGCCGCGATTAAATTAACTCGCTTATTGCATACAGACAGCAGACAAACGAATATTAAGCGTCGACATATATTTATCTGATCGCAAAATCCTAAAAACTTGATAGTATCTACAGTAATATTATAAAGAGATATGTGTTTTTGATTGCAATAAATTAGCTCAAAGTCAAAGTACTGGACAGTAGAGAGCGGCCTGCTGCTTTGGCCTTCCCTATGCCAAAAAAAAGTTAACTGAAACACGTGCACTCCTTGAAACAGGAATATTTCTATGACAGTCTATCTTGTGCTACTAATTGTTCGTATCTTAGTTAAAACTCCTGTAGCAAGTGCGGACATAGGAATTAACTAAGGACGGGTGAAGATTTAATCAGCTTCGTTTTTTGAATTTGAGATACCTACTGCCTATTGGCGTAAAAAAAGTATGAAGAGGGACTAACTTTTACTGAAACTTATATTTAGTTAATATTTCGCTTGCTAGCTTTACCTTGCTGACCGTACCGGGGCCCGGCCGTAAATCTCGACCGTCTCCAGCTGATCGCCTGAACCGGGACGGAAATGGAATAACGATAGAGCTATTCATTTGTCTGACGTTTGTTTATTGCCCAAAAGCCAATTATAAAATATACGACTTGGTTTTACCTTGACTTATGATTATGACCATTATATGTATATGTAGCAGTTGATCTAAAGCTTTAGACGGGATGCATTCGGCGTTCGTTATCGTTATCAAAAATGTTATAGTATTGACGTCAGCTGTCAAACGGTTGCCTCAGTTTTGACAATCGTTAACGTTTGCGTTAAGTAAGTAACTTGTCTACCGTGGACCCTTACTAGTTACTATTTTATATTAGTCAAAGTGATATTGACCGCCGCATAATGTATAATCAAGTGTTTAAACTAGATATTGTAAAACATTTTCGTTTCTTTATCTTAAAACGTTACCTTTACATCATTGAGCATTCAGCTAATTTTAACGCCGTATATAGGAGCTTCGGATATAATATAATCCCTTTTGCAAAGAAACGGGTACTTACGATCATTTGGATTAGGTTCAATAGGTGGTGTAAGGTAAAGGTGACATTTTATGCTACAAAATTAAATTAATATTTGCTTATGCATTGAAAAGATGAGGGGGAGCACAAATAGCATCCTGAAGATGCAATGATAGCAGATAGGTGGAATTCGGATATTCTCCGCCGATACACTGACCTTCATGTCTTACGACCCTGGGATAGTTTATGTGAATGTAAATTTTAATAATGTACTAACGTAGTTTATAAGTGTTTTTGTACCTAACTAACAACCTATGGATCTGAGAAATCTGAAAATAAATATTATTATTTTTTTACTATTTTTCTTCGCAAATAATGACTTAATTTTCGTGTCGTAAATTCTTATTTCCTTACCGCTTACAGTGTGTTAAACTACTTGGAAATATCAAAAGTTGCGGTTGTCTTTGCAACGGGGTGTAAAAGTCAATCAAATTCCATAAATCCCTTTGAATTATTTTTGATTTCTTTAAAAAATCTTCGATGTTAGTAGATATTGACGACGAAGCTAGGGGTCCTGGGTTCAAATTCCGGTAATGGCAGATATTTGTGTGATGAGCGCGAATATTTGTTCCTGAGTCATGGATGTTGCAGGTGGTAGGACCCTGTGCAGGGTCCGTCCGGATCGCTACCACCATCTTATCCATTAACCTACCGCCAAACAGCAGTGTTCGCATTGTTGTGTTCCGGTTTGGGGATAAGACAGCCGGTGTAATGACTAGCATAGAGGCATTCCATCTTAGTCCTCAGGGTTGGCAACGCATTTGCAGTCTTATGCTAATGTCTATGGGTCACAGTTTCCACTTACCATCAGGTGGCCTGTGTGCTCGGTTGCCTTCTCTATGACATAAAAAAAAAAATGTTTTCCATGTATTTAAGTGTTTATTTCTCTATATAAGTATTTATATCGTTGTCTAGTACCCATAGTACAAGCCTAGAGCTTAGTTTGGGACTAGGTCGATTAGTGTGACATTGTCCCCTGATTTTTTTATTGTAATACTATAATATATTCTAGTACCTGCACTTACTATAATTAGTTTTATATACATTTTTTATATATTTTTTCTTATCAGTAAATTTTTGTCTCTACTATTAAAGGTTCAGGTGTATTTAAACGTAAATTGAACAGGTTAAATTGCAGCCAATCCTACAAACCGAGACTGAATAAACGTAACCACTGTATTAAATCAGTGTATTGCATATTGGCGGAACCCTTCCCCGCACGATACCCGATACGCTCAAAAGCAAAGTAAATATCATTCGAAGGCAATATTACTTAAGTAAATTAACTAATTATCTTCTAATCAAAAAAGGCTTCATTTAATAATTTACATGGGATGATAATCACAAAACTAAAATTGCATTTTTTAATCTTATTCTATTTTAAAACTCCCGTAGAAACTTACGCGTTGAGCGAGGATTTTGTCAGCTCTTCGGTCTCCCGTGACGTCAATGAGCGTCTTCGAAATGTCCTTGAAGATGCTTTGAGCGCTATGACACCACGTATTGAAGAGGCTTTGAGCGCTAGAACCCCACGGAATATATAGAAACGATATACCGGGTGTACACTCCAAATGGGTCAGTATGGTGAAGTCGGAAACTATGAGAGATAGCGAGATCTGTTCTTAGGAACCATGACGTCGATTTTAGATTTAATAATAATTACATTCAAACTTTTTTATTAACTCTCATACTTTAAACAAGATTCCATTAGTGTTGTGCTTCTTGCGAGTTGCAGAATTTATACACATTGATTTTGACCAGGTTCGATTCCCGGTTATGTATGAGAGTTAATAAAAAAGTTTGAATGTAATTATTATTAAATCTAAAATCGACGTCATGGTTCCTAAGAACAGATCTCGCTATCTCTCATAGTTTCCGACTTCTCCATACTGACCCATTTGGATTGTACACCCGGTATATTATCTACTTAGATTCAACTGCTCAAATTGTATGTGGCGCCAGATAAGATGTAAATTCTCTGCGTACGTTAGTTTTAGTTATTGAAAATGTACAGGAGTGACGTAAGATGCACCGTCGCGTCGAGCAGTTACGCCAATTCCACGCATTGTAACAGATTTCTTTTTTTTTTACGTTAGCGTTGTACAAATTTTCTTAATCTAATATATACAATTCTCGTGCCAACTTGTTTGTAACAAAACTCCTACGTAACGGCTTGACCGATTTTAATGAAATTTTGTGTGTATATTCATTAGGTCTGTGAATAGGACGGGACGCATATTTTATAAGGTTTTTATGAAAAACAAAATATATATAAAGCTTAAGTGTTCGTATTTAACCGACGTCCCAAAATGGAGGAGTTTCTATGTTCGGCTGTATGTATGTTCATTTATTTTAATTTTAAATTCGGATAACAGGTATGTACTTGAATGAATGATCGCTGTCAGTTCGACGTTCGCTCGCCCATATCTACCCAATTATTGCGGTGTAATGCAGCTCTGACCAAATATCTAGTGAAACTAAAACAGGAAATTCGAGGTCTTGACTATTTTCTGCTCTAAAACTGAACCAATTTAAAAGATAATGCTTAAATTGCAAAATACACACACACACACTGTCAAACACACACACACACACACACACACACACACACACGCGCGCATGCGTCTACCAACAATTGACACTTACATACAAATGTAATGTGCTTTGTTTCTTGCTTTTGCTATGTTTATTTTACCTAAATCAGTCTTAACCGCTTACGTCTAATAATACTGTGAAGGGTCCCAAGATACAGGCTCCGCCTAGTTTGGGTCCCACCGGGAACCCATAAGTTGTAATTTTCTTTAGACAAACAAAACTTTATTTTATTTAATTTGTTCTTCGTGGTTAAACTTTCCAAATATATAACTGTCATACTTTTTATGTAGGCGTAGAAAATATTTAGGGAATATTTAGCAAATTTTGAGAGGTCATGCTTTACAAAATGTCAACATAAAGAGAACCGCTTAGTCAAAATGCATAACGCTATGTAAGTGATTTTCGAAAATCGAAAAAATGTAGGATCGACGTAAGCTGATGAGATCGCGCCAACGCTTGCTTATGTCAACTCCAAATATTTCGAGTCGATAGAAAACAGAAACTTTAGTAGTGTTTGCATCTGAAATAATTGTAAATAAATAAATAAATATATCTTGACTACGCATACTGAGACCCTAGACGGAATGCATTGGGCATTCATTATAGTTTTACAAAATTGACGTGGATTGACGTAACTGTCAAACGGTCGCGTCCAGCGCCAACGTCAATTCCATACATTTTGTCAGTTTTCGAAAATCGTTTACGGCTGCGTTAATTGTTTGTGTCTATCCTCACGGGGCACACGAGTAGATACAGTACGATAGCGCTTAATAAGGGTTTGTATTTTAGAGCCCAAAAGACTGTTAAAGACCTCTTGCACTGTAGACTGTACCTATGTGTCTTGAAACAACATACAATAAAACAAATCACCACACATTTCCCGCAGCTCCACGCACTATCACCCAACGACTAACGAGATTTGTACAACCGTCCCATTCAACACATTTACTCTTATAGGAATAAGACTCAAATAGCCGCGAAACATTCGTTACCAGTCGTACAAGGGATAATACCTGTGATTGTGACCCTTATTGTAGTTGAAATAGAGTTGTAAAGGGCTTGGTGAGAAGCTGTTAGCCCAAATCTCTTGTGATCTAGCCCTTATTTGAAATAAAGGTGTATCTTGTATATTACTGATCTGAGACTTTATTAACACCTTTGGGATGATTCTAATTTAGCTTCTCGGATGCTGTGAGCAATATCCTAGTGTGTTTTTCATTTTTGTTCCCTCGTTAAAGTCAATATTAAAGTTCTCCATATTATAGTCTGCTTCAAGTAGGTATGTGCCAGCACAAAACTATTAATATAAAAATTAATTAACCTGCAAACACTTTATTACAGGACATGAATTCATATCTAACAAATTGTTAACGAGCTAATAACATAATTGGCTTATAATTGACGTTCCCAATCATAGGATTGTTAGTACCAAATATAAACAGTCTCTATTTATTAAATTCAGTATTATATACAAAATACGTTCAAATATCGCGAAGGTAGGAGAAAAATTCAATCTTAAACTTTCTGGTTTGGCTCGAAACTATTGTCTAGTATGATCATTTTACATTATAGACTAATCAATAATTATAATTAATTTTATTATCTAAATATATAAACGAAGAAACTGACTGACTGACTGACATCATACTGACTGAGTGGAACAATCTCCGTGCGTCTGTATTCCCCGAATTATATAACTTTGGTGTTTTCAAGGCAAGGGTGAACAGGCATTTTCTGGATTAAGCGTGTACCACCTTCGACCTCGTCGTCACTTAACATCAGGGAGACTGAGGTCAAACGCAAACACATTATTGATTTAAAAAAACACAACGCACACCGCTGGATCAACAGATTCCAATTTTGGCACGTAGAATAGAATAGAAAAAACTTTATTCACCATGGATATGAAAATACAATAAAATTTCAAAATATTTAAAACAATGTAAAAGTTATTAAGTAATATAAAATAGTCGACAATAAGTGAATGCCACGGCATATCCGTGAAAGGGCGCCGCCTCAGCATGTGCTGCTGCAGCGCAGCACTTAGAGAGTGACTCACTCAATAACTTGGGGAATATGTTAAAAACAAAACCACAACCTTAAGTAGGTATTATAAAATTACAACTTAAATATTATCCAACGTAGGTTCCTTATGAGGTCTAAGAGTGCACTAAAAAGGATTTTTGAAAATTAATCCCCTAAGGGGTTAAAATAGGGGGAGTACCAGGAAACTAATTCTACGCCTATGAAATCAGGGGCGCTCTGTAGTTAAATAAACAGATAACTCTGGTTCCGGCTCGTGTCCACAGCACTGACCTATAACATTGATCAACTCTAACATCGTTTATTGCTATTTCACATTCCTAACCGAAACACATAAACCTACCAATATGAATGTAACGTTACCAAAATTCATAGAGAATGCGCGATATCGCATGCAGGCACGAAGACAATGGTATTGGAAACGTCATAAAGTTGTCGCAAACGGTGCCACCAGAAGCACGGAATTGTTATAAATCATATTCCTGGAAATAGTTTTCGTATGGATTATGTTCGTGATAGTTGCCGAGTTTCGAGGAAAAACTAAAAGGGGTTGATGTTTTGGTTTGATAACGTAAACAGATAAATATATGTTTCAAAGAACTGCTGTATTGTTATCATTACAGATAAGAGCGGCGGTGGCCTGCTTATGGGGTCGACTCGTGATCGTGTACCAATGACTTTTTCAAACTTGATTGCATTACCCGATGCTCTTACGGTTAAGGCAAAACATCGTGAGGAAACCTGCACATTCGAACAGCTGAGTTTGTAAGAGGGTAATTGCACAAACGATCCTAAAGGGTCGAAGTGTATCCGAAAGAGCCCATCTGCAAGATAAGATAAGATGATTCAGATTGAACAACGGAAAAGTATTGTTGCGAGATTAGTTTTCAAGAAATTACAACACAGACTGCGTCTCTTTTGATTGACCTTGCACTTTTTTCTCCAATTGAAATAATTACACAAGTTATATTTACTAAGACTTTAATTATAATGATTTTTACAGACAGTACAGTACAGTGTCTTATTTTATTGACCTTGTAATTTTTCCACCATATCATTCTTCTATATCGTCAATCCTTCAACCGACTTTTGCACATCTTCTCTTAATTTATGTGCACCTTCTTGCGCTTTGTTTGAGGCGTCTTGAATAAATTCTTGCGTTTTGTCAATGTTTTCTCGAAGGTTATTTTTGACAATATCCGCAGATTGTCTAAGGTCGATATTAATATCATCAGCTTTATGACGCACGCTATCATAAGCCTTTTTTATAATTTCTTTTTCGTCATCTGCTAACTGCAAAGAGTTGTCTCCAACTTCTGTCAGCTTATTTCTTAAAGAATCAAGCGCCTTCTTTTCACTTTCACCGTTGAACAAACTAGTGTTACTTCCAAATATTACTTTCAGTACTTCATTTCGCTCACCATCGTCATCGCCTTGTACTGATCTTTGGTCTATAGCATTGACATTTCCAAAAATGTATGATTTGACCAGTGACAAACGATGCTTGGCTCTCTCGTACAGGGTTCTTATGATACCTTTATTAGGGTCGCTATCTTTGCCAAGTACAACATCATGAACCTTCATGTAGCCGTAAGAAACACCGCCTCTGAATTTGTTGTAAATACCGGAAATTATACCGCTTTGTTCCTCCACTGCAGCTTCTGTTTGGTTGATAGCATTCAATGCATTATCGTTGATACTTCTAACGTTTTGATTGTCATCATCTGATCCTATAATAGTGTCCACGCCGTAAGACCACCAGCCATATACATCGTCTGTAACAGCTTTTGTTGTATTCGATACTTTGTCACTTACGTAGTCTATTACACCACAGTTCACTTTATCTATTATTAAAGTAGCTGACACTATCAGCACCACATTAATTGCTTTCATTTTAGCAAATGCTATTAAATATTTTAAAGGAGTTTACTTCAGTTAGTTTCTCGATCGGTAATGGACTGTTATTAATACGGGAGCTGCATTTATCTACTAGTTATTGACCTATTAGCTGACAGTTAATGTTTATCTTACTATGTTAACATGTTTACACTTTGCCCCGATTAATACTTTGCTCCGATTACTCATCGTTTAATATAATATGTGTGTAATGACAGATGTCCATTTCTTGGAATTCAGTTTAGATTAGTCAAGGAATTTTTGTTCTATTTGCACATATGAAAATAACAAAAGTATATAATGTAATTCTAACATCCGTTCATTTTAGGAAGAAAATAGTAAATTTTAAAATTGAATTAACACGGTAAAAGCTGCAGCATTCCTGTAAAAAGAGATACGAAATCTTGTAAATTGGAAAGTAGTTATCCTTGATTCTTGACAACATACAGAAACAGATCGACGTGATTTCTGCCCTCATAAAGCCAATAGGCAGTATCTCACATTCAATAGCCAAAGTAGATTCAATCCCCTATCGTTAATAATAGGGTTGCATTTGCTACAGGAGTTTTGACTGAGATACTGCCATTTGTCTTAGCAGGGCAGATTTTGTGCACAGGGAAACATATTTTTTTATTACCATGAAGAAGGCAAACGAGTATATAGGCCGCCTGATGGCAATTGGGGCTTATGACCCATAGACATTTGCAGTCTCAAGATTATAATCTGAAGACTGTAATCCAAAGACCGCAAAAGCGTTGCCAGTACTAAGGACTAAAGTACGACGGAATGCCTCTATGCTAGTAATTTCACCGGTTGTCACATTCTACACCGGACCACTACAATGCGAACACTGTTGCTTGGCAGTAAAAGTTTAAATGAAAGAAAGGACTTGCACAAGGTTCAAACATATGCAAGGCAAATAATATTTGAATAATCGGTAGTTATAAACAGAGTCAAAAATAAATTAAAAACGTAACCCCCAAAGGTTAAAAACGTTGCTTGATTAAATTGATTTGCTATTTCTCTGTTGCAGTTAGAGACCGCCCTGCAAACTGTTTACTAACTCGTAGATAAAGGCGAGTTTTGGTTTTAATTAAATCTACCTCAAGCATGAAAATCCGGTTAAATTAGTTAGAAACTAGAAATGCACGGGGAACGTGAATTTTCGGGACAATGGAGGTTACACTCCCGAGATATCTGGAAAACCTTTACACAGGTGGCTTTGTTTTCTAGAATTAACTTGATTTTTACAAGCTCTTATTTAACACATGTTTGTGTGGGAGTAAATAAAGGCTTGTAGTAGGCGATGAGCTTGACATCTGTCACTAATACACTAGTAAACATCTTAGCCTGATTGAGTAAAGTATGCTCTGCCTACCCCACTCTGGGACTGAAGGCGTGAGTGTATGTATGTTTGGGACTATATTTAGATTAAATCCTGCAAGTTTATTTTGAACTTCTCGTAATTGAAATGGCCTGAAATTTGAAGGACCTAGTAAAACTTAATGACAGCGAAGTTTTTATGTCGGTTATAGGTACATAACGTTTTCAAACCATGACTTCCATCCTCCCACCCAACTACTATACTTTTTATACAGTGTAAGATCAATGCCGTCGTGGATGAAGACACACCATCCCACCGATTATGTTTGTGTATATTGACGATTTTCAAAAATGGGAGGTTATTGACTGCAATGGTACGGCCATGGCTTAAGGAGGGATGAAAATCATGTTACGAGAAGAATTTTGAGTATGAGTGAAAAGAGATGAATGGATTGTGTGAAGAGTGATATAAGAAAGAAGGGAAGGGACCGAAGTCAGACTTTTAAGATGGCATGGTTGTACAGGGCAAGATGATGATATTGAAGATTTTAGCTATGTATATACGAGTATCTATCTATTTGCCATGCTTCAACTATAAATGGTAAAAAAACCTCTACTCTCGTTACAAAAGTTTCCCCCAGCACGTATAACCCAACTTCAGCAAGCTCCGGTGATCGTGCTGCGGTTGCGAGGTGAGCTGACTAGTTGAGGCGGAGTTACAAGAAGTTTGCTGAAACTAGGTGCACTTTCAGTTGTTTCCGAAGAATCCGAATAATTTTAAGTGAGGTTTGTACCGTGTTTTTTGGTATACTTGTGTCCTATTAAATAAATAATTGTTGTTTAACAATTCATTGGCAATGGTACTGGTGACTGATTTTATTGGATTTTGCACGGTCTCAGAGTGGTATTGTCTACTGTTTATTCCAAGTAAGAAACCTGACTGGGGAAGCCTTTTATAAGCTTTGCGTAAAAACCTTCTAGAAACCAAAATACTTATCTATTCAGTACTGGGCCGGTCCTGGCGGTATATTAAGAAACTAATTGCTCTTTCGAAGAACCGTTAGAAAATAACAGTTTTAACATGATGCTACACTATCTTAGGCAGTTAAAATACTTTGTTTACTTAATTACAAAACCCCACAAAACTAAGTTTTAAAAGAAATCTTAGAACCCAAAGAGTTAACGTTATCAAACTCGTAAATTCTCTCCTTTATCGACGGGCGATAAGAAAGCGATATATTAACCAGAAAGGTAGTCTGGAAGTTGAAAATTACCGGCTTAACTTAAGTTCTTGTTTAATTTTTAGCTTCGAGACCGTATCGTAGCTGTTATAATTTCATTTTATGCACGGCTCCGTTTTTTTAAAACTTAGTGAAATAATTTAGTATGTTCCATATGATTTTAGATAGGATGCATTCAACGATAGGTATCGTTATCAAAAATGTCAGTTGCTATTCCATAAATTTTGACAGGTTTCGAAAAACGTTTACGTTAAGGGGAGCCTGCCGTTTCGTCAAAATATTTTTGGTCTAATGTATAATTTCCCAATTTTTTCATTTGGCAAACCAATGTTATATGTATTATTCAGATTTTATTTTAGTACCATCGTGTAGGTTAGGTAAGGTTAGTTTTTCTTAAATCCTGAAACATTTACGGTTACATAAATTATATACATTTGACCAAAAATACCTTGACGAAACATAGGTAAGCTACGATGAGCCCCCAGTGGCGCCCTTGTTACTATGGTATTTTCTAAAAAACGAATATTGTCTTGAAATTGAAGGTTGTTTTTTTTGTACAAATGAATACCTACAGCATAATTTACCAAAGTTTACCTTTGACCTTCGTGTAGTCTACCGTGTTGGTGTGGCCCCTTTTAGCCCGACTGTGTCAGAAGGAGGGTTATACACTCAGGAGCATAAATAACGGGTCAGAGTGCGTTTTTCATACTAAAGAGGCTATTTCGAAACCTTGGTTCCTCGCCAGGGAATGCTTTTAGTGAAATCTGATGATGAATACCCCGACTATCGATACAGGACTTCCAGAGTGCCTAGGATACCCAACTGAATGAATGTGCGGTTAACGCCGCAATAGTGCATGTTCAGAAAAAACATCTAAAATGGCAATCAAATGTAAGGAAATCCAAGTGCTGACCCAAACTCTCCCGCTGTGGTGTTAACCGGTTGTGCGATCAGTTAGGTATCTTAAGAACTTTTGACCTCCGCTATTGAACCTCCAACCAATAAAACTCACTCAAAACATCCCCTGGCGAGGAACCAAGGCTTCGAAATAATCTCGTTTGTATGAAAAACGCACTCTGACCCGGTATTTTTGCTCCTGAGTGTATTTGTCGAGCGTATGTATTTACGGGTAGTTGTTTATTTATTTATTCATTTATGGAAAACCAACAGCTATAAAACAAAACGATACTTGAAAAGTAGATACTAAGAGCTAATAACAGGTTCTCAATGTTAATTATCCAAAAAATGAAGAAGGATTTTACATATGAAACTAAAAATGTTTTTTCGCAATCAATCCGATTTTCATAATAAAAACTCAAAGCATTTTTATGGTTGTTTTGTGTCTTATGGATAATATGTTTAATCAGAATCACGATGTCATACCCTATAAATTGTAAAAAATGGCCGCTTAAAAAAAAGAATCAGCCACGAATTACGCGAAAACTCTTCTTCAAACACGCAACAGTTCCAAAACAAACTTACAACACCCGAGTTATACCCTCTCAGTCACGCATACACCTCTTAATGGAACTTATCCCAGTAAGTAATAAGCAATAACCCTTTTAGAAATCCCATTTCACGCAACCACCTCGTTTCCACATCGTTATAACATCACGCGTACTCCCAAATTCAATTTCGACCATTACTATTCCAGCACATTCTTAACGACCACTCGATTTGAAGGTTATTTCCTGGGCATAGGGATCAAAATGGGTTATTTCAAATCCAATGTGAAATAAGTAAAGCAAACCATTTGCCAAATTCAGGAGCGATATCATACAGACCATTATTAAGAGCTCGTTTGGGATTCCCCTTGTGTTGTGTTCGTGTTAAGATTGCGCGTGTCCATTTCTTGGATTAATACGTCATTTTATAAATGTAGAGCTCAGTTTTAGACCGTTACCTACTGATTGCAACTCGAATGAGCCAGTACCTATGCCCGGTATCTTTCATATACGAGTAGGTACATCTATGATTATATGGAAATAAATATAAGGAGATATAGTACAGTGAAGGAATTAAATTTGTGACCCACCTTAGTTCCAAAGTCACTCTGGCAATCTACAGCAATAAGGTTGAGTTTCCTATCAATTACAAATGACTTGGCATTTCTAATGACAATGACATTTTCAAGCAGATTTTCTTTGTAATGGGTAGCAAAATTAACTCCGTGACCGTACGTCATTATTACGTTCATTTCGTTCGGTTGATAAATATTTTGTATGTCCTCGAATATCTCTCTCGTCTTTCCTTTCTTCTGCCTTTTATCGTGAAATAAGTAGAAGAAATTGAAATAGTGAGTGAGTTTTTTACTACCTATTTCTACTTATTTTGTATAACTCCACCTGCAATTTCTGTGATGTTACAGGTGCTTGCATACCATCACGTTACCCGCGTGTTCTTTTACCGGCGCATACACAGGGGGGCATGCTAATGACGCTACATGCAACAGGAATTATATTCAAAAATTTACAGAGTTTTGAAATCATCGGAAACATAAATCTAGATTTTTTTCCGAAAAATAAAGTACCGGTAGAGTAAATTAAATATGAGTATATTTGACAGAACTAGATGAAACACAGAACTCTGTCATCTCGTTTACAAGTACCTAGTTAGTAAATTGGCCATGAAAATTTTAATTATGCGAAATTGTGTTCACATGTGTCATTTTTACAGATTTAAACAGTCGCTAGCATTTATTGTAGAGTGCACCTTAGAAAATCCGAACGAGAGAAAATATCGTGCAACAATGCAACCGCGGCTGGTCCATCTGAGATTCCACGCACGCGGCCGCCGGCTGCGACTGGATCCCAGTTATCGTGTCAATATTCTTTATTGTTTGGACTCGAACCCCTGCCCGGGGATTAAGCAGGCGAGCCTTTACGGCGGCGGTGGACGAGATGCATGTGACTAAATTAATAAAGCTATTTGCCCACGCGCTACGATTGCTTCCTTTTTGGCCATATTCTTGTTTGGACAAATTCTTGTTGCGTCGCTTTCTGTTTTCGACTTATTCTTGTTTGGTCACAGTGAAACTACCAAGTTACACTATACAATAAAATTGTTTTGATGAAATGGGAAACGAGAATCTTACAATAGTTGGCACAGTCTATTAGTTAAACAATATTAGTGATAGACTAATTTTACTTTGGCGTTGACCGGGAGACGAGCTGTAGGCCTCCAACAAGATGGAGTGACGACCTCGTAAGGATCGCATGAGCGCGGTGCATGCGAAAAGCTCTCGACCGGTCTGAGTGGAGAGCCTTGGGGGAGGCCCATGTCCAGCAGTGGACGTCTTTCGGCTGATATGATGGTGATGATGATGAATTTTAATTTACGTAAACGTCGAAAACGGAAAGTGACGAAACAAGAATGTGTCAAAAGAATACAACGAATCAGAAACACGACGTTTATTTGTTGAAAACATTTTTTGCACAAGAATACTTGAGATCCAGCAGAGCTCTATAAGGCTATATGGCCATAATTAGCGTAGAGCAATTGAGAGCTTCCCAATTCTTCTTGTATTTTTAATCCACGAAGACTCGCCTCAAAACCTATTCGACGTTGCACGATTGGTAATTTTATAATGCATTTTTTCTGTTAGTGGTTTGCTCGAAAACACTAATATGTATATTTCTAGCGCGTTAAATATACTTGAGACCTTAAATAGACCTTATAAGTGGTTAAAAGACGGGAACATATTTTTGACTGACTGTACCTAGTGAGTAATAGTGACGATACAAACAAACTTTTTTGAATCTTCATCGACATAGAAACTGACCGTATATTACTGTTAAAAATCGTCATAGAACTCACCAAAACATGGCATAATACTTAGTTTCCATCTTGGTTTTGAAGTTATGAATCGTACGTAGTTAACGCAAAATAATCCTCCTGACGCAGTCGGGTAGAAACTTTTACATCTGGTGGGTACAATCGGTTAAATGGGACACTGACTTCTAAACTGTGTCACAGAGTCTTTATGCATCAAATCGTTAAAAGACACAACAGGATTCGAAAAAAAAAAATCCAAAGGACCATGGGCAGAAATGTCCCCCCCCCCACCAACAGAAATGAAACATGTCTCATTTAATAGATCTCAGCAACATTATGTATTTTTAATCACCAGATGTATGGGGTTTTCTTGGAAAACCATAATCGTATCGTATGGAATTTGTTTGAAAATGAACACATATATGGATGATTTGCCTTATTTGGCCCTTGTTTTCATTAAAAAAATCCCATTGATTTTGCTACTAAAATAAGTATTTTGTCTTTTTTTGGGTCCTTATAAACATATAGACATGCATCCCGTTACTGTTGGTGGGGGGGGACAGTGCCCATACAAATTTGCCCATTGTCCTATGCAAGAAGATTACCCATGTGTTATCAGTACAAATAAAAAACTCAACCGTTGTGTTTCCCGAGGGCATACACGATCTCCATTCTTCAAAAGCATTGTGTAAAACTTCCGCAGCTTAGTCGTCAGCTAGTCCTCAGTTTATCGAGCTCAAACTTCTAGGCGTGTCGTATATTGTCAACCGCAGCACACTGACAAGCGATTAATGACCTAACGATCAATATGTCTGCTACGCTTGTGTCCCATGCTCAGTATGATGGGTATTACAAAGATATGGGTTGATATTTATGCATGAAGTTGGCATTTGGTTTGAAGTTAGGATTAATGCCAGGTTTTCAAGTTTTTTCATTGTATAAGCTGAACTTACAGAAGTAATTTTAGTAGAATTCAAGTTGAAATTACTTACTGCAGGAAAGGTACCCAACTGTTCGGCTCCGAGTTTGTTGATTTTGCTATACGTTAGAGAGTAGTTTAAAATAACAGACACGTATTTTTTTTAGCGGCGCAAACTCAACCTTTTGGGAAAAATTGACCTCCAAAGTACTGAAAAGTGACTAAACCCTCAAATTTAATGTATAAAGTTTACTTTTTTTTTAAATTGCAAGTTTCATAGTGGTGTGATTATAAATGTTAAAGTAGATGAAAAAATAATGAGCACGTGTTTTGTTATATCGGATAAATTAAAATATAAAAAAAACAAGGAAAGTGTATTTTCGATGATCTTTCAAGAAGATTTTTTATTAAATATGAGTTTTAGCCGATATAACAAAACACATGCTTATTATTTTTTCATCTTCTTAAACATTTATAATCAAACCACTATGAAACTTGGATTTTGTTTTTAATATCTCTATATAAGTTAGAGGTTTTAGTCACTTTTCAGTACTTTAGAGGTCAATTTCTCTAAACAGGTTGAGTTTGGGCCGCTAAAAAAAATACGTGTCTGTTATTTTAAACTACTCTCTAACATATATAAAAATCAACAAAATCGAAGCCGGACAGTTGGGTACCTTTCCTTGTAAGTAAACTATACCAATCATAGTTTATCTATAAAAAATCCATACAATAGTAAACCACCCGTAGTGTGACTTACGTGATTTATAAATAATATACTTCTAAAGTGCGCCTATGGAATATACCAACTGCATCTGCATCTGCATGTGTGTGTATATTGAAGATGAGCGGAAAAAAAATCCTCAAAAGAAATACCGTGAGGTTACCAACGAAAAGGTTTTTGAATTTTCGTAATATGGTGAGGTTTTTACATTACTGGTACTTATACCTGCAATATTTCACCAAACTCGTATAAGTATTGCATGAGTAATCTACGCATAAATCTACCTACCCCTAATAAAGGTACCTACTGTGCTAAAATACTGTGATATTGTATATTTATGTTTTTTTTTTTAGATATTCCTTGCCGAGTTTCTTACGCCGGTTCTTCTCGGGGCAAAGGTTTTATTTTTCGAACCAGTGGTAATGCTTTTTGACATTCATAGGTGCCTCAAGTATATTATGCCTAAATTTAAGAATAAAGAACTTTGACTTTATTCTTCTATTTATAGAACCTGGGAGACCGACCGTCGCTCACGTTGAATCCAAGTTTTACCAAAGATTCAGTCAGACCAATTGACAGATTCTTGACCCAGAAAATCCCTATTCCACAGTTTTCATCAAAAACTTTCGACCAGTTTTCGAAAACGCTATTCAAATATAAGTATTGCTCATGTAATAGTAAAGGATTACTGGTAAAAACTTGCACATTAAAACGAAACACATTTATAAGTATATCACACTTTATTAAAATTGCACACAAATTCAGAAAGTTTCGATATTCAAGTAATAAACGGTTGGCAACTGTTGTCTATAGCTCTCATGTGGCCATCCGGGCAGTCAGCCACGAACACGCTGCCAAAAACCTGAGCGTCTATGTCATCATCATCTAGCACTGGTCCAACTAAAACTTCTGCAGGTTTTGCAAACACTGGACCAAAAGCAACGCGTTCCTGGTTAGCATCTGGTTCTATGTGAATCAAACTCTCTTCAGGTTGTGACATGTTTTGAACAGCGATCAGTAGATAATTAATATTGATTGCAGGCTGAGTGGTTGCATTTTGGGCCTTCTGCAGAAATAGAACCGGTCCGGAAAACACTTTGAGGATGAGGCAGAAAAACACAGCGTACTTCATGATTACTCCGCTGTGAATGGTTTGGAATATGCCTGAGTGCATAATGCAATGGGTACTTTCTGTTTCGTGATTATGTTGTGAGGGAAGTTATTACAATTATAATCTGGATCTGTATTGTAGTGAAAACTAAATGGTCTTTACTAAAATGTATGATAATTATGCGTTTTCAAATGTAAATATTTTGCACCATTGAATTGAATATGAACACGATGAAATGATATGAAACTAACATTGAGAAAACAATAAGAATGTGAAATTGAAGTATTAAGTTAAATTTTTAAATTACAATGTATATATTATTTTCAATTGTTAATCGAATCTTTTCAAGTATACAGGGTTATTGGTAAGTCGACCTATTCCCGTTAGGAGGTGATAGGGGTGACTATTTGCGATAGTTTTGACCCCCATATGCATTATGCAAAAGTGAACCATTTTTGAGTTATCGCGATTATTCGTTTTTTTTTAAATTAGTCGGAAATTCAACTTGAAAAATTTATTACAAAAAAAGTATGAATTTAAATCTTTTTTTTTCTTCTGATTTACAAAACCGATTAAACACTGGTTATTTCTCAATATTAAAACAATAATTATCGGTCCAAATTTCAAAAAGCGAGACGGAAAACGATTTTTTTTTAATATTTTTTGGGATGGCTTTCCACTAAAATGCCTTAAAAACAAAAAAAAAACGTTATGAAACTTGGCTTGCAGATTATTTTAAAAACTTAACTGTTTTCTTAGCTCTCCAAAAACGCATAACAAGTAGAAAATTATTTTAAAAAAACCTGTAAAAATAATCATCACAAAGGAAGTGGGCGGAAACAAAAGTCACAAATGCAAATTAAAAAATTAAAATAAAAAAACATACCAAATTTAAATCAAACATTTTTTATTTGCTTTTGTACAAGATGAATTTGTTGTTCCTATGCAAAATTAAAAAAAATATTATCTGTACACGTTTGAGAATGCGAGGCCGAAAACTAAAAAATACATGTTTTTTTTATCACACTCCAACATAAATTACACGAAAACAGAAAAAATTACCAATACATTTGGCGTGCAGATTACACATAAAACATTGACGTTTTTCCAGCTTTCTAACGAGCTATTAAAACTAAAATGAGTTTTGTTAAAGATTGCTGGAAAAAATTGATTACAAAGGAAGCAACAAGGAAGTCACGTCCGAACATAACTTAAAATTAACTAACTAAATCAATGAAAACTAACTGTTATACTCGTAAACACAAATAACAACATTAACTTATGGGAGAATAAGAAATGGAGGAAGCCATTTTGAAAATAAATTTTAATTGTTTATTAGTTTTAATTTTGTCACTTTTTACATAAGTTAATGTTGTTATTTGTGTTTACAAGTATAACAGTTAGTTTTGATAGATTTAGTTAGTTAATTTTAAGTTTTGTTCGGACGTGACTTCCTTGTTGCTTCCTTTGTGATCAATTTTTTCCAGCAATCTTTAACAAAACTCATTTTAGTTTTAATAGCTCGTTAGAAAGCTGAAAAAACGTCAATGTTTTATGTGTAATCTGCACGCCAAATGTATTGGCAATTTTTTCTGTTTTCGTGTAATTTATGTTGGAGTTTGATAAAAAAACATGTATTTTTTAGTTTTCGGCCTCGCATTCTCAAACGTGTACAGATAATATT
Source organism: Acleris sparsana (assembly GCA_923062465.1). Taxonomy (NCBI): domain Eukaryota; kingdom Metazoa; phylum Arthropoda; class Insecta; order Lepidoptera; family Tortricidae; genus Acleris; species Acleris sparsana. The sequence continues at coordinate 17,632,650 of OV281290.1, forward strand.
TTTTTTAATTTTGCATAGGAACAACAAATTCATCTTGTACAAAAGCAAATAAAAAATGTTTGATTTAAATTTGGTATGTTTTTTAATTTTAATTTTTTAATTTGCATTTGTGACTTTTGTTTCCGCCCGCTTCCTTTGTGATGATTATTTATACAGGTTTTTTTAAAATAATTTTCTACTTGTTATGCGTTTTTGGAGAGCTAAGAAAACAGTTAAGTTTTTAAAATAATCTGCAAGCCAAGTTTCATAACGTTTTTTTTTTGTTTTTAAGGCATTTTAGTGGAAAGCCATCCCAAAAAATATTAAAAAAAAATCGTTTTCCGTCTCGCTTTTTGAAATTTGGACCGATAATTATTGTTTTAATATTGAGAAATAACCAGTGTTTAATCGGTTTTGTAAATCAGAAGAAAAAAAAATATTTAAATTGATACTTTTTTTGTAATAAATTTTTCAAGTTGAATTTCCGACTAATTTAAAAAAAAACGAATAATCGCGATAACTCAAAAATGGTTCACTTTTGCATAATGCATATGGGGGTCAAAACTATCGCAAATAGTCACCCCTATCACCTCCTAACGGGAATAGGTCGACTTACCAATAACCCTGTAGATGCTATCTATTGGTCGACAATTGAAATTATTACCTCTTATATAGCCAATAGGGCATCCAGCTTCGAAAATACCTGCTGTATTTGTACTGTTTCTTCTGTTATTTGCTGACTTTGGATTCCTATCTTGATAATTTTGTGTATCATTTTCAAAATAAATATTATCAGAAACGAATTTATATTCAGATGTTTTTTCGGGTGCATATCGTTTTGATCGTTGAGATGCTTTTTCTATTTTCATTTGCTGTTTTTGTGATTCAGTATTTATCTTATTCTGAAGCACCTGTTTGGTTGTGTGATCTGCTGGATTATTTTCAACATGTTCTGCAGAACCACATTTTCCGTCAAAGGTCCCTGAAGAGGTTTCTTCAGTTTTCACTTCACCAACATAATGTTTCGTTACACGTGCATTTGTTTCATATGGTGTATCTTCTATTCCGCGTATTTCTTCATTTAGTGGCCCAAAGTCCATAAACAGTTTACAATCACCTCTTACAATGATGATAAGAATTGTGTAAACACTGGCGGGTAACTTCATGTTAAAAGTGTATTCACTCAAATAAACAGAGAGCGAGTAATTACAATCCCAAGTTTTAAACGGCCACAATAATTATGGAGATCCAAAAGCCACTGGAGTAGAGGGGGGTGAAAGGATCATTGGTAATTCTAAGACAGAAATCAAATTTTAAAAAATACAGATTTTTATTACATCTATCGCGATAATTAACTACTAAAATATAATCCGCACCGGAAAACATGTAGAACCTGACAGAAACATACACTCGCGCTCATCAATCACACATATTATTATATATACGTGGAATCGCTAGCTAAGTATAGGCAGTCATTACCAACTAAGTATATGCTAACGCTTCGTCTATCGCTCATCTGTAAATTGGTTTCAGCACTTCGATTTCACAGACGGAGAAAGGAGAAACGAAGGTATTTAAAAAGTTAAATCCCTTCTTTGTGGTTGGAGTTTACAGATATTTTATTTAAGAATAAGGAGGAAGTAAGGTAAGCTATCCATTCCATTTCGTTTCAATGTATATGCAAATTTTATTGTTAGTATAGAAATAACTACCAGTAGTACCACTAAGTATACCTACCATACCAGACTAAATCATGAACAGATATAAAAAATAAATACACAAATATATACATACATTAAATCACACCTGTTTCCCAGAGGCAGATACCACTTCAATAATAAAATAAACAAATAATAATCAACAATTAAAAACATAGCTCTGAGTTGTATATTCTATTTGGGAAAAAGATCACGTTGGTGGGACCATTATGCTATATAAATCAAATTCCCGATATATCACTAAGAGAATATGGTTAAAATGCAAGAACTAAAAATATTTTCTTAACAAAACAAACATTTTAATTGGTGTTGTTTTAAGTCGCAATTCATACCCAAGCAAAAATATCACTGTTTAAAGTTTAAATTCTCTATATGACCGTATTCATAATCACAATTGTAGATTGGAGTTGTCCAATTCTCCCTACTCTACCCTAACGATGACTTGACCCACACTATCAGCTGTACGTCATCCGCCAATAATAATCACATCGTCATGATTCTAGAAACTTGGGTCTTACCCAGAAACCAATTATTATTTAATTTCAAATAATGGTTTCGAACTATGATTCATTCAGTATTATTTCTGTTTGTGCATTTATCAACTTATTACTTATGCAACATAATGTTTCATTTTAATGAAAATGTATTTAAAGGAGTCAGTTGTTTGTGGGGTCAATCGAAACGGTTAATTTTATTGATTCACATATTCCCCATACAGCAAAAAATTGCTCCTTTGGCAAGCCAAAGTACCAAGGTGGCCAGGTACAAACACAAAAAACATTTAATAACCATGATATAGATAACATCCCGCGGTACAATGGTAAACTCTTGATTTCTTTCAAAGATTATTATGCTTAGACGGCCCAACAATTTTTCATGAAACCTACTTAGCTAAGAACCGTTCCTATTAACTATACTATGCATACAAAAGTGCAAAAGAGAGACCGCTATACTAGCTCGTTATCGTGGACAGGGTTTTAGGCTTTTTTATAAAAAAAGCGTTCAAATCGATCCTCATTATTCCTTTGGGAGCTCGGTTACCACAGACAGATACACATATACACGTTAAACGGTATTTATTACACCGTTTTTTTTCTGGGGTTAAAAACCACCTAAAAGCGCAATAAGTAAGTAATTACCAATTAATGGTATTCCTTGAATATTAATATTTAATGGTGCTCCCACAGTGCAGGTAATAACGTTATGTAACTTTATGAAAAGATTATTTTAGATTTAGGTGAATGTTGTAGTGTTTAAATGTTTCATAACGCTATAGAACCTTTTTTTAACAGCTGAGTTTGAGCACCATAAGCTAGGTATTGTTTTATATTAAATGTGGCTGAGTGCAAAAGGTACAGAACTATTTTGACATTTCACGGAGGCCTCCTCTTGGGAAGCGTTGGTAGATTTTTAACGTGTAAAAGTACTTAGGTACCTAGGTACTGAAAACTCTTTTAAATTTCAAGGATGATGATTGAAGTGTCTTGAAAAATATCTTTGATAATTCTTATGAGACAGAAACATATACAGATATACTTGAGCTTCCATAACAATAATTCAAATTTGATAACTTTATAAAGTAAGTTGATACGATCAAAAATGTAATTTCAAACTTATACCGTGGCCAGAAGAGGAAGAGCATTTCTTAAGGAATCCCGGTAAGAGCTAGATGAGTTTGACTTTGTAGTTATTTCTTATTTAATAATAAAAAAGAAATAACTACAAAGTTGAAAATTTATATATTATCTGTAATAGTACTAATAGTACATAGAGACTTACCAAAACAAAAAAGCTATAAATTTAAAGATCCGCACTATAAATGACAAAGCTTACTGTATTTCTTTTAATTTAAATCTTGCAATGAAAAGAAATCATGGATAGGTAACTATTAATGAGTATTCATAAACACAAATTAAAGAAAAAAAAATCTGGATATCATAACTATTTTCGTGATGTAATATTAACCTTTGAAAACATGCATATGTACGAGTTCATAATATCAGCATGTTTATGGTTCATTACTTACCTATCGCTTTATCAAATCATCATTTAACAAACTATACTGGACCGCAAAACTAAGTATCACACTTATATGACATGTTCTTATCAGTTATATCAGTTTACAAATTTTCATTTCGTGAAGCGATGGGTACTTTATTCCCACCGCATTATTTTACATTTTTACGAGGTCTATTACGTATTTGCGAAATGAAAGTTTGTAAATAAAGAATGATGGGCAATTTGGCCCATATAACCAATACAAATCTCATGTATACCACGTGAAAGCTAGTTACATAAGCATCATTTTCTAATACAGGGACAAACTACAAAAACCCTGGAGAAGAGAGTTATCAGCCTTCAAATGTTCACACACACACGTTTATTACTACATTAGCTGTGCCCTGCATGCGTTGCAATGCTATTTACCTTATATCCGACTCACGCTTGATTGATTTTACTATTTACAACAATTACAGCAAATAGTGGAATAAATAAGCTTACATAAGTTATAATTATATTGACGATTGGGCTGGGTACCATACATTTTTGCCCATCATTCTTTACCTAACGTACTTTTGGTCAAATGAACGGACGGACCCCCACGTTTATGTATGTTGCAGATCTACGAGAACATTAATAGTCCTTAGTGGTGTGAAAAGGTTGTTCACTTTCGAAACCAACCCGCATTAAAATAGAGTTAAAATGTGACAAAAAAAAACATACCGAGGCTGTAAACACTTTGTAGTTTTGTTTTTGATTAACTAGCACAATACATTTTCATCTATGTGCTAGTATTGATTTCCTAACATTTTTTGACAACTCCCATCCAATCCTCTGCCGAATCCCGAAGGACAATCGCCTCTGAAAACGTGTAGTCTATTGGTAGACCCTCTTACATCAATTTGTAATTGTTTAAGACAATCTCCATTTGCTGCTTTGACTAAACCTGCCGGGCATGAACTGGGTTCTGTGGATGCGCCTGACTGACTTTCTTCCCTTAAATCTATTTCTTCATTTGTTTTTTCAGGAAACATAAAATCATCTCTGGGTTCAGCATCTGTTACATGTTCTTCAGCAGCATTTGTAGTATTTTCTATTTTGATATGAGTGGTGTTGTGCATAATAGCAGGTAATATATTTTCGAGCATATTACCATTATTTTCCAAAAGATTATTAGTGTGATTCTGTACATCGGTGACATTTTGCTTTACGTTGTTTTCATCGTTGTTAATATCAGAAGAAAGCGTCTTATTTGCATTACTTTGGTGTAAATTAGTTTCTGGAAAAACTTCTGTATTAACTTGAACAGTTTTATTTGCAGAAGCTGAAGTTAGATCACTGGTTTGGTTATGTGTCGTTGTTGAAATGATTTCTGCGTCTTCTTTCGAACTGGTTGGTTCTTCAGTTACATTAGTATTAGATGAATTAACAGCTATATAATTTTGTTTAGGTGCAGCCGTTGATAAAGGTCCTGGAAAATTGTTGCGATTACCTTCATTCTTATGTACAAAAACACCCAATGCTTCTGATATTACATGAGTCTGTCTACCAATGTCGTTCACAGCTTGATCAATAACAGCTCTTGCACCATTTCTAACATGATTTACTTCTTTGCCGATGAAGTCGAGGACTACACCACACTCAGCACTTATGATAATAATTAGAATAGTGAAAACACAAAAAACTAACTTCATTTTTTACCGAGCGCCTGCTTGGTTTTACGGTGTTTGAATAAATGTGACCAATTTTAATGGAAGCAAGTCAGAGGAAAGATAGGCCAAATTAACATAAGTGCTTTTATGAAAAAAAAAAAAAACGTGTTGTTTTAGTTCTGGGCAATAATACTATACTTTCTCATTTATTTTTATGTTTTATGTCTGTATGGCCTTCTGTGTTTTCACCGAGCGATCCCAACGGAAGACCAGCGTTGGCTTCACAGCCAGCACGCTGAGTTGGGAACGTTTCACAACACTACCACTACATTGTCGTCTCTTTCCCTTTTTTATGTTTTTTTTGTCTGTGTGTTATTGTTGTAAATAAATGTTTTACTTACTTACTTTGTTTTACCAAAATCACAAGCGGGCACCAACCTGTAATCGTTAATTTATAATGTTAAGATAAAGAATAAAAAACTTTTTAATGCGTTTTTTGTATGCCTAATATTACCATCTTCCGATGTTATTGCGAATCCGATTCACTGTGCAATATATTAAATGACTAAATTATATTAGGTACAAATGGGTTTATTTTTATTAAAAAAACAGCCGATTGTTTTTCTTTCTTTATGAATTACCAATATAATTCAAATGTAAACCTTATTCAATTGTGCACAATAAAGTATAATATTTTAGACCCTATATTTATCGGAAGTAAAAAATCTAAATCTAAATGTGACGTAATAAAGTCGTCAATGTAAACGTTCCCCATTCTCCCCAAATTGATTACGTCTCCATCTTGTTTATCAGCGTGTATTATTTTATAATGTTACGCGCGCACTTTATTTTACGGATGATTTTATAAAATTATGACGCATGAGTGTAAAACAAATGTTTTATTATTTAATTAGTAATAATTACCAAAAAAAATTTTTTTACAACGTTTTAAACAAAAGGCCAGCCTGTTGGGCTGAGATATACTACAAAGTAAAAGCTTATTGCTATTGATATATTTCCGTGTTAACAACGTTTTGATAGCTCTTATATACCTACTTGACTGATAAGAGCTTCGGTGTCTTAGTAGCTTAGAGGGTGGACTAGTGCTCGTAAGGAACCTTGGGACCCCCTGGTCACCATGTACCAATGAGTTTTTCTAGCTAAAATACATTACCGAAGGCTCTCACGGTGAAGGAAAAACATCCACTCTTATAACAAAATACTGCAAAAGAACAGTTTTCAACGCCTAGTTAAGTACTAACCGCAAAAGTTAATTTATGTTACATAAAGACGCCTGGGCACAGTGGGCACGTATAAAAGTCGCATTTGTCGCGGTCAATAAAGTCGATAAACCATCCGTTACTCTCGCACTTACGTACTGGTCAGAAAGTGTCAGATGTTTTATCCATGTTTATAAACACGATCATAATAGGCTCGCTGGTTTACTTTTTTTATACACCCCCTGATGATGGTATAATGACGTATTACGTTCCTTTCAGTATCACAAAGATAAGAATCATATTTACTAGCATGCAATTTAACAACTTTATTATAAGTAGATAATCATATAACTTAAAATACTAAATTCCATTTAATTTGATTATTGAAATAATGTTAAAAATAACTGACTATGATGAAATTTCGTTTTCGTAATAATTAAAAAAAACTCATCTCGAATCATGCTGTATTAATATGCAGCCTGCTCCCTCGTTTACGTGCGAAAACAAACTGCAACAAGAGCGTTAATTGAAGCTGTCAGAACTTTAAGACGAAGAATATTGCGGTGTTAAGTTAGAAAGAAACTTTTGTATAATTTAGCTTAGTTTAAGGCATGTAACAATGGGTAGGTATTCTCTTCTTTTTTTAGCGGTCGCCTCCGCTTTCAAAGCGTTCGCGGCTTAAAACCGCTTCCGCCACGCTTTGGGCACGCTATTTAGTATGGGAACTGGCCGTACCGCGCCCGTTTTCAGTGCGTTTGCGGCTTAAAATCGCCTCCGCAACGCTTTGAACACGCTTTATAGTATCGGAACGCCCGCTCCGCTCCGCCTCCGTTCTCAGACCTTACACTTCCAAACTCACTTGTCAGAGTATTCTTAAATACCAAAATTGTATAACAGAATTGACAGAATACAGCTTTAGATGGATTTAGGAACTTGACCTTAAGCTTGAAACGTTTTTGAAGCAGAAATGAACAATTTGCGGGAACACAGGTTAATTAAAACTTTGCCTCTGGCTATTCTTTCACCTGCTCTCCCCGCAGTACCTACCTAAGTTGGGCAGTTTATCTACAGTTTAGAGCGTTCATTCATTACTTTTTTAAGATAGCGACGTCTGTAATAACTTGCCAAAATTTAAATGTTTCCTATGTTTAACAACAAACATTATGTTCTTTTTGGTGGAGTTATTTCCAAATCTCTTTAACCTATCTTTAGGTCACGACATTATCTCCTTTTTACGTCATGGAGTAGAAAATCTAACACACAGGACAACAATCATAAGACTGCAATTCTAAGACCAAAATACGTTGTCAACCATGAGGACTAAGATGAAATAGTAATTGATCTGTATAACTTCTCCTCGGTCTTCGGGTTTTGGGACAATTAGACAATTTTAAATTTAAAATGTATCTAATATATAATTATGTAAATATCTACATTGTAAGTGTCTCTTAAAAATCATTCATTAAGACGGTACAAGTTCCTTTCTAGAGGAGATTAGACTCGAGAAATAATTGCACTGTGAAAAATTAAGTACACTTTCGTCAATGTATTAGGTTTTATTTTCAATACTCTAATAATCTGACCACTGAAATAATTAAAATATGGCACTATTAAGCTCGACAGATATTCTATTACCGAGACACAAAACCAATAATTGTGTTAAAATTTTAACTAGGTGCCTACTTACCCCGTTTTACTTGCCTTTTCTTAAAGGTATCAATCTTAATTAAATACGGATTCCTAATTTAACGAAGCCCTCGTAGAAAACATTTAATTGTTAAAATCTTTTTTTTATAAATCCCCGAAATACCTAAGAAAACATCTAAAATACCTATATACTAAGCTTTACTAATGAAAGTCTGAAGATGGCGTTTCGAGGACAAACGAACCTCTGTTCAACACGCTAAAACCATATCGTGTTTGATCTGTTATCGTATTGTTACCGTTTTGACAGCTCTTATTCACTTGACAGTAATGGCGACTGACGTCAGAACAATACCATAACAGATCAAAGACGATATGTTTGTTACCGTCGGGAACAGAGGCCCTGTATTTGATCAAAATTAAATGAAAACTGTTAATGATTAAGAAAACAGTACCTATACTAAAACGAATACAAGAAAAACAAGTAATACACTGTAGGTATGTACAACATGTCCCTGATTTTACACAACAAAAATGTACAAAGTTCAAGGAGGAAACTGGGGAACATTGTACGTCCCACTGCCCGCGTTTCATCTCAAATCATAAACATATAAGCTCAGAAATCCTATCTTATTATTCTCGGCGTGATCTCGGAGTGTCGTACTAAACAAAATTGGGCGTCGGCTCACCCCGCGGGGTTTATTAGAGGTGATATCCGTTTTATACCCCGATTTATACTTACCCGGGTCAGGGCCCGGATAAAAATCATTTTCCTCAAACTAGCTGAGGATTAGATGTCATAACCGTAAAGAAAAGGACCCTTTGTTTTTTATGTCTTTATTTAAAGGGGGGGTCGACTCTTCTTGAGCGTAAGTATAGTTCGATTCGATTGTCTATTAGTGTGGCGACCACGTGTCGGATGGCGCAATGTTGACAGGCCTTGTACAAAAAGATAACCCCGATCGTGATAAAGATCTTCGAAAAAGTAGAGAGCAGTGCTCTTGTTTTGGCTCACATGTTGATTATGGATGACCTTCTGAGAGTTTCTTGCGATGCTTCTTCTTAATAGTACAATAAACTGCAATGTTTTACGTTTGGGAAAGAAGACATACATGTAAAAGTTTTGAAGGCCGAGAAATACAAGCTCAGTACCTTGACTTGGTTCACGAAGTGACCGCCGTGTAGGATGTTGACTCGTGACAGCATTTTCTTCGAACATCACAGAATCTTGACCAAAACCTATATATTTGCTACTTGGTGGGCGGACGGACGGACAATAAAAGCTAAGTAATACGGTCCCGTTTGGCACCCTTTGCCTACGGAACCTAAAAAGTAGGTACCCCTCGATACGGCACGGCTTATCAGACAGCAGCATACAGCGTGACTACCAACTACCTAACTTGACTAACCGTGTCCTCTAACACAATCCTTTTTTGATAGCACAATATTCTCAGTGTTCAAGTCTAATCCGCCCTTGTTTACTAAAGAACAACATTCCTCAAATAATATATTTAAAACTCCACCCATTTGAAAATAAGGACAATAACTAGATGGCTTGAAGATTGTCTCTTTACGAGTGGCCGCGGGAGGAACGGCACAGCGGCATAAGCGGCCATAAACTAAATTGGAGACGTCTAGCCATATTCGAGTTATCGTTTGCCAGTTTATGCCCGGTCTCCCCTTGAAGGATTTTGGAAGATGAAGAATTATCGTGCGTGTTGAGTTTGTACTGTTGAGAATGATTGTTTGTTTGTATTTAAAGTTAATGAAAAGAGCTCTAGCTCTGGCTCTATTAAAATGTTGCGTACCTTGTTCGAAAAATCTAAGCGTATATACACAGAGACAGAAGGTGGGAATTGACTTTTCTCAAACATGCTACGTAATGTCGGCGTTAAATGTTAGTTATTATATACTTCAAAGTGCCACGTTTCCGACGGAACAACTCGAGAGAACTGTAAAGGAATTTCATACGAAATTGAAGGCCTAGGCCGGGAAGTAATTTTTTTTAATTTTAATTTGGCCATGGTGGCTGTGTTTATGAAAAGGCTAAATAGCTGTTTTTTTTTTAATTTACTAAGCCGTGCATCCAACAAAGCGTTTGCATGTTTATTTGAAGTACCAGGAGCGCAGAGGTAATTAGGAGGTTAGCACGATGCGGCGAGCCCCGCGCGCGCCACCAGCGGGCCGGCGGGCGGGCGTACTGGGCACTGTAGGTTACTTTTAATGTTTATGCACATCTAGTAGGTACCTATTTGACATTGTAATTTTTGTTTTAATTATTGTAATGAATTATGTTTGAGAAAAGCACTATACATACTTCGGCGGGAAATATGGGGTTGCCCGCCTCAGACCTATATCCGGCCTTGCTTCGCTCGGCCGTCTATATAACTTCGGCCGGCAACCCCTTTTGTCCCGGCCTCTGTAGTAATGTACTATTGTTTTATACTAGTTATATACCTACCTAAATATAAGACGGAAGAAAATAATTTTCTTGAACTAAAAAAATAATGAAAATAGTGGTAAGTTTGTCAATGGAAGCTAGCATTTTTTTATCCCAACTTAAGTGTAGTTATCTGATGCAAACTCTCAACTTGCCTTAACAGAGCAATACATCGTTAACAGACTGTACCGGGAACACTATATCGCATTATTTTTACATGGAAATCGGGGTATCGGGCACCCAACGTTTTCAGACCGGTCCTTAGCTCCCTAACTGCCTTCTTCAAACGCCGTTCTATTCTAAAGACATCTTCGAAATTCGATGCTGTAATGGTACTTCAAAAATAAATAGGCAATAAAATTTGTGACGTAGACAAGACTGGGGTTACATGACAGTTTGTTGACCCCATCTTGCTGGTATATTGTAATCGTATTGTTGACGTCATGATACCTCTTATTTACTTAACGGTGATTCTAATGATTATTATGTAAGATACCACTGATTTATTTTTTACAAAAATTCAAATAAAAATGATGAATATCTCCGAAACTAGTTAAAATCGCTGAACATACATAGGGCTTACCGATAGCCTTTTCAGCCCTCTCAGTATTAGCGTTGGTTTTAGGGACAGCCTGTAGGTATGCATCGCCACATAAAGGGGGCCGAGTGAGCGGCGAGCTCAGTTAACAACTTTAATTGGTTAGGATTTGTTAGATAATTTTTACAATAAGCATTATTTCATAATAGCGATATTTCAAAAATAAATTTTTCATGGTAGGGAATTTTCTTATTCGCTTTTCTTCATGTAGCATTTCTATACAGCGTTATTTAATGTTCGCGTACCAGTAAGTAGATTAATTTATTAGTCACATTTTTACGCATTCTAAAAATATAATTTCACCGAGTCGCTATTTTTGGGTAAGTGCAGTCATATTACGATGAAATGACTACTGAGGAAGTTTGCGATCGTGAAAAATCGCTTCAATAAAAAAATGCTAATAGGAAAAATCACCGAACATAAGTCCATTACCACTTAACATCATACAAATAGAGGCGACGAGTGGTAAAGTTTCTTGGACTATAGACGTCAATATTGTTAAGTGTAGCTGCTAATGGAACAATACAGTCGACATTAGTTTTATCCCGATGATTTGTTTTCAATTATTTTGATAGTCATGCGCAAGCGTTTCGAATTGCGTCTAATAGGCAGCGTAGTAATCAGTGCTCTGCAACCTCTATAATGTACGCAGCCGTTTTACGTAAGTATTCTAATAAAACTGCCTTAATCGCACTAAAGGACGTAATAAAAAAAAAAGTGAGCGGGCAGAGATAGATTCTTTGCCTCTGCGCTAATAAACAAGGTAAAATGTCTTTTGCATCGTATTGTCAATATAATAAATATAATAAATAACTATTTTATAGTTAGTTCACATTATCAATTTATTTGTGCAATTACACTGATTGCCTATACTTTTTACATCACTATGATTCAAGTTTGCGCAATCATTTTAGAAAAGTTTGACAGTGTTGAATTTTGTTTGTGCCATCACGTGTGATTGTGTTGTCTGTAGTAGTGCTTGCTCAATGTTTTTTTTATCTGGTTCAATGATCCGGTCTAAACAACTTGTACGCTACTATTCAAAATAAATAATGGGGGAGGCAATTTGCAAAGTCAAAAGATGACGGATGTGTAATTTATAAAGTTTTTATATTTGTGTATCTAGGTGTTTAAAGATCTTTTTTGTTAGTGATCTGTACTTTTAATGCCTTTGTGTTGCACAGTGATACAAGACGGACTTATTTCGTGTATCCTGGCATCTTACTTCTCGTTTCAAGTGAACTCGCAGTGGTACAGAGGTTAAAACTATCTTGGCCTCTTCCTAGAGAAGATTGGATTGTGTTTTATTGCTATATTGATTTATACTTATATATACTTGACACTGGCGAAATCACTTCATTGTGGAAACGCCATATTCCCGCGGTAGTAGCTATTCAAGTCGCCGCGGGGCAAAGAAAAATAATAATAATGGCGGAAACTTGAGGCGGGAATAGTTTTTCACGTGATGAGCCTGATAACTCCAGTTTCAATTTTTAATAAATATATCATACTAACTATTGATCATAGATTATAATGATTGACTCAATCAATTGACATGTGTAGAGGCAGAGGTACAAATTTCATTGTACCTTTTCGTGTAGTAAATAAAGTATATTTTGACATAATTCAGAATACGTTGCACCACGCAGCATGAACTAATATAAAGCATATCGTCGCGTCGCGTCTCCGTGTGTATTGACCCTTACGCACGTTTAATTCCAGTGCTCTGCGCAGCAACTGCAAGCCTATTGCACCCTGCGCGTGGCTGCATTTGTCCCTTATCGTACAATCCAGTGTGCGGCGACGACGGCCGCACCTACGAAAATATGTGCGTCTTGCACTGCCAGAACCTGATGAACCTGATAGGAGGTGGTGAGAGGGTTGCGATCCGTTGTAACAACGCCTGCGACGACTCTATGTGCGTCGGCAGCCGGGAAACCCTCACTTATAACAAGAAGTATGTCGTGGCACCGAAGTATTATCCAGGGAAAAAGTAACTAAGAGTGTTTTGAATAAAACCTTAATTAGCTGCGAAAAATCGAAGAATTATTTTAACCACTCTGGGGCCGTAGCCGCAGCCCCACCCGCTATTGACTTTTTTCTTTTCTATCGCTCAAAATATTTAAGTATGTTTAAGTTTGAGATGATAGTTGACCACTTGGTTTTTCGCAATGCAAGAAAGTTTCATCCCATACATTTTTAGTGACAGAAAAGAATAAACGTTAGTACCGTTTGCATCTTAGCTAAGGCCTTTGTTTACCGGTAAACCATCATTTTATAGAATTTCACTTAATCGTTTACTTGGTGTTACCTGTATAGAAATAAAATGGGTAAATTATGGTTCAACGTCAATCTCTTCGGTGGGGACAGTACTGGGGGACGATTACACCGTATTTAAAAACTGGATTTTATATTAGAAAAAACTTTATTTTACATTTAAATAGATAGTTAACAAGTTAGATAAGCAATAAATCCAAAAATATCATATTTATCCCATAAAAAAATCGAATAACGAGATAATCGCAAAAATTGCAAGGGGACATGAGAAAATCTCCAAGTACAACTGTTGTATTTTATGATCGAATTTCATTTTAAAGGGAACCATGATTGTTATCTTAAACATGAATTACGTAGTTAGGTTAGACTTGTGAGTACCAAAAAATTAACTCATGCGATGAGAAATGTCTTTCGATAAATTTCAATTCTGCGTTTTATAGTCCGTTAGTTGAAAGGTGTTTCGATATTTTTCCCATCTATTACCAGTAGTCGGTAACAAATTGGTAATATCAAGTGGAAATATCCCGAACCATGCCCCTCCCCCCCACCCCTATATTAAAATACAAAAATTCAATAATTGAGGAGCTCGAGGAGTGGTTCAATTTCGGATTCCCTGCATCAGTAGGTATTAATTTATTTCTATTTAAAAGTAAAATTTATCTTGTGACTTGCGGTATTGAATTCAGCTAACTTATTCAACCGTTAAACTTTTGAGATGATATATAAAACAAAAAAATGAAACCTTTGTTCCATTAGATAGATCTGATCACGTGGAGATGCAGCGGGGGATCCCACATAAATAGAAATTACAACGGATGCAAATTCGCTTTGATTACTGCATTTTGGTTTAAGTGTAGGTATTTTTATCAATATAACTTACCCTAATATTACTGGTTACACGAGTTCTCATTCATGTTTTAATGAAATAATGTTAAAATTACTTAATTATCAAAATGGGAACTGTCTGATTTTTTCTTCGCGGGCAGAAGCTAGTTTGAAATAAAACAAACGGGGAGCCCAAAGCGTTCAGTTCGCACCGGAAAACGTTTTCATAAGTGCTTGCATTGATGTGCGTCTCCAGTGCAGAGGATACGAGATTATTATCTATCCGAAGAAAGAAAAATTCGACCGTTTTAAAAGAACCATGGTATAAACTAAACTAAACTAAATAATTAAACTTTACATAACGCCAACGATAATAAAATCAAGCAAACGCGTCAGTATGTTGTTGAAAATTTTTGGGCATTTAGCGAAATTGAGAATTGTAACAGTGTTTTTACTAGAAGCCACAATACAATACCATACAATTACGCTTTATTGAATATAACACAAAGAAGTAAACAAGATAAAACAAATACATGAACTTCTTAAGAGACTACGGGTTTTATCGCTATAAGTAATCTCATCAAAACAACCTTAGGTAGAAAATTCAAACAAAGTAGGTGGGCGGTGCTAACCACGATATTAAAAAAAACACGAACAACTGACAAATCAAACCAAAAACCACAACAAACCTTGACCGTGGTTTGACTTTACAAACCATTAACATTACAAAAACAGACATAATTATACTCGTAACTAAGCTGTACAACTTAACTGACCCATACTTAGATATATATGTATTAAATAGCTAAGTGTAGTGTTGAAAATGCAGTCTACTTAACCTATGAAACTGTGCAACTTCACGCAAATATATAAATGTTTCCAAGCTAGGTATTTCCGAAGTTATATAATTCAAGCGATTTCTCGGATCAAGGGGCAATGGAGTTGCGCCCCAAATGCCTTGACTTACGATTTGGCAACTGTAGTTTATTTGCGTTCAAAGATTCGAAAACATCCGAACCGAGGGCTGATTTATTTCGAATGCGCTTCGTTTGAAGTGAATCTTGCGACTTTTATGATTGTTCACTGGAAAGGAAATACCTATAAAGGTTTTTGTCGTGGCAGCTATTATGATGTTTATAGTGCCAGAGAAGACTTGTTTGTTGATCAAAAATATATAGTTTTGTAGTAGAAGCACATCACTGAAAAATAGAATTACAGGTTGTGTACAAAGGGTTGATTTATAAGAGGAATCTTTGTTGCGTAAGGGACAGGGGTGGAGATTTTTTTAAACTTTTCACTTTTGTCCTGAAAATATCAAGTGGTCCTTCGAACCGAATCAACCAGTTCCATAAGTTGATGGTGACTCATATTTAAAGATACATGCACAAAAAGGTAAAAAAACCTTTAAATTTATTATATTATTTTAGTCTATTCGTCTCTTACGTGTTAAGTGTTAAGTATTGATGATGACTGTCAAGATCAATCTCTAAACACACAGCTCTACATGCGGTCGGTGATTAAAAAAATAATGGTTATTGGAAATTTGTGCAACTTTTACCTACGGTTAAAACGTACGACTTTTTCTCGTCAAAATGTCAAACATCAAAATCAGATCACAGACGCCCTAAATAAATCAGTAAAATAAAAAAAGCCACTCGATAACTTGTTTTTTTTTTGGTAAAAAGTAATTTTCTGGAACAACTTACTTTTTAATTCGTCGACGAATTGCTTAGTCTGTATTTTTTAATTGGTCGTCAACCAATGAGAGGCACACGAGCACACAGACCACTCGATGGTATAGGTAATTAGGTAGAAGTGAGATCTAAGACCCATAGACATTTGACTTCTCAACACTGCAAACCTAAGACTAAAAATGCGTTGGCAACCCTGTGGACTAAGGGTTAAGAAGAATAACACCCCAGGTAACCCTAAAAATATCGTAAGCGTCAAAATAAAACATTCGTCACCTTCCAACTGTAATAAAAATTACAAATCCACCAAATTCCTCCGAGTGTAATGTGACGACAACTTCCTATGATTAATACTAAAGTTGGTAAAAGAAAATATTTCTCGCTTTCCCTCAATCCAAAATCAACCCTATCACAATAAATCAAAAGACTGTTTTCTTGGAAATATTTTACTACAGAGCCGCACTCAAAAGTTAGCGGGAAAAATGTAAGTTTGCATGGAGTTGGTACTTAGCGGGTGTCGCGTGACGAATGACAAATGGGACCACTCTGACCCGAGTTCGGCCCTGTGAGAAGTTTGCCAGGAATAAATATTCACGTTTTTATATTTAAATAGTGCACTTTTTACGGTTTCGGTGTTTAAAAAATGCTGTTTTGGATTTGGGACGTGTTTTAAAAACTTTTCGTTGAATACTTTCATTTTCTATTATTATAATGTTAACATCTATAAGGTTATTATAATAGTGGATCCACATACACAAACGATAATAAATACTTCTGTCTTATTAAATATTTCCGACGCATTTACTTACATGAAAAATGAATAATGTGTTGAATGTAGGACATTTATTTTATTTGTTTCCTTACACACAAAAACCAAATGATAAGTAAATAACTATTGCAGGTTTTGTGACGACTTTTGCACAAGTTTGAGCAAGTAACGAGTGAATAGACTAAATTGCTCTGAGTACGGCGGTAAGGCCCCATTCATCCAATCTTCAGTTAAAAATATCGATCAGTTAAATTGCTCTTCATCTTTTATCAGCCAATGAAATGAAACGGTAGAGCTAAAATTAATTAGTCTGAGTACCGTCATTGACAAGGATAAATCAGCTCTAGCCAAAATAACCACAGTCCAAAACAATCAAACCAACTTGATACTAGATCTGTCAAAACACCCATTAGGGATTTCCGAGCTGTATGAATGCCATTCATTAGCAAGCGAGTCATGCCATTCACTGGCTCCATTACGGAGACAGCGGCGATTGATTGAGCTCATGCAGAGCATCATGCTGCCATAATACCAATAGCGTAGTAATAATAATATTAAGCATTTTAAATTGTATTTGGTTATCAATACGGTATAGAATACTTCGACTGCTATATTCTGGGGACCTATTGAAAAAGGGTATAAGTAGATTTAACTTGTTCTACAAAGGTTATGTACATAAACGGAGTGTACTTGACTATTAAACCCATTTTCGCTTGATCTTCAGGAGACTTAGACCCTTTTACACTAGGACCCCAGTATTTTAGTAAGCCGCCTTCTTTGATATGACTAGCAGCATGACTAACGTTTGGAATCATGAAGTTTAGTCTACAGATTCGAACTTAACGACACGACAAAGAGATGAGTCCGTTCATCCTTTCAAACCGAACTTAGCATCAATTCTAGAATTATATTGAAACTTCCTAATGAACAGAATGATAGGAGTAAGTCTGACGAGTGAATGGCGACAGAAGCATTTTTAAACACTATTGGTTTAATTTAAGGTTCAATTAAATTGATGTTGTTGTTTTTGTGTCAGGGAAAAAAGGTTTTTAATGACATTTAACCCGCAAGATTGTCGTCACACCTAGACTCATCTCTAGTATATGCGAAAATTCAGGATTGTACACGACGCGGGTGACCTATGTGGTAGTGACAGTGACTGTCTATGAAGTAAAGGGACGAGTTTGATTCCGGGGGGGCATTTGCAACGTTAAAAGATGGCGGATGTGTAATTTGTTTTAGTTTTGTATGTTTGTGTATTTAGGTGTTCAAAGTTGATTTGATAGTGATTTGTGCTTGTGTTGCACAGTAATAGAAGACTTGGACTTATTTCGTGTATCTGGCATCTTGTGTGGTGCAGAGGTTAAAACTATCTTGACCTCTGTCCTACATATCACCGTACAACGTTGCCCCCAATCTTCCTGGAGAAGATGGGATTGTATTTTATTGCTATATTGATTTATACTTATATATACTTGACACTGGCGAAATCGCTTCATTGTGGAAACGCCATATCCCCGCGGTAGTAGCTGTTGAAGTCGCTGCGGGGCAAAGAAGAAGAGTTCAATTCCCGGTACGCGGAAATTAATTTGATGAACGCGAATGCTTTCCTGAGTCTTGAATGTGTTTTATGTATTTAAGTTAGTCTTATTGTTGCCTACAGTCGGCCTATAAACAGCTGCACACTTTAGTATCTTGTGGCTTTAATGTATTTGCCAGATTATTGCACGAGCTGAAACATGATTTAAGATCAAAGTACAAAAATGTGTGGCAATCGTACAGGCTTTGTTTGGGGATTGTTTTTGTAGGATTAGACCATTTTGAGAATTTGTCTGGGAGTGTTGCCCCATATTTACATAAGCTAATATGCAAAAAAAACCCCTCCTGCCGTTTGGGCGAAATTTGTATGGTGAAAAGTATCATTTCTTGAATGTTAATTTTCCAATTATCTACCATTCTTTTCGTTTTATATCTGTTAGATTCGGTTAGACTTGACATCTTTGAGCTTTGAGCTTTGAAACTACGCAACGGATTTAATGCGGTTTTTATCAATTGATTCAAGAAGGTTTTTAAAAATGTACGAAATGTGTGAAATTTATGAGTGTGTTTTTTTTCAATAATGGGTTTGCGTTTGACCTCAGTCTCACCTGATGTTAAGTGACGACGAGGCCGATGGTGGTACACGCTTACCCAGAAAATGCATTCAATCTTGCCTTGAAAACAGCAAGGTTATGTGCCTCCGGGAACACAGACGCAGGGAGAGCGTTCCACTCCTTGGCAGTGCGAATAAGAAACGACGCAGCAAACCGCTGCGAGCGAACCATTAGGTATTCTACTACATGTGGATGGAAGCCATCCTGGCGTTTAGAAGACCGGTGTGAAAAAGTGGATGTAGTGGATTATGTACGGGTCTTACAGAAAACTCGCTTAAACTGAAGCGAAGCGAGGGCAGGTCGAAAAATAAATCAAATGTGACAGGAAACAATTTTTTGCCAAAAAGAATTCAGGGAAAATATTTCGCGTAAACGGAATAGACCCAAAAAACATTGTCCCATTTAAATTCACCAATCGTACATAACGCCGCCACATGTTTTTAAAATCAGTATAAACATATAAGGCTTCCATACAGCAATCTAATCTCGGAAGTTCTCTATAAAGCCTTTGATACCGGCTTACACTTGAGCCGCGGATTACTTAATCTTGGTTTAATGTTGTAATATACTCATATAGTAAGTTGAGTTATGGCAGAAGGATTAAGGAGAAAGGAAGTCGTTTAATTAACATGACTTAATTAAAAGATGGCGCAGTTGCAGTTCCTTCGGTCAAAGTTAACTATGGTTAGATCTAAACAAGATAAATTATTGATTGATTGATTGTTTGATAGGTATCCACATTTTCAAATTTTTACTACTCGTAAGCCCGATTTACACTGATCAAGGATAGTGGCAAGTACAGTGAAACACAACACACACAGTACAGGGGACAGTGGAGTGAAAAATAGAAAGTGATTCTATTTGGATCCACTGGCTCGCTACTGTCCGATTGGTTTACACTACTGAACTGTCCACTGTCACGGTCTACTGTCCTCGACCAATGTAAATCGGGCTTAAGGCGATAACTTTGTTTAAATGTTGATAAGGACAAAACATTTTTGGCGACCTGTATTAGGGTGCGGCTCCACTGAGGCGGAGACGAGCGGAGCGGAGCTATGCCAATAATAACCAATAGAATCTAAGCTAACGTGCGCACGCGCCTTCTATTGGTTAATATTGGCACAGCTCCGATCGTCTCCGCCTCAGTGGAGCCGCACCCTTACAGTGGCATTAATTATTACTCGCTTTTATTACTGTGAAACAACTTTTTTGTTTTTCCGTTAATTAACAAGGAATTTTACCTGATAGGGAAACTGAACGACATAGAAACATTAAAGTAACGATTTGGCCAAAAATAAACGAATAAAAAATATAATTCGCCATAATTTATTTGGTTATGACGTTATGAATAGATCACCGTTAATTTCCTGTCATTTTTGTGATATGAGTCGAGAATATTATCATTTGGGACACCTTCATCCACTGCACACTTTCTTCTATACTATTAGAAACAATACATTTTTTTTATTGCAAGTTATAATAAAACCAAAATATTATAAAAATATTAAATTTTATTAATATACAATACAGTAATAATACATAACTGATATGTTATTTTGTAATGGGCTATTTAACAATTTTAATATTACTAGTTCAGTTACAAATAACTACCTATTTCAATTAACTATACTTAAATGAGATTAAAAAAAAAATGGTCGAGTCCTTTAGAGTCATTTCAATTCCGAAGCTAAACCAGCGAGAAACATGAATAAAAACACTTGGAACGCTTAAATTATCCTAACAGAGCTATAAAACTTATAACAAATTGCAGTATCACATAATGTATCATAGTTTCATAGTTAACTTGCTAACAACAATGTACCTTAAACAATATGTACTTTCATATAATACAGCTATACAAAACATACAGTCTTACATATTTTGATCTTAATTTTTCTAAAAGTTAGCACTAAGTTAGGTTCAATATATAGAATAACAAATAACTTTAAATTTAAATAAAATTCAGATAACTATGGTAAATAAATGCGATATTAAGCGTTTAAATTATTATTCTATTTTTTTAGTGTGTGAGTTCAACAGACAATATACATACCTAAATGCCAGAAATATCGAATTTGGCGGTGAAATGCTGTGAAACCCTATATTTTTACCAGACTGCGGCGAAGCCCAAAAGGAGGTAAAATACCACCCACGATAGCCCAAGAACAGAGAGCCACGTACTTAGCGCATGATGTACCAAGACCTCAGAAGTCACGAGAGGTCTACACCTCGTCCGTCGTGTTTCGTGTCGTGTTAGTTAGATTAAGGATGCCGCAGACATAACCGCTCGGCAAAGGATATATCGTACCGATGCGAATTAAAGTTCACTTTTCAATGTCTCACTTTGAGCCGATATGGTGCAGTAGTTATGTCTACGTCAACCTTTATCGTGCATGGACCAGGTGACGTAGACCTTCTATGGCTTCAGGGAGGAGTGCCGAGTGGAAAGAGAACAGCTGATCAGGCAGTATTTTGCGACGATAAGCTTGAGGCCAGGCCAAAACAGCCTAAGTATGAGGCAACCATTTGTATTCCTACTTGGCAATGGTATACTAGGATCTATGAAGTTACAAGGAGTTTACAGCTCCTCTCTTACATTACCGTTTGGTCATGATAGCCCATGACGACTAGGCTCTAAGAAGTTACGAGGAGTCTACAGCAGTTCCGGCAGCTACATACTTCGCCTTCCACAATAGCCGATGTACCAGGATCTCAGAAGTGTCAAGCAGTCTACAACTCGTCCTTCGTACGCCGCGGCTTGAGCGCCAGATCGTCGTGTTGGAACCATGTGGCGTACACCTTGTAGGGCTCCGGGGAGGAGTGCCGGTGAAAGGAGAGCGGCCGGTCGCGGCCGAGGACCTCGCGGGGATAGTCTTGGGGGCGAGCCTGGAATGAAACCTATTGGTAATCAAAATGCAAAAAGAGGACGTACAACATAGAAACTCCTACTTTTTGACAAGTTTATACATATTTGATGGACTGTACTGAGCTTCCTTCGCATGAGATTTTCCCGCTGCGATTCAATTGTCCTAACATAGGCTCTAGACCAAATATAATCTGCGTTTGTTATCGTTATCTAAAATGTAAAGGATTGACGTAATCTGTCAGACGGTCGCGTTGAGCGCTTACGCCAGAAAATCGTTTACGTTAGTGTTAAACGGGTGCCCCTTGAAATCTCGACAAACTTTTCATCGAATATCATTTCATCGAAAACGATTTATAGAATATTTAGTATAAATATTATCTCTTGTAATATTTTGGCTTCATCGACTATTCATTATAAATTAAAACAATTATTAGAACAACGGTACAAGGATTTTTAAATGCTTAAAAATATATTTCATAAACTATTCAAGAGACACAACAACTCAATATTACTAAAAACTAGTTTGAATTGCAACACATTGTTATGCGACAGAGTACACATAGGTGCGACGACGAGCGAAGCGAGGAGGAGTGTGTTAGGTGAACTGCGACCTAACAGCGCGCAAAGCCAAGCGAGCGAAGCCGAGCGAGCGAAGCGAGCGTGCCGCGGCCCGTCGAGCGTCAGAACCGATTTGTTTTATTTCTAAATAATATATTGGATAATAAAGTATGAAATAAAAATCTGTCCCTTAAAGTATATATTTAATAATATTTATAAACATTAAAAATCGGTGTTTGAAAAATACATCATTTAATTGTTCGATGTAAAGAATATTCGATTAAACGTTTGTCGATATTTCAAGGGTAAACCGTGTTAAACAGCTTGTCTAGCCACACAACTCAAGTGTATTAAAGTTTGTTCGAAACTGTCCACGTCTTGCCTTTTGTTGCTTCTGCCATTGCTAATATCCATAGTCAATGGAAAACACTTTTCACCAAGTGCGCCGTCAGCCTAGTTCCCTATCTTGGCAATAAAAAAAGTAAGCATCAAGACGTCACCGACGTAGATTCTCATGGGAGCCACGAGTGTGGACAGGACGTCAGATTCCCAACGTTACCTGGTGGAAGAGCGGCGAGTGCGTGAGCGGGACGGCCCGCTCGCGTGCGCAGGCGCCGAGAGTCATGTCGTCGGGCGCGGAGGGCGCGGCGCAGGCGCAGCGCGCCAGCCGCGTCGCCGCCGCCACGCTCAGCGCCGTGCCGCCGCCGCCCGTGATGTAGTCATACCCTATATGTTAATTACGATTGATTGATTGATTGATTAAAATCAGTACTCTAGTAAGGATCGTTTTTACGACGCGTTAGAGATAACAGTATGGAACCCTGACCCACCATGGAACGGTGTCACAGTGACATTATAAAACAATTTATTTGACATTTCTTACGAATTGAATTATAACGTCACTGTGACACGTTTCTATGGTGGGTCAGGTTTCCTTTGGACTTATAGTACCTATTTAGTGCCTTGATTACACTCTCATACAAAATCAATAAGGAACTGCAATAATGTTCATTGATAAGAGCCCTTTGACGTGTCTGTGATGACACTGATGACTGTCAAAAAAAAAATCATAAACGCCAGCCATATCACAGAAAACTGACTTTTATGACATGTGTCTAAAAGTGCATTTCCACTGTAACGGTGCTTGAAACGACCGGCTAAATTGTGGAGATATCCACATTTTGAACCACATATATGGTACTTCTTGACAACTTATCCCTTATAGCGTTTATAAGGTAAATCTGACCTTTAGCGGCTGTCTCTTTGTTCACGTATCCATAGCCGTAGCGCTCCCCGATGACAGTGATGTCAGTACCTCCTCGATAGCAGCTCAGCACTTCGCACAGCCTCTGCACACTAAAAATTTAGCATTGTGATCATCCTTAAAAAAATGATGCCAATTTGGAATGCCGAATTTAAGTGTCGTCGAGTTGGCTCTTTTAAAGACATGATAAAAATAAAAGAAGTGAGAAGAATTCAGGACACACGATGGCAACCACGAGTAGTCAGCTAAACAAGAAGGCAGCTAGAAAAAAAAGAAGACTTAATACATCATTATGTTTGAGTGGACCTGAGCAGGGTCCCTCCGGATCACTACCACTATATTACCCACTAACATTAGTCAAATAGGCACCGGCTGACTTTTCACTTACACGGGAACACAACAATGCATACACAAGCGATCTTACCCTAGAATGGTGTCATCGTCAGCGAGGAATATCCACTTGACGTGCGGCATGCTGCGTACGCGACTGACGGCCTCTCGCAAGATGGCGACCGTCTTCGTGCAGTGCCCAGTCTTAGTGTTGGGCACTCCAGTGTCCACCGCTGGGAGGGATGGGTCTGCGAAAAATATACATCAAAATATGCTTGCAAAAGTATCATCTACTGGTATTTACAAAGTGTACGAATTTTTCAGTACGATTAGATAGTTGAAAATAATAGCCACGTAATATATTCGTCAGGGTTAAGTAAAAGAATTGCTTTTTGGTAAGGATCAGCACACCAAAATTATTAAATACTAGCTGTTGCCCGCGACTCCGTCTGCGCAGAAAAATAAAATATAGCCTATGTTCATCAGGGATAATGTAGGATTCTAATGGAGAAAGAGTTATTTAAATCGGTCCTGTGCAATGCAAACAAACAAACAATCAAACTGATTCTTTCCTCTTTATAATATTAGTGTAGATAAATGTGTCAATTTTTTTACTGAAAAAAATAGTTTTTCGTATTATTTGTCGTGTCGTGAGAGCACAATGTAATTATTTTTTTGTTATTGATCGATTGATGGTCCTCACCAAAAGAAATAAACTAACTACTATGAACTATGAAGTATCTCACCAGCCTGATCGCTGAAGAACAACAGGTTGGTGACGTGGCGACCCCAGGTCTTCTTTACGACTCTGGCGCGGCTGGAGTGGAACCCGCTCCAGGTCTTCACGGCGAAGAATACTGACTCCTCGGGTATGGGACTGCCCTGCCGGTATTGACACAATTACATTGATGCGTTTAGAGTTGATTGTGACACCTGAATACCTCACGCTTAAGTAGAATTGAAAAATATACTTTTCTCAAACATGCTCGGAAAAAACGGTTTTCCGATTGAAAGACAAGGACGGAAAGAGCCTTATTTTACTCCTAGGAATAAAAAAACCATATGAAAACACTTTCCGTCCATGTCTTTATTTTTCTTAAAAATGCTGTCAATTTGCATACAAAATCAAAAGGACCAAGACAAAAATTCCAAACAGCCAAGGTAACTGCTCGCTTTTTTAGCACAGTGCGTGTGTTTCTTTTTGAATTTGCATTCCAATTTCTATGGTTAGTATTTAAAAACAATTGACCGTCGGTAACATTCGTTAATTCTGCATAATTAAATTACTTGCTTTTTAAAAATGTATTTGTATTATTTCCTCACATGTTTGAGAACAGCATTATGTATGCCTCGGCGGAAACGAGGATTTCCTGACTCGTATTTTAGCAGGCCTCGCTATTGCTCGGCCTGCTAACCACCTCGTCAGGAAAACCCTTACTTTCCGCGCCTAGGCAACAATGTACTATATAAATGCTATCCGCAAGAGATAACTTTAGGGTCGTATAAAAAACGCACCAGAGATGGCAGATTCTTTAACTTTCATAATCCAATACTCACACACGTATCAAACTGCCTCGGGTAGGTCGCACAGTTTTCTCCTGACACGATGCAGAAACTCAGGTCTGCCGTGAGCAAGGGCCCAGGGTCGTCCCTTCCTCCGTAAACCAGTTGAGCCAACTCGTAGCCAGGGTCGATGGAGAAGTCTGCTTCTAGCTTATGCTTGGCACTTTCTATCTGGTATAGAAGGCTGATAAAAAAAGGAAGTTAAGTTCAAAGGTTGCATTTCAATTTCAACCCCGTTTTCGTTATTGGTATGGGCCGAAATATGAACATTGCAACGATTCACATCGCAGTTTAAAAACTGACGCTACACATGAACGAACCAATTTCAGAGTGGACAAAAAATGTGACGCGATCAAAAACAAAACAAAACTCGATGACAATGCAATATTATGCAAAAGCTGATCTTTTGATGTGGTCCGAAGATGACAAAGAGTTTGTAAAACGTTGATCTTACTCTCGAATTCGGGTGGTACTTGTAGTTGTAACTTGTAAGACACACACACTACGGCAACGCTTAGCGACAGCCACTACACACTCAGAGACAACGTGCACGTGCACATACACACACAGGTATGGCCCACCAGCGCTTGTGATGTATAACAACTGTATAGTTCTTTAGCTAGTGCTCTTATCAGGCTTTGTACTTTTTATTTGTGGTGTCCTGTGCTTTTTACGATTACAAACTACGGTTTACCTTACGTACAGCCATAAGTGTTGTCATTTTGACATCATCAGACATAATTATAGTTTCAAGAACAAATTGAAACAGCTAGCTTTGACGCTACAAATAGAGAGTTGCACAGATTACTTTTTGTAATAATATTTACTTTTCAGTTTCAACTTAGATTGTATGTAGGTATAGTTAATTATGTAAGCTTATAAGAATGCTAGATCTCACTTTGTTGTGATGTAACATTTAATTTTTTATAATTGTTGACTTTGTATTATTTTAATTATTAATAATAATTGTTCCTGCGTTATTTTTGCCACCTGTCTCATACGGGTCCAGCTGAAAATCAACGCTGCGGCTTCATGCCGTAGCACCACGCTGATATAGCACACCGTTTTATATTTAATAGTGAATAAATGATTCCATTCTATTCTATAGACCAGCATAATATTGCATCAACATCGAGTTTAGACAAGTTAGTACAAGAATACTTACGTCTCTATGAGTTGCATCCTCATTGCGAATCCAGTCGCAAAGTTGGGGTATACGAAGCCGCCTTCTTCTTCTAACTCCTCATATATCGCAAAATGATGAATAATGGTTGGCTCGTCGTCGCTCAAAGGGTAGCCGATCCATTTTGCGTCCTATTTCAGAGTGAGTGAATCTAGATTACCTTTACGTACAAGAGCGTTTCATTCAAATTTCACGCGGCTGCGTTCAATTATTTACTAAAACTGTACAGGGCTTCTGATCAAAAGATTTTTGACTAAACTAAGGCAACCAGTCTAAAAGCGACAGGTGACAATTCTTCAAGTAATACAAAGTCAATGAGTTGCTAAATGTACACCCATGTACAATTGAGTACAAATATTTTTATCCAATGTTTCCCCTTATTCCATTAAAGTAAGTAAAATTGAATACATGTCTTCGTAATGTACAACCTTACCTTCTGTTTATCAGCCGATGCTAAAGCCTCCAGCAGCTTGTCACACCGAACAGCCGTGTGCTCTTCCATGAACATGACCCATCTGACGTCGCCTCCTCGGTATTTGGCCACCAACGGTCTGAGTAGAGGAATGATGCTCCACGCACCAGGCATGGCGAAGTCTTCGTGGGTTTGAAGGACGACGGGGTTCCGCTAAAGATTTGATAGATTGAAACCTCGCAAAATGGGACAAGTTATATAATCGGCACCTATAGCAAATCCGTTTTTTTCCGACTGGCCAAAGACTAATGCTAGATTTTTCTTTTTCGCGCCAGTGGCTTAGTTAAGTTAAGGTGCGACCCCACCGCTGCGTAAAATACGGTGTCGTTGCGTAAACAAAAGACGGGGTCATAGTAACAACATGGCGCACCGTGAAGCAGCGGTGAAAATGAAACTTACCCTTTCAATCCGAAACACTTGGCTTTCAATTTCTTGCTTCAAACGTGACGCCACGCTGGCCAGATAAGGCTCCTGCTGGCTTATAATTACGAACACCACATTTCTCGAGTCTGTAACAAAAGAAAATTCCATATCATTGATAAGATCCTTACTTATATTGTAAAACATGAAAATGGGTTTGTCGGTGTGTCAAAATAACAGAATTTCATAATACCAGATTACTCTCATCACCAGAAGAACATGTTCATTTTTTTTTGTGAGAGGAAAGCAAACGAGCGTGCTTGACACCTGATGGGAAGTAATCACCGCCCATAAACACAGTATATTGAGAATCTGGTATTTCAGGAGGGTGCGGATTTTATATAGATAGTAAAGACGTACTGGGATCGTGCATTTGCGGCTTTTATGATGGAGAACGTTCAAAACATGACTCTCCTATTACTCTGTCTCAGATGGGTAAAAATAAATTCACCTATTAATTCCGAATGAGGAATCCGTGAAGCTTGCAAACACATTTTAAGTTAGTAAAAGCAATTTCAAAAGGCTTAAAGACAAAACGCTTGAATTACTTCATTGTACCGTTCTATCAGTTAGAGCATAGACTTCATGATTTAAAATCATTTAGGTATACCTACCTAGAATTTTACCATAATAATATGTCTATAAATACATCACAGTTAACAATTAAAGCTCTTAAGTTCAACACAAAACAAGCGGCATCATAACCAACCAAACCGACTCCTCGACACAACCCCCACACAATGACTATCGACGAGTCATCACGCCCCCTCCCCCCCTACATGCAAGTCACCGGGAACATCGCTTATCACTTATCAACATCGGGTTACCGTCGAATTATGATGAATCGATCAACGTTAATCTGACACGTATACGCCATTTGTGATTGGAGCCGTGGTGGGCAGAGGCAAATTGAGGCGTCTAACTAACATTGAAAAACTTACAAAATGTATAGGCCCCTCTCCACGATGGCCCATCATAGGCCAACATAGGGACGGAGTTATGCGTAAGAGTGAGATACAAGAATATGCTGCTGGCTCTAATTTGTAAATGCGTCTCTTACGCTCGGCTATGATAGGCCATTGTGAAGAGGAGCCATATGAAAGTAACATCAAGTGTTAATAGACTTAAATATTTACTCGAGCATTCGCCAGAAGGGTGCGGTACACCACAGAATTCCAACGTCATAATTCCAAATTAATCAAAACCCGGAGTTAAATTATCCATCTATTCCGAAATAGCTACGCCATACCAAAGATTTTGAAAAATTTAATATTCTGGGAAAAACTGTATTTGAAGGTGTTCCCGTGAATTCAAGTTAAATCCCTCCAGTAGTTGCAGAGACCTCGACGTGTTGTTCTCGTAGTGATTCGTAAGACGACGTAAGTTTAATGTTTATTGACCTTACATTTGGAATTAATTTATATTTTGCTAGATATATTAGTTTATTTCTTCATAATGTAACTTACTTTTCAATATTTTTGTTATAATGATGAAAAAAATTACATTCTGCACGACTTTCTTGTAAAAGAGCCCTCATATGGCCAATTTACTGAATAAATATTTTGAAGAAGAGTATCTTAGGGCATCCACAATTTCCCATAATTATTATACAGCATGAACCATAAATTTATCATAATTTCTAATATAACATGTAGCCAAGGCTAGGCTAAAATACTGAAAGGCTATCAGTTTGTTAAAAAAAACGTAACGATTTACAATAAATATGATCTAACACACTTATAAACTTCCGCATTTATAACATTAGTGTAATAACCAATGACCCGGCAAACCCTGTTTAATTAAACAGCCTATCAGTAAATGAGTTAAGACAGTGAAGTAAACTGTAATTAATAGCAGCCTTCGAGTGCATCGAGGATAAATTATTCACCGATGGCCGACGGAGCGGAGAATCTGACACAAGATTAATGTGGGCCTTCGATGGGTTTTCGATACTGTGTCATGTTGATAAGACAATTTATACGGGACTTTGTATTAGATTCTAATTCTAGTTTTAATTTAAGGTGTTTTTCGACAATGTCGAGTTATTTAAAAACACTCCCAAGGACTTATTAGAGAAATTAGTGGGAGCCTGTTGTTTCCCATTTTATTTGTCATTGTGATAAAAGATAAAAGATAAAATAAATTTATTCAGTAAGTAGGCCGCTCGGACCCTTTTACACGTCAAGAATCTACCAACGCTTCTCAAGAGGAGACCACTGATGAGAAAAAATGCCGCAAGAAACTCAGCAGTCAGTAATTTTTTAAACATATTTCGTATTACAATGGTACTACTTAGTCTAGCATTATATAAAGCTACAAGTATTAAATTAAACATAATATCAAATAACATGTGTAGTTCAGCAGGAAAACATGCCAAAAATCTTACGGGAGAGATAGAGAGAAAAGCAAAAAAAAAAATAGAATCAACTACTTATGTGTACATGAGATGGTGCAAGATGACCACATAAAAGTTTCGATATGTTTTCCTGCATCAACGGTGTCCCCCAGACAAGAAAAAGCAGGATAAAGCTTTTGCATTTGAACATAATTATTATTGTCTATAGTTACTAATTATATTAAGTAACTAATTATTTATAGTCATAATTAATATATCGCTGGTATCGTAACTCTTCATAATTTCTTAAATATTGATCGAGTAGACAAGGGTAGTAAGTTTGATTTAAAAAAAACCTGAAAAAGTAAGTTTCTTAAAAAATACGTCAACATTGAGGATAAAATTTGACCGCAAACACATTGTGACAAAAATAGTTACGGCAGACGATATAGATGGCACCTAAAAGCAAGTTTTTGACTATTTTAAAGTACTCTTTACCCTAACGTTAAATTAAAGTAGAGAAAAATAAATAAATTGTAGTAACCTTTTTTGTTAAATGAATAGTTTTAGCGTCTCCTACGCTAAAACTATTCAATGATGACTGTAGCAATTCTCCTAGACACAAATTAACTTGTTCAAATACTTTCTTATTTTGACAACGCCTTTTACTCTTAGCAATCTATAGTGTGTTTATAAATCTCAAAGCTTTTTAAATTTCCCACATTTCAGCAGCCGGCACAGTGGCTGGCTAGATTAGTCTCGCAGCGTACAAAGCGGACGTGTCCTTTGTGAACGAAAACCAGTGTCGTGCAGATAAGTACGTATGAAATTCAATATGTCAAGTGAACTAGATGGTTTTGTGGTCTAGTAAGTTTTTATTACCGGACGCGATAGTATTTTCAGATGGTCTCAAATTATGTTCTGTAGGTTTATTTTAGCGTCAAAAAACGTAGCTTTTTAATAGACTTTTACTCTTCGAACCTGCGTCTTCTGATTAAATATTAAAAAAAACAGGTGACAGTCGTTTTTATTTAATTAAACTTACATTTTAACGTTATGTAAATGTGCCGAGAATAACTCTAAACTATGACTAAAAACAAAAAACATAACATGTAATACTTATGTCATATCACGGTTCAAATCCGCCATGGTTTTCTAATGACATCTCCCCAATCCGGGTATGAAAAAGATCTACCAAAACCGCACACTCAAATATACATAGAGCTAGGATATTCCATTTAAACGCCTCATAAAAAGTCAAAGATCTTAAAAGTCTCAAATCAAAATGGCCGCCGATATGAATGAATAATGTAAACGGCGATCACCTGAGGTGCGACACATTAAAATCGCATTCGGGGTACTCAGAGCACTTTACGAGCCCCGCGGCGACGAGAAGATATATGGGCGAGGAAGACGAATGTTCTCGATAATTTGGTGATTTGAATTTATAAAAGGTAATTGGCGGCTTCGGTTTTGCCACAGTCATTTGTCGTAACAGCATTGACCAATCTTATACAGGGCTAACTAAGTTTTACCTCCGGAGTTGTCCTATTTTCTCGGTTTCAGAGCACCCTATGTCCTTCCCCTGGACTCAAGATATCTTCATACAAAATTTCATCGAAATGGTTTCAGCGGTTTCGCCATGAAAGCGAACGGGTGCTCACTGTGGGGTCCGGTACGTTCACGCTTGCAAGGAGCTGTTTTTCAGTTAGTTACTTCGATTATCGTTCCTGACGTAGAGACCTCGTAATGTTGTTCTTCTAGGCACTATTTTTAATTTAATGATATTGAGCTTACATTTGTAATGATATTATTGGTGTTAGTTTTAAAATTATGGTAAAAAATGACCTTCTGGTGGAGTTCCTTGCGGCGCTTCTTCTCCGCAATGATGGTCTTGTCCGAAGCGCTGGTAGATTCACTCCATATTACCGACAAGTAAAAGCCATCATGTGGCCATTTTACTGAATAAATATTATGAATTTTGAATTTCGACATGATTATTTTAAATTTGGGTTGGCATTTCTAATAAATCACAACAAATTAATGATATCTCATGATAAAAAGTGATTGTTATGATGTATAACATAGTGTTTCTAGCGGTTTTCGCCTAACCCGTAAGATACACCTAGGAAGGCTTCAAGCAGAAAACGAAAGCCAATAAACTTATCAATACCTTACTAATAATACTTTTGTCGAAATATCCGAAATAGATAAATATTTCAAAAAAATTGAATGCAGAACGGCTTTAAAACCAACATAGTGTTTCTAGCGGTTTTCGCCTAACCCGTAAGATACACCTAGGAAGGCTTCAAGCAGAAAACGAAAGCCAATAAACTTATCAATACCTTACTAATAATACTTTTGTCGAAATATCCGAAATAGATAAATATTTCAAAAAAATTGAATGCAGAACGGCTTTAAAACCCTATGCCTCGAAATGGTTTTCGAATTAGAGTAATTGTGAAAATATGGAAAATCCCAATTGTATCACTTGCCATAATATTCATTTGCCATAAATGCATTTTTTCTAACACCGTGAACTATTCACAATTGTTATAAAAGCATACCTAACCTAACCTATTGGGGTCTAAATGGTGGCATTTAAAAATTACCTGAATAGTTTACAGTTTCAAAAAGAAACCCTTTATGACAAATTAACATTATGGCAAGTGCTACAATTATGGCTTCTAATATCCATAAAACTAGATTAGAGCTTATTTTGGGACAAGGCCAATTTGAGTAACACTATCTCCGGATATTATCATTGTTCATTTTTAACAGTAAAAAAAAATCAGCGTTTTATATCCTGATATCAAACTAATTGAGTAGGTACCTGTGAGCCTAGTATGGCGGCGTCTATATCGCGTGTCAAATGTGCATAAAGCATCCGTCACTGTCGTACTTACTTACGTGTCAGAAGGTGACGGACGCCTTATCCAAACTTTGTCACGCGATAAACGCAGCCATATTAGGGCCCCTGAGCTGTTTAAACAAGAACCGATAGCTAAACCATGTCGACACGAATATAAAACACCGCCTAGGCGCATGGCACTCACGGTTTCACTGTTATCGGGTAATGTAAAACAGTTTTACTGAATAATGGAGAGCCCAGGCACAGATTAAATAATAGTTACTACTTACAACGAACATTGCGAGAAAAAGTTCTAATGATATACAGGTTTTTTTCTTTTTATTTACTATTATGGGAGTGAGGTCTTCTGACGTATTCGTAAAGTATTTTTATACTCAGAAACCTAAACCTTGTCTGTAGCTATGTAAAGATATTTTTTTTTTAATAATAGTACTTCTTGGGAGTTTCTGAGGCAAAATGGTATTAAAATTATTTTATATTTAATACAAAATTACTGCATTATTATCGATACTTACTTTGTATTCAAAGTGGACAGGGGTGTTAAATGCTCGTTTTTAACGGGATAAAATACCGACCGAGTGCAAGTCAGGATCGCACACGAAGGGTTCCGTACAATATGAGGTCCTCGTTTAATTATTATTTTTGTTGTAGCCGTAATAACGTTACATATCAACGTTAGTTCCGTAGCATCTAAATAGTAACAGGGAGAACGCATTTTGGAAAACATAAACAAACAAAACATTTTTACGGATATCTGAAAAACTACGTAGTATGTGTGGTGTGAAACTGATTGATAGAGTAAGGAATGAAAAGGTCAGAGAGAAATGTGGACTAAAAGAAGATGTAGTGACTAAGATTGAAAAGGGCATGCTTCGATGGTTCGGTCATTTGGAAAGGATGGATGAAAGAAGATTGACGAAAGAGATATACAGAGCGAAAGTGAGTGGAAGGGTCGGAAGAGGCCGCCCTAGGCGTACTTTTTCGAATCAAATCGGAGAAATACTGGAAAAGGGCCGAATCTTAAGTACCCGAAACCGACGTGCGTGCATGACTCGATGTATGAATGTGGAAGAAGCGAAAGACATTTGTCAGGATCGTAGCAGGTGGAAAGAAGTCGTCTCTGCCTACCCCTCTGGGAAACAGGCGTGATTTTATGTATGTATGTACTGTAGAATAAGGCGAAAGAAAATGAAACCCAATTTCACATATTTAAATTCACTGTCTTTTTCTGCTCTCAATGCAAAAAAGCAATTAACAAACCTATCTAAATAAAGGTTTTCTTTTTACCCTGTTTAAGTAATGCAATGATGGAGGGCTGCCACCCCCACACCCCCTCGCAACTATACCCTGTATTAAAATAACAAACGATATATTTCCAAACAAAGCAATATGTAAAATAAATAAGCAACTTTTTTCAAGCTTTTTTTGGCCAATTATAATAAATAATACACGAATTGTTTATCAATTGCTTATTTGAATACTCTATTTATGATCTTAAAAACCTAGTACTTTTGCCTAGGGGACATCTTTGATGTAGGAAAACATCGAAAGTTTTATTTGGTCGTCTTGCACCGTCTTATATACCCAAGTAGGTGTTTTTTTTTTCTCCCTCTATCTCTTCCCAAGATTTATGGAATGTTTTCCTGCTGAACTACGCATGTTATTTGGTATTATATTTAATTGAATATCTATAGCGTTATATAATGCAATATTAAAATATGTTTAAATAATGACTGACTGCTGAGTTTCTTATTGCGGCGTTTCTTCTCAGCAGGGGTCTCCTCTTGGGAAGCGCTGGTAAATTCTTGACGTGTGCAAGTGCTCATGCGGCCTACTTACTGAATAATTGATTTTTGTCTTTTATCTAGTAGAATCAAAACTTTGCCAAACGTTCTTTGTAAAATACAAATAACAAGTTATCTATTGGTACCCTATTTTGTCTGCGGAACGCTAAAAATCTTGTTAATGGACCACAGTCAGCACTCCGCTCGTTCGGTGCGCATGAATAATTTGTATCTTGAGTGGAAGAGGCGAACAGACTGTTTTTATTGTGCGATTTGGATATTCACGGCGGCATTTAAGCGAAATGCAGTTGCGTTTTGCAATTAAATGTGGTTTAACTTGCTAAGAGGGTAGTGTTTATTGTTACTAAAAATATATGGAAAATTGTGCGTCTGATTCGTCTTTACGGTGGAGCTCATCAACCAATGCACGTAAAATTTGGTGTAGAGATAATTCATAGCTCGTAGGTGGACACAGGGTACTTTCTATGCCGGAAAAGGCAAACGAGCACACAGGCCACTTGATGGTGAGTGGAAACTGTGAGCCATAGACATTCGCATTCACAAGACTGCAAATGCGTTGCCAATCCTGAGGACTAAGAATGGAATGCCTCTATGCTAGTCATTACACCGGCTGTCTTATCCTTACACCGGAACACAACAGTTAAATAGTTAAAGATATTTATTTTCCTCAAATTAATTACAAAATTCACTCACAGAGAAAAATACACTTTCTTAAAATTAGTATAGCTAGCGTGCGTACAAGCATAGACTTAAATAAACTTAGATTGCGACAACAGACACAACACTGCTGCGAATACTGCTGCTGCTGTTTGGCGGTAGGTTAATGGATATGATGGTGGTAGCGATCCGGACGGACCCTGCACAGGGACCTACCACCCTGCACAAGGATCTACGCGGGCTAAATACTATATGGCACTGCCAATGTCAATGTAGAAAGCTGTTTGTTTTGGACAAAATTTTCCAATTTTCGTTTTTCACATTTATTTTATATCAAGTTTTTTCTTCAAACATGAGCTCATCTGAATCTTGTGGAATAATTAAGTAAGAGAAAAGAAAAATGGCGACGTTTAAAAAAAGAAACATTCTTGAGCTGTTCTAATTAATCAAGCCTATCCTAATCAATCATTTTTTTTCTACTTTACTCTAAACCCAGTAAAATACAAAACTATCTCTACGTTCCAACATATTCCATTCCACTCGTCAATCGCCTAAATCCTTTTTATTTGTCCGTTCGCACCGTCGTAACTAAACCGTGGTGCCATCAATAATTCCGGCCTGTCCGTCTGTACGGACACCGCACCCGCCGGGACCAGGTCCGACGGACACTTCGACAAATATCCAATCACTCTGTGAAATATCGAGTAAAACAGGTAAAACATACATGTTACTACACAAAGAACATTCATGACTCAAATCTATAGATAACATAACAATTGAAAAGGTAAAAACCCCGACAGTTGATTGGTTGTATTTTTTGTCCAAGCTGTTTTAAAGTATGCAATAGACACATTTAATTGACGCAGCGAACTTTTCACCCTGGTGTTACGCCGAAAATGAGGCTCTATGCATATTCTTTTTTCAAAAGAAAAGTAAGATCTTTTAAAGCATGTTTGAGAAAAACTCCGCACGTATTTAACATATGAAATTTAATAAACTTACATGACTTACGTTCGACAAATAAATTATTTGAATTTGAACAGGACACAACTAACCCTTTTGTTACAAATGAGCCCTTTGAACCCTTAGGAATCTTGCCTAGAAATATTAAATAAGTAAAATAAATAATTGGCCTAGTCTCAAACTAAAGTCTAGGCAACACTACATACACTTTACTACCTTGTCACGTTAATCGCTGCGACAATTCATGTATGGCACTTTAAACATGACATTAAATAGACAAGGTATTATATGTACACATATTTATTAACTCGACTGTACAATAGGTACTAGATATAAATACTTAAGAAATATATACTTGCTTTAATGCATAGAACAACAAACATCCATGACTCAGGAATAAATATTCGCACTCATCACAAAAATATCTGCCCTAACCGATTTATTAGGTATTCCGTTCCAACAGCTGAACTGCTTAAGCTGTATTGTACTCTTACAAGCCATAAGCCACTAGAATCCCCTGAAAAACTTAAACGCATGCAAGCCGCGTTTAAGAGTTGTCGCCGAGAGTGCGCATCAATAATTCCCGGAGCCCCGGGACCGCGGCGGAGCCCCGCTTTTAGCCGCGCCAGATAGCGCAGACTTTGGAATGCTCAGGGGACTTGAGTGGGGTTTTAGGAACAGTGTAGACACAAGGTTTGACCATGGACCATTTTACAGATTATTTATTGATTTATTTAAAGATAATGAACAGCTTTAATAGTGTAGATAGTAACTCAAATAAAGGTACAGAGCCAATTGCAGGAAACTTGAAAAAAAAATAAGAAACACGCACAACAGTGCCACAACCAAATAAACATTAAAACAATAAAACAATGCACGATGTAAGACCTAAAAGAATGTAAAAGAACTGTAAACATTTATAACATGGCCGACCCACTAAGCTTGCATATCAATTCGTAATTTAAAGACCGCACGTTCAAATACACTTTTTAGTTAATTTTCGCCAAAGAGAACGTCACAGGTATTAGGTTTTGTAGGTGTAAGACGTCATGTGTTCTTAAGACAGCTTTTAGCAGAATTTTAACACAGTCATCAGCTGCGTATCTATTGATCTATTGAGTCCAAACTCGGTGGGTAGCTACGTTTACCTGGTACAGTTTTCTGACTTCAGTAACGAAAACTGGTTCTAAATTGATGTAAGTTTTTGAACTTTGAATTTTATTAAACATAACTACTAAACAGCTCAATTAAATTTCATAAAACTAAGCCAAGAACCATCTCAATAATATTAGCTTTCTTATTAAAAAACGACGTTCAACACACACATTTGACACGTTCAACTTATAACACCCCTCCTTTTTTGGGGGGGTTAGAACCAAACTGACACACTCACGTCACGATGCTTGTAATAATAAATGTCAGTTCCGATTGCCATCTCTTTGCTCATGCTTATACAAACGAAAACAAAATAGTAAATCCAGCCCACTGATGAAACTTCGCGAAAAATCCAGATTTATCCATCGACTGTGCAAAGCCTTCCGTCAATAGACGAACGAGCAGGTGCCGCGGATTTAGGCCGAACAAACGGCTGTGGATGGCTTTGATCACTTTATTTATAGAAAACCATTCAATTTGTATTTGATTAATGTATGGGTATAGTCAATTGCAAACATATTATCGAAAGAATCCTCTCACAAATATGCTATGAAATTCCAAGTACACTGGAATAAGGTGCATTGGGACATATTTTTGAGATGTTGAAAAGCTACGCAAGTTGATCTAATAGCAAAATGTTGCAAAAGATCTATATAAGCTTTTCATTCAAGTAATATAACGTTTTTAACGTACTAGGTCAGCAGAACATTTAGTCCTAGTAATATAATGTCCAACGTACAAAATGACTATAGATCTGACCGCCGAAATTGCCGATAGTTAAATCTTTTCAAAAGCAGTACACAGAGAAAAAAAGTCGCTGCCACGCAGAACGCGGTATAACCAAAATGCTCCGGTTACCTTGACAATAAATGATTTGGACATTCTGCTATTTAGGCATTATTGTCGACACTGGAAATTTTGCGTTTTGGAATAGGATTTTTTTAGATTCAATTATTCTTATAAAACGGTAATTTTATATATACAGGTGTGGGAATTTTGCTACATAGACCTGAGTTGGTGCTGAAACCTGTGAGCTCCAAATGAGTTCGAGCGAACTAAAAATAAAAAATGAATTTTTTGGAGGAAACCCAAGGCGTGCACTGAAAAAGGGTGTTTTTAAAACCACGGTAAAAATAAGGGGAGTTGCGGGAAATTAATTCTACGTGTACGAAGTCCTCTATTACTTAGTCAAATATTATAAACGTTCAGTTTAACCAATTGAATGTTGAAAGGGGAACCGCGTGGTTCACCATTCCTTAGTGAAGTCTATATACTATAATAATACGAACCAGACAATTATCATACATGCATGAAAGGTCTTAACTCCCTATAGCTCACAAACTGAATTTCACCGTGATCATGACTCTATATTAAAACAATAAGTGGGTGTATACCCACAACAATAAATATACATTATCCAAGAGCACCATTCAAACACAAAGCTCTTTAGTTTCAAATAAAAATTCAAATGCATCGACTTGCGAGTCTTGCGACTTTTATCAGAGTCCCGTTCGCAAACTCCCGAGATAACCGAGTACGCCCCTTGTTATTCTAGATTCGCTCTCCGCGAAGTTATTTCTTTTGTTTGATTTATTTCTAGTTTTATGTAGCTTTTGAAGAGTTCTGTTATAATGGTGAAACTATACAGGATGATCGTAACTGTGAGCCATTACTCAAATTAGAACTTATATTAGTTACAGTTTTAAATACCATGTGGATATTGGATTTGTAAACTTAAAAATCTTTTTTAAACATTCTGGCAACTGACCCAATTCCCTCGATGTGGTTTAAGTGTACTGAAGGCTCCACGTAGATTCGTTTAATCCATTGGGTAAGGTTGTTAATAATGATTTCAATTATAATAGAGAATTGTATGTCATGATTCATGATGTCTGGATAAGCCCAATATATTTAAACTTTATTCCTGTAACTGTAAATATTTCAGGATTATTTATAAAAACTAACCTAACCTAACCTATAGGGTTCTACACGATGATACTGAAATAAATCCTGAAATATTTACCGTTACAGAAAAAAAAGTGGGTTGGCAAAGGAAACAGTTGGGAAACGACACATTCGGCCAAACATATTTTTGCCAAAAGGCAGGATACCATATGATCTGCTCGTAGAAACTTTATTAAAACCTCTTGGTTCTTCCATGTCTTGGCAGAACCCTGAGCAGAGCGCCCTTGCCGTGCCGGCAGAATGCGGGTTGCATTACTGTGTATGCTTTGCATTCACTTGCCACTTTTTTTAAACTATCTTGTTTAATATACCTATGAATTGTTTATAATACCAAGATGACCAAGGAATGACCAAGATATCTTCAGGTATTAAGAAGAGGAAACATAAATCAATCAATTAATTGTGGAAAACATTGGAAAAGTATTGACAGACAGAGAAAAACGATAAATAATAGTAAATGTTTTATAAAATTTCAAGTAACTGTTAAACTATCCGTTTCATTGCAGTTTGAGATGTCTTTTTTAACGGAAAGACAACTTCGAAAACACTTCTAGCCTATAGATTATTTTGTGTTATTACCCCTCTTGTACGTTCAGCTTTTAGAGTGTGTATTCCTCATGCATGATGATGTTTCTCCACCGTAAGAGCAACGGAAATGTAGTTATTTTTGAAAAACACGTATCAATACATGGTAATCGGTGGATGGACACTAAGTCTTGAATGTCTTGGCAGAAAACGGTATCTCCATAACCCTTAGGAGACGTAGATAATAAAAAAAAGACAATTTTCTAATTAAATAAAGGAATACCCCGCAGCTGAACAGGTGATTAAAAATAGCTAAATAAGATCAAACAAAAGCGATGCCAGCTAATGAAAGAGTATTTAAAACGCTAATGGACGCCCAAGGCGCTTTCATGAGTACCTACTTGTTCTAAAGAAAGCAATGGCGTTAAAAAATAAGCAGGACTTTTTATTTCCCATTAAGTTGAAATTTCCAATAAGTACGCTGGATCTTAGACACGAGAAATAGTAAGGAAATTTTATCCAATTTAATTTCAAGGTGTGGCTGACGTTCTGACCACATAGATTGCGCTTTCAGTGCACAGGCCCCAAAAAACAACATGATGTGCCTCATAGTAAACTAAGGAAGTCTGTTGTTAGACATGGAAGAGTCAGATAGTAATTTTAATATAAAAATAAAAGATTGTGAGGATGTTTGGATGTTTAGATGCTTGTCTAAAAGCATGCATAAACAGCTAAATCGAATAAAATGTAGTTTGGATCAGAGATAGTTCATATGCATGATTATAACATTGAATACTTTGTATCCCGGAAATTTTGATAGTGCCCATTGGCATAGTCAAACGAGCGTACGCAAATTGAAACAGTAAATTTAAGCTTTAAGCATACAATATCTCCACTCAACCCCACAAACTACACCACTGTGCACGTATAAATGTTTTACGATAAATCTGTGGACTATGTGGGAATGGACACCGAAGACAGAACGGCGACAATTTTGGGTCCGCTGAATGATTAACAACGTGGGCGAGGGCTGTACGGAGGCCACAGTAACCTAGACGAGCGAGTTTGGCGTTCAGAGAATGGAGATAATACTATCCCACATTCACTATACAGTGAATGCTGAGTTGGGAGGGTTTCGCAACAATTTCTCTGTGTCTTGATCTTTTTGTATCTATGTAACGTGGTTTTGTATTGGTGCGAATAAATGTCTCTTTATCTTTATATTCAGAACTTAAGAGTTTCAGATGAAATATACCTAATAACAAAGTCACTAATGTTTAGATTTGTATAGCGATTAAAATTATATAAACCCCTTTCCAAAAAAACGGGCACGTGATAGTAAGAGATTTTATGGTATAAACTCATTTAAATACTATTTACATATTATATTTATATTCTTTGCAAATAACACTTTCTTTGTTTTGTTGGAAATAATCTAATTTCTTTACACTATATTTAAAGAAAGTACCTGGTTTAAAAAAAATAGTACTTTATGTTATCACATTTAAAAAAAACGTAAAATAAGGGGTTAAATAAGTTTAAAAACTTCGCTGATTCGTAATGATTCTAATTGTGTAAGAAACCACCGAAAATTTTATGAAATAAAACATGAAATTAATGATTTTTTGTGACATGGATATAAGGCAAAATTACAAAAATTAAGATTAAAATTATCAATTGATAGCTTTTTAGCTGCTCTATCAGCCCTAGGCGGGTTGACGTTGGTTTCTGGGACACCCTGTATGTATAAATATTAAAAAAAACTCCTCTCTATTCTGATATAAAAAACCGTAAAATGTGCGGCTAAGCATGATGTATACATATAAACGTATTAACTTTCTAAAAAAATGTTTCTAATTTGCCATAACAACATAATATTATTCTTTTGTAATCTAATTCCTACAAATGTTTTTAATACAATATTCTAGAAACAAAATAGATTGATCACAAAATCCACATACCGGGTCCCACTGTGCAACGCGCCGAAACTTTTACGTAATAAATTACGATTTGGAATCTGGTGAATTCGCCCATCGAAGTTGCGGGTGAAATGTCGAATTGAATTAAGTAATTTCGTTAGAAAATCTATTATTATAAAAGAAAATTTAAATAAAGTAATAAATTTGTATGACCCCAATAAACTCTTATATTAAGCTCCAACTATCTAATCAGCGAAATACTTTTGGACAAATTTCATGATACCGGTATATCTATAGACATTTAAAAAATTACATCTAATGTAAATTGAGTCATAGGCTCATAGCGTAAAGAAAAAAACAGACTATGGTAATTTGTAACTGTCACTGAACTTATTGTGACTTATGCATTAACTTCTACATAGTTTTTGTCCACTGATAGGTACTGGGTAGTTCAGCAAAACTAACCACAAACTCATTTTTTCTTTTTTTAAACGCTTTTAATATTCAATGAGAGCGTTTTATAGTCAACTCTTGAAAACACCTGAACCATAATGCGCCGCAAAATAAATTAACGGGAGTCTACTGTTCTCATTAATTTGAGAAATTATTTTCGTAAAGCTAGCATTTTTTTTATTTGATTAAAAACACGCAAAATTTATTTGAATGTTATTTAAATATAAACTGTAATTCTATGGAACTTGCTAACTATGTAAACAAACAATATATTGAAATTGACATCTAATGTCAATTTTAGTATGGCGGCTTGTTTACATAGTTAGCAAGTTCCATAGAATTACAGTTTAAACCGCAATATTATTAAAATATAATTTATACTCCCAAGCAACAAAGTTTAACATGCAATTGAATGATATTTCAATCAAGATAAAAGAGACTACGACCGAACACACAGCCTTGTGGAACATCCGATTCCATATAAAACTGGACTTTATGTGTCAACGCGGGATTAAATTCCTGGCTATAGTTTTGGCATTGCGGTGGTTTTAATCTCGTGTATTATGCAGCTTCATAAAATAACGAAAAATACGCCCAGTGTTTGGAAAATGATTAAAAGAAGCTATTAAGTGAGAGGGTTGGTGACAGTACCATTATACAGCATATTCAAATGAACAAAGTTAGGTTTAAGTTCCAAATCGGATGTCATTCGACTGTGGAATCTTTACATACTACCTATAAAACAAAGTCGTTTTCCGCGCCTGTCTGCCTTTCTGTCTGTGTATATACCCTCTAACTTCTCCTAAAGCTTTTCATGTACCTATGTAGGGACAATCAATTTTGGTTTATGTACGGGCCTTACAGAAAACTAACATAAACCGAAGCGAAGCGAGGGCGGGCCTGTCCGTTAGTTTGGTATATATAGTTGAGGCAAGACGAGCTGTAGGTAGGCCTCCTACAAGATGGAATGACGACCTCGTCAGGATCGCGGGACCGCGGTGGATGCGAAAAGCACAAAACCGGTCTGAGTGGAAAGCCTTGGGGGAGGCCTATGTCCAGCAGTGGACGTCTTTCGGCTGACATGATGAATTGAGGCAAATAAAAATGCGGTAAAGGGATTACGGAAAGTCATAGAAGAATAATCGCAGATTTCTCTGTTTGGGCTAAACTACTCGTTTATTCCGACATATACAGAAAATATACGTAAATAAGAACTTAAAAAATGTGCAACATTTCAAAACAAATACATTCGGCACTTAAATCTCCTAGAAGTCGTTTTTGTAAGAACTACCCATCTTATTACCCATTTCTTGTAAATGTATTAACGGTCTCTAACAAAATCACAAATATACCTTTTTACCCAGAATATTAAGGTGGCATATTTGATTTGCTTTCAGAGCCTGATCGTTACGAGCTCAAAGTTATAGTGATTACATGCCAGACGATATTTGTGTAGTTGGCCGTAACTACCCCATAATTATGGCTTCGATAACCCCTTCTTTCAATACGGTTCCCCATCAAATATTCATCTACTGACCTAACCGTAAGTGTATGGTACTGCTTTAGTTTCATACGGAAAAAAATATGTTTACATTTGACGAGTTGGAAGGAAAAATGACAGTAAAAACAGCTTGTAGTTGATAAAAGAATCAAAAAACAACGACCAAATTCCAAATGATCTTTCTCTTTTTACATTTGAGTCTGGTTCATGTGGTTTCGGCTTTTCGTAAGATGAATATCAGGACCACCGACTTCAATGATAAATCTTTCAGTCTGGGATTTAGTTATAGGACTTTTTCTGTATTTATCTTTAAACAATATTCAACAGTTC
Organism: Acleris sparsana; assembly: GCA_923062465.1. Lineage (NCBI taxonomy): Eukaryota > Metazoa > Arthropoda > Insecta > Lepidoptera > Tortricidae > Acleris > Acleris sparsana. The sequence goes on from OV281290.1 coordinate 17,676,753, forward strand.
AACACTAACTACAAACAAATAACCTATATTTATCGCGATTTCTTTAGCTATGTGTTCATCAATGCCGTTCAGCCAAAATATTTTTGGTCAACGTATCATTTCCAAAAAAGCATTCTGTATTACGTTTGTTTTATATCCGGGATATCGAAACCGCTTGCTACGTCTAATAGGTTTGCTTACACTTTTGACTACATAAAAACATAAACAGCGTCGGGAAACAACTTTTTGGGAAATGAAAATTTGGGAAATGCTCACATTTGATTAAAAATATTTTAGCCAAACTGAATAGACCCATATGTATGAGTACATATAGTATAATAAAACCAGAGTATTAAAACTTAGAACTCCGCTGCCTAATGCTTTCACACAAACATAGTCATCTGAAGATGACGGAATGTGACCGCGATAGTCTGATAGTGATAGATTTTATTGTTCTCATGATCAGGTATGGTTTTTATTTTTTAACCACAACCCTACCCATTTCCAAAACACATCCCAAACCCATCTCTACACCGTATTACCCAGGTATTAAACTTATTGTCTTATCCGGTTCCGTCCCGACCCGGTCCTAACCGCATGACACGGACCAAACCCGGATAAGACGTCATTAAGAATTCTCACGAACTTGGTAGATTTCCGAACTTTGATTTCACGCAGAATAAAGTTTTGCTCGTCAATATCCTCTCATGTGTCTTGTTTAGAGTTAAAAATATATCAAAGGTAAGTTTAGTTATTTTTTTAAAGTGTTTCAAGAACCTCTGTATCTGCAGAACGTATATATTTCTATGTATGAATGTGGGAGAAGCGAAAGAGATTTGTCAGGATCGTAGCAGGTGGAAAGAAGTGGTCTCTCTGCCTATCCCTCTCGGAAAACAGGCGTGATTTAACGTAGGTATGAAGTTATATACACCCAGGAGCATAAATACAGGGTCAGAGTGCGTTTTTCATACAAACGAGAATATTTCGAAGCCTTGGTTCCTCGCCAGGGGTTGTTTTGAGTGAGTTTTAATGGTGGATACTGCGAGGTTCAATAGAGAAGGTCAAAAGTTTTTAAGATACCTACCTAACTGATCGCACAACCAGTTAACACCACATCGGGAGAGTTTGGGTCAGCACTCGGATTTCCTTACATTTTAATGCCATTTTAGATTTTTCTGAACATGCACAATTCCGGCGTTAACCGCAGATTCATTCAGTTGGGTATCCTAGGCACTCTGGAAGTCCTGTATCGATGCTCGGGGTATTCATCATCAGATTTCACTAAAAGCATTCCCTGGCGAGGAACCAAGGCTTCGAAATAGCCTCTTTAGTATGAAAAATGCACTCTGACCCGTTATTTTTCCTCCTGAGTGTATATTGTAAATTAATTATACTATAGCTACACAGTGAAGTACAAATGGTAGACTTAATGCCAATGTTCCGGAACTAAGCGACCATCACCATACTAAATATAAATAAAATAAATAAAAATAAATATCAGGGGACAATGTTACACCAATTGATCTGGTCCCAAACTAAGCTCTAGGCTTGTACTATGGGTACTAGACAACGATATAAATACTTATTATAGAGAAATGTATACTTAAATACATAGAAAACATCCATGACTCAGGAACAAATGAGAAAATATGAGTGTGTGTGTGTGTATGTGTGTGTTTGATATGAGTTTCAAATGCATACAATTTCTTCACGCAGCAGTAAGTTACAAGTCCGCTAAATAATTTTATTTTTCTATTCTTAGAGTATCCGACTGGTTGTAGTACTCAGTCCTAACACCTTTTACTTCCCTATCCCGATACAATCTTCGCCATACAAGTTTACAAAGTACCTAACTACATACTCGGTAAATTATGCAGAGTACGGCAGCAGCTTAAAACTTGGGTACCTCCTTGGGTTCCGTGCGAAGAACCATAACACAGGTAATAGAGTGTTGAGTTCGTGAGATCGTAAATGTTCGGGATATTTCGGCGATGGCGAGGGTAAAAGGCGGAAACAATATAAAACTTACCCGATTTGGTAGCGTAACATTTTTTAAGAGGTAAAATTTACTAACTACTGTTCTAAGAAGAAGAGCAACGTTTCTTGGATTTATAGTTATACTTAGAGGCCGGTCGTGACTTACCGCCGCACTCCATAGACGTCAAATAACTTTAATGCTTGATTAAAGTTGCTGCTGTCACTTTCTTTATAACAATAGAATATGAGAACACGTCACTAAACAAGCATTAAAATTAATTGACGTCTCTGCGTGCGGCAGTTAGTAGTCTGAGACGTAAAATTAGTGGTGAATTAGTGTCACCCCTTAGGGGATGAATTTCCGTAAAATCCTTTCTGAGTTCACCCCTAGGATATGCAATGAATATTCCCTCCAAATTTCAAGTTGCCAGGTCCAGTCGTTTCAGCTGTGCGCTGATCGAAAAGTGAGTTGCTTCTGTTATATACCTGTAATTATAGTTTTATTAGCGTACAGTGGGCCAATAATTTGGTCTACCTACGTATGAAGCTCATTTGCACTTCATGATACAACAAGTTCGATTTTCCTTTGCGACATTGACGAGTAACCTTAGCGATAATTAGATCTCACAGAAACTTTTGTCAAAACTGGTACACCAATTTTCTTGGCCGACCGTATGCCCGCGTTGATCATTCCACGGGAACAGTGTTTTATTCCGGGATAAAAGGTAGCCTATGGGTTTATTTAGCGTAAAAGCATCATATCGAGCCGTGTCAGCGTAGAGGAGTTACAGAGTATCTCTAACACAATCTTTCGCAGAATATTACTTAGTGCGATGTGAATCACGTTTATCTCCAGGAACGACACACACGACACAGATTCCTATACAGTCCGAAACATTTCATTTAAACGGCTCCATATTGACTGTCATAATTATTGTTATTCATAAAGTGTTTTAAGTCATAATCATCGGAATTCATAACGCATTTTATTCAGTAACTGTTACTTTTCAGGATTTTTAATAAATTAAACCTAACCAAACCTAACTTTATCTACACTTTGAATATTTAAGAACTTCTGAAAAGTTTTCAGTTCCAGTGATAATAAAAACAATTTTATGACACCAAAATGATTATGAACAAAAAAGTTATGTGAAAAAATGCGCTCCCCATTTAAACATACACAAAATTATAGTGTTTATTCAACTTGTAAAGTACTAAACATCCCCCCTAGGATCCACATTGATTAGATAATGCTAAATATATAATAGAAGAAACTGACTGAGTGACTGAATGACATATCAACAAAACGCAGCCCAATCCGCTGGGTCTAGAGATTCCAAATTTGACACGTAGGTTCCTTATCCAATCTTATCCAACAGCAAGAAATAGGGGGAGTAGCGGGAAACTAATTCCACGCGTGCGAAGTCGCGGACGTCCTCTAGTTAATTAATAGAGACGAACTCACTTTAACATAATTAAAAAGTAATTAAAATAATACAGTGACGATAAAGGGTGATCCGTAAAGTTAAAGGGTTAAACGATCCTCGCGTCGACCGAAAACAACGGTTCAAAACTTTATCCTAGAATATTACATTTATCGCAAATATGTTGCCATTTCATTTAATTCTCCATGTTACCTGAGATACCTGCTACGAGACGCTGGGCGGCAGATGGCACGCTTTAAGGAGTAAACGTGACATGACTGCATTCAAGATTTACCTACAAACTCTGGCAAAAACCTTAGAATCTAGAGCATTGTGACGTAATAAAGTTGTCTGTTGGACGATGGTTAGAAATCGACAAAAGATGGACCATAAAATAAGTTTGATTTTGTGGCGTGCATTTTTTCAGTTTGAATCCATTGTGCGTCCTGAAACCGTTCTAGGCCTAATGATGTCGTCAGAATGCGTGTTGTTTATCCCTTTTCAACACTGCCCAAAACTCGACGCTTCAATATCCCTATTTCGCCAAAATGCAGCCTGTTCAACATTGCAGGTTGCACTGAATTATCCGGGCAGATTTCACCTCGTCAACCGTGGCAAGTTGGCTTCTGGGTGTGACAGGCGCTCATGTTGTATGCGAGGGAGGCATTGTTGCCATGTGGCTGGTAATTAATATCTTATCCACCCTGTAGATAAACTACTCACTTGATACGTAGATATTAATCTATGCACAGGGTGTTTATAAATCTAAATGTATAAAAGAACACACAGGGTGTTTGGTAGTAGAATGGTGATATCTTAAAGGTACTTAGCTTGAAAAATTAATTATGTAATGAGATTTAGTAAAAATGCCAAGTAGTTCAAAATGCTCATTGAGAAGTTTGTATAGCGATTGGAACAGCGCCCTCGTGTCCATATTTATACAAATAATTGCTAGCACGTTGACACTGACGTTGACTTTCGTATCGTCATTGAGTAGTACAAATAAAGTACCTATACTTCAACTAATGTATTGAAAGCTTCGTGCGAGACTTGGTGGTGGCGGTCCGGACGGCACAAGGTCCTACCATGATACCATCACTTTAATAGAGTACCGTGCCATTTAAAAGTTTAAAAAAATGCACGGAACCCTCCTGCATGCGATACACTGAAGTATATTCATGATACGAGACAGATCCTGTGCAAAACTCTCAAGTTTACGCGGAACTTTCACGTGGGAAAAACATCACGTGCCTTCACAATTACAGTTTGTATCACAAAGACTTTAATATACTTAGGGACAGTTATCGTTAATATCGTTATCAACCCTTGCTGAGCTTAAAATACTCGACTCTACATGAGTTTAAGCGCCTTTAAAAAAGGCAAGAGGGTCATTTTTGCGGTATGGTCATAAGGAAAAAGTTTTTTTGTAATAAAATGGGTAAACTATAAGGACTTACAAAATAGTAAACATGGTAAAAAAATATCAAAATTATCCCCACTGTTGTCAACTACCAAACACCCTGTAGAATGTCTGACTTTTTTATAAACTGGCATTTGCGGCTACTTCGCTTGTGTACCCGTTTATCATTTTCTTTCGGGAATGATAAGATTTTTGTGATGAAAATTATCCTAAGGCCTTATTCAGGACACGGACCATCTTTGTGCCAAATTACATTCAAAAAAGTTCAGTACACAAATTTCCAAAGTCTATATATAATTATATATGTCGCAGCGCGCGTAGTGGAACGTCAAGTCTGACAGACTTGGGTGTGATCGGAAGCGGGGGTTGGCGTCCCGGCGAACTGTCAATGTCAAGGTTTGAGCGGACAGCGGAAGATGGCCACTTGGGTTATAGAGAAGGACTAGAGAGGTGGCCATTTGCAACGTCAAAAGATGGCGGATGTGTAATTTGTTTTAGTTTTTATTTTTGTGTATTTAGGTGTTCAAAGTTCTTTTTTGTTAGTGATTTGTACTTTTAATGCCTTTGTGTTGCAGTGATAGAAGACTTGGACTTATTTCGTGTATCGAGGCATCTTACTTCTCGTTTCAAGTGGACTCGCAGTGGTACAGAGGTTAAAACTATCTTGGCCTCTGTCCTACATATCACCGTACAACGTTGCCACCAATCTTCCTAGAGAAGATTGGATTGTGTTTTATTGCTATATTGATTTATACTTATATATACTTGACACTGGCGAAATCACTAAATTGTGGAAACGCCGCACATTCCCGCGGTAGTAGCTGTTCATGTCGCCGCGGGGCAAAGAAAAAAAAAATGGCCACTTGGATTATAGAAAAGGACTAGAGGCGAGGCTCGTAACCAACCTTATTCCGACTTCACCACGTTCCAATAGTCCGTTGTTATTTGATTTATTTGATTAAACTGTAATAGTGTCTGTCTGTGTAGTTGTAAGAGAGTGCAACAAACCTTGTTGTAGTGTAACAGTCAAGGGTTGTCTCATTTATTTGGGAGAACATGGCGGATGAGCCGCCGTCTACGGCACGTTTTTTGGATCCTCCGTTACACACTCAGGAGCAAAAATAACGGGTCAGAGTGCGTTTTTCATACTAAAGAGGCTATTTCGAAGCTTTGGTTCCTCGCCAGGGAATGCTTTCAGTGAATTCTGATGATGAATACCCCGAGCATCGATACAGGACTTCCAGAGTGCCTAGAATATCCAACTGAATGAATCTGCGGTTAACGCTGGAATTGTGCATGTTCAGAAAAACGTCTAAAATGGTAATAAAATGTAAGGAAATCCAAGTGCTGACCCAAACTCTCCCGCTGTGGTGTTAACTGATTGTGCGATCAGTTAGGTATCTTAACAAAACTTGACCTCCTCTATTGAACCTTGGAGTATCCACCATTAAACCTCACTCAAAACAACCCCTGGTGAGGAACCAAGGATTCGAAACAGTCTCGTTTGTATGAAAAACACACTCTGACCCGGTATTTTTGCTCCTGAGTGTATATAAAAATGAATCCCTGTTTCCCTTGGTCACGGTCAGTGGTAAAATGATCCGAGATAAAAAATATCCCCTGTCCTTCTCCGTATTTATTGTATTAACTCAATACCAAATTTCATTAAAATCGGTTTAGCTGATGCGATACCGTAGCAAACAAACAAACAAATGCAGTTGTAGCATAACAATAATATGGATATAACTAAGTTTCTAGTAGGTAGTTGAAATTGAATCAATCAACAAAGACCCAAACTGAATGGTATTATAGCCCAGTCAATTAAAACGTTCATTATTCTAGCCACGTTATTGAGACGTTACTGTGTAATTAGATAAATTATAAACAGACACCTACGGCGTTTGCATTATCAATGAGTCATTTAAGTATTCACGGCCGACGACGCCACGATGTGTCGAAAATCCGTACAAATCTTGATAGTGGGCTATTTGGAGGGGTTTTATGGGTTTATAAATTAATTCTGTCTCAAGGTTTGTTAATTACAGGTTTAGTATGAAATTAAATGACAAGAGTATTATTTTCGTCTATTTAAAAAAAAAACAGCTTTGAACTTTGAAATTATCAATTACCTACTTGGTAATTTCAGAAAGCGGCGCAATCAAAAAGTTGGTGTTTTATATAAAAAAAAATGATTAAGGAATTTAAGAAGAATTTTAAATTAAAGGTTTACATTTTTTATGACTAACTTTTTATTTTTTATGGCATAGAGAAGGCGAACGAGCACACAGGCCACCTGATGGTAAGTGGAAACTGTGACCCATAGACATTCGAATTCACAAGACTGCAAGCCTAGGACTGCAAATGCGTTGCCAACCCTGAGGACTAAGATGGAATGCCTCTATGCTAGTCATTACACCGACTGTCTTATCCCCAAACCGGAAGGAATGAATGAATGAATGAATGATATTAATTTTCCAAACTAAGTCACAATATACATTGCATGTTAGTATGTCAAAAGTACAAGAAATTTCATTGGAATCGTCAAAAAATATACACAATCCTAATATAATCAAAAATATAAATAAGAAGTCAAAATAAAAATAAAAATAACAATACAAAACTAGAGTTATCACCGTTAAGGATCGTCGTAAAAATAGCATGTAAACAAATTAGCAATACTTAAAAATAAATAACACAATAGGTCAAAAACATCAGAAATAATAAAAACAACAATACATATTAAATCAAAACAAATTATAAATTAAGGTCCATAAACTCTTTAACTGAGTATAATGGATTTTCCAATAAAAGGTTTTTCAGCCGGTGTCCAAATGCATCGTCGGATGGTTCGTTTCTGATTTCGGAGGGTAGACGTTCGTAAAAGGTGGGACCAATTACGCGCAGGTTCTTCCCTGCACACAACAATGCGAACACTGCTGTTTGGCGGCGGCGGATAAGATGGTGGTACCGATCCCGACGGACCCTGCACAAGGTCCTACCACCTGATGGTATAGGTGGAATATGGGATCTTTCATCAAATAAATTCTCATGAAGAAGTTTTCATTCGCTATATTTCATCATACGCCACTGTAGGTATATGGTAGAAAACCATTGCGACATTATTTTCTCTGATTCATGTATTTGCGCAAGTATTTTAATTTAAAAACGACAAACATATCAAACTGAGGTTTTTCAAAGCCTGACCAGAAAAATTAAAACCTCGCCATATTTCGGAAATTATATGAAAAATGCAAAAGCCTTTTATCCTGCTTTGTCTTGTCTAGGGGACACCGTTGATACAGGAAAACATATCGAAACTTTTATGTGGTCATCTTGCACCATCTTATATACACATAAGTAGTTGATATCTGTCCCGTAAGACTTTTGGCATGTTTTCCTGCTGAACTACGGATGTTATTTGATATTATATTTAATTTAATTTTTGTAGCTTTATATAATGCTATACTAAGTAGTACCGCTGTAATATAAAATATGTTTAAAAAATGACTGACTGCTGAGTTTCTTGCGGCGTTTCTTCTCAGCAGTGGTCTCCTCTTGGGAAGCGCTGGTAGATTCTTGACATGTAAAAGTGCCCGTGCGGCCTACTTACTGAATAAATTTCTTTTATCTTTTATCTTATCTTATCTTTTATATGAACTGTCTTCCATTTCACAGTGCACTTCACGAAACACATAAAAAAGTTTTAGTGGCGACCCCATTTGGCGACCCCATCACAGTTGTTGTAACGTCTATCTAGTTATCTAAAAAACACAGGTGAATAATGTATGTATGTAGGTGTTTTATATTAAAAACCTACGAATTTGACTTACTACTACTACATAGCTCAACCAAGGTGCAAGAATCTTCGTCGAGAACAGCCCTACTGTGTCCAGCAGAAGACCATATACAGGCTGATTGGACTTTCAATTTACTAATTTAGTCTAGAAAACGTTTTCCACGCCAATAAACATGTACTTAATAACCATATTAACTCTATCAAGACTCAATAAAATCATTTCCACGGCATGATTCCGATTTAATAATACTTAAATGATTTCTGTTTAAACTCGGGATCTCGTAATAAATGTGACATCAAAGCGGGATTTACTCGAGCAAAGACGCGAGTTAATCGGCTGGAAAACTCGATTGCGTTCCATCTTGAGTTATCGGACGGATAGTGGAAACGCGTAATGTTTAGAGAGCCGTGTTAAGACGAAAATAACTGGAGACAGCGTTGGAATTAAATGGAAAAAAAGTGTGTCTTAGAAAGCATAACGATGTAGATTTAATTCTAAATAATTAGATAACATGTTAATTAAATCGTATAGTGTACCATACGAAAAGTTTTTAGTTCCCTAAATGATTGAAGATATAATTTTATGGAAAAAAAATCCCCCTTCGCGCATTGGAAAATTGTATACCTATTAGGTAAATTCATATAGTCGAAGTCATCGCGTGAAAACATTTTTAACGTAAAATCGATGAAAAATTAACATCACTAATATTTTAGTTAAAACACTTACCGAAACTCGTGACGCAGTTAACAAACGCGTAAACTAGCACCAACAACGAGACTGGAACAAAACAAACCACAGATTAAAAAGAGACACGTCGTCGTAACGGTAAAAGATCGAAATTCGAACGCGCTCTTTCGAATTACCTATCGCGCGCATTTCGGCGGGAAAACTTTGAGAGGGCGAGCGACCGCCTCCCCTGCTGGTTAGTCGGACACTGAGCGAGTTTGATTTCCTGAAAACTTTTCCTGGAACAGCCTCGGTACTTTCGAGCAGGATTTGAGGGGAATTGCTTCGTGATGTTTATGTTTGACATTGCTTGTTTCGGGAATTGACTGTAGAATGTATAAGACAAATGTCTAATAAAGTTGGACATACATCCCCAGTTGCGGAGGCCATTTGCAACGCCAAAAGATGGCGGATGTGTAATTTGTTTTAGTTTTTATTTTTGTTTATTTAGGTGTTCAAAATTCTTTTTTGTTAGTGATTTGTACTTATAATGCCTTTGTGTTGCACAGTGATAGAAGACTTGGGACTTATTTCGTGTATCCTGGCATCTTACTTCTCATTTCAAGTGGACTTGCAGTGGTACAGAGGTTAAAACTATCTTGGCCTCTGTCCTACATATCACCGTACAACGTTGCCACCAATCTTCCTAGAGAAGGATTGTGTTTCCTGGATCGTGTTTTATTACAATATTGATTAATACTTATATTTATTTATTTTTTTCAATTTATTTAATTATAAGGAGAAAAAATAATACAGTTTTTAATAATTAAAGCCACTATTAGAATACATTGGTAAGTATTGTAAGGTACGTAAGTTATTTTGGCGACATTTTTTTTTCAGCGTGGCGAAAGTGGCACAATTTTCATTTAGCACGGACATACGGAACCTATTAAATACGTTTACCTATTAAATACGTTTATCACTCGACAGTATTTAAAAAGGATATTGTAATCATCTAAATTTATTCTTTATTTTAATATACTATATATACTTGACACTGGCGATAGTAGCAGTTCAAGTCGCCGCGGGGCAAAGAAAAAAATAAAATAAAATCCCCAGGTGCTTTGTGTGCTCATTTCAGAGGCTTTTTTTTAAATAAATGCTTATTTTAGCGTATCACATTGTCAATTGTACGATCACGGACTTTAATCGTCGAGCTAAATAAAAGAAACCACGCTATTCATTTGGACATAATTTCTTTCTCGTATATTAACTCCCTTAATATAACAGAGTTCTATAGTGACACAATATTTAAACTCCGTTACTCCATACGTACTTTGGACTCGACGTTATTCGGAATAGAAACTCGTTCAATTTACCTTCCCAATGAAAATCAATCACGGAGATTGGCCCCATTCAAAATTTCCCTTTTGTTCTATTGAGATTTTTCCCGCGACCCTTCTGAATGGGAACTTAATATAAAGCTGAAAACATGAGGTTTCAGGGGCTTTGATTTGAATTAATCTTTCGTTTCTATGGCAGTTGAGTACTTTTATAGATTATTTAGAAAAGAAGGTTTTAGGTGTTTGTTTGCGTTAAGTCCGTTAGTTGGAGGTTGCAATGGACAGGGACAAGTGGAAATTCAATCCATTAAAAGTTAATATAATCATCTTTACATAGTATATGCCAAAGTCAGTGCCCACCTTCTGTACCTCTGTATGCTCGCTTACATCTTCAAACTACGCAACGAATTTTAATGCAATTCAATATCTATAAATAGGCATGATTGCTCCCTAATAGTACCTAGCTAAAACTAATTTCACTGACTTCAAATAAAGGAGGGTCTCAATTCGTCGTGATTATTTTTTTACGGAACAATAACTAAAAGATAAAATCCTATATAACAGCAATCCCTTCTTTTACAGCTCATATCTCTGAAACGGCTCAACCGAATTTCATAAAACCTAGCAAGAAGCATCCCGATTGACCTAGAGAAGAAAGCTAGGTATTTTTATAAAACTCATCTAAATCGGTCCATCCGTTTGGGAGGTACGCTGCCACAGAGACACGTACATAAATACAGACGTAAAACTTATATCTCCCTGTTTTTTGTCGGGGGTTAAAAAGACAATAAATTATCTCTCGGTAAACAAAATTGGGCGTTCTGCCGAACGTGCGATTTTTGCAATTTTGTTATTACGGCTGATTGGGATATATTTCACCGGTCATATTATTTGAACGGTCGGTTTTTAAAGATAAAAAAGATAAAAGATGTTTATTCAGTAAGTAGGCCGCACGGGCACTTTTACACGTCAAAATCTACCAGCGCTTCGCAAGAGACCACTGCTGAGAAGAAACGCCGCAAGAAACTCAACAGTCAGTCGTTTTTTAAAATACTACCTATGATATTATACAATTATAAAGCTTAACCTCGCATGATATAAAACAATGAATTTAACATAAAATAAAAATATAATACATTCAAGTGTAGCTTTTTTTGTCCCATTTGTCCCTTCCTATTAGTGCCTAAACAAAACTTTAGGATGCCCTTTTGTTAAATGTGTGATTTAACGTTTTCTCTTTTGTCATCATCATCTTCATCATCAGCCGCAAGACTTCCACTGCTGGACAAAGGCCTTCCCCAAGGTTTTCCACAACAATCGGTCCTCTGATGTTGTCATCCAGCGGTTTCCCGCCGGTCTACCTTGTGGAAGGCCTGGCGACACTTCACCTTCCCGCTCCAACGGCCATCGGTTCTACGAGCAATGCGCCCCGCCCACTTAAGGTTTGCGATTCGGTGAGCTATATCAGTTACTTTAGTTCTGCGGATCCCTCATTCCTGATTCGATCGCGCAAGGACACACTCAGCATAGCTCTTTCTATCGCCCATTTATCATGTTTTATATTTATAACATTGATTGATTGTGTTTTGATTTCGACTTAGGCCGTAAACACCAGGCATGTTCAGATAAACAACGACGAATGTGGCAAAAAGGAAAGATCAAACATTTTACCGGTTTACGCAAACAATTTTCGTCACATTTTCAAAAAGGAATATCCTTCTGTCTCCATAAAGTGTAACTTTACTTTACTTTTCATGTGCAAAAACGATCTTGTATCGTAAATATTAAAGTTTAAATTGCAAGCGAACGTGGCCAGCTGATAAGAGGTTAGGAAAGTAAGGGTGGTATTCTAAGTTAGTGAGAACAAAAGTCGAATATGAAATATTTTTACGAGCGCAGACGGTAGCGCCTTTGGGTTAAGGAGTGCGAGCAATACCGCTGGATCATAGAAATATTTTCAAAAATATAAAAAAAAAAAGATAAAATATATGTCGCGTGTGTCGTAGTTTGCTTATTTTAATTTCAGGGATTAACTCCTCAAAGGATGAATTTGGAATTTGGTTATATAGTATATTTCTCTATTTAGAAGACCGGCATCTAAACAATGTCAGCCAGTAAAAGTTCTCCTTAGATAAAACATTTGTTTTAGATAACAAAGTAAGACAGAACATCGACCTAATAAGGTAGCTGCACACTTATGTACCTTCTCGCTTTAACGGCTTTGACAGATTAGTGCAGTAGTTCAAACTGAGGTTAAAGTGACAAAGCACTAAAGTTTTCAGCTACTCAAAAGGCCGACAGTATTTGTAATCTATTGAAATTGCAACAACATCAACATATCAAGCAAGACCATGACAGAGTTGATCGACTGTTGTTAAATATTATGTATCCACTTTAGTTCACAAAGGTTTAAATTGTAAACAAGGTACAACAGGATTTAAACATCGATACCAAATATTTCAGCTTTGTATGAACGCAGTTTTTTTAAATCTTTACGAAATTATAGCTACGTTTTTGGGCCATTCGTCTTTACCATGCCTTAAAATAGACATGAAAAATCAAGAACCATTAAAAAAAATTGTAGATATCTTGAGATTATTTTACAGGAACCCACGTTAAGTCTTAACCAGGTCTCACTTTTTACTGTAAATTCACCAGCTATTTTTCAAATTATTATATTACTGCGTTATTATATTAGCCTTTTTTTACCCAGCCCCACACAATTTGTTAAAAAAGATTCAGGTACGAAGATCAGAATCTGAAAATTGTGTGCATTTTTAATGTCATCTAATTTTGCTGAAAATTACTACTTTAAACAAATTTTCACGTTAAGGGACGTTTTTTAGGCCTGAGAAAGAAGAATTACCCTTTTAACAGAGATTAATTGTCCAAAATTTAAATAATTATGTAGGCAATTGTATGAGAAAAACGCAAGCGTTCCAATTAAGTTACTGCAAAAGCACAAACGCTTTTAAGTTCTTAGACTGAACTAGTTAGTCTAAGGTATATATACATAGGCGTCATGACTGAAATGAAACTATACAATTATTATTACGTGTTACAAAAATCGCAAAAGAAAGAGAAATTATAAAAATATTTGGAAAAATAGTATGAAATTGCTTCGTATTGGGTATTTTTAACACGTTGTTATAAGTACATATTTAATTTTATATTCTTAATCTTTAAGAGGTATAATTTTCGAGTCACATTTTAACTTTAAACTGTATAATAAAATAGGTATATATCCTCAGAAATATAGTACAGTAAAGTTTTAATACAATATTAAACTAGTTAATAGTTTTGTGTGGCAGCCGCAACTCGCATGAAACGGCGCATTCACGGAACCATCAACGCGATTGAAGAACGAATGCGGTCGAGACTCGCTGGCACAGAACACTATTTTAATACTTTTAAATATTTTCCGGAGATGCTTTCTTGAAAAATATTGAGTAACAAGATTTATACATAAGCATACACAACACAAATGAATATAGGTACATAAACATATCTACTTCTGAATCCACATATAAAAAGGCTCACAATTATTAAGATTCTGCGCAAAAATACTTTAACACAGTGCTAAATCAGCAGCTGCAGTGATAAATCATTAGCTTTTGATGACGGTATAGCCTAAATTGTAGTGACCCTGCCTACGAAGCTAGCGGTCCAAGATTAAACAAAATAAATAAATAAATATCGGGGACAATGTCACACCAATTGACCTAGTCCCAAACTAAGCTCTAGGCTTGTACTAAGGGTACTAGACAACGATATAAATAATTACATAGGAAAAAAAACTTAAATACATAAACAACATCCATGACTCTGGAACAAAATTTGCGCTAATCACACAAATATCTGCCATTACCGGGATTTGAACCCAGGACCGCTAGCTTCGTAGGCAGGGTACCTATCACTACCAACTAGGGCAGCGCGTCGTCAAAATTTTAATATCTAAATAATTATGAAAGTTAGATTTTATTTCTTTATTTTGTCTTTATATTAATCTTCGAAGTGCGAAGAGAAGGAGAACAAACCATTGAAAGAGACTCTAATATATTCTATCACTTCGGGACTCCCGGAGGCCTATATGGCGTGGGTTTTCTTGTAAAGAAGAGGTGGAAGAACAACATTATCGAGTTTGTGGGATACTCCGACAGAATCGCAGCACTCAAATTCCGTATAACCGAAAAACACACGCTCACATTGGTCCAAACTTACGCACCAACATCGGCACATTGCGATGATGAGGTAGAAGAGTATTACGATCTTCTCAACAGGGCCTGCGAAGAGAACCGAGGAACATGGAACGTGGTCCTCGGGGATTTCAACGCAAAAGTCGGAGCAAGGAATGAGATGGATAACGAACGGATTTTAGGTCCACATGGTATCGGTATTCGAAATGACCGTGGCACCCGGCTTATCCAATTCGCCTTTGGACAGGCTCTGAGCATCAGTAATACCTTTTTCTCAAAAAAACCACAACGTCGCTGGACCTGGGTTTCTCCGGATGGTAGCGTTAAAAATGAGATAGACTATGTGCTAGCTTCTGACACTAAAATTGTAAGCGATGTAGGAGTAATTAACGCATTAGAATACAATTCCGATCATAGACCACTCCGCGCCAAATTGAAATTTAACTTAAAGATATTAAGACAGATGCTATTTACCAAACGAATTAAACGGATTGAGAGGGACACGCTTCTAGAAAATATGGATCAGTTTAATCTAGAGTTAAAAAACAGATTTAGTGGTCTCCCGTCCGGCTCAGAAATTGATCCCGAATCTCAATACGCCACACTCCTGGATTGTATAAAATCAGCTAGCAGTAAAATTAAGCAAAATAAAACACAAAATAGGAAATTATCGAACAACACATTACAATTAATAACCAATAGACAAAATAGTAGACATAATAGGCACCAGTACAAAATGTTAGATAAAGAGGTAAAACGAAGTATAAGGAAGGATATTAGGGAAACTAACACCCGGCTAGTGAAGATAGCTCTTAAAACACATCGCTCACTTAGAGTAGCCAAACAGGGTATCACCAAGGGAAGAACATGGATCACGTGTTTGAAGGATGAGAATGGAATCAGGCAGAACGACAGACAAAAAATCACAGAAGTATGCACTAACTTCTACCGGACCCTGTATTCCGACCCATCGCGAGATCACATCAGCATAGGGTACTCTTGTCCCAACTCCATACCGCCAATATCCGACTACGAGGTGAATTGTGCCTTAAAAAGCATGCTTTACCAGAAAAGTCCTGGTGGGGATGGTGTTACGACGGAGGCTCTGAGGTTGGGAAGACATGTTCTTTTACCGCATCTAACAAATTTCTTCAATAGCGTATTGCTGACGGGAATATTGCCGAATGGTTTTTGCCATTCCAATATCATACTTTTGCACAAGAAGGGCGATAAAGCCGATGTGAATAACTACCGACCGATAAGTCTTGTATCTCACATTTACAAATTATTCATAATGGTCATTCAGAATCGAATTGCCCCTCAACTGGACCAACACCAACCGCCCGAGCAAGCTGGTTTCCGCCCGTCCTTTTCCACAGTTGACCACCTGCACTCCCTCAACCAGGTCCTAGAGAAGTCCAACGAATTCAACAAACCACTTTATTTGGCATTTGTTGACTATAATAAAGCATTTGACAGCGTCACACATCGTGCAATATTATCTGCACTGCGTAGTCAACAAATAGACCAGACGTATGTTGAACTCGTTGGAATTATCTACGATAAAAGTACGGCCAGCATAAAACTTCAATCTCCGGGCCCCACTTTCAAAATAGAAAAAGGCGTGAAGCAGGGTGACCCGTTATCCCCTAAACTGTTCACAAGCTGCCTTGAGGAAATCTTTAAACAACTGGCGGTCTCCTGGAATGTTAAGGGCATTGATGTCGGCGACAAAAAGCTGACGAACCTTCGTTTCGCGGACGACATCGTGCTCTTCTCATCTTCGGCAAGTGAACTTGAGGGTATGCTGCAAGAACTCAGCACGGTAAGCTTTGAGGTTGGACTGACAATGAACAGATCCAAAACTCAGTTGATGACCAACTGCAAAAAACGTAGGGTCATGGTTGATGGGCAGGTTATGCAATATGTCGATGAGTATACCTACTTGGGCCAGATAGTCTCCTTCACAAACCGGCAAGACAAAGAGATCGATAGGCGGATTGAAAATGCCTGGAGGAGCTACTGGTCCATGAAGGAACTGATGAAGGGCAGCCTTCCTATCACTTTAAAAAGAAAACTCGTCGACATGTGTATCCTGCCCATCCTAACATACGGTGCCCAAACGTGGTCATTAACTGAGGCTCAAAAGTCCAAACTCAAGGTTTGCCAAAGAGCAATGGAGCGTAGCATACTGGGTGTCCGAAGATCCGATAGGGTGAGGAACACAGATCTGCGCTCCAGAACTGGTATTGCTGATGTTGGGGTAAAGACCGCAAAGTTGAAGTGGGACTGGGCTGCAATGGCCATATCTGCCGCATGCACGATGAGAGATGGGCCAAAAATACCACCCATTGGCTTCCACGCGATGGATATCGTAGCAGAGGTAGACCCAGAAGGAGATGGCGAGATGACCTTGAGTCGTTTGCGCGGGATTGGCGGGAGTGCGCTCTGGATAGAGACGAATGGCGAAAACGAGGGGAGGCGTTTGCCCAGCAGTGGGACACAAAAACAGGCTAATAAAAAAAAAAAAAAAATTAATCTTCAGTCTTAACTATATATGAATATAATTTTTAATTTTACAGTATTTTTAATAGGTACTTATTTCGAACTTAAGTGACCAAAAAGGGTACCGTGGCCACAAAGGGTACTTCTACCCTGGAAGCATGGCTTAATTTAAGACTATGCCAATTTGTACAAAATTGTCACCTGATGTTTTTTTTTTGCATGAGTGAGTAATCTATTATTTGGCATATCCCGCAGACTTACCTAACCAGCTTCGATTGTACAAACTACGTATTAAATACATTCGATACGGAAACCTTTTACTGGTTAAAAACACTCCCGTTTTAAAAACGACAAGCCACTTCGACAGAGCCAATAAAAAGTGCAGTAAACTGCAATCGGCCCGTGCACAAACTGCGGTAACGGGCTACGTGCATATTGCATCGCTGTGATTGCCCATCCGCTGGTGGTGTTTAATTAAATGTTGCATTTATTTTTCGCTTCTATTGCGTGTGGGTAAATTGGTAGGTCAAATAAAAAAGACATTTGTACATTAGTTTGCCCCAACAGTGACCTTACGATTTCCCATTCTAACTCCGAAACTGCTGGACACATCTGCTCAAGTTCGAAGTTAAAAATTGTATGTAACTCAACTACTTTCGTAGCCAATTTCATAAAGATCAGATAAAAACATACGAATTTCGCGCATCTAGTGCTTGCGAGATCGAAAGAATCCTCTAATAAATACACTCAGGAGCAAAAATAACGGGTCAGAGTGCATTTTTCATACTAAAGAGGCTATTTTGAAGCCTTGGTTCCTCGCCAGAGAATGATTTTAGTGAAATCTGATGATGAATACCCAGAGTATCGATACAGGACTTCCAGAGTGCCTAGGATACCCAACTGAATGAATCTGCGGTTAACGCCGGAATTGTGCATGTTCAGAAAAACATCTAAAATGGCAATAAAATGTAAGGAAATCCAAGTGCTGACCCAAACTCTCCCACTGTGGTGTTAACTGGTTGTGCGATCAGTTAGGTATCTTAAGAACTTTTGACCTCCTCTATTGAACCTCGGAGTATCCACCATTAAAACTCACTCAAAACAACTCCTGGCGAGCAACCAAAGCTTCGAAATAGTCTCATTTGTATGAAAAACGCACTCTGACCCGTAATTTTTGCTCATGGGTGTATGTTATTTGGGACATATTTTTGAGATGTTGCGTTCAATCCCTTATCAACTTGAAATCAAGTCCTAGTAGACGTGGCACATTTACAATTGAAGGGTCCACGGAAAGAACATGTCTAGTCACATTAGTAACTTTTTGAGATATCGCGATTTGAAAGTTAGGAACCGTGTCATTTTGTACGTAATTTTAGTGTAGAGGTGTTTTTAAGAGTGAAAAAATACAAGTTATATGAAGATTTATATCTGAAACTGAGTGGTAGGTAATAGTTCATTTCGTCCTCTACATTTTGGGATTAAAAACTAATTTTCAAAAAAAAGTGACTAGACATGTTCTTTCCGTGGACCCTTCAATTTATTTACAACGATAGTTTATACGTACCCTAAACATGAACATAGGGCAGAACAATATCAATCAACAACTATGTGAACATAATCACAATAATACAAACACCAGACGAGACCCGCACCTTTATTCTAATAGGTAAAACAGTTATTGCTTTCGACATGCTATCGCCATTATTGACAAGTAAATAATAGCAAAATTGACAAGTAAGTAGTCCGTCAAATTAATGTGAACCACTGAAGACCAGCTCCGCCAGCGTGGGTCCCCGGCACTTGCCTCTTAACGGTTTTTGACAAACGCCGGGTCCCCGGCGATCTCCGCTTAGCGGAAAAATGCAATATGGCGGCTGCCACCCGAAGAGATATACAATTGACTTCGTTCCAAATTATAACATTAGTAGAGTAATCAGAAATATGTTGCACACCTGCATGCAGGTTGAATACGCATGAACTGTACTAAGTTTAAGATCTGTGTAACCGTGTTTCAGGAAATAAATGATTTTGATTGATTTGATTTGATTGATCACCATGGGACAGTGATGAGCCGTATTTTGTCAAAATTTGTTACAAATGTGTTCAAATATGTGCCTAATAAACTATATTGCATTTTTTTTTCTTTCAATCGCTACGCGGTTGCGTTAATGTATAAAAAATGAAGACGTGTTCGCATTGTTGTGTTACCTCAAAGATATTCCACTTTTTTTTTCACTCTTAGGATTGCAGTCTTGATATTGTAGCAGGATTTCAAAAAACTGTACCAAGTTCGAACTCCAGTGGTCACCATGTACAGTCGAGTTCATAAACAGGTGTACACTTTAGTAAAAAAAAAAAAAAAGATAAAATAAATTTATTTAGTAAGTAGGCCGCTCGGGCACTTTTACACGTCAAGATACTACCAGCGCTTCCCAAGAGGAGACCACTGCTGAGAAGAAACGCCGCAAGAAACTCAGCAGTCAGTCATTTTTTAAACTTATTTCATATTGCATATTACAATGGTATGTACAACTTAATCTAGCATTATATAAAGCTACAAGTATTAAATTAAATATAATATCAAATAACAGTAGTTCAGCAGGAAAACATGCCAAAAATCTTACGGGAGAGAAAGATAGAAAAGAATAAAATAAAATAACTACAACTACCTACTTATATATGTGTATATAAGATGGTGCAAGATGACCACATAAAAGTTTCGATATGTTTTCCTGCATCAACGGTGTCCCCCAGACAAGAAAAAGCAGGATAAAGCCTTTGCATTTGAACAAATGACTATTGACTAAGTTTCGGGTGTATGCCATGCATTTTTGTCTGTTAGATAGTCCTCGACCCTATAATACGCTTTAGACATTAACGACCTTTTCAAATATTTTTTAAGTGCTGGAAAGGGTAACTTTAAAACTACTTCAGGTAATTTATTATAGAAATGAATGCATTGACCAACAAATGATTTATATACTTTACGGACACGGAATTTTCGAATAGCTATTTTATTTTTATTTCTAGTATTTAAATTATGTATATCTGAGTTTTTGGTGAACGAATCTAAATTCTTAATAACATAAATAATATTCTCGTAAATAAATTGAGACGCTACAGTTAAGATATTAGTTTCTTTAAAAAGTTCTCTTAATGAGTCACGGGAATTTAAATTATAAATAGAACGAATGGCCCTTTTTTGTAACACAAATATAGTTTGTATGTCAGCTGCCTTACCCCAAACCAGAATACCATAAGACATAACACTATGAAAATAACTATAATAAACTAAGCGAGCTGTCTCAACATTAGTCAGTTGTCTAATTTTCCTAACGGCGTAAGCTGCCGAACTTAGTTTACCTGCCAGTGCAGCTATGTGGGGACTCCATTGCAAATTTTTATCTATTGTTATGCCTAGGAAAACCGCCCTATCTACCATTAGCAAACACTCGTTATTTAGAAAAATACTAGAATCTACCGGTTTAACATTAGGCAAAGCGAACCTAACACATTTAGTTTTCTTGGCATTTAGTAGCAAGTTGTTACTAATAAACCAATTATGTACTTTAACTAGAGTGGCGTTTATCCTACTGTAGTCTACGGTTTTTCTATCTACCTTGAAAATTAGTGAAGTATCATCAGCAAAAAGTACAATATCGCAAAGTTCATCTACTATTGGTGGTAAGTCATTTATGTAAACCAAAAATAAAAAAGGACCTAAAATAGAGCCTTGAGGCACACCTATTTTCACTGTAGCTCCAACAGATTGCGTTTTGTTTACAACAACTGTTTGAGTTCTATCACTTAGATAAGAAGACATAAGGCTTAAAGCTTTATTGGACAATCCATAATGTTCTAATTTTAAAATAAGGGTCATATGTTCCACGCAATCAAAAGCTTTAGAAAGATCACAAAATATTCCTATACTACTTTGTCACTTTGTACTTTGTCATTTTGATCGCTGTGACAATTCATGTATCTAACTATGGCTGTTTAATAGACATTAAATAGACAAGGTACTAAAGTGTGCACATATTTATGAACTCGACTGTACCAATAAAAAAAACAACGCAACGAAACCCGCACATCTTTTATCGTGAGCCTTAATACGATACATGGCGCAGTCGGTATGATTTTCAAATATATACTCAAAAAATACTTTGAAAATCCTACCGACTGCGCCATCTATCGTATGACTTAATGAAACGATCGGATTAAAATGTGTAAGTACGTTTAACTTCACTTGTCACCTCGCTTGTCGATTATAATCTGTCTGTCACGTGACGTATAAGCACAGAATAGTTACTAAAATCAACTTACAATTATGGCAGGTACACATCTAACAGTGTGTTCAAAAAAGATAGTACCTTGTCGAAGTGGTAGGTACATAAAACCTTTTCTTTGCAAAATTGTTTATTCGTTATTCCAATAATTCCTATAAAAGTTTCCCTGTGTTCTATTAAAAAACAGGGGCCGGTGGCGCGAGGCAGTTAACTACTTAGTTAACGAATGAATGCCATCGACTCCTGTAGGGTGAGGGCTAGGAGCTAAGTGAAAACACTGTGTATCGAAAGAAGGATGATTTATTACTGCTTGATTATACATTGGAGACGACTATATATATGCTTACTACTTATATCTATATAACTATATCTAATACTACATGACACCACTCATGGTGTTTTAAAAAAAAACACTCAGAAGTGTAGTTTTTTTTGACTTAAAATAGTAGTACAGGTTAGTACCTAGATAGGTAGTAACTTATTCTAAGCTCTTATAATATGAAATTTTTATTCAGTAAATAAAAATATTGAATAAAATCAAATTTAATAAAACTAGAATGTATAATGTTGTAAACTTATACTAATAACATTATTTTTTTTTTTTTTTTTACGGAAGTTTTGTTCGCTAGTTACATTTGTTATTTTTAAAGTTTAACCTAAATATATCTAAACATGTTACATAATAAATGGTTTTGTACGGTTTTTATGCACAATGTCTTCTTTACCATTCTTTAGTATTTTAACATTACATCCTAAGTCCTCTAACACTAAATATGGTCCTAGAAAAATACTCTGTGTCTTATCTATCGATGGATTTCTAAGCAACAAGTAGCTATTGTTATCGTAACATACCGGCTTAGCGCTGGCGTCATATTTCTGTTTCCTTTTTAGCTTACTTGTTATTAAATTGTTTCTGGCATCGGCTTGGGCTAATTCTAACCTATACTTTAATTCTAGCGGATAATTCCCATGGTTATATAATGGATGTATTAAACTATCTTTAAAATTACTAGGTATCATGCATAGCTTACCAAATACGAGTTCATGTGGCGTGTACTTCGTCTCGGTATGTACCGTAGTATTGTACGCGAAGCTATAATAAGGCAACCAAGTGCTCCATGAATCCATTTTATTTTCACAATTTATTCTCAAATATGCTCCCATTACCTTATGTGAATTCTCTAGAGCACCGATTGACTCATGATGGTACGCTGTCGAGAACAGCTGCTTTATTTGAAGCAGAGTACATACCTCTTTCATCGTGCCAGAGATGAACTCCGTCCCCCGGTCAGTGGCGATTTCTCGTGGAATGCCAAACCGCAAAACAAAATTGTCGACGAATGACCTGGCTACACTTACCGCGTCCTTGGACTTTAGCGGATACGTTTCGATGAACTTGGTGAGCTCACATTGCAACGTTAGCGCATAGTCGTGTCCATATTCGTCCTTTGGTAATGGACCGACTATGTCTAAATATATTTTCTCGAATGCCTGATTCGATGTAGACGTAATTTGCATTGGTTGTTTCGTTTTAACGTGGTATTTTTGTTTTTGGCATTGCGTGCATTTAGTGACGAATTGCTGAACATCTTTTTCCATACTAGGCCAAAAATAAAACTTCTTTATATTGTTTAACATTCTCCTAATTCCCGCGTGGCCACTTGTGGGAAGAAGGTGAAAGTCGTTTATTATTACGCGTCTATCGTCTAAATTATTTATCTTTTGTACATTTTTTAAGATACATATCTTTGGGCCCGTCCATTCTTCATATTCGTTTATTACCTGTTCTATTCCTGCTATTAGTTCCTTATTTAATTCATTTATAATAACGCATATTTCTTTCACTTTTATTTTCTTGCATATTTTATCCAGATCCTTCACCAATTCGTCTCGCGTTATTGGCGATGAGGATGTTGGATTTAGATACACACTTGATTTTCTGGGCACGTATACAAAGTATTTAGACGTTTCTGTTATAAAATTGTTTTTCATTATCTTGATGTATTCTCTTCGCGTTGTAATACATAATTCAGTAAAATATTCCGGTTTTTTAATAATCTCCACTATTCTCGGGTGATCAGTCCTTGAATGCGTGGGAATATTAATCGCCGAAGCATTTGTACTGTTATTTCCTTGTAAACATTCTTGTTTTCTTCTTTGTGCCCGAGTCATGACGTTCATTAATTTCTCATTCATACTTTTTAAATCGTCTGACGTAATACTAATACGCGACAATGCGTCTGCAGCCGCATTATTGCATCCTTTTATATATTCCACTGTAAAATTATATTCCTCTAATTGTAACCTAAACTTTAATAATCTACTAGTGGGGTCTTTCATACCAAACAAATATACAAGTGGTCGATGATCGGTCTGTATTTTAAACTGTCTACCGTATAAATAAGGCCGAAAATATTTAACGCTCCATACTATTGCTAAGAGTTCCTTTTCAATAGTAGGGTAATTCATTTCTGCCTTATTTAAACTTCGACTAGCGTAAGCCACAGGTCGACCGTCTGCGTTACATAGTACGGAACCGATTGCAATTCCAGACGCGTCCGTCTGTAATACAAACTGGTTTTTTTCTGAAAATTCTGGGTACTGAAGTACTGGTGGCTTCATAAGTGCCGTTTTAAGCTTTTGAAATGACTGTTCGCAATCGTTAGTCCATATGAATGGTGCATTTTTACAATTTAATTTATTTAAAGGGTATGCTATCCCTGCAAAGTTAGTGATAAACTTGCGATAATAACTTGCAAACGCGACAAATCTCTTGACTTCGTCTGCGTTTTGTGGTGTAGGGTAATTCTGTAGTACTTTTGTTTTTTCGGGATCAGGTAATATACCATTTTCCGAAACTATATGACCGAGATATAAAATTTGTTTCTGTAAAAATTGACATTTTGCTGGATTAAGTTTTAAATTAATTTGACGTAATCTACTGAATATATCTAGTAAATTTGTATTATGAATGTCCAAATTCCGTCCAAATACGACAAGGTCGTCCTGATAAACTAGACATTTCTCATAATTTAATCCTGACATCGCTACCGTCATCATTCTAGAGAAAGCACTGGGGCTTGTTTTTAGCCCCATGGGTAGTCGTGTCATTTGATACTGGTTCTTGCTTGTTGTGAATGCCGTGTATGCTCTACTAGCTTTATCTAAATCAATTTGATAGAACCCTTGAAACAAGTCTAAATGTGAAAAATAAACTGAACCGGATAATGAGTCCAGGACCTCGGTAATGTTAGGGAGTGGAAATTTATCGTCCTTAATTTGGTTATTTAATTTTCTATAGTCAATAACCACTCGCCATTTTTTGTGATTCGAGGAATCTGATTTTTTCGGTACTAATAACAACGGACTTGACCATGCCAACTACGTGAAGTGAGCCCATGCCACTAAGTGAGCCCACCTCGTATAAGAATTATGGACGCGAGCACTGAACGTGTTATGGGGCTACGTGTATATTGCCCCGGCGTTCCGTGATTGCCTCTCAAGCGGAATTGGCTTCTTATGTCCTTTTTATTAGCTAATACTTAATTAAATGGCTCAGTGAAGCTTTTTTAATGCAATTTATCAAGAGAAAGCATAATCTAGCACATTTTTTTAACATATATAAAAACATTCTATCCATCTATCTTGTTAATACAATTCTTAAAATTCGTGCCATAGACATGCGAATGTTTTTTTTTTCTAGGATAGAAGCTCTAGGTCCACATCTCGTTAGGTCTAGGTAGCAAATACGATTACGATATACGACGACATTTAGCGACTCTGTCTTTTTGAGATTTAGTATAAATGTGACGCGGGACTATTTTACAGGTTGAATTCAACACGAGCAATATCACGATATAAACATCGGTATCAGGGAAGTATCTAACCAAAATCCGGTAAAAATCCGGTAATCCGGTTTCGGTATCCTGTAAAAATGTCAGTCTTAAAATCTCCAATAATTTTAATTGTCAAATAATTTTAATAATTAAGCAATAAATGGAATTTAAATTAATTTTATTAATATGTAATAAGCATAGCGTCCTCTCGCTTTTTGCTGTGCCCTTGCAGGGCGTCACATGTATACCTCTATATTTCGTTCCATCTGTTATTTTGTGTAATGTGACCTGCAATAAATATTTGACTTTGACTTTGACTTTAACGGCAACTTGGCTAGCTTTTTCATTTTTCACAACGCAAAGCGATAGGTGATCGCTAAACGCTAGCGTTTGTATTCGATGGCAGCTTGTCTAGCCCGAGATCGAGATTGAGATGTAGTCGCATAGCGATCTGGTCGTATTTGCTACGTAGTCCTATCGAGATGTGGAGCTAAAGCTTCTATTGAAAGAAAAGAAAGAAAGAAAGAAAGAAAATATGTTTATTTGGCAGGCATTTTACACTAGTATACAGATACATAAGATTAGGGTAATAAAGGTAAATCTAAAACTAAAAACTAAGATTAAAAAAACCTACCAAAATGGTCTTCACTCAGCTAATGTGCTAAAACGTTGGGAAACGTTTCGTCACGCTGTTTTTCAGTGAAGCCAGAAACAATGTTATAAAAATAAGTAGGATGATGGCGCTAACTCCAAGCCAGACATGGCTGTCACCGTCACACAATATCACAAGCTGTTACTTATTAATAAAAAAAAAACAAATAAAAACATTTTAACAAACGAAAAAGAAAAACACATATGCAACCAAATGCAAAAGGCAAAAACCCCTCCTGAGCAACGCGTGGCAACATGACTAGTGGTCTCAGAAGTAGGCAGTAGGTACAGGTATCATTTTAAAAAGCATTTTAAAAAGCACGACTGCCTATTTCTAACTCTGTGACTTGCTGTAAAAAGTTGCTGTAAAAAGTAATAGACCACCGAGTACCCACCATTAAGACAGATTTTACGGTGAGAAAATCTTCTCATATTTAGTTTCTAATGACGAGGCATTCGATTATTAAAGACCGGACAAGAGCATGTGGGACCAATTTTTTTTATGGCATAGAGATGGCAAACGAGCACACAGGCCACCTGATGGTAAGTGGAAACTGTGACCCATAGACATTCGCATTGACAAGACTGCAAGCCTAAGACTGCAAATGCGTTGCCAACTCTGAGGACTAGATGGAATGCCTCTATGCTAGTCATTACATCGGGTGTCTTATCCCCAAACCGGATCACAAAAATGCGAACGCTGATGTTTGGCGGTAGGTTAATGGATAAGATGGTAGTAGCGATCCTGGACAAGGTTCTACCACCCATGGACCATACGGAGCGTAGGGTTCCGACGCCGTTATATTATCACAAACACAAAAATTATTTACATTGTCAAGCATAAACTAGTTTTCTATTTAAAGTTATTCGTTGCTTTCTTAGACGATTTTAGTACCTTGTCTAAACACTTTACCCTCTGTATCTCAAGAACCAATCAATCAATACTTAGTCGTGTTTTTTTTTTTAAGTTCATTATAGGTACGTGCTATCATTTAAAATGTTTTTCATATTTTTATCACTATGGGGGACGGGGGGGTCGTGCAACTGAAGCCGTTGTATTACGCCACACCTTACACTTTAGGTATTTGAATAACTTGAATGAAGGAACTATCAGCCCAATCAATGGCACCCTGACCCACTATCGAACTGTGTCACAGTCATGTGATGCTTAAAGCTGTAAGAAGTGTCAAACACATTTTTTTTTTCTTTGCCCCGCGGCGACTTGAACAGCTACTACCGCGGGAATATGGCGTTTCCAGTATGAAGTGATTTCGCCAGTGTCAAGTATATATAAGTATAAATCAATATAGTCAAAAAACACAATCCAATCTTCTTTAGGAAGATTGGTGGCAACGTTGTACAGTGATATGTAGGACAGAGGCCAAGATAGTTTTAACCTCTGTACCACTGCGAGTCCACTTGAAACGAGAAGTAAGATGCCAGGATACACGAAATAAGTCCAAGTCTTCTATCACTGTGCAACACAAAGGCATTAAAAGTACAAATCACTAACAAAAAAGAACTTTGAACACCTAAATACACAAAATTAAAAACTAAAACAAATTACACATCCGCCATCTTTTGACGTTGCAAATGGTCTTGTCAAACACATCGTTTTATAACTTATAACATCACTTTGACACCATTTTATAGTGGGTCAGTGTCCCATTGGGCTGAGAGTACATCACCATTTTGACAATAGAACAAAAACAAATTAATGTTTAAAGAACCTTTCTCGTATGCACCTCTTTATTATTTTAGATTTTTTTAATTAATATCAATTACAAAATCCACCATTATAAATCACATTTTCTACTTAGAGAAAATAATCTAGCCATCTATCACGGTTTATAAGATACAGCTCTTTTAAGTTAGGACGGACATGGAAGTCTGAAAAAGCCTTAGTAATAGGTCACCATAATTTGTAAAGACCAATCTTTTCCGTTACATTCCATTAGGGTTGTGTAGTGTTAGTGCAAGTACTCAGAGCAAATATGAATGAATTCCTGTCACTGTACTAGAAAAAACTATTCCGTAAAGTTTCTGCTCTTAGTTCATTTAGTTCACGCGAATCAAGAATCAAACAGAACAGTGAGTGACACTGACAGCAAAACGTTCCGAATGAATGACCACCCGGCCATGCATTCGGTCAAAGGAGCACAAATAAGGTCCAAGAACAGACGAGTTTCTTTCAGTGTACTTGTGTACTAAAAGAACTAAAAGACCGAATTAGTACATTCGAGCGATTGTACTAGTTTGGAGCGATCTACTCAGTGAACAAGTGCGGTGCGCACAACCCTACATTACATGTTTATAATAACATACTCTTCAGGCAGACCCCGTTAGACACCCCCCCGTACCCCGTTGTAGATTGAATTCATTGTAACAATGTCATAGGGTTGATATATTTTATTACATATTTTAGAAAATAAAATAAATTTAATTGTTGACATGTATTATTTAATTAATTATTTTTATGTACAAATTATTAAAAGGTTTTCAATATTACCCAGTATTAAAATGTACCGTCCCATTACTATAAAACCACTTACTTACTATAAAAATATGAAAAAGATTGTTCTGCTTCAACAGAGGTAAGTAGGTCAGAGGACTACCATGTTCCACAGTGCTCTTATCAATATCCTGTGTGATTTCAGCTTATCAGTTATTTTATAATTTTAAAATTACTTTAGCCATAATTAATATTTTTTTCAGAATGAGGAAAAAAAAAGGTAATTACCTACTACTTACAATACTACACATTAAAAAAAAACAATTTTAAGTTTATGTTACATCAAACTGTTGACAGAAATGTATTATGTAGGACCAATACTAGTAGTTTTAATTGATTGATTTAGTCATCACTCGCTCACTCATCTCATTAACCACACTTTTACTTTCAAAAATTGACTTGATAAGTTTTTAAAATCATTGCAGAGCGGTATGCTTCGCGCTGTTTCTTAAAACAAAATATAGTAGCAAGTGTCTACTTTTAAACTATTCTATTCTGCTATTATTGTCATACTTTTTGCTATAGATATTAAAATTAAATAACGTTGAATGTAGACAAATGAACTTTTTTGGTGTATTATTATTATTAAAATAGAAATAAAAGCTTTTGTAAACTTTACTCGGCAAACTTTCTTCGCAAGGTATATGCGAAAATAAAATTTAAACACAGTTAACATATAATAGAAATGGATTTATCATCTTACCGGTCTGCATTATGAATCTAATTTATATACCACCACATATATTTTATAATCTATTACTATATAAAACAAAATTAAAATACGGAAACAACAAACTTTAGCTACTTAGTTCAGCTTTGATTGACGTTACTAACTTGACTTGACACTCTTGACAGTGGCATGACATGACAGCGCAGCGACGCGTTCCGAAGTCTCTTTTCTTTCAGTTTTAGAACGATTTATAATACTTTTTGCCACTTTGCCACTATAATATGTGCATGCCTCCTCAACCATCACAGCGTAAGCAGAAAATTAAACACAAAGTTTCAGGTGGCATAAAGTTTAATTAAATAACAATTGTTTATGTTTACTTAAAATTGTGTCGATTCCGTGCGACATAAGAAGGGTTAACTTAACGGGTTAACTAACAGTCAAAAGTTCAGTGAACTGTCAAACTTTGCGTTGTGCCAAACAATGAAATTACATTTTTTTCTTATTTATTTATCGTATAACGGCGATTCTACCATGATACACGTACCAGTATCAAGTCATATCATATAATAAAAACTGTTTATCGTTGAGTTAAAATCCATATAATCAGTGATTACGTCGCGATGTTCGTATGCACATAATTACCACCAAGACACCCGCGACTCGAGCGAAACTTGTTTGTAGTCGACAAGTACTCAACTTATCAATCAGTAGTTCGTACAAAGTCCAGAAGTTCAGTCAACTTCGTGTGAATCGTTATTTCTTTGGAACTTTTTAAAATTACCTTTTCAAAAATGGAAGTGAAAGACAAACAGCCAGTGACGGATGTGGAATTAAAAGAGTTTTTTCCGGACTTGCCTTCAGGACCTTTGGACGCATTTAGAAAGAAGGCTTCTTTCGATTGGCGGCGAATGAAATTAGCTTATGATAATAAAAATACTATTAAAACAAAGGTAAAATAGGTACATTTAATTTTTTGTTGCTTTTTATAGAAGCTGGTGAAATTACTACAATTTTTATCCTTAGGACTGGAAACGCATTTACAGTCTAATATTGCAAATGTCTATGCTGCCCTCTAAAGGTGTCTTCCCACTAAACTGTATCATACAATGACCATAATAGGAATGTGTCAGACAAAAAAGTAATCTTTGTATTGAAAAGTATGAGACTATGCCCACTAGACGGTTCTATCACCAACCAACATTTTAATACTAATTAAGCTTTTACTTACTTTTACTTTCTTTTACTTACCTTCCGGTCCTGATACATTCATAGTACAGTCATGGTGTGGTATGGTGTAGTGGGAAGACACCTTAAAAGAAAAAGGTAGGCAAGGTAGGTAAGTTTTTGTGCATATACAGCCTCTTTGCTTTCTATCTAATCCTACGCCCCATCAGGTGGCCAGTGTTCTTGTTTGCCTACTCTATGCAATTAAAAAACTTCTTTAATAATGCTATAATAATATAGTACAGTTGGCAAACAAAAGTTTTAAGTACCTTGTTCTTTTGACAAAGAGAGAATTTTACATATTGTAATAAACAGTATTAGATATTTGGTCTTATCTGTGAATGCCATTGTACCATAAAATACGAAACGGTCTGTAACTGCAGTGTAACATGTAACAGCCAAACCTATTTTTTTAGAACAACGTATGGAGCTTCATGGAGACACATCCTCTGTTCAAGCATTCAGATGCAACACTGAGTTTGGATGAGCAGCGCCATATTGCAACCAAGCGCATGTATGTGGTCCAAAATGTTGAATTTGTGCCTTTAGAAGAGGTAAGGTTTGATTTATATTAG
The DNA here is from genome assembly GCA_923062465.1 of Acleris sparsana. NCBI lineage: Eukaryota > Metazoa > Arthropoda > Insecta > Lepidoptera > Tortricidae > Acleris > Acleris sparsana. The sequence goes on from OV281290.1 coordinate 17,707,817, forward strand.
TTAAATTTATGCTCTCTCTTTCATTCTAATGGTACTTACTAAGCATGTAAATATTTCGACAGTTCTGTGACTCAACCTCGTATATAGAATGATGTCCAGTATTTTTAAACTGACACTCACCAGGTACGCGAATGCATACTTAGTGCGTGTCAGATTATACTGGACAGAATTTAATATACGAGGTTTAGTCACAGAACCCTCGATTTGTGTGTATGTATGGAATTAAAGAAAGATTTTTATGCATATATTACAAAATTTTAAACAGCAGTGTAATTACTGCAAATTTTATTCATTTTTCATAGCATTAACGGTTACTTGCCGGAATAAACAAAACTAAGTTCAAATCTCAAATTTGGAAGTATTGACATGTAACACATCTAAATTGAACTTTAAAGTGCCCACATAACTAAAACTTTCTTTTCAGATAGCAGACGATCCAAGTTTATTCCAGTCCTTCAATGAAGCATTGTTCATGTTTGACAGTTCCCTAGCAGTAAAACTGTCTTTAACCTTCCGTATGTTCTCGAACACGATCCGAGGCAGCGGCAGAGAGCACCACTTCCATCTTATTGAAAAGAGTGACAATGGCAAGATTGGTGGATGCTTTGCTTTAACGGAGGTGGCTCATGGTTCAAATGCTAAAGGAATGAGAACAACGGCTACATATGATGTTGAGCAACGGAGCTTTATAATGCATACACCAGATTTTGAAGCAGCTAAATTCTGGGTTGGATCTATGGGTAAGTTTAAACAGTTCATTTATATTATGATGCGGTGAGCATCAGTGGCGAAGCGTGGCCAAAACCAGTATGCAACCTGGTCTGGTCAAGTGCGATGCGGACTACGCACTATTAGGGTTCCGTTTATTAAATAAACTTTTTTTTACCAAACAACTTTTGTCCGCGACTCCGTTCACGTCAAAGTAGAGTACCGCTATTTCCTCGGGATCTTCCATTTTCTGAAATAACTATAGTCGTTTACGGGTTATAAACTAGGTAGGTACCTACCTATTTCTGTCTCAAATTTCACTTAAATTATGAAGGTATAATATAACAAATGAACAAATTCACTTTCATCTTTAAATTAATAGTAATGATAAACATAAATAGCACTGAGCATAGTTGCTAGTGACGCTATTTGCGAAACAGGCGATTCTGGGTTCAACCCCCTCATGAGAGCAAATATTAGTGTTATTTAATGTGGCTTACAAGGAAAGGTACCCAACTGTCCGACGTGTCTCCGAATGTTTATTTTGATATATGTTAGAGAGTAGTCCAAAGTAACAGACACATATTTTTTTTAGCTGCCCACTTTCAACCTTTTGGGAGAAATTGACCTCCAAAGTAGTGAAAAGTGACTAAATCCTCTAACTTCTATACCTAGAGTTTTTTTTTAAATTGCAAATTTTCTGTTGTTTTGATTATATGTGAACGTGAAAAAATAATGAGCATGTGTTTTGTTATATCGGCTAAAACTCATATTTATAAAAAATACCAAAGAATCTCTTCGATGAGAAGTATACATATAACTTCGAGGGGTATTCTATTTTTATTTTAGACTACTCTCTAACATATATCAAAATAAACGAAATCGGAGTCCGACAGTTGGGTTCCTTACCTTGTTAGTGATTACTGATTAGGTAAATTTGTAAAAATTTGGTAAAACTGTCTCCATGATTTTTATTAATTAGTTTAGAGTTAAACAGTTAATAGTTAATTTATAAAATGGATTTATAAAGTCTGAGGTTCAGTATACTTTGTAATTGTCTTCTTGCACTAGATTGATGTGTGATGTAAATTCCTTCTTTAATCATATTTACTATACTGCCTTTTCTAACTTCAAATATCATAAGCTACTTGTTTTAAAAAAAAGGTACGTATCATCGCAAAGAAATTTCAAGGTGATTTCAATTGCTTATATACGCACAGCAGTGTGTCAAGCCAAGTCAAAAAACGAAAACGACGGCGCCGTGTGTATAAATTTAAAACTTAGAGAATTTATACCGGGAGACGCCTTAGACAAACTTTCTATTCTTATTCCCAAGGTCTAATACCTTGGGAATGATCGAATGATCTTGTGCGTTGAAAAACACTTCCTCTTTAGTCGATTTTAAAAATGCTGCGGACGTTTTTGCTTTCAAAGTTGCGTCTCCGTAACGTCTCCCATTGTATAAATGTTCTAAGATTTACTCGAACCATTGCCAATTTACAAATTCAGTACCAAGAACCCTAACAGAATAAAACAATCAAGAAAATGACATTGTAGATCACTGCTGGCGGACCTTTTATGCTCGTGTTTATCCATGTGAATAAACATGAAAAAATGATCTGTCACTTTCTGGTCAATATGTGCGAGAGTGACGGATGCTTTATCCATCGCGATAAATACACTCTGAAACCGAGTGCAGGTTTGCTTTAAAATCCCTTTCATTTGCATATACCTAACTTGGCACCTACTTAGATCTTAAGTCTTGTACCTATCGCCAAAAGTGATCATTACCTATTGAACTTGGCGAATTTTCCACTTTTTCGTTGGACTAGTATCACCACCTTGACACTTAATTTGTGATGTAAATAAACTCCATTGTATTACATTACAATGCAATAACGTTAACTGTTTAGTGTCTCAGGTATTATTATTAGTTATTTTGATGTTCAGTATTTGTAACAAATATAAAAATAATTAAAAGCCCGAACCGCGTTTTTCTGTTTGCTGACGGTTATTTTTTTCCTACGTTTTTATTTTGTATAAAGTTGCTTAGTCAGGTATCACTAATGTGCATATTAGGTGATGCATAGGTGTTTTATGTTTTTTTGTGTCCACTTTTTATTTCCAGACGTGAAATAAGCGTTTGTTGGAAGTCTATTTCAAAAGCATAACAAACTTGTAGCAATTTACCTATTCGCATTTCAACTCTGGTGAACAAAATCTCTGTAGCTTTTTTTCGAGGAGCGTTTTCCATATTCGTACTTCGCCGCGATCGAGTTTTGTTTGGAACGCTGTTTTAGCTGACGCGTTAATTGCTATTTGCAATTGAACTGGGTAAGTATTTTAAAGGCGTTTTGTAGCTGTCGTCTTATCTCTTAAGTGCTATTTTAATTATTTTTCATGACTAATAAAAATAAAAATAAAGAAAATACTGGAGAACTATGATATTAAAATATTTTCTAATAATAAAATAGACGATCGAGACCAAATAATACAATGACATTTGCGATTGAGGTGAAATGCGACTAAACATATTAGCGGAAAATACAGACGATTCTGGCACAAAGTAAAAATTAAATACACGATCTAGGTGAAATCGGGGCCGGAAAACTACTTAATTTGATTAACCCTATCATTTGGTTACCCAATCGATGTGGTTACCCTATGATTGAGTTACCTTAACGTTAGGGCGAACCCTTTGAATTAGTTAACCTTTAAATTAGGGTTTCCGTAGTTTAATATTTAAGCACTTATCATTCATTGGGTATTACCCTATTGATCGCCTCTCTCTTTTTTGCGCACTCTGGCGAATTCGGGCTGTCTCGCTTAAGCGGTTATACTACATGCCGCTACCACTTTCAATTGTTAGGTAATCCAAAGATAAGTCGAAACTCTCGCTATTTGAATAGGGTAACTGACGATGGGGTATTGTGATAGGGTTAGCGCTTAGTCGGATTAACTATTTCGTTTGGTTGCCCTTTCATTGAACTAAGTCGACGATGTGGTCTGCGCATCCTTGGGATTTGTAAAAACAAGTATATCAAATACCATATCGAAAACTCCTTTCGCATTAAGCGGTTGGGTGAAATGCGAATCGGTGAATCGCTACAAGGACTTTAAGCTTTTCAGATGCCTTTTCAGAAAGTTCTAACAAACGGAACGAAGTCGCTAAAGAAACCGGTGTGATGTAACATTTATATGATAACATATCCATATCAATAAAACTATTTACTTATGATAAAATTCCAAAATCGACTCAATAAAGATATTGTAAGAAGTAAATTGATAATTAATAAGCCTTTAGGACTTTGACCAATCAGTATGTTGTTGGCTGTTCGATTTTGGCAGCATTTCTAAGGTCATTCCTATACTTATCTATATTGTGAACCGGCCTTTTCAATCTCGTGTAAGTAAAACAATTTCTTGATTAAGAAAAAAATTGTTAAGTGCGAGCCGAACTTGTACTTGCTCACCAGTTTCTGAATCCACCACATTCTCATTTTACGACATTCTCATCCAACAATACTCGCAGCTCTCCATATTATCATCTCACCACATTCTCAGCTCACCATGCTCTCAGCTGACCACATTCTCAACTAACCACATTCTCAGCTAACCAAACTCTCTATCTCACCATGCTCGCAGCATACCACATCATAAATGTATAGTCATTATCATTTACTTACTCCATTTCAGTGTAACAAGTAGCCAAATTTTTTGAGTTGTTCTGCTGATTCCGAACACAGTTTAGACCGATACACCGAACGATAAAAAATCCGGATCGCAATTAAAACAATTTCTTGATTAAGAAAAAAATGGTTAAGTGCGAGCCGAACTTGTACCAAGCGTTTTGTACTTATCTATACTAATATTATAAAGAGAGACAGTTCGAATTTTGTGAGTTGGTACCTATCCGAGAACAGCAGATGAGCAGAGAACAGAGAAAAGTGGCAATTACTCCACCGAATTCTGTGGTCCTAGTGAAACAGGGTGTAAGTCACCAGACTTACACCCTTTTTCATTACGAGGTAAGTCGACTTGTACCCTTTTTCACTAGGACTCCAGAATTATGAATGTATCTATCCAATCAACATTATTTCACCATTTGAAAGGCATATTGTTCCGGATAGACATAGCGACAGATATTCTGTAATAACGCGTCACTAACAAATTCAATAAGTTGCAAAATATTTTTGTTCGTGGCATTGATGTATCACCGCCGATAGGCTATTTTTTGTTTATTTAAACCAGGGTGAAGCGAGGGCGGGACGGGACCCAAGTAATATAAAAAGAACCATTACTTGAAAAAATTACCTAATATTTTCAATTTTAAGCTTGTGACCCGCCTAACAACGGTTTCGTCTTCGTGGTTTTTTCAATTTTATAATGCTATTTATTTCGGTACCGAACCATATGAATCCGTTTGTTGCGATTCATCCGATATGGCTGTACGTGAACGCCTGCTTTTATGTTGCTTATGTTATATTTTCTAGGAAAATGCGCCACCCACGCCATCGTGTACGCCATGTTGATCTCCAAAGGCAAGAACCACGGACTGCATTCGTTCGTGGTGCCCATACGGGACCCTACAACACTGAAGCCCTACGCTGGAGTCACGGTGGGTGATATTGGGGAGAAGATTGGCCTGAATGGAGTTGATAATGGGTAAGATTACAATGAACCTTGAAAAATCCAATCCCTTTTTTGAAATAAGCTTTTATCAAGAAAAATAATTTTGAGATGAGATTTTGTAGGTGACTGTTCCTTTTAAACTATTTATTTATCACTTAAAGAAATAAAATGGGCGCACAGGCCACATGATTGTAAGTTAGACCTATGATTTAGCTAACAAGGAAAGGTACTCAACTGTCCGCCTCCGATTTTGTTGATTTTGATATATGTTAGAGAGTAGTTCAAAATAACAGACACGTATTTTTTTAGCGGCCCAAACTCAACCTGTTGGAAGAAATTGACCTCCAAAGTACTGAAAAGTGACTATATTTTTGAACATACATTTGTCCTTTCTGAACCTTACACTTTTAATCAAATAAACCTTCCTTTTCGCCCGTGTGTTTTATTCACTTTATTGGTCATTACAGTTTAGATTATTATTTTTTCAGTTTCCTCATGTTCAACAAGTACCGCCTGCCGAAAGAAGTGGCTCTAGACAAACTGGGCGGTGTGGATGAGAACGGCGACTACAAGACGCCATTCAGGGACCCTAGCAAGAGGTTCGGCGCTTCCTTGGGAATTCTGTCAGGTAATAAATTAAAGATTTACTAGGAACTTCAGGTACTTCATACAGGTGCTTGAGTGATTTTGAATGTCAGTTGCGATTGCCATCCCTTCGTGCATGGTTTTGCCATACCTCACAATATACCTATAGGTAGCAATTCAGGAACCATTTTGTTACATTTCTTTTCACGCAAAGAAAAGTCCTTCGCAATAAATACAACTCTAGGGAACACCCTAAATTTTCGAATAATCATTTGTACAAATTTTCAGTTTTCCGAAAGCTAAATAAATAAATAAAATAATCACTATTCACCTAGAACAAGCAAACAATAATTAAGAAATAAAGAATACAAAATAAACAAAAATAACAAAATTGCTGGTGAAAAGGTACAGAACTCAGATATGGAGTTATACACTGGAGCAATTTTACAATAAATGCTTTAATTGCAATTGGTAGGTAAGTTTGACCTACTGACAATATTACCAAAAAAAGCCCATCAAAAAAATAACATTCCGAAGGAATTGTTACAATTCAGAATTCGGAATTATGCAGTGTACCTACAGACAAATTCTACATGCATTGGTTATAGTGAGAGTCGCTAACAAAGGTGAATAAGTAATTTAAATAATTAATAATGTTAACATTATTAATTCTATTAACAGCGGGATTGATTGATTGACATTGGAGGTTAAAGATGCCAAGTGTTTTCCATTTTTTTTATTAGCGATGTTAAATAATGATTATTTGAGTGTGTATGTAAATACTGTATTACTTGAGATATGGATGGTTTGTTGTATTTGGCCCGTAGACGCACTTTTTATATAAGTATTATAGAGGAAGGTCAACGAGCATGTAGGTTACCTGAAGAGTAATCACCACCGCCCATGAACACCAGCAATTCAAGAGGAGTGGTCGGTCTATTGCCGGCCAATTAGGGAAATGAAGCTCTTTTCTTGAAGCAACCTGTCATAACTGGTTGGAAATACCGACGAAGGGAGTTCGTTCCACATTTCACTGTACGAGGCAAAATGTGCCTAGTGAAACGCACGGTGGAAGAGCACCATTCATCAAGGTGATGGGGATGGAACCTGGCTTTACGACGAGTAATTCTATGGTAGAACTCAGCAGCCGGTAAAAGTCCGAATAATTCTTCAGAACACTCCCCGTTATAAAGCCTATATAGTACGCAAAGTAAACTGATATGAGCTGACGACTGAAGTGAATATTTCAATGTTGGAGTTAAATTGTACTTCGACTACTCTAGGTCGCCATAAAATTATTATCAAAATAGAATTTAACATGGAGTTTATATGGCCCACCTGTTACATGACGTCACAGTGTATATCGGATCTCTCTGTCTAATCAGTCTAATCACTGTATAATTAACAGTTTAAAATGCTTGTATCATCCGTAGTTCTTGGCCAATTTCAATTTGGTGATCTTTTCTACGGTGTTTTCATATTTTGTTGAGAAATGTGTTTTTAAAAAATCCATGCATATTCCCTATTCCATCAGCGTATTATAATGTAATGTGATAAGTAATAAATGATTTAAATGATAATTTGAGTATCGTGGCGGGTGGTAGGACCCTGTGCAGGGTCCGTCCGGATCGCTACCACCATCTTATCCATTAACCTACCGCCAAACAGCAGTGTTCGCATTGTTGTGTTCCGGTTTGGGGATAAGACAGCCGGTGTAATGACTAGCATAGAGGCATTCCATCTTAGTCCTCAGGGTTGGCAAAGCATTTACAGTCTTATGCTAATGTCTATGGGTCACAGTTTCCACTTACCATCAGGTGGCCTGTGTGCTCGGTTGCCTTCTCTATGCCATAAAAAAATTAAAAAAAATCGTTTAACTCTTCAGGTGGCAGGGTTCATATAACCTCAATTTCGACCAACTACCTCCAGAAAGCGATTGTAATAGCGGTCAGATATTCCGCTGTAAGGAGACAGTTCGGCCCGGCGAATGCTACTGAGGAAACTCCAGTGTTACTGTATCAACAACAGGTATATATTATTAAGCCAGTCATTGCTTATTATTGTCTTGAACATATTTGTTTTTTTTTTGTTATGTATGCTATCTGCTATGCTGTGTGATTATTTTTAATAAAATAAATAAAAGCATGGCTGAACGAAACGAAAAGATTTTAATTAATTTGATGCCACTTGACTGATCCGTCGTATAAATATTTTATTGTTCATTACAGCAAATCCGTTTGCTCCCGTACTTGGCGGCGACCTACGCTATGAGGATATTCTGCAACTGGTTCGGCTCCGCGCACGTGACGATGACGATCAACAACATGTTGGGTAAGACAGGTGCCCACACGATGGTGCGTCGTCGCCGCTGCGTTGTTCTTGATTTAAACGAAATCACAGCGTTGCAACTAAACAAAACACTGTATTCCGTATCATCATCATCATCATGTCAGCCGAAAGACGTCCACTGCTGGACATAGGCCTCCCCCAAGGCTTTCCACTCAGACCGGTCTTGTGCTTTTCGCATCCACCGCGGTCCCGCGATCCTGACGACCTAGTCCTCCGTATTCCTAGCCAGCCTACACTACCTAGTATTCCGTATAGTCGGTTTCAATTGAAATGGGCAAAGATGTAAACAAACATTTTTTTCATTATTACTTCATAATCGCGTACTATTGAAGATCATGTGTGGTTTTATTAATGTTTTATATACTTAATTATCACTTTCATATTAAGTGTAAGATTGAATAACTTTACAGTAAAAACACTCTCGATGAAAATTTTCTGGTTATGTGTCAAACGGCACTGACAATTTCAACTGCAACCGACTATAGTTCAGGCTTTTTGTGGTACATTGCATCGTTGCAATATCTCCCCTCTCAATAATGTTAAAATAACTTCAATGGATGCTACAAGCGTGCGGGTTGTCGACGAATAAAACAGAGCATTTTTACAGTGACATATCTAATAAAAACATGTTACAAAATTATTTGACAGATTAACAGCCAAGTCTAGTGCTGGACTGCTGTCGTTGGAGAATGTCTGTACTACGAATACCTGTCTCAGACGTGTCTTGTCGATTGGGGCGTTCGATAAAACCATTTAGTTTTACCATTTAGATGCATAGAAATTTTCAACGGCAGCTTATAATTTTTCTTCAGCTCCAGATTTTAAATTTATATCTCCAAGAAATATTTTCATGATTTTCATAATATCTACAACATATTTAAAATTTATAATAATGGCACTTGGCTTAAGGGGAGCCGTGTGCCGTGTGGTTGCCGGCTTAGAATAGTGCCGCTCCATGCCTTCCCATGGAAGTCGTAAGAGGCGACTAAGGGATTGGCTTGTAGTATTGTTAGGCGATGGGCTTGCAACCTGTCACTAATATACACTGGTAAACATCTTGGCCTGTTTGTGCAAAATGTGGTTATAGAATTAACAACAAGTTGTTAGAGTTGTTGGTAATTCTGCAGCTCTGCCTACCCCACTCTGGGATGAACGCGTGACGGTATGTATGTATGTATGCATTCTATATGAAAATATTCAATTACACTATTGTTTTTATTTCTTCATTGTTTTCTATGCATTTTATGTAACATAACATTATATTAGTAATTTTTGTCTAGTATCCAAGCCTGGTGATTAGTTGAAATAGTTCAATTTGTGTAAAAAAATCCCCATAAATATCTATTGATTGATTGTAGGTGTGGATGACAACGCAGCGGCGCGTGGCATAGAGATGCACGCTCTGTCTTCTGCCGTGAAGCCTGTCTGTGGGTGGACGGCGCGCGACGGCATCCAGAACTGCCGCGAGTGCTGCGGCGGACACGGATACTTGAAGGGTAAGATATTGTAGGAATTGGTGCTAATAGAGAGATCTCTCTCCAGGCGCGGTGTTATGCCTTGGGGCCGAAGTGTGAAGATATTGTTTTTAGGGTTCCGTACCAAAATGGGGTATTTTATGAAATGACGCAATCTGTCGATTTCAAAACTATTTATTTTATAGTTTTCTGTGACGTATCAACAAGTAATTTATATGCGAAAATTGTACAAAAAATGACCGGCAACCCTTATCTATATCTAAATAATCCTGACGTATACATAAATATTTATATTTTATAGGAAAAATATAATGAAGTGTTAATTATTTACAGTTTTTGAGAAATATCAAAAATACTTTGAAAATAAGTTTAAAATTTTGGCTAGTCAAAATGGACCTTATTACATAGCATATAAAGTTCATAACAAAATGAGTATTTTGTTCTGCCGTTACCGTGCGTTACCTTAAATACGGAATTATCGGTGCGGAGTCCGACTGGCACTTGACGTTTTTTTTTAATGACATTTGGTTTTGGTATGGTTACCATAACTGCTTCACACTCGCTTTGGGTGGTGTGCTCCAGTGGAGGGGGGCACAACCAACACTGCGTTTTATGGTGAGATACAATAAAAATGACAGAAAATATCAATTAATTTTTCAGCTGCTGGGATAGGTGACCTTCGCAACGACAACGACGCAAACTGCACATATGAAGGCGAGAACAGCATGCTCCTGCAGCAGACCAGCAACTGGCTCCTCAACGTCTGGAGCAAGAGGAACCAGCCAGGGTTCGCTGACACCCCGTTTGGGTCCATCGAGTTCTTAAACGGAGCCCAAGCTTTACTGGCTGAGAAGTGTCAATGGAACAGTGTGAAGGAGATGGTTCAACCTGGCAGTAAGTTTATGTCAAATATTATTTAGATGTAGAGCGCGAGTCTATCATGGAGCAGACGAAATTACAACGGTTAATAGTTTTTTCATCACACTTGCTCGTAAATGGTGTTATTCCATGCCTGTATACAGAAGGACAATGGCCTAAATTGTTCCCGCGGGAATTATGGCGAGTTTGTCATCCCTAGGGAGTAATGACTTTCTTTTTAAAATTTGCAACTCTTTCGTACATCATTTCTGACTAAGGAGGTTTAATTATCAGCCAAAAATTAAATCGGTTTCTAATTTCATCTTTAAAAATTAGCTTTAGACTAACTTACATTACACAAAACCTATACGCTTCATTAAACTTCATTATTCTTATACCTATTTCAAGTTTATATCAACATTTATCATTAATTTTAGTAATTATACATTTTTATCAAATTGGCTAAATCTGGCTCGAATCCAGGTCGAAACTAAACGCAGTTATTATCTGTGGTAGAGGTCACAAAAAAAATATCGTTTCCATTTACGTTCCCGTTCGTCAAAAGTTATTTCTTTATATTTTGCAGAGTTAAAGTGTTATCTCTTTGTTTTTTTTCCTCGCAAATGTGATGAAAACCATTGTGTGTATCACAGGCAGTAAGGGGATTACTAACTCGAGTCATTAAAAGCCCTCCGCCTTCGGCGTCGGGCTTCTAACACTCTCGTTAGTAATTCCCTTCATACTACCCTTGATGCACAATGTACTATTTTGGCATTTAATGATTAACCTAGAAGTCGCAATAACATCCATACAATAGTGCAGGGCCTCTGTTCAACACGTAAAAATCATATCGTGTTTGATCTGTTATCGTACTGTCACCGTTTTGACAGCTCTTATTCACTTGACAGTAATGGCGACTGACGTCAGAACAATACCATAACAGATCAAAGACGATATGTTTTTACCGTCGGGAAGAGAGGCCGAGGTTTTCTTCAAAGAAAAATGTTTATCATAATCTACTTACGCATACCAAATTCCAGGTGAATCTGAGTAAGTATACAATTTCTGGCCAGATTATTTCTTAAGTAACATGTCAAAATTCCAAATATTTATTCAGTAAATTGGCCAAATTATGTGTGTAGATAAAGTGAAGGGTCCACGGAAAGAACATGTCTAGTCACATTAGTAACTTTTTGAGATATCGCGATTTGAAAGTTGGGAACCATGTCATTTTGTACGTAATTTTCGTGTAGAGGTTTTTTTAAGAGAGAAAAAAAACAAGTTGTTTGAATATTTATATCTGAAACTAAGTAGTAGGTAATAGTTCATTTTGTCCTCTACATATCGAAATCCAGAACTCATTTTCAAAAAAAAGTGACTAGACATGTTCTTTCCGTGGACCCTTCAAGTGATGTAAGCAACTATACATAATTAAGCCTCAAAACACTCGTGTGATCTTATTACGAAATGAGCCAAACACGTGTTTTAAGGACACTCATTCATAATGAGTCTTATTATGTATCTGTTACATAAAATGCTATTATTTCACAGACGTAGTCCACATGTATAAGTGGCTAACAACGTACACTCTGAAAATTACGGCTGACAAAGTGGCGGAATTAAAAAGCCGCGGCAAAGACAACTATGAGGCCAAGAACGACTCACAGTCGTACAATGCCGTCGCATTGTCTGTGGTCTATGGCGAGGTAAGAGTCTATATTATTACAGTATATATTTTGTTACCCAAAACAGTTCTCCAAAGAACGATAAAAGAAATAGATTGTTATATTTTTCTTTTAAAATTCAGCTGTATATGCTAATGCTAATGCTAACTAATTCCAAACTGGACGGTTGCTACGAAGCACTTAATTCGAAATTTCGGGTGACCTAGCCTTTCACTCGTTAGCCGTGATTAAATCGAAAATATAATGAACTGTGTTCTCAGAATTTCATCGTGAACCACTTCTACAAGAGTGCGATGCAGTTCGAAGACAACGCATGCAAAGCCGTGCTGCTGAAGCTAGTCTCGCTGTACGGAGCGTTCTTACTCGAGAAGCATATGGCGACCTTGTATATTGTAAGTTTTTTTCATTCAAACTTAATTAGAAAGAAGAAGAAACATCTGGTCAAATGTGAATCGGACTCGCACACCGCGGGTTCCCTTCCGACCGCCGCACTCTAGGTATTAAAATAGCGTGAGCCCCACGCAGTGTGAGTTGTAACTGCGGATAGTTTTTGATCCTGACACACAAATATATTTCACAGGGTGGGTTCTTCTCCAAAGAGCAAGGCCTGTTGCTCCGTGAAGGCGTGCTGTCTCTGTGCGCCGAGATATGCCCCGAGGCTGTGTCGCTGGTGGACACGCTGGCCCCGCCCGACTGGTGCCTCCACTCCGTGTTGGGGCAGTCCGACGGAGAGGTCAGTTCCAATGCTATCATTATCCAGTGTGCTCCCTAAAGGCGTGCTGTCTCTATGGCCCTTTTTATTTCGGTTTAAAGAATTTTTATTATCATCTCAAAGAAATTTTTACATTTCACTCATTGAGATCTTATTAAAATTAAGTATAACAGCTTTTCTCCAGTGAGCACTTGTGCTACATATGGTAATATAAAAGTTAAAACTACGTTAACATAACAGATTTGAGATTAAAAATAAAACAAAACATGCATAAATTTAAAATAAAACGGGTAGAAGCAAAATACAATTGATTGCTGCGGTACGCAGACTTGGAATGCGAGCAGGGCCGTAATTAGGTGATTGGAATATTTTCTAATACGTGAATTTTAAGTTTTTTCTTAAAACTATGGAAGGAGATGGCTTCTTTAATTGTTTTAGGTAAATTATTGTAGATACGTGCTCCTTCATACTTTATATTTTTATTCCCAAATGTTTTTGTACGTGGCGGAGGTAAATAAAGGTTGTCAGCATTACGAAGTATTCGTTTTCCTTTTTCTCTATTTGTAGAAAATTGTATTTGAGTGTGTAGGTCTTTTTTAAGAATTCTTCTAATAAGTAAGCAATTATTATATGTGTAGGTACAATTGATTTAGACTCATAAGTTTCGTTTCCAAATAAACTCGATTAGTCGGAGTAAGAAAGTCGTAGTGAAAAAGTAGTTTGATTATTATGTTTTGGGTGGTTTGAAGATGTTTTAAATTTGATTTAGCGGCATTTTACAACTTAGTCGGCGTAATTTTAATGGATTAGTACCTATGCCAAATGAAATCTTTGTCTAAGAGTCTCATGAGTTAAACTGCGGACAGACGGACACACCGAAACTATAAGGGTTCATTGTTTGATACGGAATCCTAAAAACCATGAATCGGTTCATCCGTTTGGCACATACGATACCACTGACAGATATACACACGTTAAACTTATAACTTTCTTCTGAGGGGCTGTTGCCTAACGTACTCGTAATAGCAATCGTTTTCTTTTTGAAAATCGAAGGCTTGTCTGCATACAAAATGAAAACAGAGAGCGTTAGGCTGTTAGCTGTTGCCGTTGGGGGATAAAAAAACACGCAAATTAAAAATTTATATATTATTCCGATTTCAGGCTTACAAACACCTCCAGGACAGTATAATGACGTATCCGGGATCCATGACGAGGCCGGAATGGTGGAGAGATGTCGTCCACTGGGACACATACGTGCCAGCCAAGCTGTAAACTGCCATATAACTGGTTAATTGATAAAAAACCCCGAAATAATGGCGACCCCTTTCAGAGCTGACTTTGAACGACTCAACCGATTTTAATGAAAACGATCAAACTAGCTTTTAAAATTTTGTTGTACAATAAAACCTCAGTCAATGCTGCAGGAGTTGGTTTTTAAGGATTGCTTTTTGTTGTTATCTATGTAAGTAAACTGTGCTCAATTAAATAATACATATTATGTATAATATCACCTATATAAAATTGATAATAGAGTCTATATTATACAGTAAAACGACTTCAAATATAATGTATCGAATCACACAAGAAATAATTTTTAGACAGACTTGTTACGTCCTGAGAGCCTTAAAAAACAGATACAAAATTGATAATTTTGTTTTGTGTTTTTGAGTTCGTTAACGCATTTATTGAGTTCGTCAAACAAATCCAATCATTCATATTGTTATGTATAAAAAATACCTAGTTTCTTTTTTCAAACTAGTTAGTAAGAAAATATTTCTGTTTATGTAGAATTAATAAAAAATAAAAATAAATATTGTTATTGTTTACCATTTTCTAAACAGTTCACATGTTTTAACTTTAAATACTCAAATGAATAATAACTATGTATGTACATTTAAAATAAATATGGTCAGACCGCTAGACTTATTGTGATAAATTGTGATCAAATATTTTTTCAAACAATGTTTTATTCAATATAAGGGATATCTGTACAAGTTTACGTATTTAAGTTATACTATTTATTTTTATACAAGGTTGATGGTAATAAATAATTTTTCATCACACTTGCTCGTAAATGGTGTTATTCCATGCCTGTATACAGAAGGACAATGGCCTAAATTGTTCCCGCGGGAATTATGGCGAGTTTGTCATCCCTAGGGAGTAATGACTTTCTTTTAAAAATTTGCAACTCTTTCGTACATAATTTCTGACTAAGGAGGTTTAATTTTCAGCCAAAAATTAAATCGGTTTCTAATTTCATCTTTAAAAATTAGCTATAGACTAACTTACATTACACAAAACCTATATGCTTCATTAAACTTCATTATTTTTATACCTATTTCAAGTTTATATCAACATTTATCATTAATTTTAGTAATTATACATTTTTATCAAATTGGCTAAATCTGGCTCGAATCCAGGTCGAAACTAAACGCAGTATCTATGGTCACAAAAAAAATATCGTTTCCATTTACGTTCCCGTCCGTCAAAAGTTATTTCTTTATATTTTGCAGAGTTAAAGTGTTTTCTCTTTGTTTTTTTCCTCGCAAATGTGATGAAAACCATTGTGTGTATCACAGGCAGTAAGGGGATTACTAACTCGAGTCATTAAAAGCCCTCCGCCTTCGGCGTCGGGCTTCTAACACTCTCGTTAGTAATTCCCTTCATACTACCCTTGATGCACAATGTACTATATTGTTTGTATTAAACTGTTTTTTTTTTCTCAAAGTCAGTATTTATTTGTCGAGTACAAACATTTTTTTTGTCAAAATATATAAGTGACAATCTTTTGTTACAGATTTTTTTTTTTTCAATATCAATATCTGCTTATAAAGTCAAAACAATGTGGCTCTCGGTTAGGAATATCGCAGATCCTGTCGCCACCTTCCGATTCCATCATCAGATCAGCTCTTAGACACTTTAATGCATTGCCACTGGGTTTACAACATGTGTTCCAAATTTCAGCCCATTCCATTAACAGGAACCGGTTAAAATTTTACTCAGAAAGTTAAATTTAAAATCGTGTGTGTTTTAAAAGTTGTGGCTAAGCTGCGGTTCTTTGTTCTCTAGTTACAGTAAAGCTCCTCTTTACCTTGTAAGAATACTTACATTTACTGGACTTGTATCTTATTAAAATTTCATGAATCTAATTTGTGAACAATCCGGTTGGTAATTGAATCTGCATACTAAATAAGTCCTGTCAATCGGCTACAGTTGTAGGAAGGTTGCTCGTCAAGCTTGAGTTTCTTCAGTCAGTTGGTTGGTTGTAATGTGGAAATGCGTCGTTTTCTGCGCTTTAGCAATTTTAGGGTAAGGTTATTTGTTTTAAATTTCTCGTGCGACACGGTACAGGCAAAGACTTAACTTTGGGTCCCATCTTAGGTCTATTCTACAGCAATAAGGATGAGTTTCCTATAAGTTACAAATGAGTTGGCATGAAATTGACAACTTCAGCAATATATTACAAATTAACTTTCGTGATCGTACATAAATAAATCCCTAGACTTCTCTTCTATCCTCGGATAATCAACCTTTAGAAAATGAGATCAGTGCGGATTCCACTTTAGACACATTGTGGAATCCTGCAAGTTTTACGTACCTTGTGTAACAATATCGAATCTGCGATGCTAGACGGGGCTAAACGCTAGCGTATGCGTATTCGATGGGAACTTGTTTAGCCCCACTGAACTGGACTCTATTGTTCAAGGCATTAGAGCTTCATCAGATATTTTAGAGTTCATTTTATGCTCTACTATTATCTGTGATTGCCTGCGACTTTGTTCGCGTAGAAGCCGTTTATCACTCTACCCTCGGGAACCGTACATTTTTCTGAGTCCATCTGTGTCCAATTTTATCCAGATACGTGTAACCATTCTGACGCAAATGAGTAAAAACATCAAAACTTTCGCATTTATAACATTAGTAAGATTTTCTTGAATGTGGACTTAAGGTCTTATTGTAGCACGTCCTCGGCAACATCCGCCATCCTCAAAGAGCTGGAAGATAACAAGGACCTGGAGTCCGTTCTCATCGACTTGCTGAACGGATTGTCCCGTCGGCGCGACGCCACATGCGTGGCGTTCATATGTGACGCGGTCTACTTGAACGTGTTCGAAGGGGCGCTCTTTAAAAGGACCAAGGATGTCTCTTTGGTTATGGTAAATTATAAAAGTTTGGCAACATATGAAGGAACAGCTGTTCTGCCTTCATAAGCCAAAAGGCTATATCAAATCAAATACAACCCTCTTTCGTTAGTAATAAGGTTGCACTTTTCACAGGAGTTTTGTCAGAGATAGCGCCATTTGTCTTGGTTGGGTTCCAAGCAGACGTCACTCTCGTACTTATATTACGATAACCCTTATTACTTTGCAGACAGTAGTAGAAGAATATGAAGACCTATTGTCACCTAACTTCTTCACGCTGGAGTCATTACGGCAAGCGAGGAAAGACGGGTGCAATGTCTATGTCATTTTACTAGCAAATGGTTTTCAAGCAGCTCGGTTGTTACGGTTTGGAGACAGGTATGATGGACTTTGTTTGAAATTAACTTTTTAGATTTGAATTAGGTAGGTTTGGTTCTCTTAGCAATCTAGATTTTTTTTGATTGTTTTCTATATCGCTTGTCTTACTCTTGCTTTGCCAAAAAAAAATAAGACACGATGTGGCCATAAGTATATACACGAGTAGATTCACTTTGAATCAGGGATATAACCTTACATTATTTCAATATTTTACTATGTCCTACCTACGGTGTCACAGTGATATAACAAAACAATTGGTTTGTCATTTTTTTTATGACTTGACACAGTTCTTAGTGGGTCAGGGTTCCATTAGGCTGATAATACCTTTGCTATCACAACGCATCCCTTGCCATTTTTGATGTATGTAGAAAGTACCTCGTATCACAACATTATAAACTTATCATCAGGCATCGAATCCTGGATACCAGAGCCAAGTTCATAATGCTCCACGACATCAGGCTGTTCCATAGCGAGCTGCACTTCATCTGGAAACGCATCGTCAACGTGGTCTTCCTGCGGTACCACAATACCGCCCGAGGGGCAGCCAAGACCAAGGCCTGGTTCGACTTGTCCACTGTACCATTCCCGAACCCGATTAAAAAGATTTTCGTGTCGCGAAGAGTGGATATTTGGAGGAATGGGAGGTTCCATTACAACAGGTGACATTAATTGTTTATTAGAACTTCGGTTCGCTTTTTAGAAAACTCCATCGGTTCTCTGCTCATGTGATGGCCATTTAAAAAGCACCGGCAAAGTGGAAGTGAACATTTATTCTCGTGGATTATCTAGCTCCTGAGTTCCCACGAAAACGGTGCCCTTGGAATTGCATTGTCAATCAACTGAGGTCAATTACCTACAACGTTCATTCTGTGCCAGTAGCAAGTAGCAAAGACTGATTGCAGCTCTCACCAAATCCCTAAAATCCCTTAAGACCTCGACGTCACACTCGGAGCTGGCTGAAAATCAGCGCTGCAGGTGTTTAACACCTCAGCATTATGCTGAGCCAGTGTCCGATCCACTGCCGGGAAGACACACTCACTACTTGTTTATTGTTGTTACTGTTTTCAATTATTTATTTTTCTGTGTGTCTTGTGTGTGTAGTGAATAAATGTATTTTTCTTTTATTTTCTTTTTTTTCTTTTACGTATGTACGGCCACATTTGAAATCCTATACAATGTATTATAGGATTTCACTTAACGCTATCTGTATGTTCTCCCGTAATGTACCTTATAACCATGTGGCTTTAGGCCGCTATTTGCAGATAAAACGAAGAATTTAAACGGCGAAGTCCTAAACGTTGTCTATTTGGACCATGTTCCTTCTGTTGTCGTGACGAAGAACAGCAATACGACTAAAATAGGAGGCGTAGAGATTGAAGTAAGTAGAATTTCAAACCAGGAACCTTTGCTTTTGCAAAGATATAGGATTGAATTTGTCAATGGAATTTGATCGTTATTTCCTATTCACCACTCACTCTCAATTAAAAATATAACGTACCAACACTACTAGTGTAACTAGAGGTCTAAGTTAACCGTTATACTGCTTTAAAGTCAGGTATATTTTCACAGATCCTCCACACTGTAGCCGAAAAGATGAACTTCAAACCGAATCTCTACCAGTCGATCAACGCGGAGGTCCAGAAGTGGGGTCAGAAGCAAGCCAATGGGTCTTTCTCAGGTAGGATAGGGATTCCAGAAGGGGGGTGAAAGGGCGGCGGGCTTCAGAATTATGAGTATTTTCGATTTTGAACCACAATTATGGCTTTCCATTGATATGTCACGCATATACTGACAAGTCGGGTCAATTGTTTAGGTACACATGACTGTTTTTAACTCTGCGGGCCAGCTGTCTTGATAAATCGGTCTATGCGAATGTATTTAGACGTTTTGATGGTTCGGCTGGGGGGTTATCATGACATAGCTATGCAGATCAGTTTAAGTTGAGAGAAAAGGACCGAGATATATTATGGCAATAGCTCTGTTTTTCACGCTCGCCGTAAAATTAACGGCATAGCCATATTAACGTACCTAGATAACTTAGGTAAAAGAAACAAGTGAAGAATGCTTTGGTTATAGCAATGTAAACATTCTGTCGTCTTCTCTTGCCCTCACTTATACACGGTCTCCTGACCCATCAAACTCAGTCAAACTAGCTACAAAGTGCAACCAATCCTCAGGCCTGATAGGAGAAATGGTATCTGGCAGCGCCGATGTGGCACTTGGTAATCTCCAGTACACCCCTTACCACCTGGAGCTGATGGACTTGAGTATCCCGTATACGTCACAATGCTGGACTTTCCTCACGCCTGAAGCTCTGACTGACAACTCCTGGAAGACGCTGATACTGCCTTTCAAGTAAGCCAAAGTGTGAGATGTTAGGTATTTAGCTCAACGAAACTGTTAAGCACTTTAGAGCGTTGTTATAGTAAACTTCAAACAGAACATTCAATAACACACACGATAACGACAATGACATTCACATATGAAAAGGTTCTAAGTAACGTAAACGCTGCAAGAAACACGTTTTGTCATTGAATTTGTTTTCTGCGATAAGGTTCGGTGGACAGTGATGTTCCGAAGGTAGCAACAGAATCTTCGCTCTACACAATGTAGATCCAAAGAGTTTGGACTGACGTTAAGATATATCGTTCTCGATAGGCAGCTAGCTACCTATTAACTGTAAAAAAAAACCTACCTACAAGAAGAGTCGGCAGATAAATATTGTCAAAAAAAAAACATTTTGGATAAAATAGGCTTACTTTTTAGTACCTATGGTTTATCTGTGTACCTTACCTACCTATTTATTCTCTCTCTTTCGGCAACTTCTTCATGTAGAAATGTCTGCTTTAGCTAAGAAAAGACCTTGAAATGCAAGCCTGGTCCATGTAAAATAAACTGTTTTTCGTATGCCTAAGTTAAAACCAAGACAAACCTTTCAGGCTGTACATGTGGATAACCGTACTCCTGGTTTTGCTAATCACCGGTGCCATTTTCTACGGCCTTGCAAAGTACTACACGAACCTCTTGCAATACCAGAGCGATCAAAGAGTTGGCTCCATTACCGATAAGGAGGAAGACTATTACGGTAACAAAATTTCCTTTAAGTATTTAAAAAAACCGGCCAATTCTTATAGGTATTTTTGTAATCAACAAGCCATAAACTATAATATTTTGTATATTTTTCAAAATTTTAGACTCGGTAGTTTCGTATTCTATCATCAATTAAATCTAAACAAATTTTTTTACAATAATAACAAAACGGGCCCTTTCATTTCAAAACTTTCTTTTTAATTTCCTAATTTCTCCCCGGCAATGTTTTTTTTTAATTGTTTTGCTTTGTGTTTGGGTCATCAATTTACATATGTGTGCCAATCAACTCAATCGGTCCCGTAGTTTCGGAGCAACTTGGCTGTGACAGACAGACGCACGAGTGACCCTATAAGGACCCTATAAGGACCCTATAAGGGCACCATTTTTCATTTTTTGTACGGAACCCTAAAAACATCAAATTAACGGGCGTTTGAATGATAATTCTTAAATCAGACGTACTTGGAAGCTAAACAAGCCAATGTGGCACATAAGGTTTTATAGGGCTGTAGGTTTTACACGCGATCCGTTTTCATTGAACTCGTTTATCGTTTTTCCCTAGAAAATTGTTTTTTTTTAGAATAAAGAGTACCTACCCCTTGAGCCTTTTCGGGAGTCAAGCTATCTCCAATTCCAAATTTTGTTGAAATCGGTTCAACGGTTTAGCCGAGAAACAAACAGACAAACTGCTTTCGGCTAGTTTATATTAAGCACCTAGGTAAGTAGAGCGAATTTAAAAGTTATCTAACAGCCGCAAGAGTCAGCTAATGAGTAGGTTAGGTATGTTGTATAAGTCGAGTCGAGTCTTAAGAGACGATTTTTCATACTAGGTGTATATTTCCGTTAAGCTTATATTTCTCTTTATAAGTATTTATATGGTTGTCTGGCACCCACAGAACAAGCCTCGAGGTTAGTTTGGGACTATGTTAATTGGTGTGACATTGTCCCCTGATATTTATTTATTTTTATTCCATACACAAGTTTGAAAAAGAAAGAGTTGAGCAAATCTCTAAAATGACTGATTACGGCGGTTAGTCTAGAAGTTATTACCTATTCGCATGCCAGGAGCACACTGTACAGGTAATAAAAGGCACAGGGATTTTTAAGTTCTCAAAGTCTTGAGGTCACTATCACCATAAAATGTGCACTGAACACACACCGTCATATTTAATAATAAGCTCACACACTCATATTTGCAGGCGAGAAACCAGTCGGAATGTACCTGTTTGGCGAATTCATTAACAGCATCCTGTACACCTACGGAATGTTGCTTGTTGTGTCTCTACCGAAGCTGCCTACAGGCTGGGCTATACGGCTACTAACAGGATGGTACTGGCTTTACTGCATACTACTAGTAGTCTCCTACAGAGCTAGCATGACGGCAATACTAGCTAACCCAGCACCTAGAGTCACCATTGACACTTTAAAAGAACTCGTCGACAGCAAGATCACTTGCGGCGGTTGGGGAGCAGAAACAAAGCATTTCTTTGAGCAGTCGCTGGATGAAGTTGTGCAAAAAATTGGAGAGAGATTTGAAATTATTGACGACCCTAATGAGGCTGCTACTAAGGTCGCTCAGGGAATCTATGCGTATTATGAGAATGCGTATTATTTAAAGTATTTAAGTGTCAAGAGAAAAAATTTTGATGTTGACATGGAAGTGAAGAATTCCACAAATTCAAGTGCTGTACCATTTAAGGCAGATTCAGAGAGAAACTTGCACATAATGACCGATTGTGTTGTTAATGTACCTATATCTATAGGTTTTCATAAGAATTCTCCTCTGAAACCTTTAGCGGATATCTATATGAGAAGAACCGTAGAAGTAGGATTAGTGGAGAAATGGTTGAATGATGCAATGTATCCTAGCAGAGCACTGGACGTATCCGACAATGAAATAAAAGCTCTCATGAATTTAAAAAAGTTGTACGGTGCTTTTGTAGCTTTAGGTATAGGATACTTTCTTAGCTTGGTTTGTTTAATTTCTGAACTTATTTACTGGAACTGTGTTGTGAAAAAAGATCCAAGATTTGATAAGTATGCAATGGATCTTTACTATATAAAGAAAAAATAGTCATTGATGTAATTCAAATGTATGTATTTTAAAATATCTAAATCTAATAAAATAACATGATTGTCCTAAGTTTTTTTAAGCCTAGTTTTCAGTCACGTTTAAGTCTTCTAGATAAGGTCACCCAAACCAAACATGTAATTAATAAATGCAAATATTACAATAACTTCAATAATTATTTCTGAAACTGTACCCAAATGATGGATATACAATACCATGATTATTTCACAAGGAGATACATTAATTAATTCACATTTTATAATAACAAAAGTATCTTTAAGCCAGTATTAATAAGGTACATTATTTCTAAAATGGCCATTCATATCAGTAACCATCAGTCAATTAAGACCAAAAAGAACCAAATAGACATACAAAATCATATAATACTACTAGTTAATTTATATCTCTACTGTTTTATACAATGTTTACCAGACAATATTTGAAAAAAAAAAAAAAACCTTTATGGCATAGAGTAGGCAAACGAGCACACAGGCCACCTGATGGTAAGTGGAAACTGTGATACATAGACATTTACATTTACAATATTGCAAGCCTAAGACTACAAATGCATTGCCAACCCTGAGGACCAAGATGGAATGCCTCTATGCTAGTCATTACATCGGCCGTCTTATCCCCTAACCGGAACACAACAATGCGAAAACTGCTGTTTGGCGGTACGTTAAATTATACCAAAATAGTAAAAAAAATAGATTTTTTACAAGCAATATTTCTGGTTTATTTGTTATGTGATCTTAGGCCATAGTAGAATGGCAGAAGGCTTTACAGGACAGGGATACAAAAGGCCATTGCCCAGCAGTGGAAACATTTAAATAATAAATATTACAATTAATCAATCACAGTGCCAAAAACATATATTTAAGGGCCAGATTGAGAATAATCTATTTAAAAAATTGTAATTAATTGATAAAGTTTTAACTAATCCTTGGAATTTAATGCTGCTTGTTATGATTTAAATTATCTGGATTAAAAGCTGGAGGAGGGACACCTTCCGGGGCGTTTTCAAGGATCCATGGGTGCTGCAGCACACTAGTCAAAGGCAGCCGGTGCTCTGGAGTAACTACCAGCAATTTCCCCATCAAGTCTTTTGCTTTATCGGAAACATACTCTGGATACTTAATAATAACATATCTAATTTTTAAATAAGTCTGATTTGAGTGCTTAGCATCAAAAGGAGGTAAGCCAACTAACAACTCGTAGCATAGAACACCGAGACTCCAAATATCAACAGCGTAACTGTGAGGCTTGCCTTCAATCATCTCGGGAGACAAGTAATCTAATGTTCCACATAAAGTCATTCTTCGTGATGATGGAGAGTGTACTGACCAGCCGAAATCAGCTATTTTCAGTTCCCAATTGTGTCCTATTAGTATATTCTCCGGTTTGATGTCACGATGAATAACTTTCTTCGCGTGGCAATATATCAATGCTTTTGTCAAGTCTCTAATATAAATGGCTGCAGTTTTTTCGTCGAAACGGCCCCGCTGTTTGAGAAGGGCGTAGAGCGCGCCATGCTTCGCGTATTCCAAAATTAAATATATCCGTTTCTCATCATGGAAGTACCCGTACATTCGCAGTATGTTTGGGTGACGTAGTCGACATTGTATTTCGACTTCGCGACGAACTTGATGTTCAATGTCGGCATCCAGAATCTGGCTCTTGAACAGAACTTTTAGTGCTACTACGTACTGGGATTCTTTCTCGCGCGCTAGATAAACATTACCGAATTTACCTTTACCAAGCGGTCGGCCCAAATCAAAGTCGGTCAAGGCCCAAGAGTTCTTCTTGTCGTGCGTATTTTTCAGCGTAGCATTTGGTTCTTTGATTTCTGTTATGTTCGCTTTAGTACTCGAGTGTAAGGGGCGGCCCACAGGCAAGGCTGGCACCTTAAAGTTGTCACCTGCAGGTTTCTTGTTCTCCATTTTTTCAACAAAGGGGTCCCAAAAAAAGCGTTATATGGATCCCTTTCACCCAGTCATTTCTTGTAGTTCGCCGAGTATTTACACTGAAATGTGTAACCAACAGACTTGTATCTCATGCGTATCACACGAAGTCAAAGTAATTTGAAGATACTTGGCACTAAAATTAGATTCGAATAAATAACGTATTTTGCCGTCTTTAGCGATTTGAATGTCAGTCAAGAGCAGGGGGGGTACACTCAAAACTGACACTTCAACCCGTCGACGACAGCGACACTCGTGGTGTACAGGCACAACTATTAATCGCCGCCATCTTGTACCTCATGCCACTGCCACTGTCATTGTCATTTCATTGTCATATTTGTCATTGTTAAAACTACTCTGCTCTGGCTTTCGGTTTCGGATTTAAATTTAAATACGGATTTCGAGGTTATCTAAGTTGTTTCTGTTATCCATTGTTATTTGTTATTTGTTTCATTCGTTGATTTAGTTTGTTATTGTTATTTTATCGTTATTTCATTGTGTTGTTGTTGTTGATCAGTGTGATTAACATGAGTTTGCGACGAAGAAGATTTTGCGTTTTTCGATGTGAAGCTTTAGGTAAGTTACAAATACTATCGCTAATATTCTAACAAAGCCAGTTAAGGTATGATGTTATTGTTGTATCGTATGGCTTTATTATAAACTAGCTGCCTGTCCCGGTCTCACACGGGTTTTATAAAGCCTAAATTTTCTGTTTCGTAATAGTTTCTTTCATACAAAGTTTGTATTGACAATAAGCAACTAAACAAAAGAATTAGCCAAATAGAAGTAGTACGTACATTTGGCAACTGATTTTTATTTGTATAAATTTGTAGTTCATACAAATACTTATAGAAGCTGAACTTGCTCCTTCCGAGCCTGAAATGTCTTAGATGAAAAGTTGCCATAAAAATCAAAATAAAACATTTTCAGATGAGCAAGGTGTACCTCTTCACCGGTTCCCGCATCCCATTAAGCGCTCAGATTTATTTGCTGCCTGGGTCACAGCTGCTGGCGACAAGCTCAAGGAAAATGATCCTATGCGGATATTCAAAAACAAGCGAATATGTGACCAGCATTTTGATCATTCAACCAAAACTTGTGGAGGTCGTCTAATATGGTCAGCAGTACCAACAATGAATTTGCATTGTAAGTAAAAATTCTACTTATTTCATTTACTAATGCTTTCTCCTTTATTGCCTGCTGTTATGTAGAAGCCATTGGAGTGTGTTGAAACAAAAAAAATGGACCTAAAACAAAGTATTAAAATAAAAATATGGCCAGAGCCTCGCTAACAGACAACTAATGCTCCTCTAGTGATTCAGTCACTTTATACAGATATAGTGAATAATCCTTTCCCATCATTTTATTCGGATAAGTTTGTATTTATCTGTTTTTCTCAATACGCTTCAGTACCCAACAATAAGCCAACTTTTCTGACAAAAAACGATGGGAAAGGATTATTCACTACATCTGTACCTATGAGCAATACGCACACATCAACAACAAAAGTGACGCAAGATAGGCTACATCTTCCTCCTAAAAACATCAAACATCTTTGTAGGTGGAGCCGTGGGCATAGACTAGTCCTTTCTAATATTATAAATGCAACTGAAACTATGCTTGTCTGTTTATCTGTCCTCTTTGCGGTTAAACTGCTAAATGGATTTTAGTGAAATGTGGTATGGAGATATTTTTAGTACCAGGAAGAACATAGCATCATTCCTCTTCTATATTTCTTTTCGCGCAAACCATATTGAAATATTTATATACCCTATGTCACATCGACAATTAAGATGAATCGAATGACACCTCGTATGTTATAATCCGTCAAGCCGTTTAGGCTGCAAAGCGTGCCCAGAAATAGACATACAGACATACAAACACTCGAAAAACATAACCCTCGTTCTGACGCAGTCTGGTAAAAAATAGGAATAATTCCCAGTTGTTGGCACCCCTGTACATTTTACATTACATTACAGGTATACAACAGTCAATGACAAGCGTTGTTGAGATTGACCATAGCTACAGTGGACCCCGAAGAGAACACTTGCAAAGGACTCTGATGGACATCACAAACCAAGTCCTGCCAGGTCCCTCTTCAGAAACTTTTCCAATACCGTCTGGGTCTTTCGCAAGTACTTGCTTGACCGTAAATGAAAAGTACCCTACTCGATCTAAGAGGAAGAACATGAATGCAGGTAGTGTATATATTATTCTATACTTAATAATTTAATAATAATTTAGCCTTTTATTCCAATAAAATCTTAGTGAAACATTGCATTTATAATTAAGATTTAACAATACATTTTTTAACTTCAACATATTTATTTCGTTTCTGAAATAAATTTGCTTTTATTTTTAGTTTCTTTTAGTATGTCTAAACAAGCGAAATATAACCTTATTATAGCATATCGGTGCTGTTTGGCATTCTATGTCTTGGTCAGAATTTGTGCTATACGTTAAAAGTCAAAATAGTTTTAAATAATCAAACAAATCAGGCTATAAAATAAAGGGATAAAAAACAACTTTAAACTGACATGCACAAAGTATAATACCTTTTTTTTTTGTCACTACTAATGCTTTTTCGGGGTTCCGTAGCACAAAAGGAAAAAATGGAATTCTTATAGAATCACTTGTGTGTCTGTTTGTCCGTTTTTCTGTCACAGTCAATTTGCTCCGAAACTACTAGACCAATTGAGTTGGTACACATAATGTAATGTAAGTCGGTGACCAGAACGGATGTGTAATTGTAAATAAATGAAACGCATGGGCTGTGCCCCTTTTTGGGGTAAATGAGAAAATAAAAAAGTTATGCAAACTATATTGTGTGAAATATCAAGTGAAAGCACTTGTTATGAGAATCTTAAATGTACTTTTTATAATTTTAAGATAGATAGTTTTGAAGTTATTTAGGAAAATAGGCGAAAATTGACCATACCATACTTTGCCTCTGAAACTACTAGGGCTAAAATTTACCTATAGATAGCAGAAAAATCTATTTGAAATTTACTGAAACCTCAGTGCACGAGTCAGACTCATACTTGGGTGGTTTTTAGTAATGTGGTGTATCAACTAAGACACTATACTTCTAAACTTTTTTTTTTTTTTCAGAAGAAACTTTTAAATATTTATTAAAAAAGAATGTCGCCAAAAATGCAAGGAAGGAGCGACAGAACCAAAACGAGATAAGGAGACTGCGCCAAAAAGTGAAGATCCAAAAGTTACGTCTTCGGCAACAGCAAAAGGTGGCTACTCAAAGGGATTTTGAGAAACTAGCTCAAAACATGACAGAGTCGGGTAAATTATTTACCAGGATGCAATTTTTTGAAGGGAGAAAGAAGAAAAAAGGACATAGGTTCACTGAAGAAGAAAAAATTTTGTCTCTCAATTTTTAAAAAGAGCCCCAAGTCTTATAAGTTGATGTGTAAGCTCTTTACATTGCCGTCAAAGAAAGTTTTAAAAGCCATGCTTGCTAGGATTAAATTATCGCCAGGAATAAACGAATTAGAATTAGTATTTAAGGAATTAAAGGAGACAGTTTCAAAAATGTTACCTCAAGATCGTCTGTGTACATTGATATTTGACGAAATGTCGATTTCCCCACATATTCAGTACAATGTTTACACAGACGATCTTGTGGGATTTGAAAATTATGGGAATAGCGAAAAAACTGAAAAATTTGCAAATCACGTCTTAGTGTTCATGGTCAAGGGGGTAAAAAAAAACTTTAAACAACCAGTAGCTTATTACTTTTCACAAGCTTTGAAAACAAATAAACTGAAAGAAATTTTAACAAATGTTATTACTAATTTACAAGCTACTGGCTTAAATATAATAGCAACCGTGTGCGACCAAAGTTCGACCAATGTCAGTACAATAAACAGTTTAATCATGGATTCAAAAAAAATATACTTCCAAGAAAACAAACAATGGCGAAATGATATTATTATTATCAACAAAAAAGAAATTATTCCGCTGTATGACACTCCCCACCTAATAAAAGGTGTAAGGAATAATTTAATGAACAAAGAAATGAAATATATTTATAGTGACAGTGTAAAAACGATTAAGTGGGAATATTTTCAGCGGGTCTTTGAAGCTGACCGGTCGCACGGCGAGTTGCGTCTTTTACCAAAATTGACCAATGAGCACATTGACCCCGAAAAAATGAGGAAAATGAGGGTGAAAAATGCTACTCAATTATTGAGTTACAGCATGGCTGTTGCTACTGATTATTTAGTAGCTAGAGGAAGTGTAGCAGAAGAATGTAAGGATTTAATTCCGTTTGTACTTTTAATTGACAAATTATTTGATTCTTTAAATGCTTCAAGTTTTTCTGCGCCTAATGGCAAGATTTACAGAGCTGCGGTGAAAAGAAATTCTCCTCATCACCAGCTATGGCAAGATGCCCTCAAACTTTTAAAATCAACCAAGTTTATAATGAAAAAAAATAATACTCAGGAAATAGAGAAGTCCGTACCAACTATAATTAACTTAATTAAGACAATTGAAGGTTTTAAGGTACTCTGGCAACTGTTGTTTCAAAAGTATTCTTTTGATGCAATGCTTACTCGCAATTTCAACCAGGACCCACTTGAAAACTTCTTTGGAAGTATCCGAAGTTTAGGTGCTCGTAATGTGGCACCTAATTGTATGGGGTTTGAGGGTGCATACAAAACATTATTGTTAAATAATTATAGTAGCAATCATTCAGTTAATTCAAATTGTGAAGAGGACATGAATGATTGTTTACAATCGGTGTCATTTTTTATAAATAATAAAGAAAGTTTACCAGCACCCTCACAATCCCAAAGTATTATAATTGATCAGCCCCTGGAAGCAATTCAAAACAATAAAACTATATCAGATTCAGGGGCTGATCAAAGAGTATATGTATGCGGGTGGGCCCTATCAAAATGTTTGCAAAAAGTTGTGAAAGGTTGCAAAACTTGTAAAAACACGCTACTAGGCAATTCGGAAAATGCAATGTACCGATACATAAGGGCTAAAGAATATAGCAAAAACAAAAAATGGCTTTGCTATCCGTCTGAATGCCTAGTAGCGTGCTTTCAAGAAATACAGGAAACAACGGTTGCGTTTCTGAATAGTGAATGCTATAAAAAATATATAAAAGAAAGGATTAAAGCCTTCATAGACTTATTTACTGATTTTAGTTTTCTAGTTTGTGAAAACCACAATGAAAAAATAAAAGAGTGTTTTGTGGACACGTCCATTAATTTAATAATATTTAGTTGGTGCAGGTCTGTAAACCGAATATTAGAGGGTAAATTAGTGTATGATGGGGAGGATTTCATAAAGAAGTCTGCTCAATTATATTATAACAAGCATAAAACACACAAAAATAAATAATTAACCATGTTGTCGCATGATGTGCTCTAGCTAAAACTTCTGATTAAGACAAAAGATTTAGTTAATGCAGCAATATAGCCATGTAATAATGTCAACAATGTGAACACAAATTAAATTTAATAAATACGAAACTTTTATTAATTAAATTGTTTTTAATCGACACCTGACACAAGTTGACCTGAAAAAATTAAGGTAACTCATGGATTGAGCGTTTATCCATAAAAATATAACAAACATCACAATGACAACGTTACAACAATCTTCCTGATGACAGTCTCCTCTATACAGGTGTAGTCGCTATCTCACAATGTATTATTATATTACTGGGTGTAGTGAATAATGTTTCGCCATCGTAAATAATCGTAAAGTTCGTATTTAACTTGCTTTCTCATTTATCTGAGTACCCGTCGTGAAGTTAATTGAGAAAGCAATTAAATACAAATATTCCTGACAAAATACAATGGTAAAATATTATGCATCACACGCATTTTCAGCTATACAGGGTGGAATAAACGAAGTTAGTCTCCTTTGCGTAGAATTTGCTATTTCCGCTATTTAAGGTAGTTGCCGTCCATGTGACATTCGTTTTTTCCACCATGTATACATATTGTTACTCTGAATTCATCTGTAAACTGTAATTCTATGGAACTTGCTAACTATGTAAACAAACAAAACAATATTATTGAAATTGACATCTAATGTCAATTTTAGTATGGCGGCTTGTTTACATAGTTAGCAAGTTCCATAGAATTACAGTTTACCTACAACACGGTGGTATACATATACGTAGCTATGTATATACGGCATTAGTTACTCCGTACAGCGCTAGATGGCAGCGCTTTCCATAGATGCACTTATTACCACAGAGTAGTTACTCTTTTTCAGCTATATATCCTTACTCTTTGGTCAAGAGGCAGACTTTGTGTTGCCAGGATGGTAAAGATCAACAAATAAGAATAATGACAAAATAAAGCCTTTGAATTTATCTAAATTGATGGTAATATAGAGACGCTAAAATTGTAATAAAGTTATTGTATTAATTATCTATTTCATTACACGTACTGGGCTGCTATTTCAAAAAGAAAATAATCACTAACTTTATTTAAGGGTCCAAATTTAACAAGTTGTTTGGCTTGAGGTATTCAGTGTTAAGCATGTTTTTTTTTTACAGGCTATTTTATATAAGCAAAATAGCATAAAATTCTATTTAAGCAACGTTTTCATCAATAACGTATTTGGTTGTAATTTGATACCATTCCATCAGATAAAGCGTCCTGCAAAACGCGATAAAGATGTGCAATTAGGAAAACACTAATGTTGCCGCTACATCTAAAAAAATTGTTGTGTGTTTTGTCTTCGTCTATTCTCTGTGATATGATTAAAAAAAACAAATTTCTGCCAAGTGCCAGTCAGCTGTTTGTCAAATTATTGTCAAATTTAACATACAATTTATATGGGTGCCAAATAGCATAATTGTATTATTGTTTTTTGTTATTAATTAGTCTGCAAATTGTTTTATGAAACTAATTGATTATTTCGTTGAAACTGTATATTTTATTAACAACTAGTTTTAATTATTCATGCTGTCACTTTAACTGAAGAAAGTGTAAGTATAATCCTGATATTTTTTATGTACTTACCTAGTTTTATCTAGTTCCCTGATAGAATCCTGTTATTATTTTGTATAGGGTAACCATCCATATTAGTAACTAATATTTTTAAAGACAAATAGCATTGATGAAAGATTAAGCCTATAGGTTAGGTTACATTTCGTTGTGCATACTTACAATTAGTGTATGAGTTAGAAATTGATTCCTCAATTACTACATTTCAGATACATAGGTATTCGATATGTCTGACGATGCCGAACAGCAAGTAGAAGAAATAGAAGTGTTAAAATCAATCTATGATGGAGACGAAAACTTCAAGCAAGTGAATTCTAAAACTTACCAGTACAAGGTATGTTAAGTTCAGTTGATATGACTAAAACATGATGTACAGTTAACCAATTTGAATCGTAGGCCACTATTGAACTATGTCAATTTAAATCTTAAAAGACTTCTTAAGCTTTCACTTAATTGGCCAGCAACAGACCAACAACTTATCTTGAGTTGCTGGTGCTTATGGGCGGAGGTGATTATTTCACATCAGGTATCTAATAAAAAAACAACTTTGACAGAGTTCCATTATGGCCAAATCAAATTGGTTGAGTGTACAGTCAAGGAATTTAATATACCACTTTAGACTACCTATGTCAAAGTGATATAATCAATCAAAACATAAGAGACTTCTTATGATTTCCAGTGTCACTTTCACATAGTCCAAAGTGGTATAGGAATTAAATTCCTTGACTGTACATGAAATGCTTAAAATGCATATGTAACTGATGCTTCATTCATTCACAGAAAAAAAAGGCTTTTCAAGACCTCTTGCTCTTCTCTTTCAGAGGTATTTTGTAATATCTAATGACATCTGCATATTTAATTAGTACTATGGGACATTTAGTTGAATATTTAGAATTAGTTACCCGCTATTTCCCCTTTGACCCCTTATGGGATGAATTTCCGAAAATCCCTTCATCATGCGCTCGTAGGATATCCAAGGAATATTCCCTCCAAATTTCGAGTCCCTAGTCCAGCGATGAAGACTGCGTTGATTGATCAGTCAGCTAGTTAGTTTCTTATTTATATTTATTTAGTAAAAGTATAATAAGTAATTTTTGTTGGATATTCTTTAGAAATTAATAATAAATCCTGGTTTCTGGAACATGCATTGACTATGG
The DNA here is from genome assembly GCA_923062465.1 of Acleris sparsana. NCBI lineage: Eukaryota > Metazoa > Arthropoda > Insecta > Lepidoptera > Tortricidae > Acleris > Acleris sparsana. Next base: position 17,740,612 of record OV281290.1, read on the forward strand.
GATTTTTTTTTCAGTATGTTGATGGTGAAAAATCATTTATATTAGAAATATCATGGGGCGAGACTTACCCCACAGATAAACCTAATTTCAATTTAGAAATCTTCTACAATCAGCATTTGTAAGTATATTTGTTTTCATTTTAATTTGAAGTATAAACACATGCACTGCATACAGCCCGTATTACAAACTGGTCAAACCCTTATTCCATCTTAGTCCTCAGGGTTGGCAACACATTTCAAGTGTTAGGATTGCAGTCTAAAGATTATAGTCCTTAGAGTGAAAATGTCTATGGGTCTCAGATCCCACTTACCATTATGTGTACTTGTTTGCCTACAAAAAACCTGTCAAGTACTGGGAGGGAGAGAGATATATGACTATTATAGCTCTATTCCCAAAGGTTGAATGCTTCCAAGCTAGTCATGTCCCTGGTTGTCTTAACCTGCACTGGAACGGAATAAAGCATAAGGGTGCGGCTCCACTGAGGCAGAGACGAGTGGAGGTGTGCGAAGCGGAGCTGTGCCAGTATTAACCAATAAAATCTAAGCTAACGTGCACAAGGCGCGCTCGACGTGACTGCACGCACCTTCTATTGGTTAATATTGGCACAGCTCCGCTCGTCTCTGCCTCAGTAGAACCACACCCTAACAATGCTGTTTGGTGGCAGGTTAAACAGTAAGTTGGTGGTAATAATCCGGATGGACCCTGTACAAGCTCCTCCCACTATGGGTAGAGTCAGAGTCTTAAATATACACATTCCAAGACATCAATGATATGTACATGCTTCTATGACATTGAAAATACACATATATTTGACTTGATAGCTGTATCAATATCATGTCACTTAACTTATAACTAACTATTATACTGCATAATTAATAATTATTATACTGCATTACGAGTATTCCAGACAGAGTATGAGTTTATTGCTTCAAGATATAATTGTTTTTTTAAGGTTACAAGCAGTCAAGGAAAAGATCCTCACGATGGTGAATGAAGAAGCGGATCAATGGCTGGGATGTGCAATGACATATACACTGTTTGAGTGTTTGAAGGAGAAGGTTCCCGAGATCCTGGCGGACCAGGCAGAGGAGGCCGTTGTTGTCAGGGTGGAGAAGTTGGTTATTGAAGATCAAGAGGTAAGAAATGAACATACAACAAATTGGGTGTAATTTTTGTTGTTTTAATTGCTGTCTTTTTGTTTAATAGCTTTTGCCTGCGGCTCCATTTGCGTGGAAGCCGATGTAACTCCATTTTCTTCGGAGTTGTTACATTTTTCAGCACAGGAAGTATACGATACACAAATTAAATTTAGAACGCCCCTGTTTTGTCCCGAGGGATTAGACACTAAGGGCCTAGATGTTAAGTTTACTTCTGTATTTTGACGACGAGTTTAGCCTACTTGGTAGTGAGTAATGACCTAGCTTATAACGCTGTAATGAAATGAAATATATTTATTTAACAAAAACACGTTTTAGTATAAGTAAATCATGCCTTTGGGTCCTGAGCTAGGATTCCCTGTGTCACATGACCCAGCGAGGCAAGAACATTACTTTAATACAATGCCTTCCAAATGCCGTCATAATCTACCTATACAAAAATAATGCGGTGTGTGTGCGTGCGTGCGTGCGTGCGTGCGTGCGTGCGTGCGTGCGTGCGTGCGTGTGTGTGTGTGTGTTAAGGTAATGATGATATAAATAATAAAACGTGGGTGACATTGGCAATATATTAATAGGTAATGAACTCAACTACCTGGGTTCGACTCCCGGTATGAGCAAACATGTGTGGGACAAGCTCGAGTATTGGTATCCTGAGACTTTGATATTTTTTACGTATTTTAGTATATGTTTCTCTACATAAGTATGTTTTATTAAATGTTTACAGTCGAATTCAAATTCAAAGATATGTAATACAACTTTGATCTTAAATCATTTTTTGTGAGATTGTCCCCTACTTATTAACTTTGCAACCAATACAATTTCAATATGATTTGATCAACACACTTTATAAATTTAATTCCAGACTGACACGAAACAACCGGAGAAGAAAGAACAGCTGACGAAAGCGCAGAAGAGACGAGCGTGGGATAAAGCAGAGATGGGTCGAGCAGGAGAGAAACCAAGAGGCTGGGATTGGATGGACATCGTGAAACATCTGTCCCAAGTGCCACACCAACCTGCCACCACCACGTCATGACCTTAGATGGCTCAAGAATAGTTAATTTGAAACGCTTGCAATAATAATTATAATACTGTTATTGTTTTTAAACGGGACAGTGATAACCAGGGCAGAATACAACAGACATAGACTGGATTGAATCCAAACTTATACAATACAAAACACTTTATTGTACACCAATTAAAAACATTACACAGAGAAACAGCACAGGTAAAAATAGCAGGCGGTCTTATCGCTGATTAGCGATCTCTTCCATACAAGCTTAATAAGAAAATAGTGTCAAACATGTGTCAAAATAAAACATTTTACTCATAAATTGGTGAAGACTTCTCGTGAACAATATCATTAAAATAGCAGCAGAGGACCGATCACTGTGGAAATCCTTGGGGAAGGCCTTTGGACAAAGGCCAAGGGGTCTTACGGCTAATGATGATGATGATTATCAGCCGCAATTATAGTTATAAAACGCAACTGACGTGTAAAAGTGCCCGAGCGGCCTACTTACTGTTTTTTTTTTTTTTTTATCAAATACTAGTAAAACATACATTTTTAGGGTTTGGTACCCAAAGGGTACAGGATTAAATAAATATTTAAGTGGGGCTCCCATACAACAAAATGTTTTTTTTGTCGTTCTTTCTCGATGTTAATAGCGGTAAGTGGTGTCTAATGTTGTATAGATAATGATACGGAATCCTTCGTGCGCGAGTACGACTCGCACTTGGCCAGTTTCAATATTCTGCAAAATAAAATGAAACATGACATGTTTATCACGAAAAAACATACTAATACAGAGTATAGTAATCTGTGCTAATACTTTTGTTGCAACAATCGATTGATTGGTTACTCGAGTAAAGTAACACACTAGTGACAGCTGTCAAATTTCAGTCTTGCCACTTGCAAGAGAAAAAATGACACCAAATTTAAATAGTGCACTCTTACTGCGACAACCTTTATAACACGTTGTCACGCCGTTAGGACCCGTTTAAAAATAATAACAGTATGATTTAGGTCGATAGTAATAGAGGAAAAGGATGGCAATATTGTAGGTCTCAATACACATTTAGCATGACTTTCCACGTTGTATTCAAATTTTTGTGCCTTTAGATAATTATAGATTGGTTGTCGTATGCCTCTACTATATTTTCACAATCATATTTTATATTTAGATACCTTACATGTTATCTGCTTAAAATCTGGGGCAAAATGCGACACGATCGTCAAACTACCAATAAGTTGAGCGACCGATGACACACGCATCAACATCTTGGAATCTCTTTCTAACATCGTGTGAAGTAATTCGCTGTAGATTGCCGTTTTTGTCTGTACCGATGTATGTAGACGTGCAGTATAATTAAGCGAAGGATAATACTTGGCGGCGGGTTTTAAATGCGTATTAATATAAAACATAATTGTTTTGGAAGTATATCTTTGTGGTTGTTGCCTGTGAACGAGGGATGGGGACTTTAAATAATTATTATAACTTGTCCGTGGCATACTTAACCGCATTAAGGCTTCCAATTTCACACGCCCTTGCAGTATCCCGGTATAAGCAAGACCAACATTTTCAATGGAGCGATGTGATAAATTCGTCCCGTATCAAAATGTATGTAGATAGTACTACGTCACTCGAAATGTTTTCTCCAATACACGCGTTGCCTGCTTCAAAGTGTATTCAAAGTTGCAGGTTACATACATTTACAACCTGTCGTTAGTTCAACTACTTCATATCTTAATAATTTGAGATGCAAAAGGGAAAACCGTCAGGGATTTGTTTCACATTTACTGATTCTTCTCACTTGACATTGGCGAAATGTTTACGGAACCACCATAATTCCCGCAATAAGTGGAACTGAAAAATCTTGCGAATCTCGGTATTTCGGGATCTAAGTATACCAAGATTGGAAGCCCTGAACCAGAGGGAGTATAGCATTTTCCATCCATTAAATGGTTTAAATAAAGATAAAAAAGGTTAAAGATGTTAATACGTCGAAAATCTATCACACAACAGACCACAGGAGGGCAGGACAAAACTTCCGCGACTCTGGTCTCTCTTTTTATATAGTCTACAGAGACGCACTGAGCTTCAAGCGAGATGTAACTTGTGCTATCCCTATAGGGGGCCTAGTCAAGACGCATAACGCGAAGTTATCGATTTTCGATAATCGATAGGATTGACGTAAGCTGATGATAAATCGCGTCGACCGCTTATGTCAACTCTATACATTTCTAGTCGATAGAAAACAGAAAGGTTAGCAGCGTTTGTATCTTCGCTAAGTCTATTAGTTAGAAGACGTGCCGCAAGAAACTAAAAAGTCAGTAATGTTGCATGATTGGGTCAATGTTCGTACAGTGATAGCTTTACAATGAAGGTTTTACTTGTCGTTGTGACAGTTTTAACTGAAATACTTTCAAGTAATTTCAATAAACAATTGGATCATGTTGCCAATTTCACTTCTAACAGGGCGACAAGCAAGCTTAGTGAAGTAGAGCGAAGTGAAGACGTATTTTATGATAGATGGGAAATGTGTTTAATTTACCTTGAAACTTGTTATGTATTTTATATACCTTTGGCTTTTCTACTGTTACAGTTATGTTTTGTTTTAGTGCGCCGTATGCGCCACACGAAAAACGAACTGCCTACCTATTAATAACTGACATTTAGAAAAAACGTTTTGCCTTTTTAACTGGGATCTTTTTATACTTTTTGTAATATTGAGCTCCTGTAACTAACTTAATGGAATATAATTATTATGATTAGTAATTTGATTGGTTTTATTTGTAAACTAGTGGCTAGGCAGGAATTCCATACATTATGACTTGTACCGTTAAATGGGTTTAAATTGATTAATGGATTAAGGCACTCGTCCCACCGCGAGCGAGTAAGCGATGAACTATCGGCGATTTTCTCGCCCAAGAAACGATCAAAAGATAATCGCTCCCGTGTAAATAAAAGAGAGAGATATACATTTATAGTTCATCGCTGAGCTGCAGGCACTGGTCCCACCGCGAGCGAGTAAGCGATGAACTATAAATGTATATCTCTCTCTTTTATTTACACGGGAGCCCCCTTATATAGCCTATGACACCCGCAAATAACGTGGCTTTACATTTTGTAAAAGAATTTTCTAAATCGGTTCAGTAGATCCAGAGACTATCCCTTACAAGTTCACAAACTTTACCTCTTTATAGTATTATAGAGTCTGTCTAATGAAAGCTGAACCTGGATTTTTCTTGGCTGACGAGTCTGGCAACACTATTTAATATGACGTTTGGACTTTGTTGTTGTTAGAAACTTGTCAATTCGAGATCTAAATTGATAAAAATACGGAGTAATCATGCCGTCGACGATAAGAGGCGGTGTCCGGGAGATTCTGTATACTATTATACAGAAGTACAAAGAAAAACAAGAAGAAAGAAAAGCATTATTGATGCAAAAAATTAATTGTTTAGTTACGGTGACCAAATTTATAGGTTAGTACGGCTTTAGTACGGCATGTTCATTTTGATACTTCTTATTTCTCTATGTGCAATCCTAAGTTTAATTTACCTTTTTCTGTCTATTATACGATGAGATTAAGAAATTAAACGAAATTAAATTCGTTTCAGAAAACCTGGACGTGCACGTTGACAAAAGTGTGCTGGAAAACGTAAAGCAGCTGAAAGAGGTTGAGGAAACTGAGTTAGCCTGCCAGACTCAGACGAAATATTTGGAAGAAGTATCTTCAATGACCGGTAATTACTAAAATTATCATTGTCTTTCCCTATATAATAGGTGTAGGTACCTATTGTCTGTCCCTATATCATGTTGAATCTCTTAGCATTCACAATTTTATTAAATTAATTTAATAGACAGATGATTAATGTAACTGACACTCATAGTTTCAATAAAACAATAAGGAGGTGTTTAGTTAAAAGATATCATAAACATATTATTTGATATGTAGGTATTTTCTGTGTGCGGAGCAAACAGCATTTTGTTGTTTATGAACCAAATGTACACTGTACAGTCGATTTCATAAATATGTGTACACTTTAGTACCTTATCTATTTATTTGATGTCATTTTTGATCGGCCAGATATAAAAGATGTTCGGGTTATATGAGTCTTCCTTGTTCTTAAACCGTTGCGATTAGAACCTCACCGATGCAATTTCATTTCACCTAAACCCAAATGTTTTTAGGGCTGTCGGACTGTACAATGGGGCTGTACTGCGCAACCACACAATGTATTTCTAAATGGTGTTCTGTTTATTTAACACTTTCTTTCTTCTTACAGATATCAGTGTTATCCAAAGTTATCCAAGTTAGAAACCGTGGCTGGATGAGGTCGCTTCATACCAGGAGTGTTAAAGATTCCGTTGTTTTATTAGCCCTCATTAATTATTCTTTTCAAACACATGGTTGAGGAGGCGATGGCTGAGATCAGCGTCATACTCGTGAACGGGTGTTGTCAGTGGGGTCCTGTCTGTTCACGCTTGCAAGAACCTGTTTTCCAGTTAGTTATTTTAGTTATCGTTCCTGACGTAGAGACCTCGTCATGTTGTTCTCCTAGTCACTATTTTTAATTTACTCAATGTTATTGAGCGTACATTTGTAACGACTAAGTTTGTGTTGTTAGAAATAATTATTAATTACTTTACTACCTTGTAATGTTACTTTTAAGAATAATTGTATTTTATGATTGGAAAAAATGATCTGCTGGAGTTTCTTGCGGCGCTTCTTCTCCAAGATATAATTGTCGTTAGATAGAGGTGTAAGGGTGATGAGAATAATGTTACCTCTAATTACTTTATTAAAAAGGTTGAATATAATATTCCTCATCATCATTGTTTTATTATGCTGTGTGCGACACAGACGAAAACCTCTCGTATCAATGAAATCTATCAACAGCACGACTAGCACAAGTTGCTCGTGACTTGTTTGTCGCTCGGATCTCCCTTACTATCTAGTCTGTTACGATAGAGACGCACAGAGCGACAAGCGAGAAAATACAACTTGTGCTACACGTGCAGATCACTATATTTTCATGTCAAATATATTTCGAAAAACCAAATGTGCTCCAGTCACTGTCATCGTATTTTACCTAAAGTGCTTTTCATCAAAATATAGCGCTCGTAATAATATATATGAAAATATAGTACGCGTTTCCTCTTCCTTTGTGCCCACCAAAATAAATAAAATAATAAAAGTATCAATATCGTTTATTCCTTCATTGATCGGTAATACCATATCAAGATTTTTTGAATTTGCCGCTTTTTCCCAGGTTCAGCTTTCATTAGACAGACTCTAATATAATAGTATAGACTATTCCTTTGAAGTGACTTTATAATTCGCGGTAACTTTTGAACGCTTTTGAGTTGATACAAACGTTGTCCTTACACGCCAATGTTAGCTGAAAACCACAGCTAATGTCAACCTTACGTCACAAATACTCGGGTCTCTTTTGCACTGTATCTGTGACTACTAAAGCGGTCGATGGCGTGGTAGGCTCGACAGTACACGACCACTTTAGTGGTTCTTGGCGTTCAAAGGGTTAAAATCTCGTTTGGGAGGCCGTTTGCAATGTCAAAAGATGGCGGATGTATAAATTGGTTTAGTTTTGCATTTTTGTGTATTTAGGTGTTCAAAGATCTTTTCTGTTAGTAGGTACTTTTTATGCCTTTGTGTTGCACAGTGATAGAAGACTTTGACTTATTTCGTTTCAAGTGGACTCGCAGTGGTATAGGGGTTAAAACTATCCCCCCAATCTTCCGAGAGAAGCTTGGATTGTGTTATATTGCTGTATTGATTTATTTATACTTATATATATTTGACACTGGCGAAATCACTTCATTGTGGAAAAGCCAAGTACTTCAGTTCAAGTAGCCGCAGGGCAAAGAAAAAAAAACAATTTGTCTAAAAATACTTCAACTAATGTTTTTCGCTCGCATATGAGACATATAAAAGTAAAGTCGCGAAAGAGCTATAATAACTCAGACAACACAAAGTCGATGATTCAAAAAAGTATCAAAGTCGCCTCGCGATTCTAAAGTTATCCTACTTAACGGTATGGACGCCGAGTTAGTTAAATAGGTAACTAATGACAATGAATTCGTTTCGGTTTTTTTTTCTTCTAAGAAACTATCGGGGAACGGAACGGAAAGAAAGTCTATCTCTGTTTTCTCCTTATTACGGGACAGAATTATAACAACAAAAGTTGATCCACCCGTTCAATCTTATGTACGGTCAGGAACTTTTTTTTTTCTTTTTCCCGCAGCGACTTCAACAGTTACTACCGCGCGTATATGGCGTTTGATAATATTGCGGAATGAAGTGATTTCGCCAGTGTCATGTATATATATAAGTATAAATCATCAACACAAAGGCATATAAAGGACCAATAACGAACAGAAAAAAACTTTGAACACCTAAATACAAAACTAAAACAAATTACGCATCCGCCATCTTTTAACGTTGCAAATGGCCCCCGAACTTTAATTTGTGACCCATTTCAAGAAAAATGTGCTTGAAGTCGGTAATGTCATTAGAGATGTCAATTCATTTGTAACATATTAGAAACTCAACCGTATAGAATGTCAGATTGCCTTTGGAGTTTTGGACCTAAGGTGGGACCCAAATTTTAGTTCTTGACTGTACGATAAAGCAATTTTTTTTGACCCTGCCTACTTCCATTCCATACCATAAATACCTATACGAACTACTTTCTATTTGAGATTCAAACGTCATAATTCCGTCATTTTTTTTAAATCAAAACCAAAGAAAATATAACACTACATTAAGACGTTATCAAAACGTAGCGATTTTTGATATTTGATACTTAAACAAGTTTTACAATGATTTACACGAAGCAGCAGTGGTATACCCCAGCTGAAGTCTCAGTCCACGATACAGCTAAGGACTGCTGGGTGTCCCTAAATGGAAAAGTCCTGAACATGACCCCATGGCTCGATGATCAGTTCCGTCTCTGCGCTTGCACCAAGAATTGCACATGCGTCGTGAAGAGCTGGTACTGCGGTGCCGAATGCGTTGAATACTGCCCGTGCTTCAAGAGAGGGTATTTCTACTGCGATAAAAGGAGGGTAGGCTGTCTTTTTAGATATGATTGGATTCTTCTCGTCTGCTAACGCTGGTTTCACTCGGAGGCAGAACAGTGGACAGCAGAGTACCTACTGCTACTGTGTGAATGCACACGTCGAGGTAGAGCAGTACTGTTTTATGCGTTTATACAGTAGGAGTGTTCCGCTGTCCATTGCTTTCCTCCGTGTGAAACCAGCATAATATAAGTGCCGACTGTATAGACCAATGCTTATACCTGCAGTGTATCCCTGGTTAAAGTTGACAATCGAATACGGATGATAGAGCAGCTAAAAAGCTATAGATTTAACCCCTATGTATGTTCAGCTATTTTTACTAGTTTCGGGGACATTGATAGATATGACGTTACGAAAAATCAATAATTTCGTGTTTTATTTCATAAGTTTTTCGGTGATCTAATTACAATAAAATTACGAATCAGCGAAGTTTTTAAACCAATTTGGCCTGTTTTTTTCAGATTGTTTTAAGTTTTTCCATACAAGGTGTCCCAGTGTTTGCACTTTGTATGGACAAAACAACTTTACGTAATTACTTTTTTTTTAAACTGAAAAAAAACGGGTAAATAGGCTAAAAAACTTCACGGTTTCGTAATGATTCTAATTATGTTAGATACCACTGAAAAAGCTCTGCAGCGGAGTGCTCCAACCGCTAGTCCACATGAGGTCACTTAAATTTGGGACCTCTAGGTCCCATGAACAGTACTGAGGAAGAATAAGTAAACCCTATTTAAATGATGGAACTCCAACAGCTAGCAATGGCGATCCTCGCGTACGCCGGCAAGGACATCTCGCACTGGTTCCGCGGCGAGGACTGGGTGCAGTACACACACCCCGTGGCCTGCTGCACCACAGTCTACCGCCCGTATGGGCATGGTTTCAACGAGCCAGTCACCCCGTCGCCCAGGTGGCGGCCGTATGAGAAGCCCTGGTGGCTGGATGAGAGTCTGATCGAGGGCAAAATGACGGCCAGGACTCGGCCGATTAGGATCACTAATACTGCTACTGGTATGTAACTATAACACACGTGGGTACAAATTAGCTCTGTATCAAAATGTAGGCTGATATTTCTATGATGGCGCACGAAATGACGTCATTGAAACACGAGCGGCCTGCTCAGAAGTGTCGCCCACGCACACGGCCGGCGAACCCCCACGGTACGCACGAATACGGATTAATGGTCATCGCACACTACAGCGCCCCGGCCCCAGATCAGCACCGCCTCATCTCTAAGTGATACATTAATAGGGTAAGGATTTTGGTGGCATTTCGTGGCTGTAAAATCCATGGAGTCGCTATTTCCTAATTATTAGAATCATCATGATCATCATGTCAGCCGAAAGACGTCCACTGCTGGACATAGGCCTCCCCCAAGGCTTTCCACTCAGACCGGTCTTGTGCTTTTCGCGTCCACCGCGGTCCCGCGATCCTGACGAGGTCGTCACTCCATCTTGTTGGAGGCCTACCTACAGCTCGTCTTCCCGTCGAATTATTACAATAGTTACATAACACAATTGATTTATTCATAAACCAAAGAAATAAGTGTAATACTTAATTGTTTATATTATGAGCTGCAAGGTTATCAACTTAAAATAATCAGAGTACAAGGTGTAATTTATAAACTAGGATAATCTAGGCACTGTTTTTTTTCTTTTTCTTAGTAGGTTTGAATACCTCGGTACTACATAATAATATAACAATTTTACATTGTAGTTTCTATTTTGTATCCTTTTTTTATGAGTGCTTCGGGTGCTCACAGATAAATTTATTTTAGATTAAGCGTGTTCTCAATAGGTGAAATGTATAATTTATTTCGGGAAATAATGTTCTTTAACCATTATTTGAATGGCATAGCAAACATGTTAAGCGTGTGAGTGACACATTTTGTATTATGACGTCAGGCGTTGAAGAAGTTAAAAAATAGGCTTTAAAGTAAGGCGGCATGTTGAGTTATTATTCTTCTCCGTTACATTGCATCGTACCTATATCAAAAGCGCACCAAAGACTAAAAGTTTTCAAAACAAAACTCAGTCTCCTTTGCGAAGAATTTTCTATTTCCAATATTGAAGGTATTTGGCGTACGTTTTTTCCATGTTGTGTGATAAATTGCATAAAAGAACCTACAGGGGTCGATGTGTATTTAAATTGCTCGTATGCGCACAAAGAATGAAGTATCCAATTTAATGTTAACACCAGGGACCATAATCAGCTCTACCTTCGTCTTCCAGGTTCCACAGTAACCCTCGAAGTCTGTTCTGAAGAAACTATCTACGAGATCATGATGCGCTACCTGCCCCACAACAGCCACATGATGTCCTATACTTGGCGGTACCTCGGGAAGCCGCTCTGCTACAACTGGACCCTGGAGAGGAACGGGATCCCTGACGAGAGGGACCGGTTTTCTGACGTTCTGCTGCCTGAGAACGTTCACATACCCGCCATTTTGATTTATTATAACGATGATTTGACTGAAAGTAAGTGGATCAGATGGATTCTTTACCTCTGTACATAATGTAGTTAAATAATTCAAACACTTCCACGGACCGTGTGCGCGTGAAACATGCAAGGTCGGAATTTTTGTACGTTATACACAACTTATCGCACGCACACAGATACAGGTAAGACAACACGCTGAGCCACAGCACGAGTGACAGTTTACGTGAGTGCGTGTGCACGCGCACAGATAGCCATTTTGCATGCTTCACTCATGACATGGCTAGGTTATATGTCATGTGTATAATTTTTTTAGGTCCGTGATGACGTCGTGTTTTGTCGGTTGAGTTCTTGTTTGTCATGTTTTCTTAGTTAGTTTAGGTACTCATTGATATAAGCTAACGGATAAGTTTCTGTCATTATCTGCTTCTCAAGACCAAACTGAAAAGTCCCAATAAAAACAAATTTAACTGTGTTACTTAACATTCAAAGAATTCAATTCTCAAGGCCTATAGGGGAGGTAGGGGCACCAATGGGCAGTCGGGAGGTTCGGGCACTACCTTACAAGTTACCTACCACTACCTCCCTTATTCAACAAGGTAACACGGTAAAATAATATTGGCTTTGACGTGTTATGGTGTTGTTTTTAACTCTGCTGCCATTACTGTCAAGTAAATAACGAGCTATAGTAACTTTGATAATACTAACATGTCATGGCAATATGGTTTTACCAAGTTGAATAGAGCGCCGATATTCGAGAACATAGATCGGTGACTCTAACTAATTCCGCGCAGCAAACTTTCCCAACGCATTTTCCCCATTTAATTTTTTCTCCAATTTTTTTTTTTTTTACTAATTGCATATTTTCCATTTTGGTTTACTTCACTTGCGTGGTTTCTCAATTCAATATAAATTTTACTGAGTCGACTGGGTGCTATCTTCGGGTCATCTGAAAGACTAACATAATCTAAACCTATCTACCTATTTCGGCTTAATTACAATGGGAAATTTTGCGAGTGGAAAAATCCTAAAATGGAAAATATTAAATTGCTAAAAATTCAAAATTGGAAACATTGCGATCGGAGAAATAATAAAATGGGGAAAAACGTGACGTGAAGGTTTGCTACGCGGAATGAATCAGTTTGAGGAACCGATCTAAATATCCCAATAATCAATTTCGACATCCTTTTTACAAGCTGTAAGTTACTGTCAAGTAAATAAGAACGAACACAAATTTGACAATACGATAACATGTACAGGGCCTCTATTCCCGACGGTAAAAAACAATCGTCTATGACCTGTTATGGTATTGTGTTGACGTCATCCGCCATTACTGTAAAGTAAATAAGAGCTCGAAGAGTCACAGAAGAGTGCAGCTTGGTTGGGCAGCATTTGGAAAGTTGCGTCACGTCTTTGAGTCAACCTTGCCGCAATGCCTGAGGACCAAGGTATTCAATCAGTGCGTCCTGCCGGTCATGACATACGGAGCCGAGACGTGGAACCTGACAGTGAAACTAGCCCACCGACTACACGTCACCCAGCGAGCTATGGAAAGGTGTATGCTCGGAATCTCGCTAAGGGACAAAATCCGGAATGAGATGATCCGGCATAAAACTAGGGTCACTGACGTAGTTCAGAAGTGTAGCAGACTGAAGTGGCAGTGGGCTGGTCACATCTGTCGCAGAACCGATGATCGGTGGAGTAGACGGGTTCTCGAGTGGAGACCAAGGCTCGGCAAGCGTAGCGTAGGACGCCCTCCAGCCAGATGGACCGACGACCTGAAAAAAGTAGCTGGTGGTGACTGGATGGCGAAAACGGGAGATCGGGCCTTGTGGCGAACCCTGGGGGAGGCTTACGTCCAGCAGTGGACTGCAATAGGCTGAAATGATGATGATGATGAAATGAGAGCTATCAAAACGGTGACAATACGATAACAGCTCAAACACGATATGGTATTAAACATGTTAAATAGAGGCCCAGATGTGCATAATTGTGTTTCATCGTAGTTTCACGGAAACGCACGAACTGGTCTTGCTATTTCAGTCGGCCACAGTACAAAAAGTACTGAGGTTGACTGAAGTAGCATGAGAAATACGAACATTTCCGAGAAAATACGATGGAAATAGTAGTTTATGCAACAGATGCATACTTAATACGTGTGTGGTTTCTCCCGCTGACGGTCGTTTCATAATAGGATCACACGAGTGTTTGAAGGCCTAATTATGTGCAGTTGCTTACACTACTTTATCTACACACATATCATAAGTACTATAAGATGGGTTCAGAAGCCGACGACATGACGACAAAAATGGCGGCAACACAAACTTGTGCTGTGTCAGTGGCACGAATATGAAGGTTTTTTTAAAATTATAGGTAAACGAATGAATGCACCTATTCTCATGTCACTCGAGATCAAATTAATGTCGTGCGTTTTATATTAAAAAAACATACTACATTGACGTTTCGTATCGATAAAGCCTGCTACACACGACAACGATTTGTCGTAGCGATGTGACTGCGCAGTCCGTTTGTGCAGTTTTATCGATCGTGTGTATGACAAATCGTTGCAGATTATCGTTCATCGATGGCAGTTGCAATTTTTATTAGATAAATCGGTGTCGATCGCGTTTGCGCAGTTTTTTCGTCGCGTGTGGATGGCGATCGGTGCGATCATTTCGGCAGTAAGTACTTCGCGTCGCTTGTGTGCGCACGTGCCGCACCGCTGTTTATCACGGAGCTCGCTGGTCGGCGAACTTGTTGCGCGTTGCAACATGTCGGAAGAAGAAAGAGGTCCCCGCGAACAACTGCAGGAGTTCATAGAGAGCTACAGAAGCGAAACTTGCCTTTGGATGACCAAATCTAAGGATTACCATGATCGCAACAAAAAAAATGCCGCCTACAACAGGCTAGTCGAAAAATACAAAGCCATCGATCCAAATGCCAACAGGGATATAGTGGTTAAGAAGATTAATAATCTTAGAACTACCTACAAAAAAGAGCTAAACAAAATAAAAAAATCGTGTAAATCCGGAGCAGGAACTGACGAGATTTACACTCCTCGCTTATGGTACTTCGAGTTGCTAAGTTTTTTATACGATCAAGAAGTACCGAGACCATCGAAATCGAATATAGATGAGGATGAGGACGAAAATGAGGTAAGCTTTTATTTTTCAGAAATTATTTATTGCTTTATTATACTTGACATTAATGAATAAAATTGTCTTGCCAAGGAACTTTTCCTTCACTTACAAAATACGTCATAAATTGACTTCTTATCTGATTAGCTGTTTGAGGTGCACGGCCTTGTATAGTTCTTTGTAATGGTTCAAGTGTTGACGCTCTTGTTGTGAGTCCTGACGTTATCGTACCTTCTTCAAAATTCTCAGTATCGAAACATTCTGAAGAAGCGTATGAATTAAGCGATGATGTCGTCAAAAAATTATGCACAGCACAGGTTGCTCTTACAACTGACCCAATAGTTTCAGGCGACAGGTTCATTTGTGTTCTGTAAATTCTGAACCTTGCCGCTAGTATGCCAAATGCGTTTTCGACAATGCGGCGTGCTCGTGATGTCCGATAATTATATATCTTCTTAATTGTACTGTCTAAGTCATTTTGGCGAAATGGTTTTATCATGTCCTTTCTTAGAGGAAACGCGTCATCAGCTACAAATACGTACGGCAGTATTCGTGGACTATTATGCAACCTTTCTGCTTTAGGAATATTTAACGTCTTTCTTTCAAGTTTTTCATAAAATTTCGTATTCAACAGTACTCCACCATCAGAAACCCTTCCATTTGTTCCAAAATCAACTAACAGGAATCTGTATTTTGCATCAACGATTGCCAGCAATACCATACTGTGTCTATGTTTATAGTTATAATAAAACGAGCCACTGTTGCTTGGAGGCACGATTTCAACGTGCTTACCATCAATGGCACCTAAACAGTGAGGGAAGTTCCACTTCTGCTCGAATTCTCTCGCTATTATTCTCCAATCTTGTTCTGTTTTTGGAAACTGTAACAAAATGAGTACATGATTAGTCATTATTTTAGTTATATAATATTTCTTCTATTCTACAGATACAGTCGACCGCCAGCATCGACTCAACGAGCAATGAACGAGTCACACCAACCCCGAACCATTCTGACAGCGATGGACCAACACTGAATAATTCGGACAGCGAACGAGACACATCGACCCCAAACTGTCCTGACAGCGAACGAGCTACACCAATCTCGAATCGCAGTCGGCCAAGACCAGGAAAAAATACATTAACCGAAGACGTACTTAAGTCCGTAAATGATCATTTTAAACGGCCTATACTCCCCGACAATCGTTTTGAGGTTTTTGGAAAAAATGTTGGGATGAAACTACAAGAGTTACCAAAAGAACAGAGAATCATAGCAGAAAAAATAATTAACGAAACTCTGTTCTTGGCTGAAATGGGTAGCTTAACTATGTCACACACTGTAAGAAAAAATGATGACTTTCCCAACACTAGTTTTTTCACTCAACCACACACTCAAATCCTTTTCACTCAGCCACACACTCAAAACCTTTCCACTCGACCACACACTCAAAACCTTTACTCTCAGCCACCTACTCACAACCTTTTCACTCAACCACACACTGAAAGCCAATATCCCTTACAAGCTAACCAACACAGATTTCAAGAACGTGCTGTAGTCCACTATGAATCCTCAAGTGCATCAATGGAATCTACATCACCACTACAGCCTGATCATGATGCAAAATCTGATAACACAATTGCTTCCTATTTAAGTAATTTTAATGATGATTTGTAAAATATGATTCAATACGTCGTGTAAGTTTAATTAATAAATAATTTGATGACACATATGATGATTTACAGTATTCTTTATGTCTCATGCTTACCTTTAAGTACTCTTTCCGTAGAACCTCGTACAAACCATCACAGGTTTCAGAAATTATTTGACTAAGAGCTTGCGGTGATATTATTGTAGAAAACTTCATACATTCGTAGGAACGTCCTGTAGCTAAAAAACGCAGTGTAGCAGATAATCTTTCATGAGGACTTATTGCTTCTCGCATTACAGTGTCCTGTTTCTTTATTAGTGGAGTAACTAAATCCAGCAGATTTAAGTATGCTTCTTCATTCATCCTCAAATAATTATGCCAATCTTTCGGAGCAAATTTCAACTCATTTAATAAGTTGGTATGAGAAAATCGTTTCCTTTTCATGAGCCAGGCTTTGCACCACACACTCCGTGCCTTTTTTTTCTTTAAGCACATAACCAGGCCTAATATCGCAAGCGCGTCATCATCTTCCATCGTAACGTGTTTCTTGCGTGAGGGTCTGCGGAGAACTGACGATCGACGTCGATATCGGAGGCGTGTGGAGACACTAGGGACGTTCGATTTATCTGCACAGTCTGAAATCGCTACGATTATCGTTAACGTGTGTAGCAGGCATAACTGTTTTAATATCAATGGATACTACAATAGAGACTCTTGAGTTTTGACAGCTATTCCAAATTTAAATTCATAACCTTACAAAAATCTAGACAGTACCTACAGATTTTAACTGCTACCACAGACAAGAAAGTTCTTAAAGTAAAATTGGTTGTAATAATGCTGGTCATTTCCTACGGTTTCTAAACGCATAATAGAGGGCTTATGATATGTGCGTAGATAAACAATAATGCACTACATCTGTAACCATCTACATATTTGTATTATAATTATGTATATGCAAATGTCTTCTGCGACTTCTAATTGATTTGTTTTAATTTCAGACATACCCAGACACGATTGCTACTGTACAGATATATGTTGCATCCTTAAGAAACCGGACAAGTGTTTTAGAAAATTATCGTTATAAATACTTAGAAATTGTAATTTAAAACCTCTTCCAAACAAAACTAATGGTTTGGTATCTTTAGTACAGTTCTAGGGCCTAGTTTGCCGCTAGGTATTTTTTATAAGTATGATTTTATACCGAGTTATTTACCGAAATCAATAATACAATAATTATTACTTTTAATGCTGGTTTTACTATGTGATATTAACTTCACAAACCCCTATACATATTTTAAAACATATTTGCAACCTTGATGAATTTATTATAGGGTGTCTTTTATATTTGGCAATTTGAGTATGTCCTCAAGCGAGAACTTGTTCCAAGTTGGCTTTATATTTTTACGAATTTGAACAATCAAGACGAAAAACTACTCATGGAGTTGTCACCAGTATAAATATATATTTTTTACCATCAGCAACACAGTTTACTTACCATTTGTGAATCTTATTACCTTACGTTGAGGCTCACTTGTGGTCAGTTAAGTGATGCGTTTGTACAATGTCTTTCTAAAGAGTATGTATTTTATAGTTGGAGTCCTTCCATTCCCAAAATTTACCAGTCTCCATTTTGTTTCAGTAGCTTATTTTGCCTAAGATTTTTTTCCCGGCAGAAATAATTTCACTATCATAATTTCCCAATCTGTATTAATCTGAATAGTTAAATTATATAACTATTCAAGTAAATAACATATAATAATATAATAAACAGGGTCGACGGAGCTGCGCCAGCGCGGAGCTCCTAATTCTGGGTGGTTTGGCCCTTCGGGCCTACTGCAAAACTGACATAAGCTAAGCCTTCCTTCTATTTGCGGCCTAATTATAATGGGAAAATTTGCGACTGGGAAAAAATCCTGAATGGAATATTGTGACCAGGAAAAAATAGAATGGGGAAAAATGCAATTCGGTAAAATCATGAATGGGAAAAATCGCGACTGGAAAAATTGCTACGCGGAATAATACACCCTTTCTAACAACGTCATGTCTGAACCTCCACTTGAATTCTTCTAGGGCGTTAAAGCGACAAGGTCATAAAGTGTATGAATTTATGATGTCGGTATACATAGCAAAATAGTTGCAACTAGTAAAAAAGTAATCTTTGGGCTACTGTCAGTGAACTGAAAAAATGAAGGGAATAAATCTAGTAATATTTTATAGTTCATGTTAAGTGGCATTCACGCTCGACATGCTGCTTAACCTCTGCTTCATTAAAGAAAGCACACTACAGAAAAACACTATAAAAAAGTTATCAAGTGTGAGTTCAATTGTGGCGAGGGTTCCGTATGTTTAGTTTATTCGAATCATTACAATTTACTTAAATAAATAAATAATAAATAAAGCTAACGATGCTCTCTCAATAAATAAATAGCTAATAAAAATTATAATAATAAATAAATGTATTTCTTCTTTTCCTTCTTCAATCAATGCAATAGCCGAATTTCTATTTAAATCTGTAAAACCATGTTGCTTTTGACTTGCTAAAGTAAATAAGAGCTGTCAATTTTTTTATCATACAACACGTCAAAGACAATATGTTTATTACCCAGTAGAATTATTAACCGGCGAGTTCAAGTTGTCTCGTCAGAGCGTACTATAGAAGAACTAGCTTCTGCCAGCGACTTCGTCTGCGTAGATTTCGATTGTTGTTATTACCTCGGAAACTTAAATTTTCCGGGTTGAAATGTAGTAGTAATTGTCATTTTAACATTTGAATTTGAGAGATAAGGACAAAGCATGATTTAGCTATCCCACGGTTATTCCACGTTTATAAGTTAAGGGCATAGGTGTTAATTCAGGGTACAAAATATCTCCATTTCAAATTATATCCAATTCCGATCAGCTGTTGCAGCGTGAAGGACTAACATAAACTTTCGCATTTATAATATTAGTAGGATTTTAGGACGTGCATTCTCAATGTGGGTTGTGTTACCCATTGAGTGAGGACGCTCACGCTGTCGCTCGTATGACGTCGCTCACTCGATCGGATGTTTGACAGGGAGCCTATGGGAAAATGCGTTAGGCCAAGGTAAAATTTGAGGAATCACGTTTACATATTGGCGTATTGATCATCAAACAACAAGCTAATAGCTTGGCCAAGTAGTCCTTCACAAGTTGTCCCAATACCCAGCGAATTGGGCCAATGTGTACAGCACCGAAGAGGCCTAACTTTGAAAATCAAAGTTCGTAGTTAACTCGATCCCTTTTTCTCAATATAGTCTCGAATGACGAGAGATAGGGACTTGGCACTCGAACTTTAGAAGTTATTCGTGGTAATCATCCAGATCTTTATTTCTTAAGATGCCCTTGACGAGTTTGAAGTTTCGCAATCGCTCAAAGTTTAGCTGGACGAAACACCTTAAAGGGATAAGTTAGACTTTGTTCATACATATTTGTGTTTCTATCTATTTTGTTGTTTGTATTTTACATACATACATACGAGTACCTAATGAAAGGTCACTATGATCAGGAACCCTAAAACAATCATATTGCAATCAAAGATGCCTTTCTAATTATAAAGCTTGAACGCATCCGTTCCAGTGAACGCATCTAACCTAACCTTTTTGCAAGACGCGTGCCCTGCCATCTTGGTAACAGTTTTTAAACTAGGTGATAAAATATTTATAAGTAATAAATAAATAGAATACTGCTATGTGATGGTACTGCTGATATCTTTTATACGTTGTTTATAATTAGTGAAAAATTGATATTGTATAAAACACCTTTCATTACTTAAAGCAGTATTTCCCGGTTTTAGTTCGATGTATGAATGTGGAAGAAGCGAAAGACATTTGTCAGGATCGTAGCAGGTGGAAAGAAGTCGTCTCTGCCTACCCCTCTGGGAAACAGGGGTGATTTTATGTATGTATGTATGTATGTAGTTTGTTTGGCTACGAAAATAAGACTAAAATTTAATGAAATATATTGACTTTTTTCTAACGAGAAAACTAGCAAGCTTTTGTGTTTCATTTCACATGATGGTAACAGGTCACCGCTGCCCGTGACCATACGCAATACTAGAGGAATTACAAGTGCATTGCCAATTTTGGGAAGTGTTGGAATTTAGAGGGATGGTGTTTATACTGCTCTGAGCGGTTGCAGTTTGAAAGGACCAGCTCGTACAAAGTAGTCTCCACCTTCTCACACTTAGGGCACATAACAACAAAAATTAAGGCACGGAAGACAAATCAGACAAATCAGAAAGTAGTAATCATCTGGGCAAAGTTAGGCAGACTTCGTAGTATACCTACTATCCACCATTAGGTACCCAATTTTTTTCTTGGACAGTCGTCGACTACAAAGAGATTTACTTATTGATTTTTGGACCTTATTACAATACAATACGGTCAAAAAGTGGATATCTCATTGTAGACGACTGTAATAAATTCTGGGGTCCTAGTAAAAAGGGTATAAGTCTCCTGAAGATCAAGTGAAAAAGATTCTGTCTTGTATATTCCGTTTGTTTTTTTTTTTCATCACGAGGTAAGTCGACTCGAGTCGACGCGTTGGCCTAGTTGGCTGTGGCCCTGCCTACGAAGCCAGCGGTCCCGGGTTCGATTCCCGGTATAGGCAAATATTTATGTGATGACCTTAAGTATTTATTTCTCTATATAAGTAATTATATCGTTGTCTAGTACCCATAGTACAAGCCTAGAGCTTAGTTTGGTGAGTTTGTGTGAGATTGTCCCCTAACATTATTATTTATTATTATTTATACATTTACTAGGTGCCCAGAATTATATTCTCTCCTTTTGATATTAACCATAGGCAGGTGCTAACATGTCAGATAGTAATCATCCAGCCGAAACCAATTTCTGTGCCTCTAGCTACCTTCCAAGTCCAATAGAGCTTATATACACGGAAATACTATAGAGCTAAGCCTTTTTTAGTTAAGAAAAGCGTGGCTCCATAAGGTCCGCTCGCTACGCTCGGCCGAGCGCGCTTCCTGACCCGCCGCCGTGAGTTATGAAGTGTAAGCTATTGAAATTATTATACAACTGGAGTAAGAATGGTTGGAAAAAGTTTTTGGTAGCTTAGTCATGTAAGGGACTGTTAGAAGCATTTCAAAACAAACCAATTTTTATTATTGGATTATTTTTCTGGCTTGTTCAGGGTAAGTATATATAACCTAGAAGTAGAGTTTGTTCAGCCAGTCAGTGGGTCTTTCAAATTGCAAAGTTCAACGGCGACTGATAAGTTAACAAAAACCCTTGTTGTTATTCAATTCTTGTTGTTGTTTTGTTCCTCAAATGTATAAGAGGATTGGAAGCCAGCCCTGAGCGCAGTCCCATGACGCTGCTATAAGTAGATTTTAATGCTACCTTTACGGTGAAAATGTAATTAAGCATTTAAGTAAGTCTTTAATAGAAAACTTAATTGGCAGCCATTGCATAGTATTCCACTCATTCATTCCCATTTCTACTAATCACAAGTACTTACCCACGCGAAATCGTTATTTCCATCGCATACTTATTTGCGTACTTAGACAGCGGGACCACCACGCATGCGCGAATCGTATAATTCCACTTGTTGCCCCAAATTATAGCGCTACAAATTTATCCATGCGGCTAGGAGCGTCGCTGTCACCTAATTTACAAGTGAAGTTAGTAGCGGAGTGGTGTTAATTCTCAATTTGTCCACCGACTAAGTTAAAATTGTAACTTTAATAACCGCAACCCCATGCTGAGTTCTAATAAAAATAACGCACATTGCGCTCGGCAGCCATTTTTGTTGTGTCCACAGATGAGTGATGCGACGCGCGTGACGTATGAAAGCGCGGGAAGATTTTGGCGCGTTGTTTTTGTTTTTAAATTTGGTGAACAATCTGTGCATGAATGAGGTTTTAGTGAGATTTGTGTGTGGACAGTAACAAGAGAGGAGATAAGTTGGTAAGAACATTCAACCTACATTCTAAATTAATTAGTATCGGTTCATTAAAATACAGTGTGACAAGGGTGTAACTGAATGAACATGGGCACAGATTTTCTGTTCTAGTTAAGGATATTCTAGTTTAATGTAAACGATTTAGTTAATACTAGTTAACCAACTATTGCTACTGCATAATCTTTGAGGAAAATAAACAAATGAGATTCGAGTAAGATTCAAGAATATTATAACAATTTTAGTCATGAGAATAAAAGAGTATAAATTAATCTTATCTAAATAAATTATTATCAAACGTTGAATTATGTTATGGTTAAGTAAGCTGTCAATCTAAATTTGTGGATTTCATCGCCACGTAATCGACATTTTTAGGCGCGTCGTCAGTCCGAATAGGGTTGGGATTGTTAGCTCAGTCGAAAAGCTTTTAGTGTTGATTTCACCCCAAGACCCGGCACAATCGATCGATTTTGTTCCCCTAGCAAAGCTAACAGATACAAGTTGACTTAATTCGTGCTATAAAGGGCATGAAATCAAAGAAGTTTATGTCGACGAGGATTGTGTTTTTCAAGTATATTATTATGTCTACTTCTTTGGGGTTGATTATTTTTTTCATAACCAATATCACGACAATATCAAAAAAGGTAGTCTGGTTTTTAATTCATTCAACCTTAGAAATAATTCACAGTTTAGTCCTAAAGTAAGGCTTAGTCGTGTAAATTCGTCTAAGTTGCGGGTGGTAGGTCCTTGTGCAGGGTCCGGATCGCTACCACCATCTTATCCATTGACCTACCGCCAAACAGCAGTGTTTGCATTGTTGTGCAATCCGGTTTGGGGATAAGACAGCCGGTGTAATGACTAGCATAGAGGCATTCCATCTTAGTCCTCAGGGTTGGCAACGCATTTGCAGTCTTGTGAATGCGAATGTCTATGGGTCACAGTTTCCATTTACCATCAGGTGGCCTGTGTGCTCGTTTGCCTTCTCTATGCCATAAAAAAAAAGATTGTACTACTTACTTATTTACGATCAAAAGATATACGTTCTAGGGATGGGATCGTGGCAGTTCAAGGTCAAATGTTCACCCTAAATTTGAAATTAGGGTGATGTAATGTATTGTAACGTCCTTCATGCTATTCGTATTAGCTTCATAAACCCAAAAAAAAGCGATGTTTTAAATTTAACATGGTGTATATTAGTGTCTGCGTATGTGTTTGTGAGTCAGTCTGTGGCAGATTAGCTCCTGAACGGATGATGATACAACTCGTAGGGATTAGTTCCGCCATTGTGCATCTCCGATTTATTTGATAAATGTAACTTGTCATTCAATCCGTAGCAACACTCGCAATCAACAAATTCATCAAGTTCACGCCATTGTCCCTTTTTTAAAATTGGACGCCATCTTGGGCTTGTCCCCGGATGTGGTTGTCTTTGACCGCTATACACAATAGAGCGATTCGATAAGCGTCTTATCTATTGTTTCGATTCGTATTACACCGGTTTTTGAGGTTTTTTGTTAGTACTTTGTATTTTGTTCAATAGCTGGACTTCACTGCTTTTATAGAAACCAGTAGGTCCTAAGTCACCGCAAAACATCGACTTGTATCTTTTACAAAGTAAAGGACAGGGAACCAATAAGATTAGAGGCATATTTTTAACCTTCAGTAGAAAATACAAGTTTATTAGAATTAATAAATAATAATAATAAATATCAGGGGACAATGTCACACCAATTGACCTAGTCCCAAACTAAGCTCTAGGCTTGTACTATGGGTACTAGACAACGATATAAATAATTACATAGAGAACAAATATTCGCGCTCATGACACAAATATCTGCCCTTACCGGGAGTTGAACCCAGGACCGCTAGCTTCGAAGGCAGGGTCACTACCAACTAGGCCAGCGCGTCGTCAAAACCAAAACAAATCAATTCAAATCAAATTAAATCAAAACTAACGAGTGATAATACAAGTACCCTGCTAGATACATAACAGCTGTTGTGAAATGGACCATTCGTCAATGACGTAAATTATGATTTATATTTGCAGATGGCAAAGATGGCTACTCTACCAATTTTCGTGTCACTTAGCAGGTGAGTACATTCATAATATTTATAGGTAGGTACCTATTGATTTTTATTTTAGACAACATTTCGACATTACAGGTGTAGTGTATAATTGCTTTCCTTCGTATTTTTACGGAAACGTACGAACGTATCATGTTACTTCAGTCAACCTCAGTACTTTTTGTACTGTGACCGACTGAAATAGCAGGACACGTTCGTACGTTTCCGTGAAAATACGAAGGAAAACTATTATGCACTACATCTGTAAGCAAGTGATAATAGTTTTAAAAAAGTTGAAGAAGTTACTTTCTAAAAGTTGGTCTTTATAGACGGAGCCTGGCAACACCTTAACCACTTTTCAACTCTTTTTGTAGCTCATTATGGTCAATAAGTGGTAATAAAATCGGTAGAGTAGACTATAGAAGTGTCATAAGATTCTCGAATCGACGACACTTGACTCTAACAAAAATTAGCTCACACACACACATATACACACGTATATTACACAAACGAATCCCTGAATCGAAAAATTGTTTTCACAAACCCGCCAATATTTTTGAAAGACCAACAACAACCCACGCTATGGCCTAGACGAAAAAAAAAATACATCCCCACTTTACGTGTAGTCAGTGTAGTCACACTAAAAAAAAAAAACTCTAAGATTCTCTGAGCTAGGCTGCGGTTGGATGGACGGGACGGACGGACATGGAGAAACTATAAGGGTTCCTAGTTTGACTACGGAGCCCTAAAAAGGACCGAGTTAATTATCTATAAAATTACTGTGAGTACGGCAGTTTTTCATAAGATGTTGTTATGGTAGAGTAAAACGTTGTAAGAAAATTAACCTCCACATTCGTACAGCTGAGTCATAAACCACCAGAGACATAAAAATATACTAAAAGGTTTAAGTGTGACAAGTCATTGATTTTAATTATTAATTGCAAGCAGATTGTAGGTATAAAGACTTGTGTTTTAGTTATGAATCATAACAATTATAAACAGTGTGTATTGCTTGCACTAACAACGAATTATTAAAGTAAGTATGCTATCTTTATTAGGTATTATAATAACCGGCGTGAGTAAGGACTAATTGCTGTATTTAATTATGTTTTCAATTCAATTGCAATTATCCGGCTCGTTGTATGATCTAATTTCACACTTCATTACTTAATACCCTAAGCAACAAACTATTTCGAGTTCCTTATTGCGTGGGCATAAAACTGAATATTGTTATGACGAAGGAGGTATACTTGTGGAGTTTTGTACTGAAACCAATTTATTCTTCACGGATTATCGTCTCATCTTAAAAGAAACGCTTCGATGGGTTTATATTATAGGAAAGTAATGTGATATCGGTCGTTTTGGTGGTTGTTTTTGTGGTGCCCCACTTATATTTATTGTTTACAAATACAATGTCATCATCATGTCAGCCGGAAGACGTCCACTGCTGGACATAGGCCTCCCCCAAGGCTTTCCACTCAGACCGGTCTTGTGCTTTTTGCATCCACCGCGGTCCCGCGATCCTGACGAGGTCGTCACTCCATCTTGTTGGAGGCCTACCTACAGCTCGTCTTCCGGTCCGCGGACGCCACTCCAGAACCTTCTGACCCCATCGGCCATCAGTCCTGCGAGCAATGTGCCCCGCCCACTGCCACTTCAGTTTAGCTATTCTTACAATGTACAATTATGTATATATTCATATACCTACACTCAGGAGCAAAAATACCGGGTCAGAGTGCGTTTTTCATACAAACCAGACTATTTCGAAGCCTTGGTTCATCGCCAGGGGTTGTTTTGAGTGAGGTTTAATAGTGGATACTCCGAGGTTCAGTAGAGGAGGTCAAGATTTGTTAAGATACCTAACTGATCGCACAATCAGTTAACAAAACAGCGGGAGAGTTTGGGTCGGCATTTGGATTTCCTTACATTTTATTACCATTTTAGACGTTTTTCTGAACATGCACAATTCCAGCGTTAACCGCAGATTCATTCAATTGGGTATCCTAGGCACTCTGGAAGAACTTTTGACCTCCTCTATTAAACCTCGCAGTACCCACCATTAAAACTCACTCAAAACAACCCCTGGCGAGGAACCAAGGCTTCGAAATTGTCTCTTTTGTATGAAAAACGCACTCTGACCCGGTATTTTTGCTCCTGGGTGTAGTTCGTGTTTACATTGTTGTGTTCCGGCGTGAAAAAACCGGTGAAATTACTATAGGTAGCAAAGAGGCGTCCATGTTAGTTAGCAATGCATTTGGATTTTAAGGATTGCAATCTTAAGATTTTTGTTTTGAGAAATCAAATGGTTCTGGTTCTCAGATCCTACTTACCATCAGGTTTGTGTGGTCCTGTTTCTTCCCCTTTCCATCAAAAACACCCGAAAATTTCGGGTAGACGAGTATGGCGTATAAATTCACCCGCTATCCAGATGTGAGAGATCTATAGAGACTATATACTTAACAATTGTAACTTTAAAAACAGTGCAAAATGTGGGAAAGAATCGCGTGCTGTCAAATCCGTGCAGTTTATCTCAACTCGAGTGAAGCGAGCAAGTCTCAGTATAACGTCAGTAAGTAATGTTGAGAAGATATTTATGTTTCTTTTGTGCAGTGCCGTGAAACTGGCGGCGATGTGAGTGGCCACATCGAGACATCAATCTAGTTAATGCAGCTACAGTTACGCAGTGACTCTTATTTCTGAGATCCTGGTGAAAAAGAGTATATCTTCAGATCAAGTGAAAAAGGATTTAAGTCTATAATAGGGTAAAATACCTAATTACTGGCATCTAAGATACCAGTTACTGGACCTAGTGATTGTTGAATTATCGTCTCTATTACCTTATGGTAACGGGGAAAAGTGATAACAACTAACAAGGGACTACATAACAGCTTATTTTGATCACTTACAAGTATTAAACAAAATAAATGTGTTTAAAAAACAAAAAAAACGACTTCCGCAACGCAAAAAATTACTTCATTTGAAGGCGGTTTTTGTTTTTAAAGTTCCGAAGAAACGGAATCATTGTAGGATCACTAGTGCGTCTGGACCTACTGGTCTTGAGTTGAAATTTGGTACAAATAATATATTATGTAAATTGATTACCCAAACACAGATGTGCAAAGTATTTTTTTTTTTTAAATTGGTGAACCTTACTGTGTCACATATCAGATGAACGGACTCGTTATGAGGATCAAAGATATTTTTGTTATTATTGTAAAATAAATATCAAATTATTATGTTTCAATTTCAGTAGGTTGTGAAAGGTTTTGAAAAAACTTGACGAGAAATTTAATGCTACAAAACCCTCGGTGCTCGAGTGCGACTAGCAGTTGACAGGTTTTTTATAATTTCAGTTGACTTGTACCCTTTTTCACTGTCCTTAGATTTATTCTGTGACAGCAGTCAATTTATAGTTTTATAAACTCACGAAATCGCGCCCCAAACATTCGTTTACTCAATCACTCAACTTCAATTTAAATGGCAAGTGTTTTTGGATTCTTTTTTTTTTATGGCTTTGAGAAGGCAAACTAGCACACAGGCCACCTGATGGTAAGTGGAAACTGTGACCCATAGACATTCGCATTCACAAGACTGCAAGCCGAAGACTGCAAATGCGTTGCCAACCCTGAGGACTAAGATGGAATGCCTCTATGCTAGTCATTACACCGGCTGTCTTATCCCCAAACCGGAACACAACAATGCGAACACTGCTGTTTGGCGGTAGGTTAATAGATAAGATGGTGGTAGCGATCCGGACGGACCCTGCACAAGGTCCTACCACCCGCAAACATTGACAACACTTTACACATTCAATGATTCTATGTAAGATTGTCTTATTGGTATTTGATTTATTTCGCTGCCAGCAATGCTCCGGGCCTAGTTAAAATGCATAAAGCTCAGTTAGCGTAAGATGATGACATTGATGACAGATCGCTTCGACTGCTTATGTCAACTCTATGCATTTGGAGTCGATAGATAACGGAGACGTTGGCGTTTATTTATTTATTTATTAGTTCAAACTTATTTGCACAAAATACAATAAAGATAAATGGCGGACTTAATGCCCACTGGCTTTCTCTACCAGTCAATCAGTTTGCATCTATACCTTGTCTATTTAACAGAGTTAATACTAGAAAACAGAGAATGCACGTGATTGGTCAGCGATAAGGACGATGCACAGGCCCAAGGTAGGTTTACATGCCTGTCAAAGTTTAGTCAACATCTGTCGCTCGTACGGTGCGGACGCTTTCAAGTGCTTATCTTTGGTTACAAATTTAATTTATTTAATTTAATAATTTATTTCTATGTATATATATACCTACTACTTCTCTTTCTCATCATCACCCATACTTGTATGGCCTGTACTATACGTCCCACTGCACTGCAGGGCACATATTTAAATATTATTATCTACTACTTTAAATTACATAATTAGGATTTATAGATGAATTAACATGACATGACAATGTCATGTTATCAGTAAGTTAATTATTTGAGGTGCCTCTAACTACGAACAAAAATAACGAGAAATATTACGAATATTTTAACAACAGGCGGCATGTAAGCCGAGCCCGCCATCGACGTGCGTTTGTTGACGCGCACTGGCAGTTTCTTGTCCCTTTCATTTTCATACAAAAGTGCAACAGAGACAACGCTTTGTTAACTCTGTTAAATAGACAGGGTATAGGCCTTCTAGCCTTCCTTACTCCTCCTGGATCTCTATTCTACCAGGTCAAACCTTATTGCTTTTGACATTGTTATCGTTTAGTCAACGTTATAATAGCTCTTATTTACTTGACAGTAATGGTGGCCGAGTTAAGAACAATTCGATTACATTTCAAAAGCTATATGGCTTTACCGAGTAAAATAGAGCTTGTTTTCACGCGGCTATAAATTCATGAATTCGCAACTCGAACAAGTATATTTATAAACCATTGTTTATATTATACAATAAAATTCATAAGTCAAGCATGTCAACATTGTTCAGTTCGTCACTTCCGAAAATGGTATTGCTTCCTATCGAGGTATTCAAATAGGCGATTGTGTGGTTTATTAGTATGTGGGAAGTGGGGACGGAATGGCAATATGGCCGCTATGGAATTAATAACGAAGTTGCGCCGGCGCAGACAGGGTTGCCAACTTACCACGTGCCATGTAATGGGTACCTATGTAAAATTATTTCAATATTTTTTTGTTTGTGATATAAACTAGTCTAGATTTTTTAGACCTTTTTAGGTTTCAGTACAATCGGGCAGGCTATGTAGTCTATTATGAAATTCAGATTTTAAAATATTTATTCAGTAAATTGGCCACATGAGGGCTCTTTTATATGTCGATAATATGGAGTGAATCTACTAGCGCTTCGGACAAGACATCGCGGAGAAGACGCGCCGCAAGAAACTCCAGCAGGTCATTTTTTCAATCATAAAATAGTTAAAAATATTACATAGACTAGCAACGCACCCTCTTGCTTTGCTTTGCTTTAACAAAATAAAATATAGTATATAAAATGTATAGTAATTATTATCATGGGGTAATCTAGTGTCCTATTAGTAAAATAATTTCTAAATCAGTTTAGTACAAAAAAAAACGTTTTTCTTGCAAACAAGTTTTTCTAAATCCGTTGTATTATGAAAATTACTAAAATGCTGTCATTTATTTTTCATTAGAAAGTTGGTAATAATTGAAAAAAAAAAATATTTGAATGAAACACCGGTGACGCTCTACCCAAAAATTTTCTTTTTTTTTGACAACCCTGAATGGATCCACGTATCGGCATTTACTTCCTAAACGGGACAGGAAGCGGCGGCGGTCGAAAGCTCGGACAGCTTTAACAGTTACGAAGAGCTTCGTAAGGAAGCGATTTGAGTTAGGCGATACGGTGGAATACTAATCTATGTCGTTGCCAAAACGAATGTGTCTGAGAGAATGTTAGTTTGCAGAATATTTACTAAAAATAAAAACGGTGATGAATGTATTTATTATTTTCCTATAATGATGTATTTTTAGGATTACCTTTGTTTCGGCGAAATATGTCCGCCAAATTTATATGTATCGTTTCCCAACCGTTTCGTTTGCGTTTGCTTTGTTTTCTGTAACCGTAAATATTTTAGGATTTTATAAAAACTAACCTAACCTATATGGTTCTACACGATGGTACTGAAATAAATCCTGAAATATTACAGTAACAGTAGTTGGGCAATGATACATTTGCCAAACATTTCAGACAAACGGCAGGCTCCCGTATTTTTAATATAGAACAGCAACCAGGGATTTGAGTATCCTTTTTAACTTGGCTACACTTACTCGACTCGATTGAAAAACACACTCATACCTTCACGCCAGACTCCTAATGGCGTAGGCAGAGACTATTGAACGCCGGGAGCCCCGGTCTAAACCTACAGCATTCGTTTCCTCTACATGCATTAACTTCTATTCATGGAAAACACCTTGCGGCCAATTTACTTGCTAACCACATACAAATACTTAAAAACTGAAGTAATAAGTTTCTGTCAATAATTTCATCTTTTGTGACAAGCATTTGATGCCGACTGCCCTTTTTTTGCACAATGTTTATCTGCGTATCAAGACCAGACTATGGATTCCTAATACGGTGGGTCTACGTTAAGGATAGCGGAGATCCTGTCGCCACCTTCCGACTACATCATCAGATCCACTCTTAGATACCATGATATTGCATTGTCATCGGGTTTACATACGTGGTGCAAATTTCAGCCGATTCCGTTAACGGGGAGTTGGTCAAATTTAACCTGTAAAATTTGAC
The DNA here is from genome assembly GCA_923062465.1 of Acleris sparsana. Taxonomy (NCBI): domain Eukaryota; kingdom Metazoa; phylum Arthropoda; class Insecta; order Lepidoptera; family Tortricidae; genus Acleris; species Acleris sparsana. The sequence goes on from OV281290.1 coordinate 17,771,877, forward strand.
CCGTACATACATACATTGCAAGGTAAATAAAACCTTGTAATATAGAAACCTTATTGAACTCAACGTAGAACGCGCCTATTAGATAACTACATGGCTAGATATAACAAGGCACAGTCGCACAGGTGCGGGTTTGGTTCCCGCCTACTGCCATTACGCGGTTCCGGCCAGACCCCTAATTAGGCTCTTGGTCATACTGGTTTAGTTCCACAGTTGATGTCTGTCTTTGTGGAAAAAATGTGCTTTAATTAGCTGCTTTTAGAACTAAACTTAGTTCAAGAATGTTAGGGCCGTATCAATAAACTCATCTTGACTGCGAGACCCGTCACAAGATACGTCAAAGTAAAAGCCAAACCATAGAACACTGTCATTTTTGACGCATCGAGACGAGCATTGGAGTTAAGATCAGTTTATTAATACGGGCCTTAGTAGCTCGGTTACAATTTCTAGGTATCTTTAGTCTTCAGTTGTCATAAGCTGACTTTTTTAAAGTTTTTTTTTACGGCATTGAGAAGGCTACAGAGCTCACAGGCCATCGGATCGTAAGTGGGATATATGACCCGTAGACATTTGCATTCTCAAGAGTACAATCTTAAGACACTGCAACCCTGACGACTAAGATGGAATGTCTCTATGATAGTTATTTTAATTTGCCGGTTTTCTTATCTTCGCACCGGAACACATCCAATATGAATACTGCTGCTTGACGGTAGGTTTAAGGATCCGGCGGACTCTGCACAAGGTCCTACCGTTTTTGTTTTTCCGAATCTTCATTTGTTCCAATTTTCATTTTTCCGAAACATTCAAGGAATTGGATTTGTCACCCACCTATTCCTAACAATTAAAAATGGCTTGGCATCTCAAAGGGCCCGGGCTACACGCAGTGACTTGCATGCGCAAACGGTTTGTGCAAAAATTGGAATTGGATGGAATTGGAATTGTGCGGTACACTGTTTTGCCGTCTTAACGCACATGCTTACTTGTGCGAATTGGAATTTCCTCAGGGTTGGCAACGCATTTGCAGTTTTAGGCTTGCAGTCTTGTGAATGCGAATGTCTATAGGTCACAGTTTCCACTTACCATCAGGTGGCCTGTGTGCTCGTTTGCCTACTCTATGCCGTAAACAAAAATTATGATTGAGCGTGTAGCCGGACCCTAATGACAATGACATCTTCAAGCAGATTCTCTTTGAAATGGGTAGCAAATTATTTCCGTGACTGTGCATATGCTGGCGCTATTTTGGATTAAATGCTTAATTTATTTGCTATACGTAGGTTAGGTTAGGTTTGAGGTTTGATTAATAAGTTTTATCAAAAAATAAAGTATTCTATCAAAATGTTACATTCAGAATTAAAAAAAACAGAATTATGCGGTCCGCAGGTGGTAGGACCTTGTGCAGGGTCCGTCCGGATCGCTACCACCATCTTATCCATTAACCTACCGCCAAACAGCTGTGTTCGCATTGTCGTTCCGGTTTGGGGATAAGACAGCCGGTGTAATGACTAGCATAGAGGCATTCCATCTTAGTCCTCAGGGTTGGCAACGCATTTGCAGTCTTAGGCTTGCAGTCTTGTGAATGCGAATGTCTATGGGTCACAGTTTCCAATTACCATCAAATGGCCTGTGTGCTCGTTTGCCTTCTCTATGCTATAAAAAAAATGCACACTCATCAATCACACATCGATCCTCTTAGGAGTTAAAACTCGTTGAGTCTACAGTGGACAAAGATAGGTAAACAAAAATAGTAATAAAGGCTCTCTCGAGCTACTCTCTGATGACAGTGATGGCAAAAATGATGGCCTGATACTTAGGGTCAAAGATTATACTCCTATACCTTTACATCTCACACTGATTTTTTTTTTCATATTTCCAAGTTATCGTGTCATCTTGCATCTCGCTCCCGCCCTGAATGCGAGTCATTGCACTTGCTTTGTGCGCTGCGCCTACGCATCACAATTTATTATAATGGCAATTAAAGGAAATATGGCCGGGTTTTGGCACTGCCTGGGACGACACTCTAGCTTGGATGCGGTACTTAAGAAAATAATTTTAAGTAAGCGAAGTTAATAATTTAGCGACAGTTTAATGTGAAGGTATAGTTTCGTTCACGAATGTCACGATAAGTAGAATACCGGTCATGTTGTATTGTAAAAGGTCTACAATCTACATAGATATAATGAATGAAATGTACAGTCGTGTTTATAAATATGTGTACACTTTAGCACCGTCTGTTTAATGTCATGTTTTTAGAGATTAAAGTCACAAGGACTACTGTAAAAGATTTTTTATTAGGTAGTTACTTGGGTGTAACAAAGCTGACTGTAAAAACACACTCCTATGACAACTACTTATAATGTAAAAACAAAATCAGACAGCCATGTCCATTCAATTATACACTCAGGAGCAAAAATACCGGGACAGAGTGCGTTTTTCATACAAACGAGTCTATTTCGAAGCCTTGGTTCGTCGCCAGGGGTTGTTTTGAGTGAGTTTTAATGGTGGGTACTGCGAGGTTCAATAGAGGAGGTCAAAAGTTCTTAAGATACCTAACTGATCGCACAATCAGTTAACACCACAGCGGGAGACTTTGGGTCAGCACTTGGATTTCCTTACATTTTATTGCTATTTTAGATGTTTTTGTGAACAGGCACTATTCCGGCGTTAGCCACAGATTCATTCAGTTGGGTATCCTAGGCACTCTGGAAGTCCTGTATCGATAGTCGGGATATTCATCATCAGATTTCACTAAAAGCATTCCCTGGCGAGGAACCAAGGCTTCGAAATAGCCTCTTTAGTATGAAAAACGCACTCTGATCCGTTATTTTTGCTCCAGAGTGTATATCGTATTTAGTTTTTGTTACAGCCTGTATAGTACCTATAGGAAACCTTTAGCATTTGTTGGTTATCGGTAGAAAAAGTCAATGGAACAACAATTATTGAGTACTTTTCGGAATAGCCGATTTCTAAGTAGGAATGCGTTACAGAGAAGAACTGTACTAACGAACAAAGTCTTATTAAAGCGTCTATTGGCACTTCTTATTTGCAATTGCTGTATAATGTAATTAACGAGCTACTGTCGTTAAACTACCAAGCGGAAACGGTCATAACTATTGGTAGTCACCATATCGATTATAAAAGACGTAAGTTTAATGAGATCTGTATGGAGATACGTCGTTATAGATCGCGGTAGCATGGGAAGGCATTTGTTTACTGCGTATAGCGTGATAGTTTTTTTTAGATTAGATTACCATTTTTATTTAATTACCAAAGCCGATATCAGTGTAGCAGATCCATTGAAACTTAGTCATAGGGTTGTCGCACAATATTTATTTCATTGTCAATGTGACATATGAATGACATATTGGTATATAGAACATTTTGTTAGAGAATGATTTTACAGATAAATTATTAAGAGTTTTTCTAGGTTAGTTGGCGTTAAATTTTGTCGTTTATTACAGTATATTCATTTTAAATATGAAACCGATCGCTCCAATTCAACAGATGTAATTGGTAAATACTTCAGGTAATTATAATGTTCCTCGGTCTTTTTGTTAATATATTTTGTCGTTATTCGCATATTGCTTTACTTAATTTAAACTGTGATTATAATGTACCTAATTTATGAACCATTTCCGCGCCGCATTCGTGTTATTTCTAATTTCGCCATCAGCTCTCTATTAAACCGAGAAAATTCAGCGTGATCATTGACGAAATTCATGATTTTAACTGAATACTAACGAAATATATACGACATTAATCAACATTGACAAATAGATGAGGGAACCACCTTTGATGGAGTTTTAAAAAACAATAAAATCTCTATTACTTACGGGCCGAAAAGGGGTTTTATTTTGTTTTAAAACTTTAAATATAAAAATTTAAAAGGTGCATCAATAAGGTGGTTATATGTATACAGGGTTATTGGTAAGTCGACCTATTCCCGTTAGGAGGTGATAGGGGTGACTATTTGCGATAATTTTGACCCCCATATGCATTATGCAAAAGTGAACCATTTTTCAGTTATCGCGATTATTAGTTTTTTTTTAAATTAGTCGGAAATTCAACTTGAAAAATTTATTACAAAAAAAGTATCAATTGAAATCTCTTTTTTTCTTCTGATTTACAAAAACGATTAAACACTAGTTATTTCTCAATATTAAAACAATAATTATCGGCCCAAATTTAAAAAAGCAAGACGGAAAACGAAATTTTTTCAATATTTTTTGCGATCGCTTTCCACTAAAATGCCTTAAAAAAAAAAAAAACGTTATGGAACTTGGCTTGCAGATTATTTTAAAAACTTAAATATTTTCTTAGCTCTCCAAAAATGCATAACAAGTAGGAAATTATTTGAAAAAAAACTGAAAAAAAATCATCACATAGGAAGCGGGCGGAAACTAAAGTCACAAATGCCACTTCAAAAATAAAAATTAAAAAACATGCCTAATTTAAATCAACTTTTTTATTTGCTTTTGTACAAGATGAACTTGTTTTTCTTATGCAATATTAAATTAAATATTATCTGACGTTTGAGAATGCGAGGCCGAAAACTAAAAACTACATGTTTTTTTATCAAACTCCAACATAAATTACACGAAAACAGAAAAATTTACCAATACATTTGGCTGACTGAAATTAGTCTGACTAACTTAAAATAAAACTAAAAATCGCTTACTGTTTCCATAAGTTAATGTTATTTGTGTTTACGAGTATAACAGTTAGTTTTAATAGCTCGTTAGAAAGCAGGAAAAACGTCAATGTTTTATGTGTAATCTGCACGCCAAATGTATTGGTAAATTTTTCTGTTTTCGTGTAATTTATGTTGAAGTTTGATAAAAAAACATGTATTTTTTAGTTTTCGGCCTCGCATTCTCAAACGTGTACAGATAATATATTTTTTAATATTGCATAAGAACAATAAGTTCATCTTTTACAAAAGCAAATAAAAAAAGTTGATTTAAATTCGGTATGTTTATTAATTTTTATTTTTGAAGTGGCATTTGTTACTTTAGTTTCCGCCTGCTTCCTTTGTGATGATTTTTTTTTCAGTTTTTTTTTAGATAATTTCCTACTTGTTATGCATTTTTGGAGAGCTAAGAAAACAGTTAAGTTTTTAAAATAATCTGCAAGCCAAGTTTCATAACGTTTTTTTTTTTTTTTTAAGGCATTTTAGTGGAAAGCGATCGCAAAAAATATTGAAAAAATTTCGTTTTCCGTCTCGCTTTTTTAAATTTGGACCGATAATTATTGTTTTAATATTGAGAAATAACCAGTGTTTAATCGTTTTTGTAAATCAGAAGAAAAAAAGAGATTGAAATTGATACTTTTTTGTAATACATTTTTCAAGTTGAATTTCCGACTAATTTAAAAAAAAACTAAAACTCGTGATAACTGAAAAATGGTTCACTTTTGCATAATGCATATGGGGGTCAAAATTATCGCAAATAGTCACCCCTATCACCTCCTAACGGGAATAGGTCGACTTACCAATAACCCTGTATACCTAGGCACATGTTACAAAAATATGTGCAGTGCACACCCTTACGTTTTTAATGATTTTGCAACACTGATAACGGGGTATGTTAATTATACATTGTTTACGTGTAGATGGATAATTTCTTATCGGATTATTTATTTATTTAATCTTGATTACACTATAAAAAAAGGTTAACAAAAGCCGTACGACATCCTTTACCAGTTAACCTTTTCTAGACATTTCTGGTCATTGATTAAGATGCCTGGTATAACCCCTTATTAACGTTATTTTAACAACACGGATGGTGGTAGGACCTTGTGTAGGGTCCGGATCGCTACCACCATTTTATCCATTAACCTACCGCCAAACAGCAGTGTTCGCATTGTTGGAGATAAGTCAGCCGGTGTAATGACTAGCATAGAGGCATTCCATCTTAGTCCTCAGGGTTGGCAACGCAATTGCAGTCTTAGGCTTGCAGTCTTGTGAATGCGAATGTCTGTGGGTCACAGTTTCCACTTACCATCAGGTGTCCTGTGCGCTCGTTTGCCTTCTCTATGCCATAAAAAAAACGTACGTGCTTCAAGAGGTTGATGAATGTAGAGGAAGCGAAAGTTGTGTGTTTAGACCGGGGCACCTGGCGTTCCATATTCTGCCTACCAACTTGGGAGGCAGGCGTGAAGCGTGTAATATTCTATAACATGTTTTCTTGCAATTTGTTGCCCAAAGTGATCTAATACTTATAACAAATAGAAATCCTTATTGTATTTGCTCAATTTATGCCAAAACTGAGCAAAATGTTTTTTTTTCACTTACTACGTAGGTTCTTCTGAGGAGTTTGTTCATTGCCCAAGGGAACGGAAAAACAGTAATGTTTCTTATCAAAATTATGAAATGGGACTGTATTTCACTTTGTTGTAACTAATCTCTCATCTTCCTTTTATTTTGTTATCATGTTGTTTAATTGCAGCTCTAATATCAAGTGAATACGAGCTACCACAACATTTACAAAATTACGAGATAGAAGCAAGATGGGCAAAACGAAACAGAAGCCAATATGAATATAATATTCCACTTCGATGCTACTACATTCGTAGATCCTTGAGGATCCCTCCCTCTGCCCAAAACTTACGCCCACGGAGCCAGTATTAGGATCCCACCGTATAAGGCAGCTTGTACCAATGCATATTAAATACTTAACCAATTGATCGATTCCGGTCGCCACAGAAAGATAATTAAGAAACAGCAAAATATATTAGGTACTTGTCTTTTTTGTATGTTTAAAGGCTCATTTTCATTGGTCGATAGCGACATGCTTGTATTTAGCAATCCATTGACGATTGGATTGGACATATTCTTCTTTCGGCACATTCCTGTTTGGACGTGTTCCGTTTTCGGCATATTCTTGTTTCGACACGTTTTAGTAAATAAATTATGCTATGACATACTTGTTAAAAATCGATGTGTTTCTATCTTGCATAATATTTATTGTATTACTATGTTGTATATCTTGAAAATAAAGGAAGGAGACCCTGGAGGAGGGTGTCTTGGAGGAGCTTTTTAATGATAAAAGTCTAACTTTGTAGGATTTAGTACATAGTTGCGATTAGAAATAAGTATGACATTGTATTCTTAATTATTCACAATTTTATATTAGCATTTGAAGTGTTTGTCATTTTTAGTAATTATTATTATTACTTTGACCTATTTTTGTACGCCGTAAGGCAGATCACAGAGGTCCATTCTTATTGCATTTATAACACCTGTAATAACCTGTGTTTCACAAAATAAAGGATTACCTACTGATTACTGATTACTGATTAAAAAATAACGATGCCCAGGATAGATTTCATTCGTTGTATATAATGATTTATGCCAAAAACGGAATGTGCTGTTACAAGAATATGCCGAAAATGGAATACTTACGTCCAAACAGGAATACGACAAAATAGGAATCAATCGTTCACTATCGAGCCGGGATCTTTGCAGCGATGCAATGTATCACGAAAAGCATAGCCTTCCATAGAAATAATTGGTTGTGTCTCTGAAAAAGCAATCGCTTGTGTAGTTTTACTTGAATATTATTAACAACAATTTTGGATACACAAATAAATACCTTCGCACTGTACACCTAATTTATACCTACAGACATACAAATAACTCAAAATAATTTTGACTATAGTTCTACGTTAGGACACAATTTTGTATGCCAGCCGGTGTCCAGTAAACTTTTAAAATATATACAAAGAATTCCTAATGCCTTATATGTATTATTTGTTGAAACATAAAATGGTATTAAAATAATACGCGGCGGTTTTCCTTTTTATATTATGGTTTGAATATAAATTAGTAATATGGCCTCATTTTTATTAAGATTCCTTTTAAAGGTAATTTCTGATTAAGCATACAGAATTGTACCGTTTGAAAAAATATACTAAAGAATGTTTGTAGGAGTTACCTAAAACTGTTAAATTGCATTATTAATCAAATTGATAATGAACAAATGCCTGAAATCAATTGCATTTATACATTGCCCTGCCTACAAAGCTAGCGGTCCTGGGTTCAAATCCCGGTAAGAGCAAATATTGGTGTGATGAGCGCGAATATTTGTTCCTGAGTCATGGATGTTTTCTATATATTTAAGTATATATTTCTCTTTGTCAATATCGTTGTCTAGTACCCATAGCACAAGCCTAGAGCTTAGCTTGGGTCTAGGTAAATTTTTATTCAATTTATTTTAAAAGATTTATTGTTGCGCTCGCGGGGAATTATTTACAACAGCAGTCACTTCTGCTTTTTGGGATCACTGCAGATAGAAATAATCTTTCTACAGTTCAAGTGAATATTTTAATAATGTCAATGTTAGGGATTGCAGGGCATCACATGTATACCTAACTTCTTACAATTCTATCCTATTATAATGTAATAATATGATATGAAATAAATGGTTTGAATTAGGCATGCAAATCGGTACATTGTTGATAAAGGAGCGATAGGCGAGCTATACGCGTACCAAATTGCAGGTTACCAGGTATCACGCTTATAGTACACAAATTAATAAAGAAAAGCAAGCTTCAAAAACCCAACTGCTGTTTGGAAACCAATTTCACATTTAAATAATTTTAATACAGCCTAGGACACTCTTGTGGTTAATACGAATCTAACCACGTATAATTTATTAAAATCGGTTTAGCCGTTTAGTAGTTACGAGCGGACATTAAGTCGGACATATATACAAGTCAAACACATAACCCTCCTTTTGGGCTTTGCCGCAGTCGGGTAAAAATTAACAAGGATCAAACGTACCTACCGCTATCTAAATTCGCCGTTAAAAGAACTTGTGAACGATATATTATTTATTTTGTTATTGGGGGGTTCAGGTGGGCCTTGTGTGCCGCTTCGACCATTGCTGATCTTTTGTGGCAGCCCTTTATTTAGAGCTCACCGCAAAGGCCCGTTGCTTCCAGGAATTTCCAGATGCTTTGGGCAGTGATGAGTTGTATCTCTTGTGGTTCCATAATATGTCGCCCGTAGATACTTCTGTTGCGCATTAGTGGTCCGCATGAACAGAGGATGTGCAATGCTGTCTCCTCTGTCTCCTGACAGAACCTGCATGTCGCGTCTTGTTTCATACACATTAGAAACAGATGTCTGTTCAGTTTGCAGTGGCCAGTTAGGATCCCAGTCACTGCGCAAGTCTTTTCTCTTTTGAGTTGTAGAATCTCTATGGAGATCTTGTTTCTGAACCCTGTGAACGATCGGAACAAATTAGTACTGTTTGACACATAACCTCAAATAATCATCAAGCGTGTGTTTATTAAAAACTTAATATGAAAATAATGATCTAGTGTATGAATCATTGCAAAAACCTCAGTTGATCTTTAAAAGTACGTGATCATCGAGTAATCATTGTGAATTGGTTGGTTTGGTTTTGTTTACATCGTTTGCAAGTTCTATTGGCGGCGACTTTAGTTTAACCTTTTGTAATTTTGCTACAACGATATTACAAAATGTATGTTTTTTACTCCCCCACGCTGAAACTGCATGATGATTTATTTACTGATTTATTCATTACTATGCTGGTACTTAAATTAAGCTCCCATTTATCCCGAGAAAATATCACTCGTTCCCGTCGAATGGTCAACGCAGATGAAGCCGCGTCTCGAAGCTAGTCAAGCTAGTTTGACGTTATAATACTTATAATAGAAGGAGATATCTATTTTCAAAGCCTCTTCCTATCCTACCTGACGGACTAAAGGGGCATGAGCCCATTATTATTCGTCATTTCACGCTCCGCCGACGGTGTGGCGCGCAATGCAGATTGACTAATTAAAATTAAATTAACTTAACATCTTCAAAGTAACCTATGTTTATTTTGTGAGACTATCTAGATCTAATGGAATCAGGTTGCTGTATCGTGTAGATGATCTCCTAATTTGGAGCTAATCGAAAAATAATGAGGTTCATTTTAATGATTGATATAGAGCCCTTTTTAAAATGGGTTTGCATAAATGACAAGGCTGTTCGGAATACAATAATAGATAATCTCACAGTCACACGTCACAGTGACACTGGAGGTAGGTCAGCTCAAGAGAAGTCCAACCAACCTAACATGACCCCAGTAAAAGTGGCACGGTTTTTGACTTATTGTCGAATCAAAGTTTTTCATGAATTTTGACCGTTTCTAACATTATTAGTGCCAGTGTGCACTCCGAAAGGTGTCAAGGTTAGTTTTTTTTATGTGAACGGTAACATGAATTGTTAATTAAGGTTACAGAAATAGTATTTTATCCAAAAACTAAGTAAAATTAAAAAAAATACTAGTTTAAATCATGAATTAATTTACAGCGAAACATTAATTTCGACTTTAACCACCAGTCGTGAAAAAAAATTACTAGAAAAGTAATGAGCAAATATCATTAAAATATAAGTACATTATATTTAATTACATTGTAAAAATAACTAATATTAAATAAGACTAAATCTATATATACACTAAAACATAAATTACGATTGGCATATCTTTCATTGTACAATCGTGCAGCCAATCTTGCATTGTATGAGATATTTCCTCGATTCGTGACACGCCTAGTTTCTCCATAAATCATGTGCATGTCACTGAACTCACGATGGGTGTAATTGTTGCGATTTGCCATTTCAGTGAAGTAGTTCCACAAACGAGAAGAGTGCCGAGTCGTCGTTTCCGTTCCACAAGCCGTCCAAGTCAAAAAGAAATCAGAGTCCATTTGAATGCCAAGTCGATTTGTTTAGGAACACAAAAACACGAAAGCAGAGAAGCAGAGAGAGCACAAGTGTTGCACGAAACGCAAGGTAACGAACTAATTAGGTTTAGTATTCCTGAATGCTTAGAGATAAGGATGAGGCAGATCTCAAGCTTGCCCCACTCCTGTTGTTTTCGAAGTGGGAAAATCCCAGGTAGCAGTCGCTTGTGCAACAAAGCGATGTTATGGTGACTCATTCTCCTGATAAGGATGTTCCATCTCTTTCTTTTAGACATTCCGCAAACAGTGAATGGGCGTTTATCCAGTCTGAGATATCTGACCGATTGCCGATTTCCTAGTTTTAACTTATTTTTAAGGGCATTATTATTGCAGAAAGGTACATGTATCATACCATTTTTAAATCTGCATAAAATGTTTAATATTTTAATGATATTTGCTCATTACTTTTCTAGTAATTTTTTTTCACGACTGGTGGTTAAAGTCGAAATTAATGTTTCGCTGTAAATTAATTCATGATTTAAACTAGTATTTTTTTTTAATTTTACTTAGTTTTTGGATAAAATACTATTTCTGTAACCTTAATTAACAATTCATGTTACCGTTCACATAAAAAAAACTAACCTTGACACCTTTCGGAGTGCACACTGGCACTAATAATGTTAGAAACGGTCAAAATTCATGAAAAACTTTGATTCGACAATAAGTCAAAAACCGTGCCACTTTTACTGGGGTCATGTTAGGTTGGTTGGACTTCTCTTGAGCTGACCTACCTCCAGTGTCACTGTGACGTGTCACTTTTGGGACACCCTATATAGAGAAATACATACTTAAATACATAGAAAAAATCCAAGACTCAGAAACAAATACTTGCTCTCATCACACCAATATTTGCCCATACTGGGAATCGGACCAGGGCCGCTAGCTTCGCAGGCAGACAACTAACTATAGGTTAACGTGTGATTACCATTCCGATAAGTTATAAAGTAGAATAATTGGCCTGCGTCACTCTCGCACTTAAATACTGGTCAGAAAGTGACAAATGCTTTATCCACGTCTATCTACACCATAAGGAAAACGAATAAAAAACCAGAAGCGTGTGAGATGTGGTCCTAGCAGAATGTGCGCATTCGGTGGACGGACCACATCACCAATGCTGAAGTTCTTCGGAGGATGGCTAAAATTTAAATGTAGAGTTGGCCCGTGCAATAAAACAAAGAAAAGTTGCTTAACTGGGCCACATACTGAGGAACCACCAATATGAGATTCTTCATACTATTATGATGGGCAAGATAGCCGGAAAGCGAAGAGTTGGGAGGCGCAAGATGTCATGACTCCGTAAAATCAGGGTGTGGACTGGCATAAAAACAGTAGCACTATTCTTCAGACTTGGTCTGGAGAAGACCAGATTTAAGGAGCTGATTGCTAAGCTTCGGTAAATGAAGAGGCACCATAAGAAGAAGAGATCCACACCAATAAACGCTGGTCATTCTTTAATCTCCGAAAGGACTACCCTCGCTGTTATTGAGTCAAGACGTGTATCTATACGAGCTCTGCATTTAAAATCGAAACAATTTTTAAAGAGTGTATACTATCATAGTATTATGCTCTAACGACGCTTTAACCTATTTCCTATATAATCTCACGAAATCAAGACAATTAACGAGTGATTTGTGACAGTAAACGGTGAAATCTAATCGGTAACTCGCGGCGCAAGTGAAGTGAAGTGGTAAAAAACTTGGTTGTCGTGACTGTCTACCCTTATTATGCAAATTTAATTGACACTTCGTGCAATATTATCACACACTAAACTGAACTTTTGGTACAGTTTGTTGAGCCTGGTCTGGTCAAGTGGTTTAAGGGGCGGAGAACGACTCATGCGACCCGAGTTCGATCCTCCTCTGTGACATTTTTTATTTTTATTTTCCTTTCATTTTTAAAACTTTTTTTGTGTTTGCTATTAACTTTTAACTTCATTTTTTGTATTTTTAACAACGCTGAAAATGAACTGTGCAGCCTGTTTCAACGACGTCGGGACAGATGGGTCAATAAGTTGTTCAAAATGTCTCTCTGCATACCATCAATTGTGCCTGGGGATGTCAAATGAAATGTTTTTGACGTTAACTTCGTCAAATAACGATTACTGGATGTGTCCGAATTGTATTAAAGAACTAAAAAGGGGTGACAACAGCCAAACTCCTGTGCGCCCCGTTGCCTCAAACATGGACTGGAGCAACGCTAGCATCTCAACTCCTGCCCAAACTAACTGGGTGACGCAGCGACAGAAAAAACCCGAACAGACTCCTCACAACACTCTGACCTCCCCCAAACAGTCTGTCAGTGTGACTCGGGATGAGATAAGAGACATTATCCAGACAGAGTTGAAGCAGTTTTTGACGGTGGATATGAGCGAGGTTTTACTCCGCAGCCTACGTCCAGAGCTTCACGCAATACGAACCGACATGAACACTGTTAAAACTTCTATGGAAGCAATGAACCATCAACTTGAAGACATGTGTTTACAAATAGAAGGGACTTCAAAACAGGTCCAACTTCTCGAGCAAGAAAATCACAAATTGGAAGCTGCATTCAAGGATTTAAATTTACGTTTGACGCAAATGGAACAGCACGCGCGTTCGTCAAATCTCGAAATCCAGTGCGTCCCTGAAAACAAGGCAGAAAATTTAAAGTTCTTGATTATTCAGCTAAGCAGAGCAGTAAACTGCGTATTGAATGAAACAGAAATAGTTTCTTGCACAAGAGTTGCCAAACTTAACCCTGACGGCAGACGCTCACGATCAATTATTGCTAAATTCATCAATCCAAGTGTTCGGGATAAAATGTTAGCAGCTGTAATCAACTTCAACAAGGCAAATCCTGCCGATAAGCTTAATTCCAGCCATCTAGGAATAGGAAAACAGAAGACCAATATATACGTGAGTGAGCACCTGGCGCCCTTTAACAAGGCTTTACACCACGCGACGCGACATGCAGCAAAAGAAAAGGGATACAAGTTTGTCTGGGTGCGAAACGGAAGAATTTTCGCTAGAAAAAACGAAAGTTCCGAATCTCTCTTCATCCGAGACATGGACTCCATCCACAGAATGTAGCACAACCCTGCATTGCTACTATCAAAACGTCAGGGGATTAAATACCAAAACGGAAGAGATCTATCAGAACTTGTTATTAAATGAATACGACATTGTTATTCTTACGGAAACATGGCTTAAAGAAAATATTAGTAGTACAGAATTATTTGATGACCGTTACACGGTGTACAGACGGGACAGGGAGATCAATGAATTTAACAAAAAAAGGATTGGCGGAGGAGTATTAGTAGCAGTTTCAAAACGCATTAATTCATCTAGAATCTCTAAATTTGAAAGTATTTGTGAGGATCTTTGGGTCAAAATAGACTTTAAATCTGTAAAAGGCTATACGTCATTACTTTTTTGCGCTGTATACATCCCGCCTCCAGTAAATAACCTCGTAATGGAACATTTCCTGAAAAGTACTACAAATTGTATTGGTAATAATAAGAATATTGTGATAATTGGCGATTTTAACCTTACAAATTTAAATTGGTCTGTAAATAATGTCACCACATTTTTAGATCCAATCTCTAGTAACTGTCCAATAAATCAATCTTTTACTGACTTTTTAGCTTATAATGATTTGAAGCAATTTAATTCGAACAAGAATAAAAATTCTAAATTGTTAGACCTTGTATTAAGCACTATGTCCAACTTGGAAGTTGCACTCTGTACCGATCCATTGATAGCAATAGATAAACACCATCCACCCCTAAATTTTACGCTCATAATTAAACCAAATCAAATAACGCATGTAGAAAATAAATCAAGGCCAAACTTTTTCAAAGCTAACTATGACTCTATTATTTCAAAGCTTAAAACAAAAGATTGGGTAAAAATGTTTAATAACGTTAATAGCGTGGAAAATATGGTGGAAGTATTTTATAATTGCATTAAAGATATTACGAATGAGCATGTGCCAATAACAATTATTCGTAATAGACGAAAATACCCTGCTTGGTTTACAAAAGACCTTATAAGTCTTCTTAAACGGAAAAATAAGTGTAGGATAAGAGCTAAAAAATGTAACAATGATATAGATAAAATAATTTTTATTACGTTAAAACATAGATGCAAGCGTTTAAACCTTAAGTGCTATAATGAGTATATCTTAAAAACTGAAAGTGAAATAAATAATAATCCTAAATCATTCTGGTCGTACATGAAGAAGAAACGTGCAAACGTGGATGCTCTGCCATGTCAAATGAAATTAGGAGATCAAGTAGCCAAAATTAACGCAGATGTCTGCCAACTGTTTGCCAAAAACTTTAGTTCAGTTTATAGTGCAAGTTATTCGATTGCTAAAGTCCCAGAAACGGCTAGGACAAATACGAACACTATTGGGGCTCTAGGTGCGATAAATCTCAACAACTCAGTTGTTCTTAAGAGGTTAAAAAATCTGGATGTTGATAAAAGTGCGGGACCAGATGACCTTCCTCCTATCTTTTTAAGAAAGTGTGCTGACTATTTGTACATACCTCTAACACTGATCTTCAACAAATCTCTTGATAGTGGTATATTTCCTAATCGCTGGAAAGAGTCTAAAATTGTACCTATATTTAAGGGCGGTTCTAGGGATACTGTGGAAAACTACAGACCAATATCTATCCTCTCAGTCATTCCTAAAGTCTTTGAATCCCTTGTATACCCGTATTTATATTCTCAACTTAAATTACAACTTCTAGAACAACAACATGGTTTTACACAGGGTCGTTCTACTAATAGTAATCTAGTCTTGTTTTTAGAGTCTCTAATAGACTCTGTGGATAGTAGAATTCAGGTTGATTCAGTGTATACTGACTTCAGCAAGGCCTTTGATCGTGTGGATCACACTATTCTCTTGGAGCGCCTTGCTGAAGTGGGTGTGCACGGGTCACTTCTGAATTGGTTTCAATCATACCTTGATTGCCGTTCTAGCTATGTCGTTATAAGTGGCGATCAGTCTGAGTCCTTCATGGCTACATCTGGCATTCCACAAGGCTCCCATTTAGGACCGCTTATATTTAATATCTTTATTAACAACATTGCAGATTGCTTTAAATATTCTAATATTTTTATGTTTGCGGACGACTTAAAGATTATAATGCCAATTCGATCGACAAACGATTCCTTATTGCTTCAAGAGGACCTAAACAGACTTGCACAATGGTGCACTAATAACAAAATGTTTTTAAATGCTAATAAATGTCAGCATATAAAATTCACAAGAAATAAAAATATTATTGCTTCTAGCTATGAAATTAATAATCAAACTCTTCATGAAGTGGATAGTATCAGGGATTTGGGCGTAATTTTTGATAGTGAATTAAACTTCAACAAACATATCGATAAAATAATTGGCAAGGCATTTAAAATGCTTGGGTTTGTGTCGAGAAACATGCGCTCATTCAAACAAAACAAAACGAAAATCTTATTGTACAATACACTTGTAAGAAGTAATTTAGAGTATTGCACGCAAGTGTGGACTCCTCAATATGAAATTCATAAAAATCGCATAGAAAAGGTTCAAAAAAAATTCATGTACCATCTTGCTTATCAAAATTTTAAATTAAAATGTTTTAAATCTTACTATGCTCGTTTGAAACACTTTGGTTTGCAGTCTCTAGCGAATAGAAGAAAAATGTTAGACCTTACTTTTCTTAAAGCCATCATTGGCAACAAATTCAACTCCGCGACACTTCTTTCTAAATTATTTTTTTATGTACCAAGTAGACTTCCCAGGAAAAACACTTACAGGCTCTTCAGGGAGTCGTTAAGCAAGTCTAACTTGGGGCGCAATGCGCCTCTCACTCGTTCGACTCATTTGTACAACGGCTTGTCCAGAGCTGCCGATGTAGACATTGTGCAGGACACGACCAATGGCTTCAGACGTAAACTGCTTACTTATATGTCACATTCGCGGGACTGAGGGGCTGTTGCGCAAATAATAGGAAATCTCTCAAGTAATAGATAATTATGTTAAAATTGTATCACAATACACATTGTACTTAATATATTATTCTTATGTAAGCTGTGGATACCTATAATTAGGTGAACATTAATTGTTATAATTAATATAATGTGTAAGTTATACTTAGTAATTTGTAATGTATCATCTGTTGGTATTCCTAAATAAATTAAAAAAAAAAAAAAAAAAAAAAAGGACTCGTTTTTCTCCTTTATTCGTTTACTCTAAACTTCTTCACTAAAAATGAGGTTCAGTGTTTTTATCTCAAACATCATCAAGGTAAGATTAAGTTGAATGAAAAGGTAAAAAATAAACAAACAGTACTTAATCAAGCAAGTTTTTTCGTCAAAGCCGATAGTCTGCACAGACTATGCTCAGTTCTCAAGATTTCTCCCATACATTGTATTTGAGTTATAGCAAATCGGTTTCTCCGCAATTACTTAGTCTAGAGATCTAAGAACGGCTGTCTTGTTTACAATGGGTATTGTCTTTTATCGAATGTGTGTATAACCTCAAATACTTTAGCTTTGGTAGGTTTGATGTTTGGAATAAGATAGAGAATCATTCATTGTAAAAAACCTAGACTCATTATTTTTGCAAGAAAAACAGTTGAAATAGACAATTTTTGCAGATAGGAAGCTTCATCTCTATGATAGGCTCTTTAGTCTTACTATGTGGATGACTTCCTTGTGGTACTAAAGTTACTATACAATACTATACATTAAAATTTAAAATTTTGGTTAATCTACATAATTATAGATTTCAATCCGCGTAGCATCCGCAATATCCGCATGCATAGCATGATCACCAAGTCCAGTGAAAGAATTCGGAATTTAAATAATACCTTTCGTCTTCATTTTATCAGAGTTTACGCTTATTTGGTGGATAGGGGTGTCACCAAGGGCGTATCCAGGGAGTTTAAGTTTTTAGGGTTCCGTAGTCAAACTAGGAACCCTTATAGTTTCGGCATTCCGCAGCGTAGCTCAGAGACCCTTAGTTCTAGAAAACTGTAATTTGGCAAGAATATACATATAAATCACGCCAATAAAGTGGTAAAATAAAATCTTGAAAAATAGTTTTTTTTTGTACCTCCGCTACACGTAACGTGGGGATCATATTTTTTTCTCGTCTACCCCATAGTGTGGGATGTCGTTCAATAGGTCTTTTAAAAATATTCCGGGTCTGTGGGAACAGTTTTTCGATTTAGGGATCCGTTTATGAAATATTGAGCTTTAAAGCGCAAATTTTTGTTAGAGTCAAGTGTGTCCCCCCCCCCTACAGCCAAAACCACAAATACTAAAAATCTGAAACATATCTTAAATGAAAGCATATATAATTTAAAAACGTTGTGGTTGGATGAGTCATGAAGCTAAGCTCCTTTAAGAATTATGGTTATTATTTATATATGCATATGAATATATATATAAGTTTATATATTAGTTTATTTATGTGTATTATATATGTAAGTTTTTATATTAGTTTATTTGTTTTATCATCTCTTTTTGCTACTTTTGTGCAAAACTTGTATGTGTCCAACCCTATGCATTGTCCTTACTCATCTACTTCAGGGTTAGCTGGAAGAGATCCCATTTAGGGATAAGTTCGCCTTTATACATTAGTTTAGTAATAATATTGTAATATTTATATTTTTGTACAATAAAGAGTTTACATACATACATACTGTTACGGACGAAACCTCGTCACTAGCCGAGTAGCGAGTTTCCCGTGATGGCCGCGAGAGGCGCTGTCAACTATTATAAAACGGGCAACGCACGCCGCCGCGCCCTCTTCTCCTTCCAATCTACTGTATAGATAATGTCAATGTACTTACCTAATATCAATTAAAATATATTGTTTAAAAACCGTTTATAATAAAGCATTCATTATCGAGAAACCAAATAGTTAGACCCCTGCCTGCCTGAGTCAAGAAGCTTGAACATTGGACCTTCGAATCGGATCGTCATCTACGGGCCTGCGCATCTTCAGCAGCGTGATTCAGCGGAAGCGGGTCTGACCATTATCGTTCCAACCAACCCCCCGGTGTCGTACAGTGTGCTAAAACCGTTTCTTTCTCAAAATTACAGTAGACAGAGCAACACGCGGTAACTAGGTGCAACGTGGTGCGCATGATTCACCCGCTGGACAATTCGAGTTACGTGAGTACCCCTAAATTTCATTAATCGTCAAAATGAGTGTTAGTTCCGATATTTCGCGTAGTAAATCGCCGCAACCAATTGCCACGGATTCAAATAGTGCATTAATTCGTGAGTTAACGAAAAAACGAGGTACAGTCAAAAGCAGGCTTACTTCCTTCACGAAGTACGTGAGTTCTTTCGAAGGAGCTCAATTAACTGAAAGGCAATTAATGGAGCTAAAGTTACGAGTTAACAATAACGCGTGCCTATTGCAAGAATTTAATACCATTCAATGTGACTTAGAGGAATCTACCCCCGATAGTGAGTTTTTATCGCAACTAGAAGCTCGTGAATCCTTCGAGAATATTTATTTTAGTGCTATGACGGACGCAGAATATTTAATAAATTGTAATAACGTTAAAACTAGTGATGAATCTAAGTGCAGTGAATCTCATTCTTTGATAAAGTTGCCCACTATAACGCTACCCACCTTTGACGGGTCCTACGATAACTGGTTAGAGTTTAGAAACATTTATCTTTCCATGATCCATAATTCTAAGCAGCTCGATAATATACAAAAGTTTCACTACTTGCGAGCTGCTCTGAAAGACAATGCAGCCGAAGTTATTAAGTCGCTTCAATTCACTCCAGATAATTACGTAACGGCATGGGACCTCCTTGAAAGTAGATTCAATAATAGCAAATTGTTGGTGCACAATCATGTAAAATCCTTGTTTAGCATGCACTCTGTAAGTAAAGAATCCCCATCGCTAATTAGAAAATTAATAGACACAGTGCTTAAGAATTTGAGATCTTTAAAATCATTGGGTGAACCTACTGACACGTGGGATACGCTAATGATCTATATTACCGTATCCAAATTAGATTCAGTAACCGAAAAAGAATGGGAACAATTTAAAATGACTGTCAGCAATACAAAAGAAAGGTTTAGTTTAAATGATCTTATTCAGTTCCTTAGAGACAAAGCTGACATGCTAGAAATGGTCAAAGCTAACGGCAACCATTATTCTAGTACTAATACAAAGGTCACCCAAGAGTATTTTAAAAGGCCTCAAAACAAAGTGCACAGTTTCGTATCAACTCAAGGTAATAATAAATTTACTAAACGTACCCCCCGCGTGTGCAATATGTGCAACGCAAATCATTCGCTTTATACCTGCAATAAGTTTTTAGAATTATCACCGAAGGACAAATTAGTCTTTGTAGATAGCAAGAAACTTTGTAGGAACTGTTTGCGTTTCGGCCACGCATCCAGTGAGTGTTATTTTGGCCCATGTAGACAATGTAGTAAGAAGCATAATACCTTGCTACATGGCGAGTGCGGTAGGGACAGCGCATTATTGCCCGGTGCAGCCCTAGAGCCCCGGACATCATCTGATTCCACTATCGACACCACGGCCAGCATTCATGTAATTAATCAACCGCAGGTTCACGGCGCCGCGAGTACTAGCTTTGTGACGACTAACGTTTTACAGCCTATTTTACTTTCAACCGCATTAGTAGAAATATTAGATAGGGACAATCAGTATCATAAAGCAAAGGCTCTGTTAGACAACGGCAGCCAACATTGTATCATTACAGATTCTTTTTGTAAAAAATTAAACGCCTTACCAATACAGTCCACATACCGAATTGCAGGAGTTGGCAACTCAGTCGCGCAGTCAACTCATTCATGTAAAATTAAACTTAAATCGGTCAACGGAGACTATACCGCTAACCTAACTTGTATGGTCTTACCGCGGATAACGAGTACCTTACCGGCTATAGGTATCAACGCGAATCTGATAGACATTCCTGAGAATATTAAACTCGCAGACCCGACATTCTGTACACCATCCGAAATAGACTTGTTGATTGGGGCAGACTGTTTTTGGGATTTACTCATAGAAGGTAGAATTAGGTTACCTACCGGACCTTATTTGCAAAACACTCAGTTAGGTTGGATAGTCTCAGGTCGCATTCATACTCGTAATAAGCATAGTGACTTGCGCATTAATCAAGTACAATGTAATTTAGTTCAAACTTTGTCATTAGAACAACAATTTAAACGGTTTTGGGAACTGGAAGAAGTCCCGCACAAGGAACAATGCTACTCGTCCGAAGAGCGCGCTTGTGAGACATTATTTACCGAGACAACTAAACGTGACGTCGACGGTCGCTTCTCAGTTCGCATGCCGCTTAGGGAATCAGCTGATGTCTTGGGCGATAGTTACAATACCGCGCTAAACATGTATATGTCGCTCGAGCGCAGGTTAGAACGCAACCCGCAATACAAACAAATGTATAACGCGTTCATGCAAGAGTATTTAGACCTGGGGCACATGACGCGCGTTGAAAATTATGCTTCGCCTTATTTCTTTTTACCGCATCATGGAGTATTTCGCGAGCACAGTCTCACTACTAAGCTTCGTGTAGTTTTTAACGCGAGCCAGTCAACCTCAAATACCAAATCGCTTAATGACATACAGATGCCCGGGCCTGCTCTGCAAAACGATTTATTTGCTATTTTGTTGCGTTTTCGAAAATTTAAATACGTAGCATGCGCTGATATAGAGAAAATGTTCCGTCAAATCCTTATTCAAGAGGATCAAAGGAATTTGCAATTAATCTTGTGGCGTAAAGGTCCATCCGACCCACTATCTGTGTATCAGCTTAACACTGTTACCTACGGGACGGCGTCGGCGCCTTTTCTTAGTATTCGATGTGTGAGACAGTTAGGGTTAGAGTGTGAGGATAAAGAAGTCTCAGATACTATATTAAATAATTTCTATGTCGATGACCTAGTTACTGGGCACGACGATAAATCGAAATTAGCTTACATCTGCAATAAAGTAGCCGATGTATGTATGTCTGGCTGTCTACCATTACGTAAATGGATATTCAATGCGCCCGACGTTGCTCCCGGTGTAGCGCAAGCCGATACTAGTTCAAAGTATTTGTCACTCGGCGAGAACTGTTCCAGTAAAACACTGGGCCTCGGCTGGTAGGTACAACAACTCGGACGAACTTCACTTTACGACTGCGATCAGTCAAGGTGCATCTAGAATCACTAAACGCTTGATTTTATCGATAGTATCGCAAATATACGACCCGTTGGGCCTTTTGAGCCCAGTCGTAATAATAGCAAAGATAATGTTGCAAAAACTATGGCTAAGCAAAGTAGGTTGGGATGAATCTGTACCTAGCGACGTAGTGCTGTGTTGGGAGAAATTTATTAAATCACTATCTAATTTACATAACATACGCATTCCTAGGCACGCCATAGGTAGTAACTATAAACAAATTGAATTACACATTTTTACAGACGCGAGCTTAGATGCGTATGGCGCTTGCGCCTATATTCGTACTGTTGATTATGATGATTATGTAACGACTCATCTGTTGTGCTCAAAGACCCGCGTTGCACCGCTAAAACCAGTTAGCATTCCCCGACTCGAGCTGCTTGGTGTTTTTATCGGTGCGAGATTATTAAATAAAATACGGGATTCGTTACAAATTAATTTCGACAACATAGTGATTTGGACAAATTCTACTATTGTGCTCGGGTGGTTAAAAACGTCTCCGCAGTTATTAAAAACGTTCGTTCAGAACCGTGTTGTGGAAATTAACGAATTGGCCGGACATGCAATGTTTTTACACGTGAGTACCAAGAGTAACCCAGCTGATATATTATCGCGCGGTTTAAGTCTTGACGAGCTGACTAACCACGATGTTTGGTGGAAGGGACCATTGTTTTTACGCGAGTGTGAGTTAAACTTAAACTTATCTTCGAATTTTAAAATAGATGAATCAGATTTGCCAGAGATAAAATCAAAGGTTCCCATAACTACTACACATCTTGTTATGCAGGCAGATAATACCGAGTCGTGTCTAATTGACTTTAAAGGATTCTCGTCGTTCAAAAGGATGCAACGCGCTTTAGCTTACGTATTACGCTTCATATACAACGCGCGGAGACGTAAAAAAGATCGATGTACCGACGACGCTTTATCAGTTAACGAATTAAACGCATCATTAAACTTATTAGTTAACTTTGTGCAAAAACAATCTTTTCCTCATGAATATGACGCTTTAATAAATAATAAACCCGTACAACCATCGCGAAATTTATCTGCATTAAACATATTTATTGACAAAAATAATATTATTCGCGTCGGTGGTAGGTTAGTAAACTCGCTTGAGTTCAGTTATAATAAAAAGCACCCTATGTTGTTATGTAGCAAGCATCATTTTGCACAACTCCTTTTCCGTTTCGAGCATAAACAACTGTTACATGTAGGGCCTCAGACGCTCTTATCTCACATTAGGGAGTCGTGGTGGCCATTAGGTGGTAGAAACTTAGCAAGAAAAACCGTCCAAGGTTGCATAACTTGTACTCGCATGAAAGGTCGGACATTGCAACCTATCATGGGCAACCTACCTAGTGAGCGCCTACAACCGGGCTCCCCATTTTTGAGGTGCGGGGTCGACTATGCCGGACCCATGTACATTTTAAACCGGAAGGGGAGGGGGGCAAAATTAGAAAAGGCTTATTTGTGTTTATTCGTATGTTTTGCTACAAGAGCAGTGCACTTAGAGCTCGTCACTAACTTATCAACTGAATGTTACGTCCTAGCATTAAAAAGATTTATTTCTCGTAGAGGTAAACCTTTGCAAATATTTTCAGATAATGGCGGATCCTTTGTTAAAGCTGCGAGAGAACTGTCGGACTTCTTACAAGGCAGTTCAAAGTCTGTAATTGATTATGCCTCAGATAATCAAATTGAATTTAAATTCATTCCTCCATATGCACCTCATTTTGGCGGTTTGTGGGAGGCCGGGGTAAAGTCCAGTAAACATCACATAAAGCGTGTAGTCGGGAACGCTAACCTCACTTATGAGGAGTTCAGTACGGTTTTGGCACAAATCGAAGCCGTCCTGAACTCCCGCCCCATGTGTCCTCTGTCATCAGACCCCTCAGACCTAGCTCCGCTGACGCCAGCGCACTTCCTGCTGGGCCGGCCGGCGACCGCGCCCGCCACCGACTGCTGCCTGACCGCACCGGCGTGCGCTCTGTCCCGGTACCAGCGCGTTGAGCAGATGCGCCAGCACTTTTGGAGACGCTGGTCAACCGAATACGTCTCTGAGCTCCAGAGGCGCACAAAATGGAAGCAAGAAAAAGATGACATCATACCAAACACAATGGTACTCATCAAAGATGACAACACGCCCCCACTCAAATGGCAACTGGGCAGAATCTTGACCACCTTCCCCGGTCGAGATAATACGTCGCGAGTCGCTAAAATTCGTACAGCGACCGGCATCATTCAGAGGGCATTCTCAAAAATTTGCCCTCTGCCTATCTCCATATCGGGCGCTGCAGCGGCGGGCACTCAAGACTGATGGCTGAGCTACTTCATTCAAGACTGGTGGCTGAGCTACTTCATTTAAGACTGGTGGCTGAGCTACGCTGACTTACTCCTATTGAGAGCAGAAGCTCTCAAGGCGGCCCAGATATGTTACGGACGAAACCTCGTCACTAGCCGAGTAGCGAGTTTCCCGTGATGGCCGCGAGAGGCGCTGTCAACTATTATAAAACGGGCAACGCACGCCGCCGCGCCCTCTTCTCCTTCCAATCTACTGTATAGATAATGTCAATGTACTTACCTAATATCAATTAAAATATATTGTTTAAAAACCGTTTATAATAAAGCATTCATTATCGAGAAACCAAATAGTTAGACCCCTGCCTGCCTGAGTCAAGAAGCTTGAACACATACATATAATTAATTTTATAGGGAAACTATCACGACTAACTAGACTTCGTTGGTTCTTGAGTTACAAACGTTTTAAATGTTTATACCTACCGAAAACTTATTTGCGGTGTTGGTAAACTGACCGCGACCTATGTCGATGTATGGGGATAACAGTTTTCCAACGGCATAGCTAAGTTTGTCGCGAGGTCTGATTTGTTTCTAGTAGGTCTTCGGAAACCTACACTGAGCATGGTCCGACATGCTCTTACTCGGTTTTTATGCCTAGGTTCCTATTGTTGGATGAAAGATATGTCAGAGTGACCTAACGATTTGTAACGTTAAGTTTCTGATTTGCCCCCTAGGCTACATGCCGGTTACGTCTTTGGGTGTCTCAAATTAATTGTTATTAATTCTTGGACGTAAGGAAACCGATGATTGTTTGTTTATTTTGATAATTGAATTCTATTGCACAGCCTCAATGCTACATGATCCAGTATTGATCAATAAAAATCAATCACACTAACAATAATAAAAAACCCGAATGCATTTTTCGACAGTGTTATGATATATTATGTTAAAAAAAACATCCCCTCTCATTCAAAATTAATTTCAATAAATATTTACAGACAACAAGGAGCTCCATTGTATTGTTAGTAAACTAAGCACAACCAAGACGATTCTCACGACACTTCATATGTTAAAATCATCAAGCCGAAGCTGCAGAGCGTGCCAAATAAATAGACATACATTATACATATAAGTATCTGAAAAAGCAACCCTTCTACTGACGCAGTCGGGTAAAGGCATTCTCTATTTTAGGGGGAACAAAGAAGAGGTTTCAGGCAGGAATAGAAAAGAAAATGCTCTACTTGTATAATGTTTCTAAAGAGCTGGTTACAAAAAATAACCAGGATTCCGAGCCTTGCTAACACCTTACCAGTTAATCTGACGTAACACAGCAGTTTTTGAATCGTTGTGTCACCACTGGTATAATGAGAAGCATAGAGAAATTCAATCTCAGCCTTTAAGATAGCACTGCATGTGCAGTGTTGAGATTACAAACATCTTTGGGCCTCAGAGCCAGCAGAGTCAGGTGTTGTGTATTCTTGTTTGCCTTCTCTATGTGCGATTTTTAGCGTAGTTTTTTTATGGCATAGAGCAGGCTAACGAGCACAAAGGCCACCTGATGGTAAGTGGAGACTATGACCCATAGACATTTGCATTCACAAGACTGCAAGCCTAAGACTGCGAATGGGCAATGCAAGGGCTAAGATGGAATGCGTCTATGCTAGTCATTACACCGGCTGTCTTATCCCCAAACCGGAACACAAAAATGCGAACACTGCTGTTTGGCGGTAGGTTAATGGATAAGATGGTCGTAGCGATCCGGACGAATAATAAGACAAGACGAGCATTAAACTGTGCTCTTTTTGGAATTGCTGGCAAATCTGCGATTTCTCGACTCTTGGTCCAGCCAACGCTGGTTGTTGTTCGGTGTCCAATATTGGTGTTGGCAATTAGGTACTTTCCAGAAGGTCCTCTGGCTCATGTTTCTCTAGAATACCTTACGTGTATGCTTCCAATAACTACAGGGGGCTCGTTTATCTAAAGTAACAGTAATTATTCTGCAATGCGAAGCGGTAACGGGTAGGAATGTTCCACAATGCTGGGAACTGGCGAAGGCAGTCACTAAACGCCTTTATCATGGTACGCAGTAATCAGTAGAACAGTACAGTCAACTTAGTAGATTTCTATTGTGATTATGAATGCAGAAAGGGGAAAATACGGCGTTTGAAGGAATCTGGTCGATAAGTGGCAGCTTTTCCTGAGGCTGCTTAAGTCATGGTCGGGAATGCAGGTAGCCTAGTTGGTGTGACCCTGCCTATGAAGATAGGGGTCCCGGGTTCGAGTTTTACGGGAAGTATTGGTGTGATGAGCGCGACTGTTCGTTCCTTAATGTTGGATGTTTTCTCATTCGTACTAATATTATTAATCTATTTCTTCAGCTATGGTAAAAAACCAGTTAAACATTAGATCCTTAATAAAACATTATGTTTACTTAATGCTTAGCACCTAAAGCTGTTTTATACGATTACGCAGCTGACTGTATACGGATATCAAAGCTCCATAATTGGTGTTGGAATGCGAAAACAAAATAATATTAATAAATTAAACCGTTGGACATGTGTGACCGTAACAAAGGCTGGATAATGACTCGTGCGCAGCCTACCGTGTCGATAGGGCGGTGTGAGTTGCGCACGCGTCTCTAAAGTTAAATGACGTATCTACAATTTAGCGGGTAAGGAAATTTGAACACTATATCGTTGAGTGTCAGGTCGTTAATTTTAATAGGAGATTTAAACAGATATGCCATTTTTATTGAAAGCAGGGGACGGCAAGTGGACGGTACAAAAGGATATCTTTAGTGTTTTGAAATGGAAAATAAGATATTTTATTTCATTAATAAAATACTTCTACAAAAACGATAAGTTTGTTTTCGTAAGGTTTCAATAAGCAGTTGAAATTATCTTATCAGATCTGAACTAATAGCTGTTTTTGTCTCAAGCCTTGCCGAAAATAAAAAATAAACGAATTCAAAAACTACTCAGAGCTTTTATACGGGAAAAATGTACCGTTCCCGAGGGAAGAGTGATAAGCAACAGCTAGTATTAAGATGAATTAACCCTGGAAAGGTCAGAATGCCGTAACATACGATATTATCTCTCAATTATGGTGTGTAACCACATTAATTGTTAAATTGTTACATCTTTACCTAGATAGCGAACTGCTCTCGCTTCGCTTCGGTTTATGTGAGTTTTCTGTAACACCGTACATAAACCAGTTTTTTTATACTTACAATGGCAAAGAGAAGTCACGACAGCACTCAGGCCATCTGATGGTAAGTGGGATCTGAAACCCAGAGATATTTGAAATCTCAAGACTACAATGTCAAGAATGCAATCCTGCACAATACAATGATATTAGAGAGTATAGATATAAGAAAACTTCAGTGAAATATTATCTAATTGATGATCAAAACCGCATGGAAATCCATTCAGTAGTTTTTGAGATCATGCGCGGACATACATACACACAGACACGCGGCGGGGGACTTTGTTTCATAATAATACGCAGTGACATTCTCGGAGTTAAGGCCTGCGCAAACCGGCGGACGAGACGGCAGAGGATATTAAATTTATCAATGTATATTGAATGCCTACAGCTCGTCTTCCGGTCCGCCTACTGCCACCTCAGTTTAGCTATTCTTCGGGCTATGTCGGTAACCTTAGTTCTACTGTAGGTAGGCCTCCAACAAGATGGAGTGACGACCTCGTCAGAATCGAGGGACCGCGGTGGATGCGAAAAGCACAATACCGGTCTGAGTGGAAAGCCTTGGGGGAGGCCTATGTCCAGCAGTGGACGTCTTTCAGCTGACATGATGATGATGATGATGATAATATTGAATCCTATTTCAATTGAAATAAGGTATTAATTTCAACGTTTTGAGGCCTACCTCGGACCATCGCAGGTGAAACTAAATATCAGCGGTCAATGTCACACCAATCGACCTAGTCCCAAACTAAGCTCTAGGCTTGTACTATGGGTACTAGACAACGATATAAATACCTAGAATTAATAGGGAAAACTCCTCTGCCGTCCGCTGGTTTGCGCAGATCCTTAAAGTCATAAGTGCATGGGAAACGAATAAAAATGTCGCTATCTTTCAACCAAAGGAAATCCGCAATGCCCACAAATCCGCGAATAGCTAGGTATTAAAGCTTTATAATTGCGGCTATTAAACCTGTTGAGAGAATTATATGACGTCATTATACGCTAAGGTTTCAAGAGATGCCAAGTTGGGCGTTTATTTTATTCCACTTTATTTGAGCACTCTTCAGGAGCAAGAATACCTGGTCAGAGTGCGTTTTTCATACAAACGAGACTATTTCGAAGCCTTGGTTCCTCGCCAGGGGTTGTTTTGAGTGAGTTTTATTGGTGCGAGGTTCAATAGAGGAGAGGTTCTGATCGCACAACCAGTTAACACCACAGCGGGAGAGTTTGGATCAGCACTTGGATTTCCTTACATTTTATTGCCATTTTAGATGTTTCTGAACATGCACTATTCCGGCGGTAACCACAGATTCATTCAGTTGGGTATCCTAGGCACTCTGGAAGTCCCGTATCGATAGTCGGGGTATTCATCATCAGATTTCACTAAAAGCATTCCCTGGCGAGGAACCAAGGCTTCGAAATAGCCTCTTTAGTATGAAAAACGCACTCTGACCCGTTATTTTTGCTCCTGAGTGTATTTATGAACTGACCCCACCACCGCACATCACTGTGGTTCCGTACCTTCACCGTATTTTGAGCAGTGGTGTGGACGGTATGCGATAAAAACGGTAAAGGCTTGGTCAAACACACGGCGCGACGCAGCGCCGCGGCCGCGCCGCGTGATGCCGACGCGATGCCTGTTCAAACAGGGCGCGCGCGGATCGCGCCGGCATCGCGCTCTCATCACGCCCGCATCGCGCGCGCGGACGCGGCGCGGACGCAGCGCGGACGCAGCGCGATGCGGGCGTGACTCGCGCGCGGGCCGTCGCTCGCTCATTCCTGACTGATGTGACCCAGCGCGGCGCAGCGTGCCGCCGCGTCCGCGCCGCGCTGCGCTGCGCTCGCGCCGCGTGGACGCAAGAGGCCGCGCGGCTCGGAGCGCGACAGAAGCGGGGCGCGATGCCGGCGGGACGCAGTCTGTTTGACGTCGCTAACCTGTTAGCATGTATTTAAAGACGCCGCGGTCGCGCGGCGCGGCCGCGGCGCTGCGTCGCGCCGTGTGTTTGACCAAGCCTTTAAGGAAGGATACGATGCGTTACTGCGATTCCGTATCGTCTGCGTATTTTAAGCAGCGGTGGGGGTACCTTTACAACACTTAATTAAGTAAATGCACAACGACGAATTATATCTGATTGGGATCTCTTTCAGTTATCTAACCTGGTAGTAGATCTAAGTGAATATTGTTACTGACAAATGAATAAGAGCCATCAAAACGTTAAATAATAAACGATAGAGGAAAAAACCCTGGCCGTCAAGCGAATCGGACTCGCGTAGGTTTCCGGTTCTGTACCACCCGAATCGCCCTTAGCCTGTTCTATTATTTATTATTATTGGGGAGGGGTTGGGATGAGCCTTGTGAGCCACTTCGACCTTTTGTGGCAGCCCTTTGTTAGAGCTCACTGCAAAGGCCCGTTGCATCCAGGAATTTACATATGCTTTGGGTAGTGAGGAGTTGTATCTCTTGTGGGTCCATGATTGTTTCGCTCTAGGTGGATACTTCTGTTGCGCATTAGTGGTCCTCAAGAACAGAGGATGTGAATTTTTGTCTCCTGTCTCCTGACAGAAACTGCATGTCGCGTCTTGTTTCATCCCCATCCCATTAGAAACAGATGTCTGTTCAGTTTGCAGTGGCCAGTTAGGATCCTAGTGAGTCCTAGTTTATTATTTTGATTGTTTTTCTTTAGGATATATGCACAAATAGAAAGACATTTTCTTTTATGAAGACCCTGAGTGATAAGTAACTTTCAGTTGATTTTTTTGTAATTCCGCTATTATGCCTATAACCACAAAATACAACACTTTAAAGGTCGAAAGGCTAGATAGACAGACTGAAGTACAGCGTAGGCTAATAAATATGTAGCTTTATCGAGAATCGAACTTGGGACCGCTAGCTTCGTAGGCAGGATCACTATCACCACCTAGTCCAACAGCACTTCGTCTTGTCGTCTCCATTCTGCAACAGCGAATATGCTGCGCAAGCACATTAATTAAACACGTTGAATGCCCGGCTACCTGATTTCCATGCGAAACAGACCCGATATTGAGTTCTTGACACTGCGGAAAGGTTTGGTTCTAATCTCAGTGGTTAGGTACGTATTGAGTATTTTCGTCTAGTAAACTCAGGCTTGTAGGAGTTATTCTTGAACTAAGTCCTATGGGTCGACTTATAGAACTGTCAACGTGGAATTACGAAGGCTAGCGGTACGGTTCACCAATGTTTGACCAAATCATCATTTCACAAAGAGATACTTCCCGCCGTATTATTTTTAAGTTTTTTGTGGTCGATATTGTAACCTAACCTAACTTATTTAATAAGCTCATTTCACCTATGCAATATGTAATGGTGTAAGCACAAACACGTTTGTGCAAAATGAAAGTTTGTAAAATGATACGTTTGTCAAACGTACTTTTGGTCAAGTGAACGGACCCCTAGCGGTACAACTATTGAACACCACAAAAATAAAAAAAATCGGCTAAGTGCGAATCGAACTCGCATAAAAAATAGTGCTGTACCCGTCACGAACATTTTGCGTGAGGGACAGAGCATTCGACTCACTATCGAGTAGATATGGTAATTGTAACTCAAGGTATGGGTGGGTAGTGCTTCATGTTTATTAGAACTCGATATCGAATTGGCTGTAACGTAACGTTAGAGAGTAACGCAGCAGGAAGCCGGCGGTGTTTGTTATCGCGGAGACGCATTTCGTTCCTGTTTGCATTCCAGCCAAGTAATAAAGGAGAACAATGGCCGCTGAGTGAAACATCACCGGTTGTTGCTGGGCTATACGGCTTACAACCACTGTGCTGTGGCTGCAAGGTTTGCTTAGAATTTGATTGTCAAACTCATAATCTTTTTAGGGTTCTGTAAAGGGTAAAACGGGACCCTATTACTAACACTCAGTCCGTTGGTCACCAGGCTGTATGTCATGAACCGTGATAGCTACTTATACAAATGAAATTTTCACAGATGATGTATTTCTGTTGCCGCTATACCAAACAATAATAAAAAGTGGAGCTCATACATCAAAACAGCAACAGGTATACGCTGGAAATATTCACACAATATTTAGTTGTATATTACTATAAAAATAAATAACTAAAAAAAAAAAAACAAGGGTCCCTGTATAAGAAACGTGATTTTTTATAGATAGTGTTTTTATTATTTTGTACCATGGAGAAGGCATGGCGAAGGATTGAATGCTGTGGTTTAGTAATGTGGAAACCACGACTGAAACGAATGTGGGGGTCAATGTATTCTTTGATAAATGTATACCAGTGCCCGGAGAAATGGCGTGCTACCAACGTCCTTGCTTGGTTGCGTCACTGCACCTTGCTATTGCACCAATGCGGACATGCAATTATGCCCATTTTGACTTTGAGTAACCTTTAAATGTAGCTATTGAGAAATGCTAAGGGAATTAATTTGGACCTTTTCCTATCAGACGGTTGTCTTTTTCATGTCAGTAATTAGTACCCCCGACGCAAGTGTTTTTTTGACCATTTTTTTGGATTTTAAACTTCAAAACGTCGCAGAAAAAAAAAGTAAGTAGGAACAGTACAGGGCCTTTATTCCAGGCGGTAAAAACCATATCGTCTTTGACTTGTTATGGTATTGTTTTTAACTCTGGGCCAATATTATTGTCAAATAAATAAGAGCTATCAAAAAGATGACAATACCATAACAGGCATTGATAACAGGTAAATAACGATATGGTTTTTACCGCATAGAAACCTAATTACAAGAAACATGATGTATAAGGGCATCTAGAATGTTATTCTATATAAATTATCGCTTAGCTTACTTCATATTAATGTTAATCGTGCGCAGACGCAGTAAATACAGCGATAATTCAGCCAATTTCAATTTAAAAGCACCGTTACATCGATAACACATCAAATTCCTTCCTTCGAAGCGTTAAGTAAGCGATATATTTTATACTACCTCATACTATGCCAAGATATCCATGTCGAGTCAAATTTACATGGAAATTGAAACTCTTGGCATTAAATGACCAAGGAAATAATATGGCGTCTTAAGGACCACAGCTTTACCATGATAACTATAAAAATATCATTGGAAAATTACCTTTAAGGACATACTGTTATGGGTGACGATGAAAGCATAAGGTATGTTGTAAAGTTGAACATCCTGTGGTTGCGTACGCGCGGATGTGGCTGTATAATAAAACTATGATCGAAACTCAGTCGCCTTCAACTTTTGAGGATAAGAAGTGGAGGGTTCGAATATTATTTTTCTGTTTTAGTTCAAATAAATACTCAAACTCTTTTCGAGGCCCAAGGTTTTTTTATAACTTTTGGTCTCGAAATTTATTTTATAATGACAAACTTCTTGGCCTAATCATACAATTAATTTATAATTTACTACAAAAAATCGGTTTAAAGAGATTTAGCAAAAAAATAAAGTCAGGTACAAAATGGACTGAGGGACAGTTGTTATTTAAGTTTTATTGTTAGTGAAAAAAAGTGGGGCCCATCATAATGTACTTTAAAAAATAGAGTTCTTAACATGTCTCCGAAAAAACATTTGTTACTGTCCATTTTGCTACTAAGAACAATGGATTATGATATCAAATCTGACAGTGACACTGTCAGATATGATACCTCATCCACTATAAATTCTTTTTTAATTGCCCAGAATGAGGATTTTGAGAAAATAATAAAAAAAAAATATATATACTTAGAGGAAAAACGGTAAATAGGTATATGCTAAAAGTCCCCGACCTTTTGTTTTATAGCGGGCATTAAGTTGTTGTTTACCAAAGTCGTTGACTTAAACCAACCTACACTAACATAAATTTAGATACCAGTAAACTTGTGGAGTTAAACAGATGCTTTTATCACTGCACCAAACAAACATTTACTGCCCTTCTCAGCAATGCACATGCAACCTTAAATGTTGCTCTAAAGAGTTTGATATGCTTTGTTTATTAACTTGCTTATGTGGCTTTTTAGTAAGGGAAGAATATACGTTGTCAGTTTTTGGATAAGGCTTCGGCTAGCAATAAAAAAAGTTACGGAACCCTAAAATATGACACTTCCCGTGGGTCTGCGCCGTCCCGGTTACTGCCCACTGGCCGCACTGCCCAGACTG
Source organism: Acleris sparsana (assembly GCA_923062465.1). Classification (NCBI taxonomy): domain Eukaryota; kingdom Metazoa; phylum Arthropoda; class Insecta; order Lepidoptera; family Tortricidae; genus Acleris; species Acleris sparsana. The sequence goes on from OV281290.1 coordinate 17,805,461, forward strand.
TGAGCCTAATAGTTGAACTATACAGGACAAAATGACCTATTAAATTGACGTGAAACATTCATATTCGCCGGAAAGAGCTTCCTTACAAAAAAAAAAAAACTTTTTGTGGAATTAAAAAGTAGAATTGAGAAGGTATGTTAATATTGTTTGTGTCATTAAGAGTTTTTTTTTTTCGTATTTTTATTAGTGTGCGATAAAATCAATATGATGTCCTTTCCAGTATCTCACCTGATGGTAGATGGGATCTGTGACCCATAGAAATTTGCATTCTCAAGACAACAATCTTAAGACTGCATAGACATATTTCACTTGCCCTCTGCTAAGATCAGAAAAGCTGTACTAGATGCCCTTAATATAATATAAGTTACATTTTAGCTGAAATTTTACAAAATAATGCCAAATATGCCAAAGTATTAGTATTACCTATGTATCGCTAACCAAAACACATTGTCACGGCAATCTATTACATAAGAGCAATTTGTGGATAACGCTGTTGATTGTACAATTAGAAACATCATATTGTAATCATAATTAGTACAATGTATTGTGCAATTGTTTGTTATCTCTAAAATAAATAAATAAATAAATCCTAACACCGCAAATGCGTTGCCAACCCTGAGGACTCGGATGTTTGACAGATAGAGATACCATATTTACTTATCATGTGTATTTAGTGTATGCTGCAATTAAGTTAAAAAAAAAATAAAAAAAATAGGTACAATTACGTCAATTTAAAAATTATGTAAGTACAATTAATGAATTAAAAAATACATTTTGTCGAAACTAAAAAAACTTACGTTTCCATGTTTTGTGCAATAAAATTACTAAATATCAAAGTTTGCTATTTATAAAAGGTTGATACCTTATTGCTTATCTGCATCAAATTCCCACAGCGCATTAAAATTGTAAATATTTCCAGATAAAAAAAATTAAAGGACAAAGCAATGTCGCTCAACATCATCAACTGTGCAAAAATTCCCGAAGGACACGTTAAAACATCCGTTATATTTTAAAAATAGAAATATTAACCCACCTGTTGCCTTGCAATGGAAACTTGTACCTAACTATGTACCTAATTAGTGAGCCGACATTGTTTGTCACTCCCACAGAATGGTCGCGACCGCCGTTCGGCTAGCACGCGCAATCGATCACTCGCTCACTCCGCGCTCGACTTGAATCGGTTCAAACTAGGCATCAATTTGAATTGAAAATAGAACGTCAAATCGAAACGTCACTTCACTTTTTTTCGCCGGCCAGTATTTTGTGGCTTTGTACATTGGATTTAAGTGTTTTGTTAGTGGCCATGACTCCAGTAGGACTTCTGTTTAAAGTGAATAGGTGAGTTCTCATTGGTGTGTTAATGAGTAGTATGCAAGTGTGTATGTAGTGTTATGCATGCCTAAGTATGGTGCGGTTAAATGGGATGCGTTATGGCTTGTTTCTATGGCATGTATAAGTGTATGTCTTAAGACATAGTGTCAGTCTTTATAATTTAACACGAAATTAACACAATATGGGGTTAAAAATGATGTTAAACTTTTTAAACTATGGACTTAGAAACCTGTTGCCAAAAGCCAAATATTCTTGTTGACGCTTTTTTCTTGTTACTTTACCCTGTCACTATGACATGTGGCTTATCAATAGAAGCTACTTTTTAACCATTACACTGAGTGAAACCTGTACGTGCAACCCCCGTGTTGACTTTTATTAGTGAAAATAGATAGGTACTAAAGATTCTAGACATTTTACTAACACTGGTTAGCTATGTTTTTGCGACACCTTACAATTGAAGCTGATTGTATTTTTTACCATTTAACAATGCTTATTGTGTGAGATACATGTGAGATAGTACGTATGTTAAACTGTCAAATGCAGTCAACATCTGAAACCGCCTTAACTTCTTTTTGTTTTGAAGTAAATGAAAATTCTCTAGTAGGTACAAGCCTAGAGCTTAGTTTGGGACTATTTCAATTGGTGTCTTTGCCCCGTGATAGGTATTTATTTATAAAAATATTATTATTAAAATTATTATTCTGGTTGGTTGGGTAAACGCACCGGTTAGTAGACAAACTGCTCCAATTTTTATCAATATAGACGGCTAATTTAAAAAAAAACTAAAACCTAAAGCTATTTCATCATATCACTTCTCTTCGCGGGAGGCGTAAGACTACCTAGTTCTGCTGTCGAAAAGAAAAAGGGAGTAATAATATGCGGTCCATATGCGCATACTGTTTTTTTACTTTGATCAGTAGAGTTGACATTGATCCTTGGGGGAGGCCTATATCTAGCAAGCTGGTTCTGATATAAATAAACCTAAATGATACTCTATTTTTTAAAGTGCGAACTGCATTTTCGTTTTTAATAAAGTACAATACACATTGGTCTAATTTTCTGATGCAAAACACACCAGAGTTATTTGAAATTTGTAATCAAAAACAGTGTTTTTAATAAAATCCGCAGGTGAACCAGCATAACTTAACGAGTGTGATAGTATATAGGCGTTTCGTACGACAATAGGGGTCATTTTAGGCTGGTACCTACGTCGTAGAAGCTACAGGCACATCTACGAACTCACAGCAAAAAAATAAATTGTATCAAACTCGTTTAATTTGACCCGTCAGTACGCACTATTTTCATGATCGAACATGTCTAGACTTTGGTCATAAATGCTAAACACCTAACGTGGCTTAATTCCTACGAGCGCACAAGTCACATTGACTGTCAAGTGAGATTAGAGACGAAGTGAGTGAAGACGACTCTAAGATAGTTCCTCATTGTCATCGAAAACCTTATAATTACTCGTACCAATACTAAGTGAACCGTTCAAAAATTACCTAAACTCCGGTCAAATACTTAATATTCTATGTATTTATGCATTCTAAATCCTAAGCCCTATTAAACAATCGTATGGTATCGGTTCTAAACTAGTCTTACAAGTTAAGTTTGAGTGATTTACGAACAGACAAACGGACAGACGTGACAAAGTGAGATGAACGACCGCCGCAGACATTTGCATAAAATTTACATCTCATCTTCTTAAGTTCATACATGGCAATTTATTGGTATATCTTGCCTTGTAAAGCTTTTAAACTAAAATAATGCATGTTGTGTCAGGTATTTAGGTACTTCACAATTATCTTTACATAGTATAAATAAAAAATGAAGTCGCTTCCGCTATCAACATGCAGTTTTCAGCAATTGGTAATGTTTCAAAAGGTAGGTTGTATGTATAATACGATGGACGAACTTACATAAACCGAAGCGAAGCAAAGCTAGTAATTAAAACAGAAAATCATTATTAGTAACTTAAATTGGACTTTGATTGCGAAGCTACTTTAAGAAACCGGACAAGTGGGAGTCGGAATCGCGCACGCGCACAGTAAGTAAAATAAAAATAAAAACAAAAAACATTCAAGCGTAGCTTGAGCAGGAAAATGTGTCAAAACTAAGAATTTTCATAGGGTAGTAATAAGTAGTAGTAATAAATAAATATATATATATATATATATATATATATATATATAAAAAAAAACTTTCCTATGACAGTGCAAGACAACCACCACATACAAAGTTTCGATACATTCTCCTACAGAAACCGTGTCCCCTAACGATACAACAACAAAAAAATCTGTTGAAAACAACGTTTGTATCGTGACCTCCTTCGATATTTAATTTTCTTATTCGTTTTATATTTTTTACTGAATCCGTCGTAATAACATATTTCTGAAAAAAAAAACAACCGATCAATTGCACGGTTCAAAAGATACAGCTGTTTAAGATGAGCATATAACAGGGTCCCATTGTGCTCCCTTCGGACACGGAAACATGCGAAAGTACCTGTTTGACCGAGCGTCGCTAACTCCTATATAGCAAATTTCATCGAAATGGTTATAGCTCTTTTAATAGTGGTAATGTAATTACTATTTATTGAACACCACATATAATTACGGCAATAACAATGAATACAAAAGATATATTAGGTAGTAAAATTGTTAATATGCCGTTATAAGTTATAGACAACCTTGCAAGGAACCAAAGGTTTCCATGACCCATAACGTGGATCCTACTTAACCATCACTTCAAATTCATTTCAAATTAACCGAGATTCAATAATGTTAATATTACTATACTAAGTTTTGTGTTAGTGTACTGTTAGCGGTTTGACGGTTGTCAGATGTTGCAACTAACAGCTGATTCAGATTTAATCGTTTGTTGAATGATTTGGTGAAAGTCGACATAAGAAAGAGAATTGATAATATGTCGAAATAAGTTAACAAACCTATCAAGGAACCATACAATGATGTATTCATCCTAATCACATACATACATACATATATACAGTCACGCCTTCATCCCAGAGTGGGGTAGGCAGAGCTACAGAATTACCAACAACTCTAACAACTTGTTGTTAATTCTATAACCACATTTTGCACAAACAGGCCAACATGTTTACCAGTGTATATTAGTGACAGGTTGCAAGGCCATCGCCTAACAATACTACAAGCCTTTAATCCCATAGTCGCCTCTTACGACTTCCACGGGAAGACATGGAGAGGCACTATTCTAAGCAAGAGCGTCGGTGGCCTAGTGGCTTAGGGGGTCGACTCATGATCATAAGGTACAGAGTTCGAATCTCCGCGGTCACCATGTACGAATGAGTTTTTCTAACTTAAGTGAAAAACATCGTGAGGAAACCTGCACATTCGAGCAGCTGAGTGTGTTAGAGGGTAATTGCACAAAAGATCCTAATGGGTCGGAATGTATCCGAAAGGGCCCATCTGTAACATAAGATAAGATTCTAAGCCGGAAACCACACGGGTATCCTAATCACTTCAGATTAAACGTGACTACTGGATGGATGACATAACAATGTTGGGGGGGCTACCTGTAAAACAAAAGTACCTCTAAAGCTTTTTTTGAAACGAACACTCAGATCACCTGATGGTAAATGGGATCTGTGAGCCATAGACAATTTTACTCTCAAGACTTCAATCTTAAGACTACAATCCTAAGATTACAAACGCGTTGCCAACCCTGAGGACTACGATGGAATGTATCTATGCTAACAGATAAACAGTCAATTGTTGGTCTACTTTGTTTGTTGTGTTGCAGTGTGTGTTTGTAAGTTTGAACTCGAGGATAAAACTCGAATACAGATTTGTTTCCACCTCATCGAGCTTGGTGGAATATCTATCGAGTAACATGTGGAATCACATGCTTGCATGCTTTGCTTGCATTCTCGGATACTTGTTTAACATCCTGTAAATAATTCCAATGGTGTAAGTCAACATTTTTCTATCATGTAATGTACCTGTGGGGTGAGACCACATTTTCTATCCATGTAAGATCCATTCATTAACTTGGCAGGAGTGAACGAGATTACCGTTAAAGTAATCTAAGCTGACGCGACGTTAACTGTTTGCACTGGATGGATATTTACTATTTAGATGATGGATTTGTAAACAAAAAATTCCTACTGTGAAACAGCTTGCGAAGTTTCTCCAACTTGTATTTTGGGTTCATCTTAGATTTAAGTGGCTTTATCTAGGACATAACTTTTAGAGCATACTAAAATCATTCTAGAATACATTATTTTTTACATATTATTTGATTTAAAAGGGGTATAAATATAGTGTTAAGTCGTATAATAAGGTTAACTTTGCATACAGTGTGTAAATGGTATACGGGCGTTCCTTTTAACTGTGGTTAGTATAACCCATACTGAGCACATTTAGGCAGCTTTTGTTAAAATTAAACTTAAAAAATAATTACCATACAAAATAATTTAACACGTAATGTATAACGAAAAATGCAATTAACATTTTCACAAGTAAACATTACGTACTTACCTGACAGATGGACTTCGATGTACATTGCGGGTCGATAGTATGTTCAAAATTTAATAACGGTGAATACGTTAGCGTAATCAAAATAATTATTTCTGTTAATGATTAGTAGAGTCTTAATCTATGTCCAGTTTTAATAAACGCCCGTATACCATTTACACACTGTATATTTTACTTTAGTTTCACAAAGTGAGCAATGTATTGTACAATCATCAACATACAGGTCATTTAACCTGGAAGTAATTTAACGCTAGTGACTACCTTGATCTTTTTAAAAAATACAGACACGCCGTACAGAAATGTCATATACAACTATAATTATGTTCATATTTACATAATATTACACTATATGAGCAGTGAGAGTTGCTTAGATCGCGTGAAAATGTGACCATTAATCATTATCAAGATCGATTTGTTAATCTGACATCTTTATTAACACTTTTACTGTGTCTTATTGTCAGAGCCCGGGTGTAAACTTAACTAAACTGACGAGTTCTTTTTTAAATTTTAATTATAGTAGTTATAGTTAACACGTTAACGTGGGCGCTAACAATGGGCCTCATAAGGAAGCTCAAAGTCACTCAGAGGCTATGGAGAGGGGGGCTCGGGGTTTCTCTGCGTGATAGAATCGTTACCGACATAGCCCGAAGAATAGCTAGACTTAAATGGCAGTAGGCGGGGCACAATGCTCGCAGGACTGATGGCTGATGGGGTCAGAAGGTTCTGGAGTGGCGTCCGCGGACCGGGAGACGAGCTGTAGGTAGGCTACCAACAAGATGGAGTGACGACCTTGTAAGGATCGTGGGAGCGCGGTGGATGCGAAAAGCACAAGACCGGTCTGAGTGGAGAGCCTTGGGGGAGGCCTATGTCCAGCAGTGGACGTCTTTCGGCTGATATGAATGAATAAATGAGTTATAGTTATAAATAATTAAGTTGCAGCATGTACCTGCTCTCATGAAGTTTTCTGTCTTAAAGTTTGATTCTTAATTCTTGTTTTTTTTTCCGAGTAGGTAAGGTGTTTAAGTTTTTTTTAATATGTAAGTACATGTCTTGTATAGTACAAATTTAGAACTTAGTTTGGAACTAGGTCTTTTGCTGTACAGTTTCCCCTGATATTCCTTTGTGCATATATTTCAATAAAATTCGTAGAAAACTTAAGCAGGTTTCTTCTTTCGTAGAAAAAGGGACCAAAACCTAATGCAATACAACCGCATACCAGACTAATTGTTAACCGGTAAGGCGTCATACATATATGCATTATGCATTTGGCACCCATTAGATAAGTTACTGGACCACAACCGCCTATGAATAGCCCTGGAAGTTTTTTTAACAGCAATCCATCAAGGCGGTGAGTGACATGGTACGCCACATAATTTTACAAGTATCTTGACCGGTTGGAGCGTTGCTCTGAGGCCCTATGAAGATCGAAGCTTTCTCGTAACTTTGAACGACGATTTTCAAGGCAGTGGCATCATACTCAGCTTTTCAAATGTGCAGGTTTCCTCACGATGTTTATCCGCTCTAGAGTCTAGTGTATTATCAGTTATCAGGTAGGCTGTGTGTTTGTTTGCCTTTTTGATTTAAATTTGTCATATTATGCCAATTTTTCGGATCTATAACGATACGGCGAAGTTACTATAAAATATTTATTTATTTACACTAAATTAGTAAGTAATTAGTAAGTGGTAATGAAAAAAAATCAAAAAGACCGGTTAGTCCACTAATAACGTTAAGTTACAACTACTAGCTACTTTCATCGAGTATAAATCAAACAAGTCGTAATTCAATATCATCACAAATAGATCATGATGCGCTTGCGCTTGGCGGCGCATAGACAACAACAGTCAGTACACTCTACACATCATATTTAACGAGAAAATTCCCAATGTTTGAAAAGTTCATACTTATAAAAAAAACGAAAATTATCCCTTTTTTTTGTGTATTCATCTCAAAGTTCGAGTGGTCGGAAAAAAAAAACTTCAAAACCACACACCGTGAAGTAGGTATTTTGAATTGGTAACAGATTTCGATAATATAGCAGCTCGGCCGAAGTGGGAAGAACTACCGTTACTTTATTGGGTTGTTTGACCTTATTTGGTTGGGTTCTTGTTGAAGATGCTTCATTCCCACTATTCCCAATTTCTTTTTTAATTGTGGTATGAGTAATCGAACTAAAAAGCCTATTGATACACTGCATGAATCGCAGAATGTTGCTTCTTTTCTGATGTTTTTTGGCAGCGTTTTTTGTTTAAAGTATACTAATACGTCTCTTGAACGAAAGATGAATGTATCCCCAAGCCAAGTGTCGTATGTCGCGGACATCCAAGCTTATCCAACAATTTGTACGTACAGTCAGGCGGAGTGATTAGTCTGCGGCTGCGCGGTCACGAGTTCCCAGCGGGTCAGTTACAGCACATGACGATGTCCGCCATCGGGTGCGTTTACCCTAGTTACAGAAATACAAAATATAATACCAATGTTTATAATTAAATTGAGACGAACGAACTATAGAAACTAAGATAGCAGCAAGCATTGTTTCGTTATGGAGATAAGCCGTTAAAATTATACTATCTATGTAACAGACAAAAGTGCATTTGTTCAAGTGCAAAAGCTTTATCCTGCATTTTCTTGTCTAGGGGATACAGTTGATGCAGGAAAACATCGAAACTTTTATGTGGTCATCTTGCACCATCTCATATACACATAAGTAGTGGATTCTATTTTTTCTTTTTTCTTTTTCTCTCTCTATCTCTCCCGTAAGATTTTTGGCATGTTTTCCTGCTGAACTACGCATGTTATTTGATATTATATTTAATTTAATGCTTGTAGCGTTATACAATGCTAGACTAAGTAGTACCATTGTAATATGAAATATGTTTAGAAAATGACTGACTGAGTTTCTTGCGGTGTTTCTTCTCAGCAGTGGTCTCCTCTTGGGAAGCGCTGGTAGATTCTTGACGTGTAAAAGTTCCCGTGCGGCCTACTTACTGAATAAATTTCTTTTATCTTTTTGTCTTTTAGCAATCTAAGGGCTGTATTAATAAACTCATCTTGAATGTGAGACCCGTCACAATATACGTCAAAGTAAATGCCAAACCATAGAACACTGTCATTTTTGACGCATCTCAAGACGAGCATTGGAGTTGAGATCAGTTTATTAATACTGGCCTTTAGTCCTCAGGGTTAATAACGCATTTGGACTTTTAAAACTGAAAAGGCCTTATCCACGACCACGTGGCATTTGTACTCACATACATACGTATATACATTCACGGCTGTCTCCCAATGGGGTATGCATGAGACTATAGAAGGCCAGTGCCAGGTGCTACGGTCTAAACATACAACTTCAACATCATTTCAGCCTGCTGGCTGCTGCCATCTACTGCTGAATATAGACCTCCCTCTTGGATTTCCAGCGAGAACTGCTACATACAACATACAATTTTAGCTTCCTCAATGTTCATCAACCTCTTCATCCTCATACCCCTATTCATACTCTTCTGTTTTGTACAATCGGCCAAAAATATTGTCTACCACCCTACGGTTAAAGTTCATTTGCACGTCATGATACAACAAGTTCGATTTTCCCTTGCAATAATATTATGACAGTGACAAGTGTCCTTAGCGATGATTAGGTCTCGCAGAAACTTTTGTCAAAACTGGTACACCACTTTCTTGGCCGACCGTACGCTTCATTGGAAAACGTTTTTTTAAACGTGCCGTTTAAATAATCTGGTAACCCATGGTTATGAGCTAGCAGCCAAGTGTCGTAGTTTTTAATAAAGTCTAGCAAGCAACATAGAACCTATACTGAGAAAACCTGAGGGAGTTGCCTTCTATTTCCCGACTATTATATTTTATAGCAGGTTGACGCTTTCAGTGCAAATACCTTTGTATTTTCTCATTATGGTCGGAAACTGGAAACCTAGCTCATAATCGTGTTAAGTGATTTTATAACAGCAACAATGATTAATTACCCCTTTGGTAATCTTCATAAAAACGCCCATTTAATTATGCGCTTGCAAACAATTAGTCACTGTCTTTTAATTTAGAAAATCATTGATGTTATCTTCGCATTATCATCACTAATTACTAACATCATAATCACGTCCTCCTGTCCCAACACTAGTCTATAACACTATGAACAAAAAAATCGTGCAAAATCAACACTAAATTCAAGACAATACGGCTCAAAATCCATTCCTTGTGAAACCCATAAATACAGCGTGGGCATAGACCAAAGAGAGTTTTTTTTTTCCATCCGTAATTAGTCGACAATGAGAAGAAAATATACACTGATGCATGTGAGCGCGGTGTAGGGGGCGTTTTTGCACCAGCTCTATGAAACGTTACTGGAACAGTTTTGCTTAATAACCGATATAATCGATCCAATGGTTCGTGAAGTGATTTATGAGATTTAGATTAATTGTAGGTCATGTTGACAATGGTTAAAGGCGTTGGAAAATATGGTAAAATAATGGACAATTTCAATAGATTTTGCGAGTGGTAGGACCTTGTGCAGGGTCCGTCCGGATCGCTACCACCATCTTATCCATTAACCTACCGCCAAACAGCAGTGTTCGCATTGTTGTGTTCCGGTTTGGGGATAAGACAGCCGGTGTAAAGACTAGCATAGAGGCATTCCATCTTAGTCCTCAGGGTTGGTAACGCATTTGCAGTCTTAGGCTTGCAGTCTTGTGAATGCAAATGTCTATAGGTCACAGTTTCCACTTACCATCAGGTGGCTTGTGTGCTGGTTTGCCTTCTCTATGCTATAAAAATATATATAATTGAACTGTTGATTTTAGCAAGCGATGACAAGAGAATTTATGATCTAGAAAAAAAAGCAACAGTGAGAGCGCTAGAATTAGTGTTATTACTTTATAAAGCTGTTTGATACATCATTATCATCATTATCACAATTTCCACCAAAAAAACTTTAGCTACTCAAACGTAGGACATAGGTCGCTCCCAAGGATGGCTACCACTAAAACGTCGGGTGCAGAGTCCCCGTTAGTCCTCACTCGAGACTAAATCGAGAGAACAGGAGGGAGCTCACGCAACTTCGAACTTCGAATTTCAAAGTAGGGCATCTGCGCCGCTTGCGTCCATCGGTTGCCGCAACCTTAGCCAAAAAAACCTCATATCTCATATTTCGTGAGGTACGATTTTAAACTTAAATGTGAAAATAATTAAGTTGAAAGTCATACATCTCGAAATATCAGATACGAGTTTTTTCTTAAGTAGTAACGAAGTAGTGCGCATAAAAACTACAAACATATCTATTTCCCAAACTTTATATAAACTCGTTTTAGCAAGATCCAGCGTAATAGCACTGATAGCTAATCCATTAATTACAAAAGCTATTACGGGTTATGCAGCAATTGTTATGTGTGTTATTTACGGCTTGCCTGCAAGTAATAGCATGCATTACGGCCTGGAAGCGATTTTCCGGGGGACGGTCTAAGCTAGAATTAACTTAATTCGAGTAGGAACTGAAATATTAATTAGTTATAACTAGGTTTAAACCCGCTTCCTATTCCTATTGTATGCAAACACAAAGGCATGTCTACATTTCCATACATTTTACACTAAAAAACCATTAAGTTGCGCACAATTAAATAAACACGAAACTGAGTACCTATACTTTTATCCTTCTTTCACGATAAAACAAGTATTTTGACAGACAGAGAGTATGTAAGTGCGAGAGTGATGGATGATTTATCCACTGCGATAAATGCGACCACAATACGAACCAATAAGTCAAGTTAATTTTTGAATCACACTTGATAAATAAGTTACAATGACAACAGAGCTATTCAGAAAAACTGAGTTCTAGAAAACAGCAGCCTTTTCAGCTTTAGCCACCGATACTGAAAAAAAAATCGACCACCATAATGCAACAAGATATCTCAAGAACTCCCGCACAGTACACATGCAAATGAACTGTTATAGAGTATAAACCACGCAGGAATGTGTTTAGTAATCGCAACCAACGCTTGACCCGTGGCTTGTATCTCATTGGCACGGATTGCTAATGCTAAGCTATCTTCAGGTTAACTCACAATGCCTTCTAAATGGCTCGATTAGAGGATTGCATACGCATCGATGATCTTAAGCACGTCTTAAGTTATGTTTTGGTATTACGTCAAAGTAATGAAATAAAACAAATCAGGCAGGTCATCAAAGCAATAGTAGATTGTGTCACAAGGGAGCAAAATGACATATTTAAGGCGAGGGCGTACATTGAATCCTGAACGAAGCGAAGGATTCTGCAATTTGATCCCGAGCGTAGCGAGGGATTCTAAAATAGAATCCTGAGCGTAGTGAGGGATTCAAGTGTTAACGCCCAAGGTGGAAATAATTTTGCTACCGTGCATAATTTTGCCACATACTGCTTTTCACATCACCTATGAGGAAAATAAAAGATCTTAGTGATGAAACAAATTTAATTATTCACACATTCTAGAAATGCTGAAATTATCAAATTTAACAACAGGAAATTATCGCACTTAACAACAATTATCAAATTTGGCAACAAAATGTCCTTGAACAGAAAAGTGCCTCTTTGATCCCTCCTAGCAGGAAAGAAAAGTCCCCTTTCCGAGTAGGTGATATGAAAATATAATTGTGTGATAAGCGCAAGTATTTGTTTTCAACGTTACCTTTGTTTCGGCGACATGTGTTTGACAAATGTATGATTTCCCAACCCGCTTTGTTTTCTGTAACCGTAAATATTTCAGGATTATGTCAAAACTAACCTAACCTAACCTAGACGGATCTACAAGATGGTACTGAAATTAATCATGAAATATTTATATAAATTGCGTTGGCAAAAGAAAGTTGGGAAACGATACATTTGGAAAACATATTTTTGCCAAACGGCAGGCTCCGTATAAATAATCTCAAAATAATCGACCTATAGTCCCAAATTAAGCTATATTCTAGCACTGGCTTTAGAAAATGAAACACAAATTTTAACAGATTGGTACCTAAGGAAGAAAAACATTCAAGTTTCAGGAATAAAATTAAATAATAATCACAAAGAAATGCCCATACTGGAGATAGAACCCCGGATTGCTAGCTTCGACCGATTAATCAAAACGTCAAATATTATAACATATTGTGCGTCAGAAAAGAAAAGAAATTAAATAAAATGGAACTAAAAAAAATCATACTAAATTGTTGCCATGCAGCATATTACGTCAAAAATGTGACAGTTACGTAGAAAGTGGCGCCCTCATTTAATTTCTACTCTTTCGCAAACATTGATCATTTTTGGTTTGAGTGAAATATTTTTGGTCAATTTAATGTTATCATTTCCTAAATTTTAATTCACTAAAAAGGTGTGTTCGGTATCCTGCAAATAAAACAAAAATGACAAGTATAAATAGTTTTAAAGAAAATAAAATATTGGTAAATGATACGACGAAATGAAACTTACAATTCGACTGTGTATAAAAAACACCCTAAGTTTCCCAATATTAAGATAGATCAGCCATGCTTCAGAGGGTATTCCCCCCAAGGTATGCACCTAGAATCTGCCGGAAGACGTCTGTCCGTCTGCGTGTTCCGTCGACTGCGGTAATTGTTATCTACTATTCATAATTGGTACCGTCGCGGGCGCATGACGTTTGTGATCTATTGTTATTATTATATGAGTTACATAATGGTAATAAAAAAGTTATGTAAACGTTGAATGTTTCGAAAGACGGCGGTTGGTTTTTTTACTTCAACGATTAAAAAAACCAAAAGACTTTATACGATGACAGCAGCGAGACCGATCCGAAACGTGTGATTTTAAAAGCTTTATATATTTTAATTAAATCACACTAAACACAGTAAAGTAATGGTGGACTTGAAGCTCAATGACATTCTCTACTGTCAACCACTAGGACAACCCTATTCTTTATGCCTGAATTTTCTTGGGCTCTTACGCTGGTAGCTTCACCAATAATTAGTCACGTAAACCTATCAATGGCAGACTGAAAGTATACACCATACGGAGTCTTTCTAACTAATAACATTATTATTTTAATATAGCTGCATGCCAGCAGCAGAGGACCGATCGTTGTTGAAAACCTTGGGGAAGGCCTTTGTCCAGCAGTGGACGTCTTGCGGCTAATGATGATGATGATGAGTTCTTATATAATATTAATATAATTAATGACGTGTGGCGATGTCCTCAGCCTAGTTCGATGCTGGGTTCGATTCCTGGACCCGGTAAGGGTTATTTTTTATGGCATAGAGAAGGCAAACGAGCACACGGGCCACCTTATGGTAAGTATAAACTGTGACCTATAGACATTTGCATTCACAAGACTGCAAGCCTAAGACTGCAAATGCGTTGCCAACCCTGAGGACTAAGATGGAATACCTCAATTGTAGTCATTACGCCGGCTGTCTTATCCCCAAACCGGAACACAACAATGCGAACACTGCTGTTTGGCGGTAAGTTAATGGATAAGATAGTGGTAGCGATCCGGACGGACCCTGCACAAGGTCCTAATGGATGTTTTCTACGTACGTAGTGAAATACATACTTAAGTATTTCTCCACAAAAGTCGTTATTGTTGTCTGTTCTTGCTGTTGTGCCGTTATTGTACAAGTTTAGAGCTTAGTTACAAATAGAACAATTTGTGTCAGATTGTCTCCTGATTTATTGATTTTTTAATGAAGACTTCTGTAGCTGCCAGTACCGCTTGGTGATTAATATGCCGACGCTACGTCATGCGCAGGCGATCATTCGACGAGCGCAAATTATTCGCTTCTAATTATGAACGTTTATTGCTCTGAGATTGTAATGGTTAAATGGATAAAGTTTATAGAGTGACTCAAATTTTATTTTATTTTAAAACGTTACTATTAAATAAAGTGTTAGCCAAATTTCGTTTTGCTTATTGACTAACTCTTAAATGCAGTTGTATGTGTGTATATATCACAATTTAAGAGCCTTTTATTTCAAAATTCCCTTGAGAATTATAAAAAAAAATGTAAGGGAAATAGCATCTTTTGATTAAATCCTGGACGAACTCACTGTGTATTAGTTTTCACCCAAATCTGATGAGCCATTAAAGATAAAAAAGATAAAAGAAATGTATTCAGTAAGTAGGCCGCTCGGGCACTTTTACACGCCAAGAATCTACCAGCGCTTCCCAAGAGGAGACCACTGCTGAGAAGAAACGCCGTAAGAAGCTCAGCAGTCACAATTTGTCTGATTAATAAGACTAAACTAAACGATCTTACTAACTTACATTTACAAGTAGGTGGTTTAGAATTAGTAGAATAGTGGGATTATTAGGATTAGTAGAGTTTAACGATAGCCACACTGATGATTACTTTTATCGACCAGCTCAGCGGTAGCGGTATGTCGCTTCTCGTAAGTGGTAGCGAATCTTATCGTACCAAATGTAGACCAGCAGCGTTATGATGTCTGCATCTCGTCGGCAAGTTGTGATATTATTACTACATTTTGACATTGATCATTACATTATCACTGAGCGAGTAAACCTATCTTTGTTTTCAGCTTGACCGCTAAGAAATAATTAAAAAGTTAGGCACGGAATTGAACTTATTATTTCCATTTGGTTGCCAGTTGAGTTTGGTAGTTCTACCTGCTAAAGAAACATGACACAGTTGCTCATAAAATTCTTCCCACTTGAACTAGCAATTAAAGACGTTTCAGTAAGTACTGAAATTCAATTTAAGACCTGTTTTTTTTGTTTCAGTGAGGGACTATTCACTTGCCCCGTAAATGCTTCACCAGTCGATTACGCAAAGGTAAGTTCTTAATCGATTTTGCTTTCTATAAATAGAAAACGCTATGGGTGAAACGCAATAACGTTCTTAGAAAGAGTAAAGAAATGACCTAGGAAGGATGCTAGTAACTTTTTTGCAATATTATACCTACCGCAGCAAATTCCCAACACAATAAAATCGTAGAATAATACAAAGTAATAAAATCTACTCTTGAAAAAAGGTAACGAGTTGACAAAGTTTCAAAGCTCTCATCGTTGTAAGTTGCGCCCACGCGGGTGGTCCCCTTAACAACGCTGCGGTTCAGCCAGCTGCCGCTAGATGGCGCTGTTTACAACTAACAATAATACAAGTAAAAACCGCACTTTTCCAAGTACTTATTGATTTTAGTGCATCGTTAAACCAACAGTTGTTTCTGTTTACGTTTTGTAACGATGTTTGCGTCTGTTTGGTGATTGTAGCAGTTGGGTTGCTTTTGAGATCGTTACGAGTAATTTGTCGGCTTTTTCCATAGCGTAAGATGTAAACTGTTTTAATAGTATGTATGTATAAGTACCTACTATACAAGTAGTAGAATATCGCAACAGTATTACCTAAAGTAACTTGCCTATTTGAAATTCATGTAGATTAACACTAATCTAGGCATTTTTTGATTAGATTATTAATAACAAACAAGCTCTTATCACCATTATGTGGTGAAAAGACCTTGTTTGTTTTTTTTTTATTATGGCATAGGGAAGGCTGACGAGCACACAGGCCACCTGATGGTAAGTGGAAACTGTGACCCATAGACATTCGCATTCACAAGACTGCAAGCCTAAGACTGCAAATGCGCTGCCAACCCTGAGGACTAAGATGGAATGCCTCTATGCTAGTCATTACACCGGCTGTCTTATCCCCAAACCGGAACACAACAATGCGAACACTGCTGTTTGGCGGTAGGTTAATGGATAAGATGGTGGTAGCGATCCGGACGGACCCCGCACAAGGTCCTACCACCCGCAAATGTTGTGATCGCTACCTCCATCTTATCCTATAATTTACCGCCGAGCAGCAGTATCCACATTGTTATGTTCTGGTGTGCGGATAATACAACAGGTGCAATGACTGGCATAGAGGCATCGCATCTTGGCACTGCATTTACTAGTCTATGGTTCTCAGGTATCTACCACCCTCATAGGTGAGCTTTGTGGTCGTTTACATTCTCCATTTTTAAAAACTAACTAACTAACAATTAAATTACAGGATCCACCACTGGGCTAAGTAGGTTTATTATCATCAGATGAAAGATGACTTCCTCAAAAGTAGTCATTGTTGTTTATATAAATGCTACAAGATACAAAGTAGGTATACATACTTTGTAGTTTTTGCTCCATATGTGTATCGCGTGTGTACAAATCCAGCGGAATCTAAGTTTAATTGGTTTGAATTATTCATTTAATTCAGTTTCTTGCTGATTGCTTACACGGATCTTGACAGAGTATATTTCAAAATCACAGTATCGTTGGTTCGGCATTAAATTGTAACTAGGTCACGCCAATATATAGATATCAAATCGCATTTAATATTATATTGTCAGAAAAAATATGCACCTGCCTACGAACTACATCACGGGAGAGTCTTTCTGTTGTCAAAAATTGCCTGGTATAAATTATGGTCTAAGAATTCAATCACCATGTTCAGTTAAATCTAAAAATGGCAATTAGCATAGTTTGATGTTTCTGTCAAATTTTCTGTAATGAATATATTATACATCCCACAGCGCCGGGCTAACTAGCCTTCTTCTAACTTGAACTTTTTCTATAACTTGATCTCTGACCGTTAACCAAGACTAGTGGCTCCATCTATCTTTTACAGGCTCAAACTAATGACTGAACGTTCATAGCTTTTCTGGCAGATGTCGCTACTGTCACGGTATCTGAGATTGCGGTAACTTTGGATAGGAACTTTTCTATTGCAAATTTTCTAAAACATGAATACATTACATCATTAATCAGATTAAAATATAATATAATGATATAAACCTTAATAATACGTCCGCTTACTAATAATATTTCAAAACTAACCACGGGCTATTGAATAAGAGATATAAAATAACACAGGCCTAAAAACGCACGATTTTTGCATAGCAACATAAATACCTAGTTTTATTTATGCTTGTCATGATAACCTATAATGCTTTAAACGTGTCGTTAATTTCACACACCATTAATACACTAAGCGCCAATAGCACGATATTGTGTCAATTTTATATGACAATTTAGGAAGTGTGGCACAAAAGTATCAGGTGGTCCTTCGAGCCGGATCAAACAAAAACAGCAAAACAAATCTCGCATTTTGCCGTAGTTTACCATTAAAAGTAATTTTATTGATCCGTCAATTAAAAATCAATATGGATTAGTTACCGCAACATGGGCGTTTGGCACGCATATAAGCGGGTACACGCCAACCGTATGGTCTCATGAGAATGGTATGAATTACTAGGTGGGTCTGGTTGAGATGTCATAAAAATCTGGATTAAACTTCATCTGGATATTCGCTACAAACGAAATCCTAGTGTTCGGGGTGGATAACAGTTCCAAGCCTTTTTGACAAACAAAACACCGTTTGTAACAAACAAAATGATACGATATTTGAAAAATAAAATTTCGTAAAATAAGACTAGATAGAAATTAGACAAGACTTAAATTGAAGACAGACTAGAATGCTGTGCTCCAAAAAAAACCCGTTGGGTGTGCGGTTGGCGCGACCCCGGCTATGCGCCTGCGCATTTCGTGTCACTCACCTTATACAACGACCTTGCAATGCTAACCGGTCACGCGACGCTGTATCTATGCTTCTCTACCTCGCTGTTACTACATTATTGCTATCTCTTTCAATCGCATTGGTGTCGCACACCGGACTACTGGGGTATCGTTCTTTTCAGTCGCACCTTTAATGCTTAGGAGCTAAAGGGACATTTGTTTAGTTCCTAGTTTAAGTTACAGATGGCGTTACAATGGCAATTAGTTTTAAAAGTTAATTTGGAGCTTTACTTACTTACTTACACTTTGTACGACAAGAGCGTGACCGGTAAATTTTTAAGAAAAAATAAGAATTATTTTGTGAAATACGAAAATCATATAGCTAACCAATTGCACATTCATGCTTTATATTTAATAAGTTGTCCAGTCTCCTGAATTATCTACAATAGCTTGGCATCTTCTAGGCATACTTTCTATCAAACTTTCAGCGTAACTACGAGGTAAAGACCTCCACACGGACTTCAATTCCCGAGTTAGGTCAGCAACTCCAGCTATATTTTTTCCTCGTAATTGAAGCTTCATCCAAGCCCAAACATTTTCAATTGGATTGGCGTCGGGTGATTGTGAAGGCCAATCCAAAACATCGATGCCATTTTCAGCTTTCCACGTTGTACAGAGCCGACTGCGGTGTTTGGGGTCATTGTCCTCTTGCAGGATCCAAGAAGCATTATAGCTTGGAAACATCGTTTTAGCAGAGGGCAACAATGCCTTTTCATAGATTTTATTCATTTTTTGAGCGTCGAGTGTGCCAGTGAACATGTGCAAACGACCAAAGCCCAGTTTTGAGAAGCATCCCCAAACATGCACCTTGACTGGGTGTTTTACGGTCCGTACGAGCACTCTATTCTCCGCCGTAGACCAGGCCCGAGTCGAGTAGTTGGCTGCCCAAAAAGAAGCTTCATCAGAAAAAAATATCTTGTTCCGATCCCGGTCTTTATTTTCACTTGCCCATGACAACCTTTTTTTCATATGTTTTTCAGTAAGGAGAGGTTTCTTCACTGTACTTCGATATTTCAATCCATTTTCAATCAAACGCTGTCTAATTGTGGCTAGAGATATATTTAAGCCTTTATTCTTTTTTTTTTTGCCCTGCACGCAATGATAATAGAGGATTTTTCGAGAATAATTGCAAAATCCGTTTATCCTGTACAGAGGAGGTCACTCTAGTTATCCCGCATTCTGGTAAGTCGTCGACGTTTTTTGTTTCGGAATATCGCTTCACCCACTTAGTCACAAACGCCTTCGACTTATTCATATACTTGGCGGCCTGATCACGTGACATTTTGGGTCCCTTCGGGTGTGAACAAAGGAACACTGCTTCATATCGTGAAGCAAACGCGGCACTCATTTTGGAAAATGAACTAATATTGGCGGGAAACTATCAAAAGTTTTTTTTTTTTTACAAAGCATTGTAGTTAGATGACCACTCTATTCAGCCAGTACTTTTTTTTTCTGTGCCACATTCATAAAATAAAAATTATACCGTTCACGTTCTTGTCAAACAGACTGTATATAATATTAGGTTTTAATATGACTTCATAATATCAACAAGATATACATTTTAAACACCAAGATTGTGCGTTAATTGGTTTTCTTGCAATATTATTGCAGTATTTATCAGCGTTTACACATTAGCAGTGAACAGTCGTTTTTCGTCGGGCTTTAATAGGGGTAAAGCAGGGAAAATTGTCGATTATAACATTTCCTAATCAGTTGTGGTTTCTTTATTATTATATAACTAATAGTCAAGTGCGAGTCAGACTCGCGCACCGAGGGTTCCGAATTTAAGATATGCTTGGTAATAGACAGCAATAACACAACACTTTTTTTGGAATATTAGCTTTATTTTCTATGCATTAAGGTCCGTTATGAGTAGCCTGAATTTTAATAACGATTTTCAAAGTTTTTTTCGTTATTTCTTATAAACTAAATAATGAACACTTCATTTAATTTTTCCCTTAAAATATAAGTAATTATGTATACATCAGGTTTTTGCAGTTTTTTTGTTTAATAAACTTCGGAGATAAGGGGGAGGGGTAATTTTTTTGTACATTTTTGGCTATAAATCAAAAAGGAGATCACAGAATATAAAAAAATAATAATTGAAAAGTGCAGATTTGCTATAATCAAACCCCTTTTATTTATCAAACCTCTCATTATAGACCCCTTTTCAATTATTTATAAAATTAATTTCATATTGTTTTTACTAAAAACAGATGCGGGCAAGCGTGTTGTATAACTATGATAAAATTAAAGTTGATAGCATTTGTAGTTGCTGAGAAAACCTGCTGTGAAATACAGACAGACAACGAAGTCTCAGTCCTTTTCTACCATAAAAAAATAAAATAGATTTTTTTTTGCGACAGATGTCACAGATGGCGTTAACCTTTCTTGATAAGACAAGTGTAGGCCATGGCATCGATATAGAAAATCACTGTAGGCCATACTGTTTAAGCTATCTGGAATATAGGCCATTGACACTTATCTAATTAAAATTATTAATTATTATTTTATTAATACATTATTTTTTTCACGCAAAGTTAGTATTCAAAATATTTAGGAAAAATCAAGAAAAGGTACCTGTTAACCCCCTGACCCGCTGAAATCACGCATTGGAGTCTATCTATACCACAAACAAAAACACAATCTACACGATTTGTTGCATTTATAACGAGGGGGCTTATTGCTAACGCATTTGCAATCGCAATAGTTTTCATTTTGACAGTCGAATTCCACTTTGAAGTCGATTGCGATTGCGAGTGCGTTAGGTGATAGGCCAGCGGGTTACAAACGTATTTACAGAGAAAAGAGCACCTTCTGTATTTTTATTTCATATTCTGTGACAGTATATTCATCTGCTCGTGTCCGCTTCGCTCCTGTATGCGGCGCGGGCGCAGGTCGTGAGAACCGGCAAGTGTGCGCCGAGCTGATTGTGATAGATCGGATCACTTCGGATTAAGTAGCTTGAAAGATACTAAACGGTCGGAGCAAGTGATCAAGTTTGTACATGTTTTCGTGGCGCTTGTTATTTTTTAGATTTACTCGTAATTTGATATCGGATTGATCGATCTTAATTGCGTGAGTAGGTCTGTAGGCTCTTTTAAAAGTCTGAGTTTACTTATTGGAAACTAGACAAATTTTCACAGTTTAAAAAATACATATGCCAGCAAATTCGTACCTATAAATAGTTTCATAAATTACTTGTTTGAGTACCGTATACGATTCAAACTAAATCTAAACTGCCCTTGAATAAAATGCCGGTCCTGAGACTCCTAAAATGCCTACTACACACCTGTCTACTTGAACAATGGATTCACAGCAACTTTTCTCGTTTCTCAATCTCTCAAAGGTCAGCTTAAAGAGATCTCTTAAAGGAATTATTTTTGTAAAAAACTATCCATAAAAATTGTATTTTTCTTCAATACAACATAATGCCTAAGTACATACGTATAATACATGAAACCGATAACTCGACTTAAGACCAGTTTAGTAATACGGCTCTTAAGAGTACTTAGGGTATATCTATATAAAGGTCTCAATTAAAAACCTGTTGTCTTTGAGTCCGACATTTGTTACTAAGGTTCCGCGAAGGCAAATTTTTCATGAAGCTTTTTCCGTGTAGCATTTTTCTGCGTCGATCAATTTTCATTGTCCATTAAATTAAGCTTTTTTAATGTTTTATCGTTTTTATATCAAACCCGGAGGGTCAAAACAGTACAGAAATTGGAGCTCCGCTCCGCAAAGTTCTGTGGACTATCAAATTTGATTTTTGGTCAGCACAAGTACAATCTTCAAGTCAGCGCGTGGTGGACCTCACGGCGTGGAGGAGCGCCTCTCAGTTGTGAATGGAGGGAGGGTCGGTAGTACAACCTAGCTAGCTACTGGCTAAGTTTGATGAACTCGCTGACCTAAGTAGGATGTAGACGTTCAGCATTTGGGGATTTTCCGATACGTTTACGAGTAAAAGTATATTTTTCACGAAACCGATTATAAAAGAAATACGATCCGATCTCAACAAACAAACAAAACAAATGAATCATGCAAAATGCTTGTAGTAATACTATACTGAGCCGCCATTTTGGAAATTGCCCGTTTATATTGGCATTGGCATTCAGCCACTTCCGGAATAACAAAGATGCGTATTTTTTACTCATATTAAGACAAAGGCTTTAGCGTAATGATTTTAACTCTTAACTCAACACATTCAGGGTCGTGTTAATAACTAGTCTTGGCTGAGATGATCGTCTCAAGACACTTCAAAAGCGACAGTTCTCTTGTCCAAGTAAGCTTTAACGCAACATGGGCATCTCTATTAAGATCAGGTTATTGATAAGTAGGGTAAAGTCACCAGTGGTCAGCCAGAAACCAGTAGTCGACATTATATGAGTGCGAAGAGTGGGAAATATATCTTTCGTACTCTTCCCACTCGTACAAAGTATAGGCAGAGGCCGACTTCAGGTCTCTGGCTGACCACTGGTGACTTTACCCTATGTCATTTTAGTCAGTTGTAATTTCGTAGTGGCAAACATTTGTATAAGAGCATAGGATTGACGTGAGTTTTCGAAAATCGTTAACGTTAGCGTTAGTCAATTGGTCTTACTTATTATAACTGAAAATAGATACTAAAACCACAACCACTTTTCTACTATTTTTACTGCTTTATAGCACATAAAATTGATCATACAAAAATAGCTTAAGGGGTTTTCTTTGCGGCATTAAATGTCACTGAACTTCCAATACACGAACTATGTTTGTTTGTTTAATATCGTTTGGGGCTATTTAATTACTACTGATTAAATAATTAACGAATACACGTCTATTTACCAGCTTGGGAAACACGTGATATCTGAGACGATAAGGTAAAGTCACCAGTGGTCGGCCAGAGACCAGTAGTCTACCTTATATGAGTGCGAAGAGTGGGAAATATCTTTCGTACTCTTCCCACTCATACAAAGTATAGGCAGAGGCCGACTATAGGTCTCTGGCTGACCACTGGTTACTTTACCCTATTAATAGCTAGCCCTTAGGTCCGCTAATCGAAAATATTGTATGACCACGACGCAAAACAAAATGTGTTTGTGTTGCGTTTAAAATAGGAATGCTATTGACTTTAAGTTTTAAATGAAACTATTTGTTTTTGATTTGTGGCGCTTATTTAAGCAGCGAATATGTTCACTATTACTGTAAAAAATATGAATAAGTAGGCAGTGAGTTCGTATGTACGTGTTTTGTACATGTAAGGCAAAGCATTGTAACGATATGAAACTTCTCGAATCGTGTAATTTAACTTCGAGGATTTATATATATAAATAAATAGCAAAATTATACTATGCTGCACATACGTGGGCTTAGTATGGCTGCGTCTATATCACGTGTCAAATGTGGATAAAGCATCCGTCACTGTCGTACTAATTTACGTGTCAGAAGGTGACGGATGCCTTATCCAACCTTTGTCACGCGATAAACGCAGCCATGTTAGGGCCGCTGACCATGTGTTACGAGACAAGAAAAGAAACATGTCCTCTGCATTGCGAGGTAACAAAATGTCAGTTCAGAAATATCAATGCAGCAGCATAAACATTTAAACCCCGCCAGTATAACCATCAAAAGGAACCTGCCTGAGTCTGCTTTAACTTTTTAATATTTTTCAATGAACGACATCAAATTTAAAAAAGGAACAAAGTATTCTAATATTATTTTAACTCAAGATACTTGATGTGTTTTTTCCGTTTGACTACTAATATAAAATAAACATTAATATGTTCACAGGAGTATTTCACGCACCGTCAGACAAACCGACGTCCTTATAATCGGGATGAATAGACAAACGTCCGATCAATATGGTCTAGTTTTATTTTAAGAGATCAAGTTTCCTTTGTATGTTTTATTTAAATTTAAATTTTAATATCCCTGTGAGATTCAACCCTGGAATAGGGTTGTATACAAAAAATAAAAACTAGTTGTGTGGTTATATTAAAGAGTAACGTTAACCGTATCGTTTCCAATGTTGAACTATTATATTTAGAACCCGAGATTAGTTAAAACTATTTGGAAGCCAAGATCATAGCTTGCTGGTTTGGGCACTATTTTTCTGCCAATAATCACTTTGTTAACGTTTTTTTCCAACGTAGCGAATTTTTAAAAAGTAATTTATATAATTTTATCTAATTTGATTTCATACATTAGACTTAAAAGGGTAACCTAAAGTCATATTTCAATAAAAGTCATTTAAATTGTCAAAATAAATACCTATGTTGACTGGTGTAATTATGGTAAAAGTCATAAAACAAGCTTATTGCTTATTTTGATTATATTTTCTGTTAATTTTTACACGAGAACAGTTAGTTTACTTTATCTAAAACACTATGACTATCAACCATTATAATCTGCAAGTAGAATAAATACGTGATAAATTAATTTTAAATTGTGTGTACAATTAATTTTCATCTCTATTGTTAATACTCGTTCTTATATCTATATTTGACCTGATACGAATCTAAACCAGAAGGAATTGATTTTTTGCAGGCATATAATCGCCAAAACACTAACCGAACTTTGACTATGACATACCAACCGACAGACGGATGGATAGACAATCACGTGGCCCTATAAAAGATGTATAACAGTAACGTAAACGATTTTCAAAACTGCTAACATATATGGTATTGAGATAAGCACTTACTCGAGTCGATTTTACGTCAGTTCTATATAAAAACCAAAAATCGAGTACCTTTAAATATTTCACGCAACTCTGATTTCTTATAATTAACCCTCACTCCCATTTGTTATCTCGTAGCTATCAGGTTTCCCATCTAGGAGCGGACAAACAAACAGACGCATCGTTCATATCGGGCTCTATTCACGGGGCATCATTCCGTGTCCTTTGTCAGCCAAATTATAGATTAATCTGTGCCGTAGGGATGCGCGCGCGCATTTAAATATTGTTGTTTTTATAATACCTCCATTTTCATTTGTTTTTTTTATGTGAGCGTTAAGAAATGACATAAACCTTGATTTTTAATTCTGACGTTTCTTGGTCTTGATTAATTAATTAATTTATTTATTTATTGTTTATTTATTAACCAAAAATTACATAATGTTCTTAAACAAATAGTCTGCAAAACTGTCAAACAGTTTGACTGCAGCTGAGTCCTTTTAAACTTGATAGTAACAATTGGTTCCTTAATACTAATGATTGATGATTCTGATCATTGTTATTACAAATCTTTGGACTTTTTTTATTCTTAATTTTTCTTTGTTACAAATCCATGTTATGTATTTTATATACTTAAATCATGTTAAATACTATAGAAGATCTTTAAAAGTCAGAATGTGACAGCAGTCAGAATTCTACGGAATTAAAAAACAAGGTTTAAGTAAGTAAATATATACTTTTCTTAGTATTTTAGCGTACTAAAATAATCTACATTTTATGGTACAAAATAAAACACTGTAATTAATGCGTTATTTGGCGATGCTCATCCGTTTATCACAGTGATCATCTCATCAGCTTTTGTTAATAAAATATTCGTAATAAATGTTTACTTAGTTTTAAAATCGAAAGAGATTTGAATTCATTACTTGTATATTGTCAATTAAAGGTTTATGATATATAAATATTAAACTGTAAATTAAACTAACCTAATTTCATGATTCTCGTAATTGAAACGTACTTCATTTGAAACCTTTTAAATTAAAATTAAAAATTTAATTTGAATTAATTTAAATATCACGGCATAAAGATCCACTACTTACATTAAAATTACTGGTTTAACTTTTTAACAGTCCTAGTGGTCACAAACACCTTTCATCGCTTATTCTTAACAACGTGTATTATTTCCCATCACCCGTTTCTCCCCTCCCTATCCAGATCGGTGACCTCTTAAACCCCCAATTTAACTATATTCAAACAATTCTATAGCTTTTGAACTAAGCGATAAGAAACGGGCCCTTTTTCATGTAAACGAGCTGTAAACAAAGCAATGCGTGAAGGCACGTCGTTTCATAGACGAATAGTTATGTGACACAGGCTTATAATTATAATGGGGATGAATTCTTTTCAAGATGGATGGGCTATGGGTGGACGATCGTTTTCTTGTAGGTAGTTGACCTTTTTGTTGTTGCTTCTTACTCACGCTGTTATGAATAATTTGTTTTTTTTAGGGATCCATACATAAATGAAAAAGCGGAACCCTTATAGGATCAAAGCCAATTTGCTCCGAAAGTACTAGACCGAGTTGAAATTTGCTACACATATGTACTTAAATTGATGACCCAAACAAGTTTTTTTTTAAATAAGGAAATTAAAAAAAAATTGCAAACTTTACTGGGTCATGAATATTAAATATAAGGGCTCGTTATGAGGATCTCAAATATATTTATTTGATTCATGAAATAAGACAAAAATTGACCACCCCCGTTGACCTGCTAAACTATTCAACCTAAAATTTTGAAAAATATGCTAATTATTTTTCATATAGCTTGTAGATTACAGACCCTTTAAGAATTCTATCAAAAAAATAAACGTATGTACGGAAGCTTCTCCACGCGAGTTCTACTCGCACTTGGCCAGTTTTTTAATAGTCATATCTATGTAAAATTGTCAAGATATCCATTGAAACTGCAGGTAGATAATTCACTTAGTCAACTCGCTGGTTACAATTAGACACACGACTTGGTAACCAGTATGTTGAAGTTGTCTCGTCAGAACTTATAAACAATTAATTGAGGGCGCGCGTTCTTGATTATCTAAATTCACTCCTATGTATACACTCTACAAGAGAGAAAAATATACTTGAAAAAAGTGACACAATAAAATATAATAAAATATTTCTAAACCGGAGTTTCACATCAACTATTTCATCTTAATTTAGTTAAAACTCCAATTATTTCAAGTGAACAATCATATTTTAACAGCTACTCGTAAGTTAACTTACTCAACTTCAAGATTAAAGATAACTTGGATGATCAAGTTCACAGAACTTAAGTTAACGGTCATTTGAGCTTTATCTCGAGCTTTCTCACGTGTGTACTATTTGTATGCGCAAGCGCATAGGGTGAAAGTCCCTATTGTTGACCGTCAAAGATTAAGAAAATAATAATGCAAGGTACATTACCCGTTTATGAATTAAGTAGTTGTAGTATTTGAATTTAAAAGGACTAACATATTTTTAACGGTTTGGGTAGCTTAAAAATCCGTTCAAGTGCGAATCGGAATCACACACGAAGGGTTCCATTTCGTTCCGCACCATTCTGGTACGGGGCCCCCTTTATCTCTGTGGTGTAAACTGATTGTGTGATCAGTTACGTATCTTAAGAACTTTTGACCCTTGGACTATCTACCATTAAACCTCAGTCAAAACAACCCCTGGCGAGGAACCAAGGCTTCGAATTAGTCTCGTCTGTATGAAAAACGCACTCTGACCCGGTATTTTTGCTCCTGAATGTGTAGACAGTCTGAAGTCCTTGTTCTTTGTCGATAAATAACATTCCTGTCGACTTAGCGTGTAATCTTCGTATCGACCGGGAATCTGGGTGACGTCACGGGTCATGTCACTGTGAGGTATGCCGGGCTGATCTTATTGTTATTATTATAATGATTTTAATGCGGCTGCTTTTGATGAGTAATCTATACGTATAAGTATTTTTACCGTTTTCTAGTGCAGCACTTGGATTTCCTTACATTTTATGTTTTTCTGAACATGCACAATTCCGGCGTTAACCGAAGATTCATTCAGTTGGGTATCCTAGGCACTCTGGAAGTCATGTATCGATGCTCGGGGTAGATATTCATCATCAGATTTCACTAAAAGCATTCCCTGGCGAGGAACCAAGGCTTCGAAATAGCCTCTTTAGTATGAAAAACGCACTCTGACCCGATATTTTTGCTCCTGAGTGTAAAATTATGTATCTATTATAGCATTAGAAGTGGTTCACCGTACGTATAAGAGAATTGCCGCGGACCTCTGACACTAGTCATATTTTTAACAGTCCGATAAAGCACATCAGTAAGCAGCCCTGTGATGGATTATGATTACCGATCGAGCTAGGGTTGTCACTGATTTACAATATTTATTATATTTTTGGAAACTTATTAAAATATTTCTTCCCCTTGCGCATGTGTTTTGTTAAATTCAGAATTATGATAAGTGTACTAAATAATATGTGATGTACATTACGCAGTTTTTAAATACCTATATCATAGTCACAATAGCGCTCCTCACTTTTTTAATGACGTAAACGTATAAGTATCCATATTCATTAATTTTGTAAAATGCCAAGTGATTTGTTACCATTTAGTTTTATTTAAATCGTCTGAAAGAGATTGCTATCTAGCGATAAGCTCGCTTAATATCTACTTTTGTGTGGTGTTTAATTAAGTATTTGTGAGCCATTAAAAAACAGTCAAATTATCGTCATACCATTATTAATCTAAGACATTCGAAATAAATTAATTTGAATTTGAATTATTGCATTAATACGGTCTATGATAGCATGTTTTATAGATACAATGAAAAACTAAACATTTTTATTGACCGTTAGTGTCGTGACAACCCTAATGCCGACGCAAGCGCATGAAACATTATGTGACAATGTGATGTATTCTCCTTAATATATTAAGGCCATTGTTACACTTGATATAATATACAATTTATCGCTGATGTTCTATGAAAAATGTACGTGATTACCACAATGGAGTGTTTTAAAAGGTACTTTTAATAGGTACCGTAGTGTTGATCATTTGCTATTGAAATGATTATCCTAACAGATATGTCTGTTTGTTCGTTTAGTCACTCAAAATGAAAAGGTTAAATCCTTTGAAATAGGAAAGTAATTATTACAAACAGTTTATTATTTAAATATAATGCGATGTAAATTATAGCGTACCTACCCTCGTTTTACCGAAACTCATTTCAAAGAACGTATCAGTTCACCGAATTTCACTTCCTCGAAAGCTATCCTAAATATTAAATACGTAGGTTAGATTGAGTTAGACTTGTGACTATCACAAAATGTAAACTGCGCCTAGAAAAGGTTGTCAATGAAATGAAGAATCTGCAAATAATAATTATCATTTATCAGAATTATTTCCATATAAAATGTTAGTGACAATGAGCCTTAAAACTATGTTAGGTAGTGTAACATTGCTAATGGGTACAACTTATCAGTTAGACGCCATGTGCAAGATGTCCCAATGGAACAGGAAGGGTCCATCTAGGCGCGCCGCCACGGTCTGTGGGAGGCTGTTCGGGCTGCCGCGCAGGCGCCTCACTTTCTCATGATGGCATGGCAACCGTCTGTTCGCGCCTCGCAAAACATCCCCGATACACTACAATGGCGCGTGACAATGGCAAAGTGATACGTTCAATGAAATGGAAAGCCAGAGAGATGTAGGTTCGAATCAAACCAAAGACCGACGTTTTTTGTCTCTTTAATATACTTTAAATGGATGAGTGACGAGAAAACGGGGGTAAACAGTAAAATTAACCGTCGCCCAGTAAAAATGTTGAACATACTTAGAACCTTGTCATTCTGAATGTCATTGTCACTGCCATGTGTGTCATTTGATGTTCTGTTTGACGTTTACTAAGACAACGCACTAAAGTGCTTGACATTTTCGTTGGCTACACGATAAGCGAGCCCAATAACTGAATTTAATTTATATTTGACGTAAAGATCTCTTAAGAAATATTTTTTTATGTTTGAGAATTCACAAAATACAAAAAAAAGAAAAAAGTGCTCTTTGTTGTGGTACACTCCTACTTAATATTAAGATTATTATTCTTACCTTATCCTAACTCCAAAAACAATTTTATTGTATTCCAATTATAATATAATCAAGAGTGAACACCTGGTTTAAAATGTACGTATGATATATGTATGTAAACATACAAAAGTGCATTTAAATCACAAAACTGTTTATCAGGCGATCTCAGTTCGGTTCCCGTCTGTCTATAATGAATTATTCAATTGAATTTTGAGTTTGTCCGTCTGTGCATCTGACCTTTGTTACTGTGCTAGCTACTTACTATTAACTTATTTTATAAACCATATTAGAACTCAGGTGAGTAATGTCAGTTATCTATTTGTTCGTTGGTTTATATTGTAGTGTCCGTGTCCGTGTGTAACCGTGGTGTAGTTTTTTTTTTCTTTGTAAACAAAATACAAATGAAAATTACAAAATATGTAAATTAGTTCGTTTTAATTTTTCAGGCGTTTAGATTGTTTTATTTTTGGGAGAAATACTCTCTTTACGCTGACGTAATACGTAATCGAGCTGAATGAATCAATATTTTATCTATATCAACTAATACATAACAGTATCAAATAATGGTGAAGAGTCAAAAGACAATGACATACGAATTGCCTTAGTCCCTTACCCCCTTACTAATAAACGTTGAGTAACGCTGGTATAGCCATACAATGTTTTGTCCTTATCTGTTATTGTGACATTTGAATTTGTCAGATAAGGACAAAACATTGTATAGCTATACCACCGTTACTCGACGTTTATTAGTAAGGGGGATAATGTATAAATTGTCTAGTCAGCATAGGTATTCTTTAAGGCCCTAGCTAAGATGCATTACGCTTTACGCTAAATAGCGTTTCTATTCGTTAACTAATGTAACAGATGTGTACGCTTTAGTACCTTGTCTATTTAATGTTATGTTCAAACTGCTATACATGATTTGTAACAGCGATTGAATTGACAAGGTACAAAACTGTACACATTATTTAGACTGTAAGGAAAATCTTGGTCGACAAGTGATTTAGACTCGTGCCACGCTACGTCTGCAGAAATCAAAAACCTTTGTTAGTTTTAAAAAAAGTATTAAATATCAAAACTACGATTTAAGGATAAATAAGTATTGAAACTTAATTTTGTTATCGTCCTGAGGCCCGTTATATTATTTTATATGAGACATCTACTCTAATATAAAAAAAAGGTTTGTATATTAGTAACGAATAACCTCAAACACTACTGGTACGATTTCAAACATTCTTTCATCATTAGAATGGTATACATAATCCCTGAGTATCACTATGTTTTATTTTTCTGCGAGGACGGAGTCGCGGGCATCAGTTAGTACTACTTACCGGGATTTTAGCCCAGGACCGCTAGCTTCGTAGGCAGGGTCTATCTGTTGTCGTTGTTGGTGTTGTTGTTGTGGCCTCGTCAGTAGTGTCCCTGCCTACGAAGCTAGCGGTCCTGGGTTCACATTAAATTAAAAAGCAGTAATTTAAGGCTTTACAACCATTTAACAAACAATTACCAATAAGTATCTCGGTTAAAATTCAATAAGTAAATTACAAAACGCAAGCAAGTGCCGCCATCTGCCAGAAGAAAGCTCTTAAATAACACAAAAATAAAACAATTCAAGGCAAAAGTGGTCCACTAACCACTACACAAAAACCAACTTAACTTTACACCTAGATTTCTACTAAGCTGATACAAATTAGCTGTAAATTTAAGTTGGTAAAGTAAAGGCTCTCCACACGTGCGCCCGCACCTTGCGCAGATGCGTACGCGCAGCTGTTGTATGTGAAATGAGTTAAAATCTCACCCTGACATTGTGCACCTTTACTCTAATGATTCTTTAAAGATAGTTGGCCTTATTTGCATGTAGAGATGGAGTTTGATGACCCTAGAATTGATGTTGCTAAGAAACTTAAGTCTTCTCTTCATATCAACTATAAGAGGACGTAATTAAACAAAAAGAACTCAATCCACGAAATAATAGGAAGGTCTAGACTATCAATCAGCAAAGAGGATCCGGAAAATTAATTCGTCAAGTTATTTTACATCTATGGCAGGGATATTATTTTAAATCGGAAAAAAGATCCAATCCACTTGGTTGGATCTTACTGCTGAAAACAAACTAGAACCAGTGTCATACAAAACTTTTTCATAAAACGGATTCAATCCGCTTAAGTCCCAATATCTCGAAAAGTAATGAAAAACTGCGAATTATTTTTATAAACACATAAAGAAAAACATTTCTCGCTCATTTTCTCAATACTATAATTTTGTGTAAAATCAATCTATAATTGTTCAAGTGTTGTTCAAACACTCCGTGAACTTCAAACTGCAGATTACTCGAGTGCACGTCACGGTGGATTCAAGGCTTTTCGTTTAACTATGTACGTCTAAGTTACACATAGGTTTAACGCATATCTGTTTTTGTTGGAAATCCCTGATTCCCCTTCGCTTCCATTTTATGTGTGATCTACTTTTATGATGTCTAACCAAAATACTGAAACACGCCTTACAACATGTCATTCTTTCCAGACTCTTTCTCTTAAATGACGGAACTATCGAGCTAAAAATCATAATTGGAATTTTGAATAACAAATAAAGATAAGATAAGATAAAGATAAAAGATGTTTATTCAGTAAGTATACGCATACGCACGGGCACTTTTACACGTCAAAAATCTACCAGCGCTTCGCAAGAGACCACTGCTGAGAAGAAACGCCGCAAGAAACTAAACAGTCAGTCTTTTTTTTTTAAATACTACTTATGATATTATACAATTATAAAGTTTAACCTAGCATTATATATATAAAATATTTTGTGAGAGGAAATATAAATAATATATTTACTTTTGGATATTATAGTCCATACATACATGGAACACACGGCACGGGTATGTTATACATATTTAAAAACTATTCTGTTATGCCTGATGGTTGAATCGTATCTTCAGTAAAAATAGAATCCTCAAGACATTAACCACGCCAATTGAGTTATTTAACTGCGCAATAAATAAATAAACAGATGAGATGACTCAGTTACTTTGGACCCCGTAACTGTTAAAATTGCCACCCACTACTAACTTTCAATACCTGCATTGAAACCAAAAGTCGACCATAACGATCGGCATTTGAATTAGTTTCACTGTTTCGGCTTATTGTTGTCAAAAATAAACTAAATATCCTTGACAACTTCTCTTACGCTTTGACAAACAATCCCCCTTCTTTATTCCTCAGTTGTAAAGGTCATAATGGTAAATTTTGCACTTCAACAATGATGGCAAAATACTTAAACGCAATTTTAGGGTTCGCTGTAAATTACTTTACTAAGGTAAACTTTTTGTTACACGTTGTGCAGAGATCTTAGCACCTTGTCGTTTTGACACGTTTGTGTAAAAGCCATATGAACTTTTTTGTTTCGTTACAAAGACAAGGTTCTTGGTCTCCAGGAGCTGTATTGTTTTTCTAACGGGGCAATTCGTTCACCTATGTTTAAGGATTTTGTACAAACTTATTGATACTGTTCGATGTTGAAGAATATAATGCAGTGCCTACGAAATTTGTTTAGTCCTATTTTTTTGTCACTGGCATAAATAACTTTGTAGTTTTAAGGATACTGTTTTTGGCACAAAACACCATTGTTTTGCGATAGTTTACCTATATTATGCGTGATAACGGATTGCATTTGTTTTGGTGTATTGTCTGAATTGTTTTTATTGACTGTTACTTTTTAAAGTCCGTTTATGGCTGCCGCTACTTGAGAAGTCAGTTAGAAATTTAAATCATTTTGGGCAGTGTCTGATTAGGAACTTAAAAAAAAAGACTTTTAAAGGTTTTAGTCAGGTTTTCTCAGGCCATGCCTGTAAGTAAGGTGGTGATACCGTGGTAATACCAACAATAGACAAGAAACTTTTTTTTTTTTACGGATTGTAGGACCTTGTGCGGATTCCGTCCGGATCGCTACCACCATCTTATCTATTAACCTACCGCCAAACAGCAGTGTTCGCATTGTTGTGTTCCGGTTTGGGGATAAGACAGCCGGTGTAATGACTAGCATAGAGGCATTCCATCTTAGTCCTCAGGGTTGGCAACGCATTTGCAGTCTTAGGCTTGCAGCACAGCAGTCTTGTGAATGCGAGTGTCTATGGGTCACAGTTTCCACTTACCATCAGGTGGCCTGCGTGCTCGTTTGCCTTCTCAATGCCATGAAAAAAAAAAACAATGTTAGATTATTATTTTAAAGAATCTAAGGGTTACTTTTTCAAGACTTTTATCAAACCTAATCTATTCTACACTTCAATATTAGTAAGGTTTACAGGTACGGTTCCAGCTATTAATGAAAATTAAATATATACGGAGCGAAATTTAGTGGGAGGGTCGGAAGGACTCTAGGCGTACTTTTTCGAATCAAATCGGAGAAATACTGGAAAAGGGCCGAATCTTAAGTACACTCGATGTATGAATGTGGAAGAAGCGAAAGAGATTTGTCAGGATCGTAGCAGGTGGTAAGAAGTGGTCTCTGCCTACCCCTCTGGGAAACAGGCGTGATTAAATGTATGTATGTAAATATTGTCATTCAAGTAGGTAGGTTCCTACTCACAGATGCGAAATAAACATTGGATAGATTTCCCCACGGCATGGAAAAGCTCAAATAGCGTTAACTACAAGTATCATATTACTAGTAATGCTATCATTTGTATGAATAGGTACCTAGGGTAAAGTCACCAGTGGCCAGCCAGAGACCTGTAGTCGACTTTATATGAGTGCAAAGAGTGGGAAGTATATCTTTCATACTCTTCCCACTCATACAAATTATAGGCAGAGGCCGACCGGCCAGCCAGAGACCAGTACACGACTTTATATGAGTGCAAAGAGTGGGAAGTATATCTTTCATACTCTTCCCACTCATACAAATTATAGGCAGGGGCCGACTACAGGTCTCTGGCTGACCACTGGTGACTTTACCCTATACACGTTCCAAAATCAACTGAAGTCATCAAGTTATCATCTTTATCTAGTAAGTATGCTTATTACAAAAGCAAAAAAAACTTAGCCGTATTTAAGACACTAGATTACATTTCATTTAGATCTTTCATCTGTTTGTCTTGATAATATCACGAGACAAGGCCGTCCATTCGCCTTTACTCCCTCACCAATTTACCAAGAACCCTGAGCATTTCCATAAAACAGTAAAAATCACTTAAAACACTTCACTATCTTTATTTGGTGCTACGCGTAAGAAAAGGATAGAGTGTTATGAGTTATTTTTAATTACTACAATTATGCTAATGTTAACGATAACATTGTTTTTGTGGTGTGAGGAATAAATGTGGTTTGTACGCAGCGGTCAAGTTGGAGTGGTTTTTGGTGGCGTAGCAAAAAGTGTTTAGCTTGGGCATTGACATTAAGCTGCGCTAAAACTTGTTTTGTTAGGTATAATATGATATGCCTTTGTGCAGGTTTTGAGTTTTAACGGTGATAATTAACGAAGGTATTATTTTTGTTTGTGTCTTACTCTCAGGAACAATCAACCAACAAAAATGGTTCTATTTCGATTCAAGTTTACACAATGTTGTGATTATTTTAATTTTACATCACATTTATTAATAGCCTAACAATAAATGTCAATTTACACCGAAAAAAACACCTATTTACGAGCAAGTACCACCTACTAGAAAAAACAACACGCCTGCGTACCTATTTAAAATGATTTTGTGATTATTACTAATATTCACAAACAAACAAAAGAGATAACAATTATAAAATAGACAAAAATATAACAGGGATGTACAGCTACAAAGGCGACCTTATCCCTTTAAGGGATCTCTTCCAGTTAACCTATGAGCGGTTGAAAAATACAACGAAGAAGAAGACTGTCTGTTAAAAATGTTCCCAAGTTGTTGGTAAATTATAGCAATAGGCAACGAAGAGGTACTATAAATACTTTTAGATTGAAGAAGTAGAATGAGAAGTTATGTCCCCTCACAATACAACTTCCTGGCTTATGTATTTCAAGTTAAACAAAACATTCTTAAAAGCCCTAAGGTCTTAAAAGACAGATTGACCACAAACTTAAACTAAACTGCAGCATTTAAATTGAAAAGGTAATAAACCAGACGCCAAGGGAGCGTAAGAAAACAAAACAGCAAATTACATGTTAGACCATCTACAGTACAATAGAAATTCACTTCGTGTCAAACACAGTATCTCTCTCTTTCTCACCAGGTTGGAAAGGGAAAACAATGTGTTTACCTGAGCTAAGTGAAAAAAAATGTTTAGGGTCATAACAGATATGGAATGCGCTACCGTCGGAACGGTGACCACAGAAGAAAGGGCACCACAATGATGGAATTTACTTTAAGTCCTGGCTTTGACAGTAAAAATGATTGTTACATCTTAGGAAGGAGTGACATAAAAACCGCGTTATTTTGTTAAGGGAATAACTATTTTTATTGTGTTGTGAAGCTTTTCTAGACTTAGGTACGAGTAATCAAGTGTTGCGGCCGAGAAGCGGTACGTTCTTATGACAGGCATTTCTGCTAACTTACATAAAGTACCTAGGTACATAATCTAGGTATTACTCTTTCCGTATCCATTTACCGTGACTCAACACTATTGAGAACATGCAATAGAGTTCTCGTAGAGTTTATTCTACACTCAGGAACAAAAATAACGGGTCAGAGTGCGTTTTTCATACTAAAGAGGCTACTTCGAAGCCTTAAGTCCTCGCCAGGGAATGCTTTTAGTGAAATCTGATGATGAATACCCCGAGCATCGATACAGGGCTTCCAGAGTGCCTAGGATACCCAACTGAATGAATCTGCGGTTAACGCCGGAATTGTGCATGTTCAGAAGAACATCTAAAATGGCAATAAAATGTAAGGATATCCAAGTGCTGACCCAAACGGGTGTGTAATGATCGGTATAAAAATAATTAATATAATTTCATTTAATATAATAACATTTGATATAATTTTAAAGGATATAATCACTCATTTTATATAATAAACGATTGGTATATTATCAAAATGTCTATTTTTATTTACTATAATTATCATTTGCTACCTATATCGTTTATTTATTATAAACATCATTTGGTATAATCATCATTTTGTATAAAAATCATATTGTATAACTATCAAGTGGTATATTATTTTTATTGCCCCATATTTAAAATAATATATAAATAGATATATTAATGTGCAAATTGCGTTTTATTTACCTAACCTAAACTACTTTTCTGGTAGTTGTTAAGTATATTTCTTTGGAATAACTTTTTTTGTCGCATGTTTTTTTGGTACAACGCTGACAGTGAGGCAAAGTCGACGGAGCTCCGCTTTGCGGAGCTCCTATTCCGCGCAGTTATGGCGCTTCGCGCCTTGACACAATTCTAACCTAACCTAACCTACACAGGGTGTTTTTTTGGTCAACAACTTCGACAATAGGGGTTACTATATTTTTTTTATACCAACTGTACTTTATATGAAATTAGCTTTATATCATAAGTTGATTATAGTAAATATGCATTATACTTAATGCATGTTATATAAAATATTTTTAGAACAAATGATCGTTATATAAAATGATAATTATATCATATTTAAATATATTAAATGTTGTTATATGATTTAATTATTATATCAAATGAGCGTTATATCGACTGATATTATAGAAAATATTTTTATATCGATCGTTACGCACCCGACCCAAACTATCCCGCTGTGGTGTTAACTGATTGTGCGATCAGTTAGGCATCTTAAGAACTTTTGACCTCCTCTATTGAACCTCGCAGTATCCACCATTAAAACTCACTCAAAACAACCCCTGGCGAAGAACGAAGGCTTCAAAATAGTCTCGTTTGTATGAAAAACGCACTCTGACCCGGTATTTTTGGTCCCGAGTATATCAACATGCCACTCATTTAAATTAATCGCTATCCGTTGATTGTACTTCTAGAAATATAGATAGGTAAGTATTAAAATTCCAACCAGAATTAAAATCGCCATATCTCCAAGCCAAGCTCGATAAGATTCCTCAACTCGATCAATAACTCAAGCCTATAAAAAAGGCTGCTTCCAATTAGGGTGGCGTCCGTTACCATCCGAGACAAGTCGCGACACGTTTGTGCCCGAGCGACCTTGTCCGACCTCGTCCGACGAGATCAGACGTTATTGTTTCTGTCTGTCCGTTATAACGGAGATTATGAAGATGAATAAAGAGGTGTAATCGCTAGGAAGAATGGATTAGGGCTTTGAATTGAATATGGAGAAAATTGTGACAGTACAGAAAGGACTGACTTTGCGAATATAATCAATTGTTTATGTCAATAGAAGTGACTTGACAATTTTGGCAGACAAATAGAGTACCGGGGGCATTTGCAACGTCAAAAGATGGCGGATGTGTAATTTGTTTTAGGTTTTATTTTAGTGTATTTAGGTGTTCAAAGTTCTTTTTTGTTAGTGATTTGTACTTTTAATGCCTTTGTGTTGCAGTGATAAAAGACTTGGACTTATTTCGTGTATCCTGGCATCTTACTTCTCGTTTCAAGTGGACTC
This sequence comes from Acleris sparsana, assembly GCA_923062465.1. Taxonomy (NCBI): domain Eukaryota; kingdom Metazoa; phylum Arthropoda; class Insecta; order Lepidoptera; family Tortricidae; genus Acleris; species Acleris sparsana. Next base: position 17,844,176 of record OV281290.1, read on the forward strand.
GCAGTGGTACAGAGGTTAAATCTATCTTGGCCTCTGTCCTACATATCACCGTACAACGTTGCCACTAATCTTCCTAGAGAAGATTGGATTGTGTTTTATTGCTATATTGATTTATACTTATATATACATATACTTGACACTGGCGATATCACTTCATTGTGGAAACGCCATATTCCCGCCATATTTAGCTATTCAAGTCGCCACGGGGCAAATAAAAAAAAATAAAAAAATAGAGTACCTAATAAAATTGCCTTTGGTCGTTTTTCAACCGGTCGTCTTTGTTCATTTATTTTAATTAAGTTTTTACAGTTGTATTATTCCCCTGACACGTTTTTTCTTGTCGCGCACTTTCTTCTGTCAGAAACCACACCAGCGTCGACGGAGCTTTATTCTATTTTCAGGCGTTTTTGGCCCTCTGAGCCAGCTGCAAAACTAGCATAGCCTAAACCTACCTCATAATTACGTCTTAGTTTTATAAGTGGAAACAATTGCGAACGGGGGAGTTCCAGGTCTCAAAATATGCGACTGAAAAAATGAAAAATTCGCGTCAGAGAAGAAAATATTTTGGTAAAAATAATATAACAAACTTATAAAATCGACTGTTTAAAAAATCGAGAAAAGATAAAAGCGTAAATTTTGGTAAAAAATAAATAATAAAAACCGGTGAGGTGTGAGAGAAATTTTTATATTTGGTAAAGATATAACATAGGTATAACATTTGACTTGAAATGAACACTTTTTAAATGGTAAAGAAATAAAATTCTAATCTAAATAGGTACATATAACTATTTGTTGGCTGCGCCGGCGGCGCGCACGGTGTCGCGAAGGAACGCGCGCTTGCTCGCGTCTTGATGCGACTGAAATCAACTGAATGCGCTTCTGGTATCAGTAGGTGAAAGAGATTTGTTTAGACGAAATCAGGTGAAATTTGGATGGTGTAATCTTATGACCCAAACACAGATGTCAAAAGTAAATATATTTGTTTTAAATAAGAGTTTTGATTTTATTCATGAGAGAAGACAAAATTTACAATCCCCCCCCCCCCTCCCCTCCTGATCTCCGAAACTACTGGGCCAAATTTTGGAAAAAATAGTAAATATAGGTTACATTGCTTGTAGATTACAGGAAAACCTATAAGAGTTCTATTAAGGAAAAAAAAACGTAGGTATGCACGGAACCCTCTCCACGCCAGTTCCAATTCGCACTTGGCCGGTTTATTTTTTTCTCTCCAATTAGACCTTTACCACCTAGTCTGGCCATTTTATCACTAAGCCACGATTTATACTCATCCAAGTAACCTTTTTGTAAATGGTATCTATTTATTTATTCTGTTTTCTTTAACTACACGCCGCCAAACAACTATAAAAGTGACCGACAAAGTAAAAAAATACCTCTGAAGATGACAGTTTCATTACTGAGAACAGTCTACACCCCCGTGGGGATCGGCACAACAAACAAACTCACCCGGTACTTCAGTACCTTTTCGCTTTAACGTTAACATTGAAATGCCGTACAAAACTGTTATGCGAGCGAAGCCGACAAAGTTCTAAAAGTGATCATCTACAGTCGAATATTTAAGTTGAATTCAGTGGAAGTAACTCAATAGTACCGCCTATCTTTAAAGACAACAAACAAAACCGAAACAGAACGTAATTTATACTTTAAACTTAGACAACGTAAGGTTTAATTCTCATTTTTTACGGTTACGGAAAGCTTTTAAGTTTAGACAAGTTTATACTTAATGTTAAAGTGTTATGGTTTGAAGCGGATTGTTACTGTTAAGGTGGTAACAAGGTGTCATACTGTGATATACAGGTGAGTAGAGCCGCCGGCGTTGCATACCAACTTTTATTTGCCGTTCGCAGTTTCTAAATCAATTGAAATAAAGTTCTATTTAGAAGCTACGATTGAGATTGGCTTTACAAAATCTGCTTTGCGGTTTGATAGTCCTTATTACATCGTTTTAAGGTTTAAATAAAATGTGCAAGCGTGTAGGGTAAATCCACCGTTTGTTGACAGTTTGAAATACGAGCGGATTTTTTTTCACTGGCCGACAAACAATTCGCTCTAAGTGAAGATTTTATAGTTTCTATAAGGTGGCCGAAATGTTTGAAGACAATTTTTTTAGATAATTTGCGAGCATTTTGTGATACCTTTTTAACCTGGTGTGTTATTCGGGGAATTTTAATACCACCATGATCAAGAAAAGTGTTTTTTTTTGTTATGTTTATTTAGGGTGAAATTATGCTATCACAAGTTACTCTGTATACATTTCGACAATATCATCATCATCATCAGCCTATATTAGTCCACTGCTGGACATAGGCCTGTCCTGAGCACTCTTGCTAGCCACCTTGCGAAGATCGTCGCTCCACCTACTCGTAGTCTGGGGGCGACCTACACTACACTACGTTTGCCGATCATTATCACAGTTAAAAAAAAACCATCTAACACTAAACAAAAGTTATTTGACGATCTATTAAAAAATTAAACTCAATTAAACACATTTTATTACAGTCAACATTAATGTTTGCACTTTTATAAAATTCTCACAGTTTCTAATAGACCTAACTAACTTCAAATCACTTTAAGAACAAATCTTACACCATTCACAACTAGGTTGAATTTATAAGCTCATGTTATTCGGGGAATTTTAATACCACCATGATCAAGAAAAGTGTTTTTTTTTGTTATGTTTATTTAGGGTGAAATTATGCTATCACAAGTTACTCTGTATACATTTCGACAATATCATCATCATCATCAGCCTATATTAGTCCACTGCTGGACATAGGCCTGTCCTGAGCACTCTTGCTAGCCACCTTGCGAAGATCGTCGCTCCACCTACTCGTAGTCTGGGGGCGACCTACACTACACTACGTTTGCCGATCATTATCACAGTTAAAAAAAAACCATCTAACACTAAACAAAAGTTATTTGACGATCTATTAAAAAATTAAACTCAATTAAACACATTTTATTACAGTCAACATTAATGTTTGCACTTTTATAAAATTCTCACAGTTTCTAATAGACCTAACTAACTTCAAATCACTTTAAGAACAAATCTTACACCATTCACAACTAGGTTGAATTTATAAGCTCATGTTTGGATAACTTAATATGACCAACTAATAACAGCATATGTATTCATCTGCCGTCGTAATGACTCATAAAGACACCGACATTTTGAAATTTAGTGTCCATTTATTGTCATCCCTAAAGATTCCATTCCGAGGGATAGTACTTACTTAACTATTATCACTATGCGTTCCATTAACAGATCTGTATGATCTCCTATTCAATTACTTGTGTTTAATAAGCAATGTATTGTGACTCTATCCTACAGATCAAACGACGTTGTACGGGCAAGTTACAAACGCGTCCATTTCTGGTTATGGTAGCAATCTTACACAAAATGTTAGAGTAAAAGTAGCAATGAACTGTATCTTAAGTTATTTTGTGTTTTTATCTTGGGTAAACGATTGGTATGCATTCAATCCTTACTGATTGTGTGGTCCCAGGTTAAATCTGTGTTGACAAGGAATTTTATTGTCCAATTTCGGTATTCGAGGAAGCGATTTGTGGATTGAAGTCATTTCAATATTTATTTTAGGACTTTTGAGATTGGATGATTTATTATTTTTCGGTTTTTTACTTTGTAAGATAAAAGTAATTTAAGTTTATATGACGGGGCAGGAACCTTAATTTAAATAAAATGACAAAGTGTCTGGTATTAGAAGTGGCAAAATGTATGGAAATAGCGCTTGACGTGACCGTCCGGCAGCTTACTCCTACAGCTTACATTTTTGATAGCAAGAACTTTCCTCTCAATTTGGCAACAAATTATGAACACAGCGGAGAACCTTTACCACCTACACCAAACTCCATCCTCAAATCGGCTAAGAGCTGATAGACGCCATAATATTGCATTCTCATCATTACATAACTATTTATATGTACCTACATAAATTTCTCTCAGTGGTAATGGGTTCTAAATTAACTTACAGGATTTGAACTAAGCAACAAACCTGCGATGCTAATTAAAAGCTTGTGAACTGTAACTACACTCAGGAGCAAAAATACCGGGTCAGAGTGCGTTTTTCATACAAACGAGACTATTTCAAAGCCTTTGTTCCTCGCCTGGGGTTGTTTTGAGTGAGGTTTAATGGCGGATACTGCGAGGTTCAATAGCGGAGGTCAAAAGTTCTTAAATTACCTAACTGATCGCACAATCAATTAACACCACAGCGGGAGAGTATGGGCCAGCACTTGGATTTCCTTACATTTTATTGCCATTTTAGATGTTTTTCTGAACCGCAGATTTATTCAGTTGGGTATCCTAGGCACTCTGGAAGTCCTGTATCGATGCTCGAGGTATTCATCATCAGATTTCACTAAAAGCATTCCCTGGCGAGGAACCAAGGCTTCGAAATATCCTCTTTAGTATGAAAAACGCACTCTGACCCGTTATTTTTGCTCCTGATCGCCTAATAAGGCAGCAGCAACGTTCACAATATGCAGAATAAATAAAGACAATTAAATTACTAGGCTAGAGGCACTTCATCTTAAGGAACTTTTCAACTTGCGAGATAAGGAGAGGACCATTTCTCTTCATTCTTAATAGCAATCCTCAGCTTTCAAGTCTATCAGCTGATACGTCTAAAACGGCCCAACAATTTTTTATACAACCTAGCTCAAACCATCCGGTTTAAACTAGCTTTTCTTTAAAAAAAAAGTTATTCTACGAAAAAAACACCAAAATCATAGACACCCAGACACTGGCATACAGATACACAAGTTAAATTTACAACTCCCTTATTTTTGCGGCGGGGGTTAAATAGTAAAGTCGTGGATTAAATACACTATAATTAGAACTAGACTAACACCATTGTAAAATTACAGTTTGACTATGCTGAGGCCACATTAGCAGCTTTATGTCGTACTTCACCACTTATCAGACGAATAGAGTGTTACCAACTGTCAAATGTACGAAATATCTGTTGATTACCATTGATTAAATTTGCATCGTTTAGTATTTTTTTTAATTCAAATATAAACCTCTCACTCACAAAAACTCTTAACTTAAGACTAGCCAAGCCTTTAGTGAAATTGGTCTTACTTAAACTATTTAAGTTGGCATTATAATTTGTAAAGCACATTCTTGAAAAAAAAAACTTGCCCACCCCTCGCCACGTCTTAGAACGTTCCAAACGCCATATGTGTCACGGAAACCATGGACCGCTATAAAAAGCGTTTGGCAAAGTGACCCGCCCCACATGGTGGCAAATAAATCAGGACAGTCACACGTGGACAAACAGACGGATTGTTTTAACAGCGGCTGTTTGAGGGAAGGTTAGGAGACAAATTTAAAAAATACAAAATATTTGAATTGTCAAAAAGTAAAAAGACATAAGTATGTGATGTATGCGTGCTTATACTGCCTTTTTGGTTTCACATTGTAGTGTTAGATTAGTTCGGGACGTAAAACTAAAAGCGACAACTTAGTTTTAGGCGAAGATTTTTGATCCGTAGGTATTTGCAACGTTAAAAGATGGCGGATGTGTAATGTGTTTTAGTTTTGTATTTTTGTGTATTTAGGTGTTCAAAGTTATTTTCATTTAGTGATTTGTTCTTTTTATGCCTTTGTGTTGCACAGTGATAGAAGACTGGGACTTATTTCGTATATCTGGCATCTTACTTCTCGTTCCAAATGGACTCGCAGTTGTACAAAGGTTAAAACTATCCTGACCTCTGTCCTACATGTCACCGTACAACGTTGCCCCCAAGCTCCTAGAGATGTAGTATTTTATTGCTATATTGATTTATACTTACTTAAACATAATATACCTACTTAACACTGGCGAAATCACTTTATTGTGGACACGCCATATTCCCGCGGTAGTAGCTGTTGACGTCGCTCGCTTGCTGACAAGGGTGGTTAATTGACTATTTAAATAAATATATGATATTTTTAACTTTTACAATGTATCAAAATACCCGCTCTTTTTAGCATATAAGTACTTATTGTTAGATATTTATCAGACAGACTTTAAAAAAAAAACTATCATGTTTCTAAAACGTTTTAGTTTAGACGCGGTTAACTTACATAATTATTGACTTTTAATGCGAATTTGTATTAAGTAAATGTCAAAAAAAATAAGTCCGGTCCGGTACATACCTATATAGTTTGTTTTTATTCAAAATCGGATGCAGATGATGGGGCAAAAATACTTTCAAATTCCAAGCAAGTAATAAAGAGTGCAACGACTGCATTACTGATAAACAATTGTCAATTACATAATCGAAAAAATCGTGAACACGCGCCACGGAATTGTATAATTTTAATTCAATTAAGTGACCTCATAGGCGCCATTTTATTTTTTCAATTGTCTCGTCGAACGTGGCCACGCGTCACTTGTCTACGTGACAGCTTTGTAAAGAACTCGGGCTAAATTTTAAATTAAGAATATGCGCATTTTATAATTTTAATCGAATTTCATATTTGGAACGACTGAAAGTGTTGGTACATTAAGTAATAGTGAAGGGACTTTTATTGACTGGAGATTATTCGATTATTTGATTTTAGTTGTTGATTGTTTGATTAGTTTAATTACTTAAGTATCTAAGTTACTAAACTCCGATACCTACTTATAATTATAATGATAAAATAGCATGTAGAACTAAAACCGTTTGATGTTTAAAAGTGCATAACATAGTGTTAAAAGCGAATTAAGTTACGTTGTGTCCATTCATTTGGTATTCAATTGCAAGTCGCGACACTCCCACGCGACAGACGGACGCGCCTTTAAAGGAAACTACCTAATGATAGGTATTCAAAATGTAACTATCATTGGCTTGTTTTATTAGATAAAACCTTTTTAGATTGTTGTTCTAGACGTATGTATAACATGCGTATGTTTAGTCTTTGACGTGATGTTTTACACTTCGAACATTCTCCATAGTCTGAATGGCAGCAGCTCAAGTGTCATACATTACTATTTTTGATTGTCAAGATAATTTACCATTGTCGTACTAGTGTTTGATTTATCTAGGTCATAAGCAATTCCTTGAAGTTTGCCTAAAACGACATAAAACCACGTCTTTTGATTGCATTGAGTGGATATTTAATCGGAGTCTTACAAAATACGGATATAAAAGTACAAATAATTAAATTCAAGAAGTAAGCATTATAGTAGCTCAACACATTTTAAAGGTAATCGAAGTGAAAGCTATAATCCAGTAGCACATCCATCTATACAACTTAAAACACTCGTTCAGCTTATCACAAATTAAAGTTCGAAACTTATGAGCTGTCACACTAAGCACCAACTGACAGTTCTAATAAATGCGTCATTGGCTTTATTTTTTTTTCACGCACCATCAATGTCACTTCACTATTCCATGATTTAAAAGTTCTCTGCCCTTTCTTTGTTTCGAATTTTCAAATTGAGAATCTGACGCAACGGTTTTCGTATTTGAAAATAGAATGTTTACGCGGCAGACAAAGGGGAGTATTACAAATCGTCATAACGGCCGATAATGCGTTTCGAGAGTGACAGTTAATTTATGGAATGCCGCCATTTTGATTGTTTTCATTGGATGAAGGTAGGAGGAATTCTGTTTGTTATTTAATGATGGCTGTATTAGAATAGCTCGTTTAAACGAGGGTAAACTTCAAATAAATATTATCTTCGAGAAATGCTGATGAAAGTTTCTTTAAAAATGGTTATGCTAATCTTTCAAAACTGAAAAGATAGGGTATCTATAGTTAGTATCTACTAGATTCTTATCAGTACTTATGTTTGACATACTTTGTAGTTGTATTTTAATAAAGCGACTTTATTAAAAGGCGAAGAACCGTTAGAGCATACACTAAATAAAACATAATGATTTATTTATTTTGAATTTAGGTTCTTAATTCAAATAATCGACCACAGTCGAGATTCTGATTAGAGTCACTTAAACCTTTTTCTTTTTTTTTATACGCCACACTAATTATGCTGACAGTGTGGTTTGAGGCTTAGTCCACTAATTCGTTTGACAGTCGACTCATAAATCTCCGTAATCATAATCGAGCAACGCGCGTCCCTAGTATGGCGCCGCCGGAACTTTTTAATTTTCATTTCTGATGACACAGGCTGACAATCTTAATGCCGGCTATTAAACATTTTTTAAAAAGGCTTTGACAAAAAGGTGTCGGTAATTGGAAATATTGGGGTGTTCTCAAATTGGGTTGTTTGTTTGACTTGTCAAATGGTAGATGTAATTTTACTGTCAAGGAGTGATAAGTAAGTTAAAAGGAATAAGGATAAAACCAAATTCAATGCTGGCCAGAGACAAATATTTAAACGTGTTCGTGTAGCCCTTTTTATAAATAAGAACGTCACTTACTCTGTCTCAACTAAGACATAATTTAATGTTTGATTTATTATTCATTTGTAAGGACGGTTTTTTATTTATATTTAAAGAATGAACAAAGAACTGTTAACAGCCTACGAACGTAACTATTTCCTAGGTCTTAAAGAAAATAATAAAGTTAACACAAGCATAATTATCTAATTTACTTTAAACTAGTTTAGTAACGATAAGATCAGTAAAGTGTCCGTAGTATATATTAAAGGCCAGTGACACTCATGTCTAGTTCTAATTATATACACTAGACAGTTATTGGCATCAAATGCATCATCAGTTTCAGTGCCCAACTCTCTTATTTAAATATAGAATAAACTCCACATGGTGTCATTGGTTATCAATAATTTAAACGAGTAATTGAATATCAATTAAACGTCAGAGAACGGAAGGAACCGTCGTTATGTCCAATATCCGGTAATTATTGTTATTAATGGTCATAAAAAAATATAACAAATGTAAGCCAAGGTAAGTACTTATTCATAGTTTTTATTGGTTTAGGTCAATTAAAAGTACATATTAATTACTGGCTCAAGTCTGCTTTTGAAATGACCAGTGTACCTATCTCGATTCTTGACAGTAGATGACATTGATGGGGTCATGACATTACACCTAATGAAAAATAAAGTAATAATTATTAGACTTGTCACTGTCACAGCTGAATAATGCCATATAACTTTTTGCAACTGGCAACACTTCCTCGATAAAACAAACATGCAAATAGATCGGATCTAACGCCGAGTTCATTGGCGTATGCTTATACTCAGTAAACGGTAGAAAACGCATAGAGTGGCACGCGATGGCACTAAAGAGTTGCTGTAAGTGATACTTTATACTCTATGGTGGAGATAATAAACACTTACTTTCACTTTGCCTTCTTTCTCACTTGAGGGTTACTCCCATCATTTTTGAAACTTTACTGAGCCATAATTTCTCGCTTGAGCTAGCTAAGATACTATAGAGCACAATCTCGAAACTTCTGATTCTTTTCACTCTTTATTTATATAACTACTGTTGCTCCCCGTGACAGCTTCCGCATTTATCGTTATTCCTTCCATCAAACTAAGTCCGCCATGTTTGACCGTCTTTATTGTATATTGCGGCATGAAAGCGCCACCCGCAGGTCTGATAACGTACTCTCGACGTCCTTTACACCCAAACAGTACTACTTTACTTTCATCACTCCATAGAATATTACGCCATTTCTCCAAGGGCCAATCTGCATGTTCTTTAGCAAAAATAAGCCTCTGTTTTATGTGCCTCTTAGTCAACAGTGGCACCTTTCTCGGACTCCTGGCGTGCAGATTAGCTTCAATGAGACGACGACTAACTGTAGAAGTACTCACATTTAAATTTAATGAGCTTTTAATGTGTTTTGAAGCTTCCGCATTTATCGTTATTCCTTCGGGAATTGACACATTTTTCGAAATGAAAAGTACGCTAGGTCAACCCCGGGACTCAAACTGTCTCCATACCAAAGTTCATAGAAATCGGTCAGTGGTTTAGCCATGAAAGCGTAACCGACGGGCAGACAGACAGATAGCTGTGCGTGTCTATATCGAGTTTTAAGAACGATTATTATTTTTGTTGAACGTAATGCAGGGAAGGTTCACGTAACTATGTCTCTTGCATAAAATCTGGCGATTGGATCACGAAGTCAATATGATTATAAAGAAAAAACATTGCTTTTAAATAACTTAAAACAACAAACTCCCCACAAAGTTACTTAAAAAATCTATTTCATATAATTTTTGGTTTACTTCCAACAAATAAGCCAAAAAAAAACAATTAATCATTGGCTGTCACGACTCGAAAATTTCAGGATAGTCTGACCAGATGCGGTTTTAATTTTGGGAATTTTATTCGCTTGCCAGTTGTAGCGTGTCAGCCACAACGGTGGCCTTCCCCAATAATAACATTTAGTAGAATTGGCTGCCATTTACTCTAAATCCATGACCATATTCCTTTGTGTCAATTTGAAAAGGCATATGTCAAACAATTCAACATTATAATTAAAGGTAGTTGGTATTGCGGTTGTTCCGTTAAGAGAGCAGGGTTAGCTGATTTAGAGTAAACGTTATTTAATGCTGTGGTATCTAAAAACACACACGTATATGGACGACAATATCATAATAAGCCGACAGGTTTATGAAGCTAGTTTTTTTCTGAACTACACTAGTTTACTTTATACACTTCTGCCCATAAAGAAGGGTAATGTTTTCAAGCCATTTCCATTCACAGACAATGCAGATGACGATGCAGCGTGTAACGTTTCTCGTATTGCAAAACTCAAGACCATGACAATGACGTAATGCACTTGACCTCGCTACTCTAGTTACGGGTACTTGATCAACAACTTAGTGATCACATGATCATACTTCAAGATCATTAAGGCATGTCTAAACTTGTACTATGTATGACCTGGCAGAAAATATGAGAATTTGAAGCAGTTAAAGATTTTTACCTTATTTCAATGACCATGCAGTGCTATAATGGTGGCAGGACCTTCTGCAGGATCTCTATCACATCTTTTTAACCTATCGCTAAGCAAAGGTGATCGCATTGTTGTGTTCTAGTCTAGTGTGGTGGTGAAATTACTAGCACATATGCATTCCGGCTTGAGATTGCAGTCTGAAGACTGTAAGTCTTTAGGTTTTTGCCGTCCATTAAGAGTTACAACATTTGGCTAGCGTTTTTTTGGCATGGATTTTAGGAATAGGCTTATCAATCTTAGAATTACCAATGCCTTGACAACCTTAAAAAAAATCTAGACATTTCACCAGATCTTAGCTATATACAACAGTTTAAACCTCGTGTCCTTCCTTCGTTTGTCCTCGACAAGACCCTATTGACCTTTGTTACAATCACATATGGTGAACCGAATTTTAAGGACTACTCCGTAGCAAAGTTGTCACTGTCAAAGTTGAATTATAGTTTAAACTGTTCGAAGCGACAAATGTCATTCTGCGTCAGCTGATTCTTTTGTGCGCATCTGTCATGCTGCGTGGGCAGCTGAGGGGCGTTCCTTTTGTCCAGTCTAATAGTGGAGGTTTTAGTGGCTGGTAGAAAAAAAAACACTGTAAAATCAGTATTATACATTAATTGGGTTGTTTTAATTGCACTTGCTAAATGTCTAGGTTAATTCAATTTTTTACAGGTCATGTCTTAATTTAACAAAGCAATTACTTGTATTTTTTTAGTAAGTTAATATCTACCTTTGGAAACACATCATAATCTTTACATATTCATTATTATTACTACACGGGACTTAATCGCGTTAAGGGATATATAATTAATTACTAGAATTAATTATTACCTCGACGTTTCAGAGGTGACGCTACGCCCATGGTCTCGAGGGGACTGAAGAGGCGGGCATCAGCATCTTCTTGTTGTGCGAGTTTTTCGAACTACCCGCACTTGGTCAATATTTGCATTACGTGCACCAGGGTTGTCACTGTACCGGCACACAACACTCACTTCCACTCACGCACGCACTTGACCAAGTCCAAGACCAAGTCAGTCCCCTCGAGACCATGGGCGTAGCGTCACGTCCGAAACGTCGAGGTAATAATTAATTCTAGTAATTAATTATTATCCCTTAACGCGATTAAGTCCCGTGTAGTAATAATAATGAATCAAAATCGTGTGAGTTTAAATCAGTCTTTACATATTATTAAAAAAACAAGTCGCTTCCCGCCGCCTGTCCCTCTGTGTGTACGCTTAAATCTTTCAAACTACGGGACTGATTTTAATACAGTTTTCACCAATAGATAGAGTGATTCAAGAGGAAGGTTTTTATGTAAAATACATTCTGGTTTATGTACTGGTGCTACAGAAAAATCACATATACCGAAGCGAGGCGAGGGCGGCTCGATAGTTTAAGTATAAAGGAAACTTATTCCCTTCAACAATTATAGTGACCATGAGTTTCAATCGTTTCGGAACATCTAATTTATTGCTTTTTTTGACATTTATTTACAGAATTGACATCTCGTTGAAATATCAAAAAAATCTATGCCCGAAACAGCCTCTGCTTTTATATTTTTACGTCTCTGGAATTATATTAAATTAAATTATATATAAAAGATAAATGATGTTTTTCCAGTAAGTAGGCCGTGCGGCACTTTTACACGTCAAAAAACTACCAGCGCTTCGCAAGAGACCACTGCTCAGAAGAAACGCCGCAAGAAATTCAACTAAAACTTAAAAAATAAACATAATCAAGCGTAGCTTGAGCAGGAAAATGTGTCAAAACTCAGAATTTTAACTATCCTACTTGTTATTTGGAACATAAAAATACTGCGATTGGTCGCGTACCAGACTCATATGTTATATTTCTTGTGTCGTCAATATTAAAGGAATTTGTTCTTCTTTCGTGGACATAATTTCCGAATGAGTATTCTAACCATGATTAACTATTCATACAAATATTTATTAATCCATATTCAAAGGATCTAAATTCTTTTGTCAACACAAGAATTTTATCTCCACCTAATCTCTGGTTCAATTATGGGCTATTATGCCGCGGTGGTCCAGAAGGCAGCAACTGAGTTCTTTTGTAAACGTTTTGTAACCTCTGTCAATTAGAAATGTCAGTTGCTGTGTTATGTCGCGAGGGCGTCTTGTTGAGGGCTGTGAGAATACTGAGAATTGATGATACATTTTTAAATGTTTTTGATTTCGGTTTAATTTGTGTATTAATATTTTTTAAGGAACGTAACTAAATACTTAATAAATAAATGAATCTTTTTTCGCAGGTAAGATTGGTGGAGAACGTGGTTAATACGTACGTAGTGAGTATATAAAAATAAGAGTCATAAAACAACCTAAAAATTTGGAAAAATACAGCTTATTTACATGTAAAAACCATTTTTACTAACCAACCGCGTAAATTCTGCCTGAAAAACTGCATGGGCTAGTTTTTCTTTTTAATGCCGCTAGAGAGGTTTAACTAGGTAAATTAAATATTTAAACTCAACGTAAACTACCGACCAAAATAAAAATAGATATGACCAATATAACGTCCAAAAGGTCAGTAATCCGGCCAACATATACATAATAACCGACATATAACAGGTTGATCAGCTGTTCACCACTCCCATAGACTAAGAAACCGGAAACAGACCTGTTTGGACCTGCCGAGTATGAGGCCCAGTCGTTAAGAAAGCGCTTTCGTTTTTAATTTTTTGGACTTTACTTGTTTTTTGTCCAATATACCAAAAGAAAAAGTTATTCAACATAAACATGTATACTCAAACAATAGGCATAATTAATTTTCTGATCTTGTTTTTGGGTTGGTATGAAATCAAATATATGGTTTAGAAATTTTCGGGGTCAGAAATCGATTTTTTATCGATTGTTCTCTGGAAAACTAGTACTTACTTATTCTACTCGGGCGAAGTTTTCTGCGTGGCATACACTTTTTTACAAAACTATAAAAATGAGGAAGTACTCAATTGGGTTTTTAATAAGGATTTGTATGGAGGTTTTATAGGTAGATATTGTTCATTGAGATTTTAACAATATTAAATTATAGGAATAATTCCTCGCATATCTTGAAAGACAAAGTCATTCAAAGTATCTACACTGTGTTAACGTCTATCAGTCAAGTATTTTCTAAAACTCGCTATCTCCCCTAGCCATATTTGCTTTTCCCACATAAGTATTACTTTTATTGTTTCCACAAAAATATCGGCTGTCACATTAACAACGTTCCATAGTCCATGGGATATTAAACAAAACACGTGCGCACTTACAGACAAGGCACCCCTATTACCTATTAAAGTTTAAAACGCGCTAAACACCAATATGTGTTATGACAAAATCAACCTAGAAAATTACCAGGTAAGATTTGTTTTTAACTAGCAATTAGTTTTACTTTTGACATTGAAATAAAAACTCTTCAATTACTACATTGTTTGTTACTAATTGTTTTTAAGATTAGTTTGATGTTATTGTTCTGAAAGGGAACCGGAAATTATTTTTAAACCCTCTTTTAGCCTCATTAAGTGTTTTTGGGTGTTGATGTGACCACTACCGGGTCTTGCCCAATACATCAGAGGACTAATGACTGTTGAGTTAATAAATACTCGTAACAAGTTTATCCTTCATTACTAAATTACTTTGTCCTCAATATTTAATCCTAATATAACAAAAACCCTTGGTTACCCTAACAATGTTACTTAACTATGTCACTTATAATAATATAGTGTTATTTCTAGCTTCACCCTTCTTATCCTGATTATTGCAATTCCCTAAGGTACGCTTGTCTTTTCACGTCAAAACCAGCAGCCTAGTAAATGTGATTAGAAGTGATAGTGGGATAGGTACGGAAGATACGAAGATAAACCACATTTTTATCTCGGAAATTTTAACGATTCCCAGGGGATAAAAGTGACAAACTAATTTTTAAAATATGTTTATATTTGCATTAGATATAACTCCTACACTTTGTCCTTATACTGATACTGTTAGTTTACTTGTTATTCTTAATTGGTGACGAATTCTCATGGCGTTATCGTAAGTTTTACCTGACATTGTCGTTCGTAATTGTATAAAATATATTAATTAAGACATAATAGTCAGTTGGAATAAACAATACATTTATTATAATTCTCATAATCATAAAATGGAAGTACGCCAAGTAATAAAAAATAATCAAAGTGTCAATGTCAAACAAAGTACAATTATTTTACTGGGGTGACAGTGCCTTTGTAATTTTACAAGATAGTCCTCCCTTAAAGGAGAGTAGGTATATGTTTATGAATAATTCCAATGTAAGATAAAATTATGAACAAGGGACTAAGGGCCTGTTTCACAATCGACAAGTAAATTTATCTGCCATATAAAGTTAGCTCTCTCTTTGTCTATTTTCAAGTGTAAGAAAGAGAAAGGGCTAAATTTATCTGTCAAATACGCTTTACTTGCCGATTGTGAAACAGGCGGTAAATAAAATGTTTTAGTGAAAGGAATTATAAAATATCTAGTAAAATACACATTTTAACCCCTAGCTGATTTAAAATTATATTTATCCTATAAGAAAACAGACAGGGCGGTATTTTACGCTTTGACGTTATAATTTATGAGTCCCAAAATAGTTTGGTTTGAGACTTTGAGCACAATGTGTTTGACGTGAGACTAATTTCGTACAAGTATTTAGTGCCGTTTTGAGCTCCCTCGAGTTGTTAAAATTGGGAATGAGTTTTAGAGATAATTTGGGGATGTTTATGTTTATATTAGGGTAGTTTAATAGTATGTTATGTTTGATCGTATATAATAAAACAGACATTTTTAAAATAAATGTATACAACTAATGTAACTACAGATACATAAATTATAAAATAAATAAATGTGTATGGTATGGTCACCAACATTTTTTTTGAGCCAGCTAATTATTAATTTTGACTTTTGGCGACAGGGTTGTTTCATTATGATTAAATTAATTAAAATAAAATGTTTTTCTTTTCAGTAGTTAAGTACATACAATGAGTCATAATCTGGAAGTAGAAGTACAAATATTAAGATTATATACGCACACAAAAACCAACTTTTGTTTTTATATCCCAACTAGCTTCTGCCCGCGAGTTCGTCCACGTCATTTCAACAGTCGTTATTCCCTCAAGAGCTTTTAACGTTTCCGGGATGAAAATTAGCCTATAAGTTAATCCAGGGTATAAACTGTCTTCATTCCAAATATCATCTAAATCCATTCAGCCGTTAAAGCGTAAAGGAGTTACTAACAAATACACAATCTTTCGCATTTTTAATACATATTAGTAGAATGTAAGATCGTATAATACCAAAGTTTACTACCCCATTTCGAAATACCAATAAGAGTTTCTTCAAACTAGTTGTTGGTATAAACATGCATCTCCCCTGAGCAAAAAAGGGTCGTCATACCCTTTGTGTCCTAGACAACCCCTGCTTTTGTGAGACCACTCCAAACCTCTCACGGTTGCATTGTTCTATGAGGGGGTGGTTGAATGGAATGGGGTAGCATAGGGGAAGAGTGTAATCAGGATAGTTGGTTTGATCTTAGTTTTTAATTAAAATAAATAAGTAATAAATAATTGTAATAAATAAGAAACTAAGATCTCAAGGGTGTTTAGAATTGAATTAAAACTAGTTTACGCGTTTTTGTCTCAAGTAGGTGCGCTACTTTAAGTTTTTTACCAGACTGCTTGCTTTTTCATCTGATAATTGTTATAATATAAAACAACTTAACCTAAGTCCTAACTAAGTTTACAGTTTCAGAAATTAAATCATACTACATTATGACTTATTTGCCCAAAAATATTTTGGCCAAACGGCATTACATTTAGAACTTTATATATTATGTTACGATCCCACTTTTAACTTATAGCAGACATTATTTTTATTATACAATTATCGTTTCTGCTGAAGTAAATTACTATTAAAAATGATTTAAAGACAAAGAACCGACTCCAAATTACTAAGGAGTTCAGTTGACTTTCCATGGATCCCATGACCGGATCTGGATGAAATGAGAACAGAATCATTAAAATTGGTTGTCAATTGCCGAAGAAATCGAATAACATACTCAAAACAAATACAAGCATATTGAGAACCCTCTCCATTTTTGAAGTCGGATAAAAAAGACGCAATTAGGAAATTAAGATACACATCCGTCCCATCCCACTTTAAAAGTTTGAGATTCAACACGCTCCCACTCAAGCCTGGAGAGCGAAATCGTAACTTTTTTACCCATTTCCTTGAAACAAAGCTATTCGGCGCGGGCGCATGCTGCGGGCGGCAGCTGCATGCGCACGTGGCATCAGAAGCAGCATGCTGCCGATTGCCGTGGTCCATAGGACATCCTTTTCTGGCCTGTATGAGTTACCTGCTTGTGTGAAAAGGATATAAGGTTATGTCAGTCATAAACGTGGGGCAGGAAGTTAAGAGCGTCCACGCAGTCAGATTGTTTGATTCGCATCTCCTGCGCAGTAAGGGGTGATGCATCGTAATTAAACTACAATGGTTTTAAATAAAGAAACACGTGTTATTATGAATATTGCTCCGCTTGCTCCGCATTGCTAAGAAACTTAGAAATTTTAATAGTCCTATAAGAATTGACAATTATTTATGTATGTATGTTAACACTTTATTGCACTAACAAAAAGAAGGAATTGAAACATAAGGTATATTTAAAGGCGAAGTTATCCCTTTAGGCGATCTCTTGCAGCTAACCTTTGCGCGATTTTGTAATTATTGATTTTATATAATTAATTATTAAAATAAAATAAAATAAAACTAAGCTACTCAAATATTAAAAATTAAACATAAACACCACTATAAAAAGAACACCCCCTCTAGCAGGTCCGCTCGCGGCATCGTCCCTAAGACACTGGCTGCATTACCTCTCTGGATGGCTAGCCCAATACTTTGGGAAAGGTAAGCGCCAGCTCTAGGGTCTCCGGAGGTGTCGATGAGCCGGGATGACAGGGCCTTAATAAAACTTTTCATGTCAGCTGACCAAGGTCCCATTGTTTCCACCGCAAGCGCCACAAATTCGTAATTATTTAATAATGATGAATATTTGCGGCGCTTGTTGGTTTGGGCCTGTTCAGCTGCTGCACCGGCCCGATTACGGGTTGTCTGGACGTGAGAAAGGGCGAATGTATCAACACACGTCGCGTCCCACACCAGTGCCCTACCTAGTTTCCACGGCACCAACGTAGCTCCGTCTGGTCGCTTGCCATCGTCTCTATGCAAACCTGCTGGTTCCAGGACAGCAGGCACAGAGACAGTGGCAAGCGAACGACGGATTTATTTTATTTTATTTTATTTTAAATAAGTTTAGTTTTAACTTTAACTTTTAAATAGTAATAAATTTCCAAGTATAAAGTTATAATTATAATAATATATATGTTTATAATTGAAATAAATTATTAAAACGAAAATCTCAAATTCCCACCAGCCATCACCTCAACCGCATAATTAAAAGCTCCTCATTCGTATTCTTCAACCGTAACCTAAATATGTAATGAGTGCATTACATTGCATGCAGTCTAGTTACTATTAATACATTGACCGTTCAACATCCGACTTTTAAACTTAACGGACCAAGGGTGCCACCCTAACCATACCTCTTTATTTCAGGCGTTTATGACGCGTCACTAATTCCAAGGATGTAGGTCGAAGAAGAATAAAAAGGCACAAACATTAGTTTGCAAATTGCACATTCCAAGTAGCTAGAAACAGGTGATTTTAAACGATGTGAAAGAAAAACTATCGCTTGCTCCGTTTAGTAGTTGAACCATTAGGAATCTATGCTGGCTATTATTGGCTATTGTTTTTTTTCTTAGCAGCTGCACGAAGGAGGTTTATTTCGCCACATGTCGCTCGTAAAATTGTTACATTCGCTTTTGTTATACCTACCTAGGTTGGCTGTAGTTCCTACTGTGAAGTAGATTAGTTATAGGATGACAATTGTGATGAGAATGGTTATTATTTGAGTTAGGCTTCAATATACTTATACCTCAATAAATAGGTAATTTAGTAAGTAGGTATAAGATTTTTTAAATTAAAATTCGATAAGTTGAAGTGTTTTAACAATATTGAATAGGTGTTAGATAATGTAAATCAAATGACCAAAAAAGTCCAGAAATCATGGACAAGTCCCAATTAAAAGTATTCAGAATTTGCTAATTTGAATTACCTAATTCACAATCCTGTTGAACCTACCTAACTAATCAAGCCGAAATAAGAATATTATAATTCTTACTTAAGCATTTTTATAGTGCATTTACTCGCAAACACCATGCAAAATAATTCCATGCACAGAACATTACCGGACCAATCAAACTTTATACCGAATGCAACTTCCATATCAATAAACAAAAGAGTGCACGGCTTGCATCCACGCACACATCGACGCCCCCCCCATGAGGTCGGGTCGTAACTTGCAGGCTGTTGTCAAGTATCCCGCTCGCTCGCATACGGCCGCCGACCCCCGTACCGTGCGAACGTGCCGCGCCGCGTCGCGTCAGTGAACTAGTGTTGTGAATGGACAGTCAAGATGGTGCGTTCCTTATCTCAGTGGACGAAGACCCTCAGCTTCCCTGCGAGGTTGTCTCCCAACCGCACGTCGAAGGAAAGCGTGGTGAATGTCCAGCCTGGGTCTCCCGGGGTGTCCCCGACTCCTAGCGCATCGTCTCTTCCGCAAGGATCGGAGAAGACAATATCCCCTATTCCTATCACGGAGATCAGCCAAATTGTAAGTTTAGACTTAATATTTTAGTTTAAGATTGTTTTTTAAGGAACGGAGGAATTTTCATTCATATATTGCAGCGACGGTGCAACGCGCTTTGCATGTAAAGCGCCTCATTATTGGTTGAGTAAAGTTGGCTTTAAGTTTTTTGCGGTAAATTTTTACTATATTTAAATTTTATTTTAACGTGGCTGGTAATTTTTTTACAATCCTCTACCAGGATATTTTTGTTCTCAAATCTGACTACATTACTTATTAGAACATGGTTCAGAAATTTACAAACTCACAATATTTTACTGACAGACAGCCATTTCAGCTTGTTTTAAATTAGGTTGCCTAAAATTGCGGTGCCCACATTTTTTGCCTTACCAAGGAATCCTTAACCTTAATTCCTCATGTTGTGGCTGGCTGATGATGACGCTCATTACCAAATGGCGACACCAGGGCATTGTGTTCATCACTATTGACTTGAGGTATTGCCTCATGGCAATTGTTTATGTTCAAGGTGTTTACCTTTTCAAAATAAAAATGGCCTTTTTATATAAATTGCGCAAATTGCAACTTATTGACAGAGACTGTGTTGTGTGTTACTTTGAAATTATGAAACTACTTGATCTCATTTTGTCCTTTTAGGTAGTCATAAACACAGTTTCAAATTACTCGTTATAAATAACAGCTCAAACAAACAATATGTATTTACACTCCTCGATATTTTATATGTCACATAAGTTACAGTTAGAATTCAACCCTAAAAAGGTTTGCTACGTGTTTCAAATTCGAATACCAACTCCATATTGGCGAACCATTAAGTTCCATGTTATTGCTTGGAGGAAATGAATCGGGAACAAGCATTTCCGATCGGCCCATCGCTTGGCATTATGCATTATGCATCGCTGCTTTTGTTTGGGTGTGGGCCATACTTTTACCTGCCAGACACGCAGTGGACAGCTTGTTAGTGTTAAGTAACGATGGTATGTCGCTTTAGTGTGGGAAGCCGGTGTAACCGTTATGTCCCCCTTGCGCTCACCTTGGCAAGGCCGCGTTGAGATGCGAGTTTTTGCAAGGCACATGACTTTCACCGCTTGAGACACCTTTCTAAATGTTTCAGAATCTTAGGCCTTTAGGATATGAAATTCTAGACATTGTTGAAGTTATACGATATTGGTAGCACTTTCTATTTGATCCAAAGGAATAAGCTTTACTTGAAACAAAGTTTTATTTCAACATCTGAACAAAAAACCTGTGCGTTTTACTTGTCATTCCTATTTATTCTCTAATTAATTACATATTGACCTTTTAATTTTTATGCTACTTGGGAACAGTCCTGTTTTCAAACTTTGAACGATGTCACCCTATGTTTTTGCTTGTCACTAAAAAACATATCATCGCGCCTGAAAATACCAATCAGCAAAATTACTAATTGTTATAAATTATGCATAATACTGTGGTTTTGCGTAACATTTTAACTAGAATCTATAAAAAAGAATGCATGTTTAACTTTCATTGTAACATCTAGATAACGCCTTTGTCCCATTGAATCACTAATTACCTACGCAGATTTAAGATAAACTAGTGTAACAATAATTCACTTTCCCTTGTCCGAACACGCCTTTATGTTTTGGTTTCCACAATAAAACACCCATAGTAGAAACAAGAAGTGTTGCCATCAATTAAAACTTTGAATAAGTAAATGTTGCAAATTTATTCTTTAGTTAATTGTTTAATAATCTGTGCCGTAAAATACGTAATTATGTTTTTATGGTTTATTTTACTTTGAGCTCATTTTAAAAATAATTAAAGTCATTCAAATTTCTCAATAAACTTAAATAATAAATAAACTTTACAGAGAGGTTTATTGACAAACCAGTGCGTTAACTGGCCACAGTTAGTGATCGAATTCGAGATCAAAATCTGACCGTTCCCATCTTGATTATTTAGTTATTTTAATATTATTTCATAAAAACATGAATGAGAACTCGTGTAACCAGTAATATTAGGGCAAGTTTTATTGATAAAAATACCTACACTTAAACGTAAACGAAGTAATCACGGCGTAGGGTAAAGTTACCAGTGGTCAGCCAGAGACCTGTAGTCGGCCTCTGCCTATACTTTTTATGAGTGGGAAGAGTACGAAATATATATTTCCCACTCTTCGCACTCATATAAGGTCGACTACTGGTCTCTGGCTGACCACTGGTGCCTTTACCCTACAGGAAATTACACCACACAGCACGCTACTGCTGGAATCATGAACAACATCTAGTAAACCTTTTTTACAAATTACGAAACGTATTAAACATGAGTAAAACCTCACTAAATCTATTTATGTTTTATAATTAAGTTTTTATAAAAAATGAGCACTACATTTTACTACATTGACGCATGTTACCATCTTTCACGTCACCCACATAAAAGATTACTAATAAAATCTCTCCTTAAGCCACTACAATAACTTGTCAAGTCCCACGAAACAATAAATTAGTGGGCTAATAAAATCAGCAGTAAAAGAAAGCCATCAATACCGCCATTTTGGATTTATAGCACGCGTCTTCGATGCTTTTAAGAATTTAAAAAGAAAATTAAAAAAGTTGTTTGACGTTTCATTTATGGGCGGTAAAACATTTAAGGTTAGTCACTCAGTGTTTCGGTAATATTTAAGCTATTATTATCACTGTAACCGATTGTCACTAAAACGAAAATTGGATTGAATATTATAATTACAAAATACCTATAAAATAAAACTAAATGCGTTGTCGTCGTTATTATGACATTAGGTTGCGTTACAATATCAACAACAATAAGAAACGTTACTATGAATTCTAGGTCATACAAAGGTCAATAAACTCAACATTCTTAATTATTTAAGTGTATTATTAAGAACCGACACTTTAAAACTACTTCGAAATGACTTATATTTTCCTCACTCAATTCTGTTAATTCACAATCATCCGTCACTTTTATTATAAAGCAGTAAGTAAAGGATATATGCAATAAAATTCGCGATAAACCTCACATACGCTGAAGGCATTAGTGCAAATTCCTCTACAGGAATGCGTTTGATTGCTATGGCACACAATGTTGGTCCGTTAAACCACACGGGTAAGAAAGTTACTTACATTCTTGATAAATTCTTTGGTAAATTCGCTATTCGGATTGTATTTCTAGTATTTTAAATAGAAAACACCGCATCTATAGCGAAGTATGTAAGCGTATTTTTAATACATTGCATATCTTCACATTTCAAACTCATTGTGCGCTGTCACCTTACACACACAGTTACACTACATCAGCAAAAAACCAAGATGCGAGAATTTTTAGAACAGTTTTTTTTTTTAGTAACTTAAGAGGTCATTAAAACCTTCAATGTTTTAACAACTGGCAACATTCCTGAGCTCTAAATGTCAATTCATCATCATCATCATCAGCCCGGGGGCGTCCACTGCTGGACAAAGGCCTCCCCCAAAGAGCGCCACAAGTCACGGTCTTGAGCCGCTTGCATCCAGCGGCTCCCCGCGATCCTAACCAGGTCGTCAGACCACCGGGTGGGAGGCCGTCCAACACTCCGTCCACCGGTGCGGGGCCGCCACTCGAGAACTTTTCTTCCCCAACGGTTATCAGTCAACGGTCAATTAAACTTGATGATATTTCAATGCGTTATGAGTAAATCACGCATGCGCTAATGGACATCGCAGGCACAGCTTTCTTCCCGCTTCTTAATCGGTCAAATGGCTATGCCGTGATTCACATTATGCCAACTAGATTGGCTTTCACGAAATGATAAAATGTTTTAAAAAAATAATGGACGTTCTCTGGCTAATAGCTGGATGATGTATGTTGTTGGTAGATACTTAAAACCTACCTACTTTAACTCTTTGATTACGTTGTAGAGCAAAATAAGCAGTAATTGAGTTTTTACGACTTATATTATCTTTATTAGTCTTCATTTGTATATCGCAGAAAATTACGGGATTACATCTATGAAATCAATAAATATAATAACATATATTATTATTTTTTATTATATTTTATTACTTATACCATAAAAGTTCACACATTTTCTGTTTCCGACATAGCAACACTTAAATTACAAACTGGAAGTGCAGGGCAGCCATATTTATTAGGTATTTTATTGTGTCTGTGGCGGAACGAACATCTGCGTGTCAAATTCCATACTGCCATGTGCAAGCTACTGGCTGGTGGGAAGCGAGGCGTGCACACATGACTTGAAAAATAAAGTTATGTAGATTTGAAAATGGAACGGTCGTGCTTTGTTGGTTTTGGGTTAGGTTGGCACATGCTTTGTCTATGCGTGTTTTTGACTATCTTTTGTTAAGATTGTATTTTTTAGTGGCAGATAATGATTTAAAAAAACAATGATTGTACGTAACCGCAGTTACTTTAAGATAACTTATTCCTTTCTTGATATGCTTCCTTGCTGGTTTATATCTGGAGACTTTGTATAAGTGCTCATTACTGTTGCAGCTAAAGTAAAAATAAAAACTATATTCATAACCTATCATGTAATTACCGCTGTAAGTGGGTACAATATTGAATAGGCAGTGAACCATAGATAAAGGAAGAGGGTGGGTTTTTTTTAGCGTCAGCTGTTCGTCGGCGTTGCGGAACATGACACCCAGCCTTTACAAAAGCATAAATAATAGAGATTTCTCAACGGAACCCGCTTTTTTGCTTTAAGCTACTTTTATGCTTCATTATTGCAACTTTGTAGATTTATGCTTTTCATATTAATAAACTAAAGTAATAAAACTTGGAAAGTGGAACTTTAAAAAACTATTTTATTTATAAAGTCATCGGCAAATGAGCTCGAATTCCAGACTTGTTTTTTTTAGATTATTTACTTACCTGCGGGCCTAATATGGTTTCGTTTATCGTGTGACTAAATGTGGATAAATCATCCGTCACTCTCGTACAGTACCCCAACGAACGTGTTAAGCACTTTAGTGCGTTGTCATAGTCATATTCAAACAGAATATCAAATGACATACATGACAATGACATTCAGTGACAAGGTTCTAGGTATCACTGACTGTACATATGTGTCAAAAAGTGAGAAATGTTTAATCCGTAGCGAAGTGTATAAACGCAGTCATAAAAGCCCCCCTGACCCAGACTAAGAATGTCCTGACGTTCCATAATGTTATTCTTCAACCATTGCAAAAATTCCATACGTGTTATAAAATATATCACAGTGATATCAAATATCACCATTGGCAAGAAACGGATACGATACGCGATATTCCTTGTCAAGATATCAGATTATAACCCCCAAACATCCAGGGAACGGATATAAGAAAAAAAACATGATAAGAAGACATTTCCGGAATTTATCAGACGAGTTAAGATGTTGGAAATAGTGATAAGATTTGAAAGCAAAACTTTAGTTCTGAGACTTGTTTTTTTTATGACTCGTTGGTTAATAAGAAACTAAAATGAATGCATAAAGAACAAGAAACAATGCGCACGAACGCAAATAATACGGTCTCCTTGAACTTACGGTAAGTATTTCAAAATTAATAACAGGCCATTGCCGGTGGCAGCACTAAGTTTAAAATTTTAATCGTTCGAAATTCGAAATTCCTGAATGGCACCTGCCGTAGCCAGAGCAGATGTCTGAACAATAATGAAAGGAAGGCCATGTTTAATGTATAAAATTTGGGAGCGCACGCACCACAGAGAACAGCTGACGATGAAAAAAAAAGAATTTAGTACCTGGTTCGAGAGGATTTAAGGACACAATGCTTGATGTCGATCAGCTGAGCAGATGGCTTCGAAATTTAAAAGGCTTTCAGATTTCGTTGGTAT
Organism: Acleris sparsana; assembly: GCA_923062465.1. Taxonomy (NCBI): domain Eukaryota; kingdom Metazoa; phylum Arthropoda; class Insecta; order Lepidoptera; family Tortricidae; genus Acleris; species Acleris sparsana. Next base: position 17,869,641 of record OV281290.1, read on the forward strand.
TTGATACAAAAAGTTGAAGGTAGAAATAATTATTTTGCCAAGAAACGCGACCTTACAAAGTGAGTGACGTGCCATTTTTGGTCGTTTGGATATTCATGTCTAATGCAAAAAAACCATAATGTTAAACTTGTTCTGAATATTACTTAATCCAGATTCGATTTACTAATTCCTAACTCATAAACTGACGCTGACTTTGTTTATATAAAGTTCAGTCAGCCTTCTTTTGCCTGTTCAAGAAAGGTGTGATGCTTTTACGATGTTATTAAAAAATGATCGACTCAAGACCTGGTCAAACTTCCGTGTTTAGATTATATTTTTTATGGAGCCATATTAAGCGACTCAAAGGTACTTGAGATTATTTATAAAGGGCACAAACAAAAGCCCTTTCTAGCCGAGGAAGTCTGCTTTGTATCCCAACTGTTTATTAGTCCATGTCTGAAGGGAGCTCTCCCTTTGCATCCCCTTGTGTAACCTTTTAAATTGTAAACACATCTCAATGTCACAGTTCCTCAATCTTGAGACTTCACCGATGCTTGAGTCTTTGCTGTTTTAGGAATGGTCTTATTCATGTAAATAATGTCTTACAAGATCTGTATCTTCAGATGCATGTTTATCATTTATCGTGATGTAATATGTTACAAAATAACTTTAAGTATATTAATTTCGGTTGTTTAAAAAATAATTACTTTTAAAAATCGTTATAACATGTTCCACTTTGTTATTGAAGATAATAAAATTAACGACACACTGATTTTAAATCATATGGTCGAACAGCTTTGGATGTATTCCAATGTTTTTTTTTGATAGATTTTATGTTAAAAATCTTCAACATAATAACGGGTTTCGGAATACGAAAACCACGAATCAAGCAAAAAGTCTGAATTCAAATTGCCTTTAAGTGGTCGCATCGTAACAGAATATAGCCCTTTTTTCCTAATGGTAGTCCCAACAAGAATAGTTTTGAAACGTATACATTTTAATCAATCAAAAAGGTTTCCAATAATTACAGAACAGTAACACTTTCTGACAGGGCATCGTTTGAACATTTTGAATCGGTAATCAATGATAATGATGTAATTGATTTAATTGTTGTATCGTTAGACGTAATTCCTAGGCGTGATAATGATTCGAGCAATAATGATCTTCATAAGCCTTCATTGGAGCATATTTTAATAAAAGAGTTACATACTAATGCTCTATCCTCAAAAGGCGTATACCTCATACTGAATTGATAATGCATTTATTTAAATGACATAATAATAATATCAATTTTCCTAATGGCCTGTCAATAACTGATGGTCGGACACTTCACGTATACAATTAGTCAGTGGCTACTTAGACTTAGCAGTCTAATTGGACATGACAATGCCTAAGCCGTACGTTGATGGATCCCATGAGAACTTTGCTGTGAGGAGGTATTATTAATTCAGCGTCCGTTTTAATCCGTTGTGTAGTTATTATTACATCATTAGTAATGTAGACACCTGTATTTTTAATCATTATGTTGCCAGTTACTTTATCTATAGGCTTGCTTTACGGTATTTGATTTAGTCCATCTTGATATAATTTTGCACTGGCGTAATATAGAGGAATTTGGCTTGGTATTGCTGTTGCCGTATGAAAAAAAAATTGTTGATGTACATGTTTTTAATTTCCAGAGAATCTTCTAGATTTTAATGCATCTCTTCTTTAACTTACAACAAAGATGTTACATTTTAGACGTTATCAAGCTAAGTGCTAATCCAATTTAAAACTATTAAATACTATCGTTTCATTAGATCTTCATTGTGACGACCCGGCAACACGGAAGCGACTAATTCTAATACAGTTAAGTTATCTGATGGTCGGACCCACATTTTGGTTGCATGACCAGGATACTTTAATATTTTATGATTGTATCTTTTAGGGATGAAGGGCCATTGGTCTAATTAAAACTTTGATAGCGGGTAATTGTGCATGTGTTTATATCTAAATTGTGAATGACATAAAACTAATGGTAGTTATAGGACTAAATTTAAAGAAATGACCTTATTTGTTGCAGCCTTAATAAAACTATTTCGAATTAGATTTGAGTAGGTGACAAGCACATATTAGAAAATAAATGCTGAATGAACTCTATGAAAAATTACATGGATGATGTGCTAAGGACACACGAAAGGATTAGGATATTTTGAAATTTTGTTAATAAAAACATCGTCATCAGGCAATTTTAAAGTCTGTTTTTAGCTGTCAGATGAGATAAACAAATTTTATATGGTCAAAAATTCATTAAAACTCACGAAAATGGCGACACTAAAAATTCTCGAGATGTAATCGCAAGTGATCCAAATAAATATTGTTTTTACTAAAGAGACTTGGATCGTTTGATCCCTTAACTGGGTTTTCTAATTGACCATATGGCCGAGACATTCAATTGACCGGATGTCAGATATTTTTTTAAAGTCGAACCGCATTACGCACTTGATTTCCGCTGTCCTTCGTCGCTCCTTCGAGCACTTTACGATTCAAATTGAGCTTTTTACGAATGCCACTAAGAAACAGATTAGCATGTTTACTTTAATGTTGCCAGTACCTAGCCATTAGTAGATTCTGTAGTTTTTATTTAAATCCGTGGGAAAATGCCTGGTGCGTAACAAGCGTTTCAAATTGTCGAATTCTATCCGATAATTCGAAGGCATGTCGTATTATTATGCGATAGTTTAACTATGTTGAAACGTTTGAAATATGTCTCATTGTCAAGGCAATTTGGCTACAATTTAACGGTCAAGTAATCAAGCAATAAATATCTTCATTGTTAAGTTGGTGAGTTCTCAGTGTCATTCCTAACGATACGCTTGGCTACCACCCCTGTTTATCTGTTGTCTTGGTGATTTTTCATTGAGTGCCCTGTGGCAGCTGTTAAAAAAGACAATTTCAATTTAAATTTCTTCAAAGTAATAACTTTTATTCGCTGAAATGTTTATTTCTTAAGAACTCACACAAATGTTACAAGTTGTGTCATCATTTGCTATTATTCTTAAAACCACTGTTAACTCGACCGGACAGACAAAATCTACCGTATTAGTCATTACAAGCATGTTGCGTTTAGTCACCATTTTGTTATGCGCGCACGCACCTCGATCCTTAATTTATTGACCCTGTATTGAAGATCGGACTTTATATTCGGAACGACTTTTGGCATTTCCAGGTGACAACAGATTTAGCAATGCGCATGTTTTTATGCAATCATCATTAAGTAGTTCAGAAGTTTAAATATAATGTTTTTAAGTAGTTTGGGAACTACAATACGACAAGGCACAAGGCAAAAAAAAAGAAAAAATTATATTGGCTCGAAGACTTGTCTTGTAGCTTTAAAGTTTAAATTGACATGGCTCAGTAATTTTCTCCATCGAGTAGGTAATTTCAGAACAAGCCAAACTTATCATTCATCACAAAAACGCCGGAGAAACGAACAGGTTTGATCAAAACAAACCCACTTCTCGCATTTACTTGATTACATCCGCCATTTTTTGCACCAAAAAGCTGTCGCATTCGCATCGGCATTGTGTTCACCGACCGTAGACAACGCCCTTGGCTTTTTAACGCTGGTAACACAGACACGAAATAAAATTGCAGATCCAATCCGCGAACTTGGCAACCCGAATCTTCGACTTAATTCATTATTCTTTTCCCACGCGTGTATCGTTATACACGCGACGCTTTGCTTTTGTTTTAAAAACATATCCGTGCCTTGGGCAGTTTGAAAAAGTAAAACGTCATGCTTTCGTTTGATAGTCGTCTGATTGCTGGTTGGCCCGTGGTACTCTATCATTAGGGTTATTAACTGCCTTCTGCTGATGCGTAAGCACTTTTTGACGTGTGTAAGTAGCGTGATTTATCATCACATTCAGAACAAATTGGTCAGCGTCCATATGGCGTACTCCTGTACAAATTAGATCTTTTTATTCGTTCGTTTGGATGCGGTCATATTTTCTTTCTGTTGCATCGTTTTGATGTAATCTATTTTAAACGTAGCGTTGAGTTAGCAAGAAAGGAAAGGGTATATGTAGCTGCTTAATGATCTTTTTGCGGTGGGACCAGTGCAGTGCGCTTGTTTACCAACATAGCAAGAGGCTGATTTTGCAAGCCTACTTTTAAAAACCGGTTTGCAGACGCTTCTCTTTCCGCAACCTTACCATTATATACCTTATGTTTACCAAGCTAAGATACTCAGGCTTTTAGGTATTCTAGAATCTTCGTTGCGAAACTTACGGTTCTAGGCAGCATATTAACGCTCTCGACCAAGCCTTACAAAACGTTTGTTTTAATAAATATTAACAGGTATTGAGCAACGTTCCGACAAGTTAAGACAGTTTCCGTCCACGTCGCGGCAGGTAGAAGGCGTCTTTTATTCTTAAGGACTATTAAAGGGCAATGGACTCTTTAACGGACTAATAGGTACTTTGAAGTAGGTAGGTACTCACTATGAGATATGCTTTTAAAAGAGTCCTTAAGAATACAGGTGATGTGAATTATGCAATTACAGACTTAAATAACTTTGGATGAAGGTTTTAAGAGCACATACAAGTAAGGAATCCTGATAGAACTACGTTATCTTAAATTTTTCAACCAATATTTTTTGTGTCAGTCAGCTTTGTTCATCATGTTAAAACTTATTCGCTTTTTGTCAACGTGTTGAAAACTACTAGGTAACTGTTGATTAGTGACCTTATAAGGCTGCCCAGGTGCGTGCGTAGGCGCATGGGCACGGCATAACCTCCCATAAAGCAATATGGGTAAGCTCCACTCTTTCATCGGACAGTGTCAAGTTACTACGTGTTGTGAACTAGTGAGAACATAGAAATGTGCAAAATGAGCTATGTGGAGTTTCTTTACGAGCTTTTGGAGGTAAGCAAAATTTCGTGATCTATTATTTAGGCCAGGGTGCCGCTTTAATGACATCTTCAAACTAACTTCTCTTTGTGTCAAACCTATGGTGACAAAAAAAATACAGTCATAATATTTACAACGACGCCTGTAACATTGGATACGGAGCTGGTCTTGATCAAGTTTGTGAGAATTGTTTTCGTATTGCTGTATTTATCTTATCTCATGTGCGTAAAATAATACAAAGCACTTACTTAAGCGTTAAATTACCGGGACAGAAGCAAATGAAGAAAAAAAGATGGCAACACCATCTCATTTTTGTACTCGCATTACCATAACCATTATGCTATACGTATTAGCATGCAGATGATAAGGCATTAGAAGCAAATTGCCAGGTGTAACATAGCCAACGATCATCGCGTTTAAAAACAACTTATACCCTACTTTAACTCTTATCGTTTTAAATCTTATGGGTGTGACTATAAGGTTGATAATCCAATGCTTAGTTTAGTGACATAGCGGATTAAAGATCTTGTTGATCTAATTAGTTAAAAAGACACTTAGTTGAATCTTAAGAAGAAGTCGTTAAGCGTGTGAATGTTGCCAGGATAATGAGTGAGCTACCAAATAGGTAGTTTATTAATGCGAATCAGATTACGTTTTGGCCTTTTTAGATTCGTAATAAGTGTAATGACCTTTTAATATCTACTAAGTTTACCTTATTTATTTTACATTAATAAAGGCAAATTATTGCTTTTCATCTCGAGTAATGTTGTTTTATTTATTTGTCTCGATTCTTAGTCCATCAATGCAATAATATCGTAGTTTTTCTACGATATTAACACCATAATGCTCTTACTTTAATGCATATAAATTTCTTTGCGTAAACGTTTCGTTTTATCTGGAACGGAAGAGGCATTGGCTAATCACCATCGGCCGCGATTGGAATTCTCTAATGGTGTGTAAAGGGACCTCAGGTATTGGGCTGGCTGATTGACTGGATTCCAGAACATTATTCGGTTAAAAAAGTACTAAGTGGGATTTGAATTTGGAATGCGACGTTCTTCTGTTTGTTTTTTTATTAAGCACATGACTATTTGCTACAGTCAATGATTTGAAACCTGTGCACTGAGTAGGTACCTACCTACATTCTGCAGTGATGCCAACATACCAAACATGGATCTTGTCGACGCTTGCGCAATCAAAGCTATGATCTAAGATGTCTAGGATTACAAAACTTGCTAAAGGGTTTGAACTCATTCTGAAATTTATAGATACATGTAGAAATATTAGCAGTGTATGTCTTACCTGTGGATATAGCTATAAGAATTTGTATTTCCATTTGTATTCCGCGTCTGTCTGTCTGTAGGCATATCCGCCTACTCTTCCAAACCACACACCGGATTTGATGCGGTTTTGACAATCAGATTTTTCATTGAAGATTTTCAAGTGCTTATAAAATAAAACTGGTTTTGAACTGAAGTTATAGAAAACTCCCAAAACCCGAAGCGGGTCGCTGGTAAGCTATCTTCTAAAAATAAAAAAGAAAAGTAAAATAAACCACCTACTCGTACATAACAACTTATTACAGATTCTGGTCACAGAATATTATCAACGCCGTGGACAGGTTAAGACACGTTTATAACAAGTATGTGACCAACTTATTTCTAGTCTAACGTAAGCAGGTATTCAAGTTTCAACCTTATATGGCTTTTAATTATCCATAAGTCATTTCAAAATGTATGCCAATCTTACTCAATATGAGGATTCCAAAAACAGCGCTGTTGGGATTGATTTCGAAATTGATATTGATTGAAGAAAAAAGCGTTGCCTTTTAAATACTAATTTAAGACCATTCGTTGGTTAAGTACACAGCAACGCATTAAAACATCTCAGAGGCTTAAAAATAAGAAAGATGATGATTTAAATCTTTTACAATTTAATAGTGTTGCAATCGTAAATTGCCTTAAAAAAAAAAACAACCGCGTCTCGGTCTAGCAAGCTCTGTGCTAATTTTAACCTTGACACCTGTCAATTCCAACTGTCACATTCGACACCATTTTTTCAGCCTATAGTCGATTCAAACTGAGATAATCCCTGTGACATTTCATATTAAACACGAACTACACTTGTTTCTTTAAGTTTTATAAATAATGCATGCGAGAATAATAGGATTAATAGGCTACTCATTTAAAATGCCTTTTTTGCGAGTTTAGTACAGTCGCCCTTGTAAGTAGTTGCACACTTTCGTACCTCGTCACTTTAAAGCCTTTGGTAGATTAGTGCAGTAGTTCAAACATAATGTTAAAAATTCCAAAAAAAACAAAAAAAAACAAAATATTTATTCAGTAAATTGGCCACATAAGGGCTCTTTTACACGTCGGTAATATGGAGTGAGTCTACTAGCGCTTCGGACAAGACCACCGCGGCGGAGAAGAAGCGCCGCAAGAAACTCCATCAGAAGAATAATATAATTAAAAGTAACATTACAAGGTAATAAAGTAATAAATAATTATTTAAAAATCATTAAAAATAAGCTCAATAACATTAAATTAAAAATAGTGACTAGACTTTTAAACTAATGAAATACGGCTACCTATTTAGGGCTGTCACAGGAAACCACCTTACATTAACCGAATTATAATATCGCTAAATCGGGTCCGTTTTACACGTAAATCAGAAACTTTGGCACTTATGTGTTTAAATATGGTGCGTCTGTTACTGATCCAGCTATTAGGTAACATACAATTAACTGAAGGTTAACAAAACGGTTACAAGTCGCATCTAGTTCTCACGTTATCTGACAGTTAATCGTGGTTATACTGGTTACATAACGTTTATTGTTGTGTAGGTAGTGCCGTTAGATGCTATCGGAAGGAAAGAAAAGGGTTTAAAAAGTCTCTTTAAATGGTATAAGTAGTGGAGATTAAACAGTGGCATGATTAAGGAGATTTAAATTTTTATGACAAGAATATTAAGTTAGATGGTATTTAATAAGGTTGTCAATGAGCACGACATTGTTGTTGCTTTGAGGCTGGAAGTAAATATAAAACCCGGCCAAGTGCGAGTGGACTCACGTGGAGAGGGTTCCACACATACGTATTTTAATATTTTATTTTGTTAGAATTCTTACAGGTTTTCCTGTAGTCTACGAGCAATGAATTTTTGCAATATTTTTTTTAAATATTTATATTTGAGATCCTCATAACGAGCCCTTTTATTTGATACATGAAACATTTGTTTGCTAAACTTTTTTGTAATTTCCTAACATGTCCCCCGCACCTTATCCTTATTAAAAAAAAATACTTTGCACATGTGTTTGGGTCATAGGATTACACCATCCTAATAAATTTCCTCTGATTTGGTCCAGTAGATTCGGAGCAAATTGGCTGTGACAGACGGACGGACAGGCAGACAGACAGATAGACGCACAGTGATCCTATAAGGGTTCCGTTTTGTTCTGTTTTTATACGTAACCCTAAAAACACTTCTTGACTACGGCAAATAACGTGTGATTCGCACTAGTCTACCTAGCACCAGCTAGGAATCTTAACCTTTAATTCCCGAGGTGGTTTCAGAGCATTCTCAAAATAACACTTATGTCATGGCAACAAAGTTCAAAATAATAGTCATGACGTCTGTGAGATGTATACCACGTCAGTTAAAGGTTAAAACTGATATTTAATCGAAATACCTACTACACTGTCCTGTTAACACACTTAATGGGCAAGATACACATTTTTTAAACGCAAAGTTGCGCTTACGCATCCACTGATAAGATGGCGCTGCTTCCGGTGAGGCTGCGATATCCGGTCAGTCACATTTCTACGAACTCCAATAATATTTGCATTTGCATTATCACTATAAAATAATTGTTTTTATAGTAAGACATTTCAATTATATTGACCGATAACAGTACTTAATGATTGCCAATAGGGTACCTGTTTGAATATAATGAGACAATTTTATACACGACTGCCCAATAAGGCTGCGTTTCCACCAGAGATGTGCGAGGATGCGTTGCGAGGGATGTGTTTGTCATTAACCAATAGAAACGCTTCATTTACCTATCCTCGCTTAGCTTAGCTCTGGTGGAAGCGTTTCTATTGGTTAATGACAAACACATCACTCGCAACGCATCCTCGCACATCTCTGGTGGAAACGCAGCCTAAGGAGTGTAATGTGTTAAGGGTTCATGTATGTATGTATGATTCTTTATTCCACCATAACTTCTAAGCGCCTGAGCCGATTTAGATGTGTGTGGTGTCTATCGTTGGAATCCTTTCATCATGCCGGTTTAGGATACTTAAACTTTTAAATTTAAAACAACATTAACGTCAAAATGACAATTATTAACATAGGTAGGTATATTGACAACAATATAAATATAATATGCAGTCGGCTTTTAAAGGCTTGCTTTTCATTTACAAAGAAAATGAAAGAAAAAAAAAATTACCTGCCCACTTTCAACCTTTTGTGAGAAATTGACCTCCGAAGTATCGAAAAGTGACTAAACCCTCTAACTTCTAAAGAGTTTTTGTTTTTATTAAATTGCTAGTTTCCTGTTGGTTTAATTATATGTTTAAGAACATGAAACAAAAAATAAGCACGTGTTTCGTTATATCGGCTAAAACTCATACTTATAAAAAATACCAAAGATTCTCTTCGATGAAAAGTATACATATAAGTTCGAGGTGTAAGTATTTTTTTTTAAACGAATTTTAGCCAATATAGTAAGACACTTGCTCATTAGTTTTTCATGTTCTCAGACATAATAATCAAACCAGTAGGGAACTAGAATAAAATAAAATAAAACTATTAATGTTAGAGTGTTTTGGAAATTCATTCCCTAAGCGGGAAACCGATTCTACGCGAATGAAGTCACGTCCTCTAGTTAGAATGTAAACGTTGTTTATCTAATGAATTAAATGTAATTCGTGTTTTATAATTAAATAAGTAACCAACCTTTGCACTTTGAGCATAGACAATAAGAGCACCTGGTGTTTAATAGTGCATCGTTTAAAAAGTGCAACGGTTGTTATGTACGAGTATATCGAGGAAGCATTAGGTACCTACCATATTAGGCACATGTTTTCCGACAACAACATACTGTCAATGACAATGTTGTAGCGGATCTGTTCGTAGTGCATTGATGAGTAGGTACATCTATGTTTATAAATGCAATGCATAACAATATTATTAAAGCTTAGATTTACTAACGGTATATCGTTGGGCGTATTTAGCTACTCACTAAAGCACGGAACATAGTAAATTCCTAATAAAACACCAGGTAAATGATTCATTTTAATGAATCACGCTCAGTTCATTGATAAACGTAGGTAAATTTGCAAATTGAAATTGCTTTACGTTCACAGGAAAAATGTCGAGTATGTCGGGTTTTTTCACTGGAATTTTAATATACCTATCTATTTTATATACTGTAAAAGTATCAGTAGCCACAGTAGGCACGTAGGTCACCTGCGTACCTACAAATTTTAGAAAGAAATAGTTGCACGGGGGATACGGTGATCGAACTCTGTACCTGGCGATCATGAGTCAACATTTTACCGTCGACGTGTTTTTTTGCATAAAGATGACAAACTAGATTAACATTAATTCTTACCCAAGTATTGGACGTGTGCGAGCCAGCAGATACCTATAGAAGTACAGCCTCATCATCATTTATTTTAAGAGCCCGTCTTTTGTTGATTGAGTAATTTCCCTAACCTGATAGTGTGCACGTTTCTTTTTTAACATTTTGGAGGGAAAAAAGAGGAAGATCAGACTAGACTTACTTACTCTAAGTTTAAAAGTAAAAAGAGGTGTCGTATCAGGAGGTGAAAAGCTGGCAGAGAACAGAGAAAAGACGATTCTGTTATCAAGAGAATAAGAGTGTAGATCATTTTGAGCTCTTACTTTATCCACACATTCTATTTCACCGGTTGTCCAATGACAATGAGAACACAGCTGTTTGTCGGTAGGTTAAAGGTTAAGATGGTGGTAGCGATCCGGACCCCTGAACAAGGTGCTATCATCAATAAAGATGGATTGATTGAGTGACTGAGTGAGTAACATTTTCTGATCTCTGCTGTCCTAGTGGAAAAGGATACAAGTCTCATGAAGATCAAGTTTTGCGGGTGGTAGGACCTTGTGCGGGGTCCGTCCGGATCGCTACCACCATCTTACCCATTAACCTACCGCCAAACAGCAGTGTTCGCATGGTTGTGTTCCGGCTTGGGGATAAGACAGCCGGTGTAATGACTAGCATAGAGGCATTCCATCTTAGTCCTCAGGGTTGGCAGCGCATTTGCAGTTTTAGGCTTGCAGTCTTGTGAATGCGAATGTCTATGGGTCACAGTTTCCACTTACCATCAGGTGGCCTGTGTGCTCGTCAGCCTTCCCTATGCCAAAAAAAAAAAAAGTGCAAAATGGTTTTTAGGTCCAGTGTACTCTGTCTATGTATATACCCTTTTTTAGTCCGAGTTAAGTCAACTTATACCCGTTTTTATCTAGGTCCCCAGATTAATGGGTCGGGTTTTGCACAAGCCAATCCAATTGGGGTTCTTAGACCCATAAATTATCTCCTGAAACCAGACAAGCGAGTTAACTCAGTAATGACGCCCTGTAACAGCCCAGTTACTACCTCGACTTTATGTTAACTTGCCACTAACTAATCAGTACGCACGTAAACACAAATTCTTACCGATACACCGGGTTACCATATCCTAGCGCCAGACTCTTAACCCATACAAAATCGACTCCACAAGGAGCTTTCAGCTTTGAACGTGTTAAAACCAAGAGTCAACAAGTTTCCACCATTTTCATCGCCATAATAACTCAGAATAGGCACCACTTACCCTCTCTTTTTAACGCCAGGTGGAAACAAAGACGGCGATAGTTAAGAGTTCAGAACTGTAATAAAGTTGTCTATTTACGCTTAGTCTACTTATAGTTTGGTCGTTAAACATGTTAGGATTTCGTTCGCGTAAGGTGTGAATTAAAAATAGAGAGGAGCTCGTAGTTAGGAAATTGGGAAGATGTTTTATGGAAGAGTTTTGTAAACGCCATGTAAAAGTTTTTATTACTTTCCCTAAAACGTTCCAGCTTGACACTCCATTTAGATACCTACCATTAGTTATTAAACAGTTACTGTAAAAAAGGAATGTTTCAAAATACAATAGTACCTACTTATATTCCAGTGGTGGTACGACCTCGTGCTCGTTTTGGATCGCTACCACATCTTATCCTTTAACCTGCAAACAGTAGTTTGATCTAGTCCCAAACTAAGCTCTAGGCTTGTACTATGTGTACTAGACAACGATATAAATACTAATATAGAGAAATATATACTTAAATACATAGAAAACATCCATGACTCAGGAACAAATATTCGCGCTCATCACGCAAATATCTGTCCTTACCGGGATTTGAACCCAGGACCGCTAGCTTCTTAGGCAGGGTCACTACCAACTAGGCCAGTGCGTCCTCGTGTTGGCATTGTCGGTGTGGGAATGACCGGTGAAATTACTAGCATAGAGACATTTCATTAACAAGTTTGGCAACGCGTTTGCAGTCCTTAAACAATGTGGTCTTAAGAATGCTAATCCCATTTACCATAATGGGCTATGTCTACAATATGCCGCAAAAAAACTTCTAATTCTAGTAACATAAAAAACGTAAGGTACGAAATAATCAAAATGTCCATAGCGATCCATTTTTGCACCAATAATTCATCAAATAATTTAACATTTGCAACCGGAGACGCGTTCTGTTTACTTTTATAAACCGCATATTGCAACACGACGTCAATAATTTCTCAACATCCGTTACCATGGTGATGTCGGAAGATACTATTTACCACTGCTTCTTTACCGTAAAGATCTGAATTACTAGATTTTATAGAAGAATTATTGCTTCCACAAAAATCCCCAAAAATATGAGTTGTCTCGGAGTTCCATTCTCCTCCTTAAGCAAGTAACTCGGTAACAAAGTTCCTGATTAACTTATTTCAAACCTTACATACCTACCCTTTGAAAAGAAATAACTTTTACCACTTAAAGTCACACAGCAAGTCATAAACTATATGACTATTGATCGTCTTATGGCTTATTATAAAGTGCTGAAAGTTATAATAGTTTGAATCTATTTTCAAAAGCCATAAACACCTAAAATTGGTGGCGCACTACTGATATTACCATGGTGAAAGACATTCTGAAACGCCATCATATTAAGCATTTCTCGCATCCCTTGGTGATTGTTCCCTCATTCAGAGGCACAAATTGAATAGGGTGCAGTTTTTTTGCCCTCCTATTGCGTTTATAAGTCCAAAGTTACATCACCCTAAGAGGGTGACGTGTTCATGCAATCGATTTTCTCTTGAGACTGGATTGCAGAATGGGGGTCTGGAAATGACAGAATATATTCAATTAAAATTTAGGGTGCCGTTTTGTTGAATCACATGTTTTGCGTTCTTTAAGGTTATGTTGGTATGTATGGTTTTAGGTTATAGTTATGGAAGCTGTATAGGGCAGTCGAGCGTATGACAATTCATTTATTGAGATATAGTTTGCGGGTGGTAGGACCTTGTGCAGGGTCCGTCCGGAACGCTACCAACATCTTCTCCAATAACCTACCGCCAAACAGCAGTGTTCGCATTGTTGTGTTCCGGTTTGGGGATAAGACAGTCGGTGTAATGACTAGCATTGAGGTATTTCATCTTAGTCCTCAGGCTTGGCAACGCATTTGCAGTCTTAGGCTTGCAGTCTCTTGTGAATGCGTTCGTCTATGGGTCACAGTTTCCACTTACCATGAGGTGGCCTGTGTGCTCGTTCGCCTACTCTATAAAAAAATAATCGAATGGTTGATTTTAAAGTCTTCGATAATCGTTTGCGTTAGCGTTGTACATTTTATCACGGCCTAATTTGGCAAAAAAAAAAAGTTTCACGCCATTACAGGTAAAAGTTAAAACTACAATATTCTCGAGGTTATTTTTTTTGGGTAAATATAAGATATCGCCAATTTATTGTGGAAATATCTCGTTATTTTCTACGATCTCAATGTAATTGCGTACACAGCCATTATTTAAAGTGACTGCAGACAAATTAAACCGAATCAAAACGCGTTCAAACCTCGCGACCTTTGGGCGCAGTCACTAACCACTTGAACTAAATTGGATAACAGAAGCTAAAGGGTAATACTCTGTGGCACCGAAAGGTCGTATGCGCAGCATATGATGGTGAAGTGACAGTTGAGTTTGATGTTAGATAGAAACGCCATAAAGCATAGTAGAATATACGACCTAGTTAAAGAGCACCTAAGTGAAGTAAATTATTTTCTTCTTTTGTTTCTATTTGCGTGACTATTGAATTGAAAGAGAATTGATTCCTCTCTCTTTGCGTGATAACATTTATTTTCCAAAAACAAAAAACATTACGCTTGAACCATCCACAAAAACTGAATGCACATTCCATCACTCCCCATCTCACCTAAGTTTCCCCTCACCCTTATCGTTCCCAATATTATAGTATCATTAATCCCTATTGCCCCCAGAGGCCAGGCTAACACACTTACGACCTTTTGTCACCCGCACCGTCGCCTGCGCAGATTGATCGATAGCCGGAAACCGCCGTTTGTGGTCCGGAATAACGAGACATTTTAAATATTTAGCGAGTTACCAACGCAATTGAAATTTTTATTACGTGTCACGCTTATATATGGCTTTAAATGAATTTGCGCTATACACCTATCCCATCTATGGATTGTTCGACGTTTACGCTCTTATTCTTTCTTCCAATTCGTAACTCTGCACAATGTGAATTCTACACATCTGCATTTGACCACATAAGCGGCCTTTACACGTACTTCGGTGCATTGTTTCTTTTTTTCTATTACTGTTTGATTTACACGTACGGTTCGGAACGAAAATTGGAACGGCGCATGGCGTTTCCCGCGGTCCGAACTTTACGTGTTAAGGCCGCTATTCGCTATTCTTCTCAATCATTACTTTTATAAAATCCTGTTTCTTCCTAGTCGCGATTCTGCACAATATGAAATCCATACCACTTCATTTGACCGCATTCGTTATTCTTCACAGTCATTATTTTTATACAATCCCGTTTCTTCCTATAAACAAAGGAATATATTCCTGTATATATACAGATTTGTTGAGTTCTCAAGACACGAGGTGGTCTCTTTTGTTGACGACGTCCTGAGTCTAGTTGCATGTTGTTGCATGCAGCCCATGCAGGCCGCAGTAGCAGTCTTAGGTAGTCTTTGTTTAGGGCAAATATGTGAGTATCATACACGTATTTTTATATCCCCAAGTATTAGTTAACGTCTTGAATTTCGAACATTTTAAATGTATTTTTATTTCTATACACAGGATCTGTAAATCATTACAACCTTGCCAGGAGATCGAAACCCATTCGTTGAAAAAATGCGTCAGGATAAAAGGCAGAAAAAATATAATTATTTAAATTACAACAAATTGCAACACGATTGTCGGCTAAAGCATGATGATAATATTATCAAATACCCAAAACTTTTATTACAAGCTCAAGCTTTGTCGCAAGTCCGCGGTTACGAAATTCTTTTGGCGGCGTACGCGCAGTGGCATGACCTTTCTTCCGGCTGGTGATATATTTTAACCACTTCGGTTGTTTTGATGATAACGTTACAGTGTTGCGTAATTGTGTATGATTTATTGAAGTATAACGACTTGTTACATTGTTGTTTGATAACTGGGCTTAGAAGTTCCCGGTCTTTCATTTACACTTAGCCAAAGAAAAGTATAATTTTATAATTATGGTTATAATAAATAGAAGTTCACTGAAACCATGGCTTCTTCGGAAAGCCTAGGCTCTGTTGAGCAGTTCTTTAGTGAATAGGCAATCGATAGGTACTCAGAGTGGATTATAAGATTATTAAATAATTAAATTAAAAGAATGTAGGTACTTGTTTAATAGTTTTTTAAAGAATGGCATTTTATTGATTTATGTAATGTATATATTATCACATTATTTTAATTAAATTATTAACTTTGACGATGTACCTATGTACAATACTTAATAAAGAATATGAATATATGAGTGCTTCATTCACAACAGGGTTCATCTGAAAACCAGCATTGTGGCTCCGGCTGCAGCACATGCTGAGCTGAGTCCTTCTTTGCGATGTATAAAAATATATCTATGTTCTATTATTTTACCTTTTATTTTTTTCTGTCATAATGTTCGATTATGTTTGTCGAGTTGCACTGTGTTTTTGTCATTTTTTTTTAATTTTTGAGTTTGACGTGTCTTAGTTTAGAAATAAAATATTCTAATTGGACTCAATGTCACTAATCTCAGAAATTGGGGCAGAAACGCCACTTCTAAAAATTGATTTCGGTTTTAAAACACAGTTACATGATACTAAACAACCAGGAGCTGTCGTAAACCACGTAATAAAAGAGTAACGTTACTGAAACTGACGCTGTGAGAATTAGTCTGTGGTAGGGTTAGCTGTCATCCGTTCGCGCCAACAGTTATCCGCCATATTTGATTACGTTTGTGGTTATGTTACCTATGTTAAAAAAAACCAAGGGATTGTAAGTTATTTTATTTTCATAATAAAAAGGGAACCTATCTTATCAGTAAGTACTTATTTCCTATAGTATACTGTGCAGCGGTTCGAATAGATTAAATAAAATAAATAGCAATAATATTTACGGAAATTCGCACGTATAAATGGCAAACAATTTACTTAAGTGATTTTATTTCTCCTGTAGATATGACTGTGTCTTCGATAACATGAGATAGTCGAATAGATCATGCGCATCTAGGTTAATCCAATTTTATCAATCGATATCACAACTGACGGTACACGATTACGTGACAAGCTGCGTCTACGCATAGCTGTGGTCGCGAGGACGGGATTGTAACAGATAAACCTAACGTATTTTAACGACAACGACCTTGCCTGAATCAAGAACCACAGAAATATTTCGCAAGCGTTGCGGTTAGCCATTTTTTTCACTTTATTTGAGTTATTTGAATAAGGACGTAACATGTGGATCTTATAAAAGTCGACCATTCAATTTGACATTAAGTTTCCGATAATAATACCGACCAAAAATCAGTCTATGAATCCGTTAGGTAAACGCTAAGTATGTAGGTACCTCTGGGTAGCAATTTTTTTTTATTAAGAACTAAAGTACATTATTTGATACTCTTTCGGCGACGAAAAACACTATCAGGAAACTAACCAGAACATTCGAACAGCTGAGCGAAGTTTATCTGAAAGGACCAATCTGTCTTTACAAGGATTAACTTAAAGATAAAACATTACTTATTTACCAAAGTAAGAAAACATTAATTTAACTTGTTCCTCGCATTTAGAAGGATTTACACGACGTTAGCTTTGAGATAAAACAAATACTTGAAATTAAGACTCAATGGAAACCTAACACCGCGTTCTTCCGACGACAGCCAACTTAATTGATATCATGTTCCACATTCAAATGAAGTGTTCTATTTTCAAACAGCTTATTCGAACGGTAGAAAAACAAATGTAATTTTGTTTTTTCTAATTAACATGAACGCCGGTTGCCAGGGTGAAAATATTTTTTGACGTTTAAATGACGGTTCATAAACAATCGATGCATTAGCATTGAGCGATGATTAATCGATAGTGTTGGTAATTTCTTACTGGCCAGATGAATGAAACAATGGCCTTCTAATGCATCTCCTACGCATTGGCGTTGTTTTTGAAGAGTTCAAAATAGAAATAATTATTTGGAATTATATTTTGTAGTCTTTGAATTGTTTGAGGAAATCGTATATCATGTACTCGACATTTTCAATATACTAACTAACCTTTGTTTCTTTAATCGGCTAAAATAATTTGATTTGAATCAAACACAACTTCATTTCATTACATAATACAATTACCTAGCGTACCCACTGTTAAAGAAGGTACATCGTGTAATACATAACATGTAGTTAATGGTCTCTATTGTCTTGTTAATTTGTATGTTGCGCCGTTGTAAAAAAAACGCTTAACTCGTCATTGATAAAATCTTGACATAATATACTACACAGAAATCTAATGACTGTATTTCATACGCCTACGTCAAAAGAAATTCATTATTCGATTGTTTTCGAACAGGATAAATACTTAATTGAATATTCCCATTTAAAAGCACTAAATTAAATATTTAAGATCATTTTACAATCACAAACAAATTCAAGTTTCCTGTGAATCCGATATCCAATATTTTGTTTGGCTTTAGCCAGACATAAAATAAAGGCGGATATCGCACAGGGAAATCAAGTGAACAAAACAATGTAATTAAATTACAATTACACCAACGATTACGATTACAATGTAATCACGTTACGTACACGGTACGCCGCGTGCCGGCCATCGAACTTCCGACGACGCGCGGCCATAGACTATTGTTTTTTATTGTCTAAGATACTTTTTTTATGTGTGGTCACACCTCTTCCTTATGAAAAGAATCAAATCTAACTTATCTAACGCATTTTAGGTGTCGACATGACTGAATTATACATTTTAATTAAAAACGGGTTTTTCCCACCTGTTACCACCAATTTTTGTTACCACTGGTAACAGCTGGGAATTTTACCCTTTTTACCATATCTAAATTGTCTAAGGATCAATAACATCTCTACTTGTTTTTGACACTGGTACTTTGCACAAAATCATTTTTGATGGGTTTATCTTACGAATCTAACCCAAACATGTCTAGTTAGAATGGAACAATGATCCTATTTTTAGGGCAGTTGATAACAGTTTCAAACTTTTTACATGTAAATAATTATCTAACTTAAAAGTGGCTTAGATGACGAAAGAACTTGAAACTGCACATCAATTTAAGATTGACTCGCAGGTTGTTTATAAATCCACTGGATTGGAGGTCTGAGTATTATGGTCGCTGTAAGCCCAGATATTTCGGGATTTTTGTTTACATTCCCATGTCGCCGTCGATACTGATATGCTATCGATTGCGTTGTTGCCGATCGAAATTGAACCGTATTCTAAAGTAACTTAAAGCTTATAAAGTTCAGTTATTTTGTAGAGGCGCCGTCACTTGTCAATCAAGAGAAGTTTCGAAAAGTGATTGTTTATAAGATCTGAAGTAATAAGTTAATTTCTTGTTTATACAACGGTTTATTTAAAGCTCGAAGCATCTTTTTAGTTAGGTACTTAATGGACGCGGGTATTCTTTTTAAACTGCCTACATGAATTTAGTACCTATTCATGAAAAAAACAGAAGTTAATGGTTTAACAGGATGACGGAAAATTTGATGAGGCGACGGGATTCGAAAATTGAAAAATAAACGTTCCAAATAATGTCAAGCCATTTATATAATGTTCGCTAAATTGTCGCTCGCGGCGACCGGATACGATACCGAGTGTTGCAATGCGAATAAATTGAAAGGGCTAAAATAACTATTTTTATTATGTTGAACCTTGTAAGCGTGTGCCGTTATGCATATACTAATAGGTAAACAATCAAGCATGCTGAAGAAGAATTATTTTGGAATAGCAAGATTAAATAATAAAACAAAAACATGGGTATTGCTTGCAATTATCCATGAGACTGTTTTTTTCCCTTGCAGAAACCATATCTATAAGATATTTATAACTTAATACTAATATACTTTTTTAAATAGCCAATTGCGCAGGGGCGCCTACATTGGCTAACTTGTTGAACTGCCCACGCTAAACCTTCATCTCACTACCTTGACAAAAGTATAAAATAACCACTTGAACGGAAATAAAAACAATCTAACAATGACAAATGCTAACAAGGTCCAGTTTATCGATGTGGGATAAGCGTGGATATAACAACTGTCACTTAGGCACTGATGAGCATGTTAGTGCGAGAGGGACGGATGCTTTATCCAACGTGATAACGGCGACCAAAAACGGGCCCAGGAAATGCTAGCCACATAGTCGAAATAGTTAGTGCAATGCAAGTATTTGAAATTACTCATCTTGCGTTAGCTATGTCTTTAGAAAGCATAGGTAGTAGTCTTAAACAAACAAATACAAGTCTTATGTTTATTCAAACCGAACGGTTTTTGTGATCGTAAACAATCATTGATTAGGATTCGTTAATTCCTTTTCTGCTAGACGCACAAACGTAGGCCGAACCTGTCTTCATACAAAATCTACGACGTGGGTGGAAGGTTAACTCTTTCTTTGATTGCATTCGTTAGGTTTCAAATAATCATTTGCATTTATTATGTCCATGTTTGATTGATGTATCTTCCTACGCATTTCTGTTTCCTTAGTATTTGTATCATTACGATCATGGAAGCGATTAGAGTTTGAGCTTTTTGTACTAAGAATAACATTAAACACGCTCTTCAGGATATTTTTCTAAAAAAAATTGATGAATAAAACAACGTCAATCCAAACCGAATAATGTTTTACAAATGGCACCGTTACATCCTCAATTTCCATCTCTCCTTTCCCAATCTTTAGAGCAAAAGAGACTTAAATCACGGAGATGTAGAAGAACTAGCGTCGTTCTCGTCTTGCCATGTTTACGATACAACGAGTTCTATAATTGAGCGATGCGGGAGAGTTCAACACATCGCACTCTATCTTTTTAGAATACGACACAAATAACATTCTATATTTGAAAATTTATACACCAACTTTGTAAGCTCCTATCTTAGCACCATCCGCGATAGAATTCTCGTCTCTAACACTTACAAGGAGGAGCCAGAATAGTTCGCAATCGCTGTAGGATCAGGTACTTTGTTTAGTTTGTAGAATATGGATCTTGAGGTGGTATGGTTATGCGGCAGCCCTGCCGATGACCACATGCATCAATGTTTGTAAATAGAACTCCGCGTATTACGAAACCGTTTTGATCTTTCTCGCACCCGTTGCCATCATATCCATCGCCTGCTCGTCTCAGCGGTTATCTAGCGATCGAGAGGCAACCCATTCATGTAACGAGAAGTGCAGGTGTGATCGCTAGTTGACAGACTTGTTTAATCACAAGCGGGAAGACAAGTTGTTGGCCGGTGACATCGAGCGCCTAACAGAGATGCTTCAGATGCTACTCGGTCTTTAGTTAGATTATTGTTTACAAACAACATTTGTTTATGGTTATTATATGCTTCGAAATAAATACATTTTTTATTTTTATTTAAAGTATCGCGGACGTCGCGTCGCCGTGGTGCTTCAAAGAAAAATTAGCTGAGGTATGCGAAGGAACCTTTGAAAGGCTCGAACGAGCATATTTGCCCATTCCATTACTCAGCTGGTTTGGAAGTGAAAAATCACGCTTATCTCGACGCAAACAAGGGAACGGTGGTCTACAGCCAGCCATCTGTTCGTTGCACCCATAAAGATAACTAAAATGTACCAACGGGAATGCATTCATTTTGTATCAGTGGTTCGGAGCGAGCGCGCGTTGAAAATATTACGCGCGAAAAACAAACGAAGCGGCCATTTTGCGTATTTTCGAACGATGTGTTCCATATTCGAACGCGCGGTGCGTACGGTACAGCTCACGTTCGTTTTATATTCTCTTTTTGAGATGAGGTTTATTTATAATCGTGTGTCCTATTTAATACATTATGCCAGCGTGGCCCGCGCTTCAATCAGTCTTAGCGGGAACGTAGCTTCGACGCTGTGTTTTAGATAAACTTGTTAATTCACTAAACCAAAATGATTAAATACTTTGTTTCGAAGTTAAAAAAGGTGTCAAATCGAGTGAGTGCCTAATCATAGTCAGATCTAATTATCACAACATAGTTGATTATGTTTTTTTTGTTTGTTCCAGATCTATCCTGATCCGGAGTCGGAGAAGGCGATTATGGGATCTGTGGTTTACTGCATCCACCACAAAGAAGGATGCCAATGGTCCGACGAGCTTCGGAAACTCAAGGTAAGTGATAATAGTGAATATTTTGTATTTTATCGATAGTGTAAATAGACCACGAGCAGTCGATAGTACCGAGTATCAGCTACGTCATGTAGGACACATTTCTTTATCGTAGAATATTGACCACGTTTTAGCATTTTGAGTGTTTATCGTGTTTACTTAACATTAACATGTTTGTGTCAATTTGG
Organism: Acleris sparsana; assembly: GCA_923062465.1. Taxonomy (NCBI): domain Eukaryota; kingdom Metazoa; phylum Arthropoda; class Insecta; order Lepidoptera; family Tortricidae; genus Acleris; species Acleris sparsana. The sequence continues at coordinate 17,891,607 of OV281290.1, forward strand.
ATAACGGAAGGCACGTTAATGACGTTTTCGCTTTAAACAAAAGTTACGACATAATTGTTTGATGAAAACGTTAGCTGCTCTCCCCTGGGAAAGCTCTCACTTAGAAATTAACGAACTTACTTTTACAACGTGTGAAGGACCATAACATAACATAAGATTCCGAGTGTATTTTTACCGGTAAACAAATTCCAATACGAATCACATCGTTGACGCTCAATCACACAAACTTAGCGTGAAAATATTTGAAGGAGAACAAAACAAACAATATTTACAGACGAATTCCAATACAGCCTTTTATTGGCCGAATCTAACGACTTTGGGAAGCGTGTAATGCTCTCAAATGACTTATAGCAACACAAGTTATCTGGTTCGGTGATAAAATCTTGAATAAAGCGGAGCACATTGTAACTTCACAATTTCTACTTGATTGTAGTAACGTAACTACCGGAAAAGATAACTTTGTGGCGTTTCTGCAACATACCATAAAGCTTTACTTTTCCAAATGGCCCGTACGCACGGACGCGTCGTAAAATTTCACCAAATCTCTTTTAGCGTTAGGGAAATTAATGCGCTTTCTTCGCAATTAAACCTTGATATGATTTGATACGCACTTCGATAAGTAACCGTTTCCACGCCAATTAACTCTGTAAGATCCATATCTACATTGTCTATGTAATATAATAAATTACTTTCAAACACCATCACTTGAATCAAAAACAATTCACATCTTATACACGTTGAGCTGTAAATAATAAACTGCTTCACAGGTATGTGTGAAATGAAATCTATCTGTGAGGTATCCAAATTCTAACATCTTTTGTCTTAATTAAAGTCTACACTAGATAAGGTACGTGTTCCAACTCCTGTAGGTTGATAATGATCAGACTTGTAGCATAATTATCAGATCTCAAAGTTCGAGCAAAGACACTATTTGGTAATTTTTTTGTCGCTCTTGCATTTTCATATTACTAACAGAGGCTGACATGTTTTTGGTCTTTTATACTATACTACTAAAGGTCAAGTTCGACTACATACGCGTAGAATAGTTTTCCATTACACCCCTTATTTATTCCTTCCTTACGTTCACAATGCAACAGCACAAACACCTAGAGTACCCAAAGAAATTTCGCTCCAAGTTCCAAGTCCCTAGGTCCAGCACTTCAGGCTGTTGCCTGTCACTCAGTTCCGGAAGTTATAGATGTAACTGACCTACAAACTTCTTTCATTCCAGGCGCATCTCAACACTTGCAAGCACGATGCAGTTCTGTGTGCAGCTCAGTGCGGGGCCATGATACCCCGCGTTCTGATGCAGGACCATCTCCGGTACACCTGCGCCCGCCGTCGAGCCAACTGCGAACATTGCGGGAAGGAGTTCTCAGGGAGCGCTCTTGAGGTACGAATACTAAACTTTCTGTGTTACTCTTTGACGCTTTAAATGAAATTTGGAAAAAATTACTACACTGAAAAATTCCCGAAGGCATAACGATTATCGAAATCTACGCGGACGAAGCTAGTTTATAATACCTATATTTTGTCTAAAAAAAGGTCATGGGTACCTATATTTAATTCAAAGAAAATTTGTAGTTAGTATCCTAATAAAAGTTAAAGAGATGGTCTTCAATATAATAAAATGTATGATTCGGGACCGATTTCATTCAAATTTAACCCAGTATCAACTTATCAAAGTAATCGATTTGTTAAACAACCACAATAAAATCTATCGGCATGAACACTGTTATCTACAAAAGATATTTCTTGCGAAAAAGTATGTCATCAATACAGAGGTCAAGTTTTCGCAAACAATTAATCGCTGGAACATATTTGCAAAACATGTTGCGAAATCAGGACAATATGTATGTCACAGATTTCTATATAAATTCCTATCGATTACATTCTGTACTGTTATCATCAGAAAGTCTAATTTGATGATTGCAAGACATGCAACCATCTTGAAGGGTGTGCAATCTTGTTAAGATATTTCCAAAGACCTCTTAGGCCATTACATTGCCAACTACTTATAGTTGTATCCTTCTTCTAAGGATCTTAATTGAGTATCCTCTCCTCAATTTCAGGAGCACCAAGGCAACTGCGGTCATGAGCCTGTGTACTGCGAGAACAAGTGCGGCGCGAAGGTGCAGCGTCGACACACGCAGCAACATGTTCAGCAACACTGCAGCAAGCGGCTCGTGCCGTGCCGGCACTGCAGCCAGAGATACACGCAGGTAAGAATCTTCTGTTGAATGAAGATACCTCTTTGTTGGGTGATATTGGAACAAACCTTCCAATACCCACGAAATCTCGAATCTCCTTTCCTATCTAGTTTGTTACGATAGACGCACTGAACGACAAGTGAGAAGATCCCGTGATAGATTTAGAAAATCGACGATCTTGGAATCAACTTGAATTTTGACGTGTTCACTGCTAAAATCTATTTTAGTTAAAGTTTGCCTTGTCACAATCTGTCAAATTAATGTTTAAGGACAAAGCATATTTTTTACACTTTAGATGGCTAAAGATTTCGAGAACCAGGCTTTATCCTCGTACTGACGAAAATCTATCCAACAGGATACAGTTGCAGCGCACGGAGCGACCTGCGCCCGCGCGCCCGTGCCGTGCCCGCAGCGCTGCGCAGCCGCGTCGGTGCCCCGCGACGAGCTGGACGCGCATCTTCGCGATCACTGCGCCGCCGCCGGGGTTGCTTGCGCGTTCAGAGACGCTGGATGTCGGTTTAAGGTAAGGATTTGCTTTTGTTTCATTGGATGAAACTTAAGATTAATAAGGTAGAATTTGGTGAGGTTGATTGTGCTGAAAATTTACTATTTTATCATCCAATGTCAACTTTAGGTTGATTTTACATCTGAGACATTTTTAGACGACTTCATGTATTTTTACCGTAATTTTTGCTCAAAAACTTGCTTAAAACACTGAAAAAATGAACAATGCTAGAATTCATTTATTCGCCTTTGTCCTGGTTCATAAAAATCTGCAGTATCAGTCTTATTTTCATTGCAAACATCAGACCAAGCCATATTTTGAATCTATCTCAAATTTATCCGTTATCTTCCAGGGCACAAGGCAAGCTCTCGACCGCCACACAGAAGAGTCCTGCCAACAACACCTCGCCCTGGTATCGGCCCTGGCGTCCAGACAGGCACGACAGCTGGAGTCCCTGCGCGCAGCCGTGAGCCGCCTGTCCGTGAACTGCTCCGGCGCGCTGGTTTGGAGGATCCCGGACTGGGCTGCTAAGATGGCGGAGGCTAAATGCAAAGATGGCGTCGAACTGGTGTCTCCTGCGTTTTATACCAGCCAGTATGGATATAAGTTACAGGTAAGACTCCTTGATTTTAAGCAGATACTGCTTAATAATAAGTAATGTAATGTAATTCGAGAACTGCTTTTCATTTCATAATAATTTTCTTTACTTATTCAGTATCGTCTGTTTAACGTCCAAATTTTAATCTTTTTTGTGATCTCCAGCAGCTGTTAAATCAGGTTTCAGTTTTATCTATAATCCTTTGTTACGACAGATAAACTCTTTGTTTACAAACAACGTGGCCGTTCTGTTGTTCGGTCTCCTTCACTATGAGACTATGACTAACTGTTACTACGCGCCTGAATTAGCTGGCTTAGTCACAGATCCATATTTACATCAGTTGACTGTACACTGTCGTTTATTCCTTTTATCTATTCACATCACTTACGATCTTGCTTGATTAACAACTGCAAGTTCACCATGATTTGATGTTTTGTCACACACACTATACTTGATAATACTTGCAGCAATATTAACCATTTCATTTTCTGCAGGCATCACTATTCCTCAACGGCAACGGAGCCGGCGAAGCCAGCCACATGTCGGTCTATATCAAAATCCTTCCCGGAGAATACGACGCCCTGCTCCGCTGGCCGTTCGCCCATACTGTCTCTTTCACCCTCTTCGACCAAAGCGCAAGTCCAGACAGAGCCTGCAACATCGTGGAATCCTTCGTCCCTGACCCGACTTGGAAGAACTTCCAAAGACCCTCAAAGGAACCAGATGCGTTGGGCTTTGGCTTCCCCAGATTCGTGTCCCATGAGATGCTGAAAAAGAGGCATTTCGTTAAGGATGACATCATGTTTTTGAGGGTGAAGGTGGATCCTAGTAAAATTGTTGCCGTTTAAAAGACGATTAGTAGCCGAAAAACATTAGCCCAAGAAGACTGCGTTACAAGAGATTATAGTCTTTTTATTGTAACGGACGTTATAACATCCATGCGTAGCTTGGCACACAAGAGTTTGACATGGTGCAGGTTTAACTACAATATTCTCAAGCCACCATTTGCAGACGATTGGAACATGTTTCCAATTTGCTCCTAACAGCTAACCTTTATATGTCCCAAACTCTTTTAAGACCTTCTATATAAAGAGATTGTGCATCTTCAACTTAGAGACAAAACATTATGCCGGCTAAATGTGGCGCACAAAATTTAATTAGTCATCGTTATTTAGTATTACAATATTTAAAAGTCATAGGTTTAATGTAAATATTAATTAGGCTTATTTTAAGGTTAGATTACTTGTAAATATTCTGTAAATATTTCTAGTTTAGAAGCACTTTGCTGCATTGTTATCCTTTCACTGAAGATCTCTTGAAATTGAATGCCGCCAGACGAAAGTAACGAATTGAACAGTTTCAAAGAAATTTCATTGAAAAGTTTAAAAAACTTGGTAATTTCATAAAATTAAAAACGAAGTGACGACTTCCCTTCTATTTGAAGTCTGTCAGAGAACACCGTTAGTGCCATATGAAGAAACACAGATTTTTATAGGCAACTGCAAAAATTTTGTGTTGTCAAAGAAGCTTAGTTCAAGCGTTTTTGACCGCCTTAGAAAAATATTAAAGGCTTTTTGAAAAATGCTATGGACCCCCAAATAAATACAAATACATAGAATCTTTGAAATATTTCAAGTTCCGTTACATCGGCAGATCTTTGTAAATAACTGTTTAACAAAACTGTAATCATTAAAGTTGCGAAATTTATTGTACATACAAATACTGTCGAAAATCACGAAAATTGTAAATATTTTTTCTACTTTTTAAAAGTCTGTGTGTTTAAGGCTGGAGATAGACCAAAGTGATGACTTTGCGCGGAAGCTAAACATGTGGCTTCATAAACTTATTTAAGTCGAAATGCCATACGTCACCTCAAGAAAACTTTGAGATAATTGCCTACTTGCGGTCTTTGCGTGTAGTGGGAAAGCCAACTCATGAATTATTCAGAAAAAAAGTTAACATAGCTCCGTGTATAAGATTGATTGTCATTTCATTCGTGATTTATATATGGCTTGGTGATGGCTAACCAGATCACAGGCCATCTGATGGACAGGGGACAGATCCAAAGACATTTGATATCCAAAGACAAATGCATTGCCAACGCGGACCGAGATGGCATAAGAGAATAGTATATTCAAAGTTACGAGTTGAGGGTAGTGGCGTCTTGGTTATCTTAACTAAGTTTGTGAATACTAAATTCCTTCAGCGAAGTTTATCAACATAACGGCTAAAGCTGTTATTACATATTTAGGTAATATTTAAGGCATTTACTACATTGGTCTCGCTTTACAAACGTATTTACTGAATCGTGTGAGCTGACTTTTCACCTTGTATTTTTGTATATAAATAGTTTGATTTAGAAATTTAGTGTGCTGCCACGTTTTGATTTTGAATAATGGAAATTAAAATTATCAGATCTCTTATATGTATGCTTGCTTTAACTCTAATCTCAACTGTAATATTACATTCCAAATAAAACATAATAATAAGTTTCTGAACGAAACCCAGCTTTTCTGTGCATTTGTTTATTTTTAATAATTGATCGAAGGTTTTTAATTTTCGTACTTTTTTATGACCAACATTAAAATTTATAAACATGTTTCATTTGACATTAGTTTATTTTTAATAACCCACCATTTAAATTCAGAACTCTGTAAGTAATAATTAGAGATATGTAGAAATAAATTAGTGGTCTAGGTTTAATAAAAATAATTAAAAACATAAGACTAACAAAATAATTAAAATTAGAATAAGAAAATCCTAGTTTAAGGCGTTTACGCTTAGTTCTAAGGAAAAATTTACATGACTTTGAAATAAGATAAAAATATATTATTTTTTTCTTGAAATACAATTGCATTTTTAACTATTTCCCATGCATTATAATCCCCGACTGAAACCCAGATATTACAACTACATTATTTTTGATCACACACATAAAACAAAACCTATACAAAAGGAATATTATTGCCTAGGCACGGAAAGGATGGGATTGCCTGATGAGGTAGTTAAAATACGAGTCAGGGAATCCCGTTTCCGCTGAAAAGTATAATAATGCTTTCTCAAACAATGCGAGGAAAATATACAAATAGGATTTATAATTTTAATATATATTTTAAGTATTATTTGTAACAAAGATTACGACAAATTGAGAGAAAATCACCTTTTAAGAATATTTTTTAAAAACCACCGACATCGACCAGCAGCAGCGGACAGTAATGTGTTCTCATGCGTTTATTTTACTTCTAGGGAGAAAATGAGGTGCTTTTCGTCTAGGTACGTTTTTCAAAAGAAAAGTCATCGTTTCCGAGCATGTTCGGGTAACTCGATACTTTCGATTCGACCATAATAGGAACAGTAGAGTTCGCCAAAAATGAAATACAATATATACAAGTGCCCATACCCATTTAGCTGTTCAAAAAATATATACTGTAGTTCCACATGTAGATGAGTTGAAGTCTTTTTACCAAGATGAAAGATATATAACCACTCTCTATAGACACAATCTCTTTTTTATCTCTCTGATACTGTTCCAACCATCAAGACTCGTACCTATGCTAAGTCTCTCACGGTACACTCTGTCCAATTATGGAATGGGCTTCCACCGTGCTTAAGGCAATCTGGATCTGTCGGTTTATTAAATGAAAAGTTAAAGAAGCTGTGGTTAAATGGACAAGATGAGTCGGGAGTGTTGTTCCTTTGCTCTGTTTTAGGTTTTAATTGCTTTTTACGTATGTATTAGTATATTTTATTACCTATGTATGTATTTTATTAAAGTTTTTAATGTCTGTTTTCGGATGTATGTACTTTTTTTTTACATGCAAAATGTTTTGTAATTGTTTATGTGAAATAAATAGTTTACATACATACATACAATCTCAAATTACATTTATTGATCAATTTATGCCGCTAACCCCATTTTACCTAACCCTAAGGGCGACGACACGACTTTAATCTGTAAAATAACGACTATTACTACAATAACAAACAATTTAACACAATTATAATAAGTAATAACTTACATTATGAGATATTATTACCTATATGACTATTTCAATGAAAACAATCTTGAAGCAAAGTAAACTATTTATTTGTTTCAAGCGCCATCTATGTACTACACTAGGAACTTATTTACACTCGCTCGCTGTCCCATAAAATAAATAATGGGTCTATACCCACTAGTTCCATTATTAGTTCTATTGATGGGACTACTTGGACTTTTTCCCGTTAGTTCCATTTATACAGGGTTATTGGTAAGTCGACCTATTCCCGTTAGGGGGTTATAGGGGTGACTATTTGCGATAATTTTGATCCCCATATGCATTATGCAAAAGTGAACCATTTTTGAGTTATCGCGATTTTTAGTTTTTTTTTTAATTAGTCGGAAATTCAACTTGAAAAATTTATTACAAAAAAAGTGTCAATTTAAATCTCTTTTTTTCTTCTGATTTACAAAAACGATTAAATACTGGTAATTTTTCTATATTAAAACAATAATTATCGGTCCAAATTTAAAAAAGCGAGACGGAAAACGAAATTTTTTCAATATTTTTTGCGATCGCTTTCCACTAAAATGCCTTAAAAACAACAAAAAAAAGTTATGAAACTTGGCTTGCAGATTATTTTAAAAACTTAACTTACTAACTTACTTTTAGAAGAAAAAAAGAGATTTAAATTGACATTTTTTTTGTAATAAATTTTTCAAGTTGAATTTCCGACTAATTTAAAAAAAACAAAAAATCGCGATAACTCATAAATGGTTCACTTTTGCATAATGCATATGGTGGTCAAAATTATCGCAAATAGTCACCCCTATCACCTCCTAACGGGAATAGGTCGACTTACCAATAACCCTGTATAGAGGTTTTGATATAGTGTAACTAATTGGACTATGTTTTACATTTTTTTCAAGTGAAAAAAAAGCAGACTAGCAAGAGAGCCACCTGATGGTAAGTGATCAATCAATCAGTTCCATTTAAACAAATTTATTGCTTGAGAAAACCTACTAAAATGTATGAAATAACGACGATATATGAAATACATCGAACTACTGGGAAAAATAATGGAACTATGGGGGAAAATAATGGCACTACAGGGAAAAAAAAGTCCATGGACCAAAAAATGGCCCTCGAAAATATATTTCGATAACATCGTCGAAGTAAATACCTAGGTGTAAAAAAGATAGTAATGCTGCTAGAATAGCCCTCTAGTTAAGTCTGAAAACGCCCCATTGACCATCCTTACACTTCGATCGAAGAGTGGTTGATTTACTAACAAATACATCTTAGGATAGTTGACCTAATTCCTAGCCACACTGTACAGTACCCCAAAATGTTAAGCACATTGGTGCGTTGGCATAGTAAATTTCAAACAGAACACCAAGTGACACACATGATAAGGACAATGACATTCACAATTGCAAGGTTCTAAGACGGTATGCTCAACATTTTTAAAATAAAGTCGTCCTTAAAACTGACGCTAAAACTGAGAGGGCTGATAGAACAGCTAAAAAGCTATCGATTTAACCCCTATGTATGTTCAGCGATTTTTACTAGTTTCGGAGATATTGATCATTTTGATGTGAATTTTTGTAATTTTCCCTTATGTCCATGTTACGAAAAATTTCATGTTTAAGGCACTGGTCCCACCGCGAGCGAGTAAGCGATGAACTATCGGTGATTTTCTCGCCCGAGAAACGAACAAAATATAATCGCTCCCGTGTAAATAAAAGAGAGAGATATAGATTTATTGTTCATCGCTGAGCTTCAGCTTATTTATAGCTCAGCGATGAACTATAAATGTATATAGCCGATAGTTCATCGCTTACTCGCTCGCGGTGGGACCAGTGCCTTAATTCATACGTTTTTCAGTGGTATCTTGCATAATCAGAATCATTACGAAGCTTTTAAACCTGTAGCACTTTTATCAACTTGAAATTTGAAGTTAGTCAGAGTGACACTAAGTCTAAATTAAAGTACACCGACAATGTAACATAAAACCCTATAATATTGGAGCAGCGAAGTGTGCAGGGGGAACAATTTTTTTTAAGGTATTGAGGCACCTAATGTCCATCTCATTCTTTCGGAAAGATAGTTAACGCTTAATTCTTAACACTTTATTTAACTTACTTTAGAATCATAACATGGCTCATAAGATTGTCCAGTAATTAATTCTTATCAAACTATTATAATTATTGCTTGCCCTAGGCTATCGTAATAAATTATTACGTAATTGTTAGATATCAACTGAGACCTAGACAATACGGATTGAGACAAATCGGCCATGTCAAAGGTGGGACGACCTACTTAGATCAACAAATTTGTTACGATTCATTTTAATGCAGATGTAGAGATAAACATAAATCGTATTTTGTATTTTGTGAATTGGTTCTATTTAAATGGTAATAATGTCTACTACATTATTAGAATAATCTGGAAAAAAATGCACACCTGCACGCAGGTTGAATACGCATGAACTGTTTGATTTACGCTAGGTTTAAGATCTCTGTAACCGTGTTTCAGCAAATAAATAAATTTGATTTGATTAGATTTTGATTAATTAAGAATTATGTTTCTCAGAAAATACTTCTTTGAAGTAACAAATGACAAAAAACGGCCAAGTGCGAGTCGGACTTGCGCACGGAGGTTTCCATACCATTATCTATACACCAATAGACAACTAAATATTCTCTGTATATTTCAAGCGTCTACCTGTTGCCGTTATTAATATCGAGCAAGAAAAAGCAAAAAAAACAGGTTTTTTGTATGGGAGTCGGAGAAAATATCAACAATTTAGCTATGGTTCATATTCATGAGATATCGCCTGGTGACAGATAGACGGACAGTGGAGTCTTAGTAATTGGGTCCCGTTTTCGCCCTTTGGGAATGGAGCTTTGATAAAGAAAAAACGGAAACATACAAATTTAGTTTTTCAGAATAACTTGAATTAGGGGTGAGAATCGTATCAACTGGAGCTAGATTTGTAAAATTTGTGGACAGCTACACGGTAGACGTCAGTAATACTCTTACTACCACGGAATAGAAAAAACAGTGGAAATGGCGTGAGCTTCGTTTAGTATCAGACCTCTTGTCGTCAATACTCAAACTATCATAAAAATCACCGTGTTTTGTTTTGTCGTGGTTATCGTTTTTACATTCCAAAATAGCACAATGAGGCATGCTTCTCGATTTATTTCCTATATTAGAAATATTATACGCACAACTTTCACGCACAAGCGATCGCGGCAAAACTAAAGTAGCTTGCGCGGAACTCCGCATAACTATGCCACACGTTACACGCCCGTTTAACACTTCTACTGTTTTTTCTGCTTTGTCCTTTATTACCCATCAAGTTCAATGAGAATGCAAGACAAATATGAACCAACTTATTCGAGAATATACACCGTCATAATATTAAACAACAAATGCCTACTTATAGTACGGGCGGTAACGACCATAGGTCAAAATTTTGGTATCGGATGAATTCCCTTGGCACAAATGTATCCTAGGACAAACAGAGCTGATTTAGCCCGGTAGCCATCAGCCACCCCCTGGTGGGTGGGGAGGGGGGGTATTCAAAGTTACTCTGCCGCGCCTCATATAAAAAATCATATCTGCTTCAATTTACATACTATCTCAAGTGTGGTATCATTTTCGGATAAATCGGGCATGAGAAATTCATTTTTGAGACATTTTATGTACAGTTTCATAGAAAAAAAGTAAAATATTTACGAAAATATCAAAATTGTTTTTCGGTTTTTTTTATTAAATAGTCAGTTTCCTTAAAAATACTAAATTTTTTGGAAAGAAAAAAATAATATCTTTAAGAACATTTATTCAGCTTTTAAAAAATATATATATTATATATAGTTGTCATGTAACGTCTATCTGAAAAAAAATCAAACTTCATAGTCCGTTTTTTTTCAAATCTCATTGTCTTTCAGATATCATATTCAAAAATCATATTGGCTTCAATTTTCCAAGCCACCTCGAGTTTGATGTCATTTTCTGACAAATCAGGCATAAGGAGTTAATTTTTGAGACATTTCATGTACAGTCTCGTGGGAAAAAAGTAAACGAAAATAATCGGTTTTCTTACTAAATAAACTAACAAAGTGTATTATGTTACCATATCGTTTTTATTTAAATCTAGCGACCCGCCCTGGCTTCGCTTCGGTTAATGTGAATTCTCTTTAACACCCATAAATAAACCGCATGAAAATCGTTCAATACTTTTTGAAATTATCTCGGCGGGGGACTTTGTTTTATAATATGTAGTGATTAGACGACTCTGATCCGAATTAGCGCTGATATTTGAAAATTTCAAGAAAAACTGATTCAGTCCTGGTTCTCCTGTTCTGTTCCGCCTAGTTGTTTTGTACTAGATGAATGGAAACAACGAAACTAATAGCACCTAGAGTTCTGTCCTTTTAAGAGAGTCTCGGCAAAAACTATAGGTTTTTAGGACGCTGTTATGCAAATATGTGTCATCGCACAATTATTTAGTTATAGTATTGAGGGTTGACGCTTTATTGCTAAATAGTTGTGTATTGACACATTATTGTGTATCAGCGTCCTTCTATCAAGTTTAGGTTTGACCTTGCCAGTCAAATCTCCACTGATACATTATTCAACAATACCCTGTTTATATTTTTAAGGTCCCTTACCCAAAGGGCGCCAACGGGACCCTAAAATTTAAACCTCCGCTGTCCAACCGTCTGTCTGTCAGCGGGCGATATCTCATTAACTGTACAAGGTATAACAACAAATGATGACAATAAGATTAACTATTTTTTTATTAAATGGTGAGTTTCTTTGAAAATACGGACACCTTGTGCAAAAAAAAAACGAACATGAAAGAAAAATAACTCAGCTTTAAAAAGATATATACTTTATGTACAATTATCATACAACGTCTATCTGAAAATAAATTGGACTTCAAGTCAAAACAAATTGATCTCAAAACGATCAAATCACAAAAGGACGTTGTGGTCGTCAAAACATTACATCTCAGACCGACCCGGTAGAAATACGTCCTTCCACATATTTTTAAGTGCAAATAATAGCTTTTCTTTAAGCTTGTACGACTGTACAACGTGATCCACTCCTAATTCTTTCATAGCCTGTGTTTGCCTTGCTGCAAGCTCAACTACATTAAAAATTGGAATTTCGGCTTCCTTTTCTCTCGCATCATTCATATAAGCAACGATTTCAGAAAATGTGATGGCCTGGACTTGACTTTTCAATTTCATTTGAGAGTGGATTGGATTTAGAGTTAATTTAAGTCTGTTTTTATAATTCACGTAACATTTATTATGATATTTAGCTCCTAGAGAAATCAAATCGCCAGGTATCAGATACCTTTGCTAAGAGTTCGTAATCGTTTAATTCTGTGGCACATGTAATAATATAATCACTGCAACTTTTTTTCATTACTGAGCATAATAAGTTCCTTCGGAAACTCTTTAGCCCACAAAATAAACATGTACTTTTGTCATAGGCGGTCGTTACTGAGCTGCGAGTCATAGGGGTAGTGATATTAAATTCTTCCTCTGACTTTTTTGCCTTCAAACGTGCTCGGTCTAATTTAGTATTATTTATTTTTAAATAACATGTTTTATGCCAACATGCCGCATGTTCAATGAGCACTGGCTTCAGGTCATTAATGCGTGCGATCAAGCAATCTTTCAATGTCACAGGCAATGAATGCAGTTTTTGAAACTCAAGCAAGTTTTTAGCAAGCAATTCATATCCGGCACCCTGGCTACATTTTGCTGCCGTAAGCTTCTCTTCCGTTTCAGTTTGACATTAGTTCAAGTTTTCATTTACCCGCGCGAGTCTTTCCACCCGCAGTCTTATTTATTTATTTATTTTGCACGTCTCAAATAAATGGTATAAAGCTATATGTTTTTGAAATCTGCATAAATTGGGCTTTTTAACCATATTTTTTGTAATTATAATTTTGTATATATATTATAAAATATTGTGTGTTGAAACAAAGAATATAACCTTATGTTGCGAAACTTCCTTATGTATCTTAATAAATTGATATCAAAGAGTATAATTATTATAATAAAAATGAAAGCCACATCTATGGTTTATCCGAAAACGATACCACACTCAAGGTGATAGGTAAATTGAAGCCAATATGATTTTTTATCTGAAGCGCGGCGGAGAGCAACTTTGAATACCCCCCCTCCCCACCCACCAGGGGGTGACTGATGGCTACCGGGCTAAATCAGCTCAGTTTGACCTCAGATACATCTGTGCCAAGTGAATTTATCCGATACCAAATTTTGACCTCTCCATACATTGGGTGACACTACCGCCCGGACTATTATTCCACTGTGAAAGGAAGAATGGACAAGAAACTAAACATGTTTTAACCCCTCGTATGCGTAGTAGCTAGTAGCAGATCTGCTCCATATACGCAAACTGCTAGGGAGTAGATCTGCACCAAATGTTTTCGTGCCTTCGCGAATTTAATTTGAACCATACTGTGAAGCTACATAGGGTTGAACTTTATTGTAGGTTGGCCAATAAAGTGATCAAATTTACCAAAAATCGCTCCTTACATAAAAATACTCAATATGGCCGCTGTTTCTGTGGGTTTGATGTCACGTGACCGCGTCGCCGCACTGAGCCGTCAACAATTTTTCCTGCCTACCGCATACGAGAGGTTAAGTACTTTGCATAATTATATTATATAACTTACAAATATCAAAAATATCTTAATAACGGTAATAAAAAAAAAACTACATGTATCTTATAAGTTTTGCGAGCTGCCAGAATGACTGAAGGTACTGTTGTTCAAATTAGAGGGAGCAGTTTTTGTGGTCAGCTGAAAGAGAAAAGAGAAACATTGTGGTTACAGATGAATTAAAACACATGAGCAATAAGTTTTCTACATAGGTCTCCCCAGATCTACGGACGTGAATAGTTTTTTTTTATTGCAGTAATAGTGAATAAGGCGTCGGTCGGTTTGATTCGGCGTTGCAAACTGAGAGACATCGTTCTTGCTCTTATTGCATGGACATAAAACTTTTTCTTACCGGCTCAAGCCGATTCGGCGTCGATAGGTCTGGGGAGACCCTAACTGATTATTACTAAACAAAGTTCAGGCGACAATCACACAAAAATTGACCAAGGTCCAAACTAAATTTAAAAAGATATACATAGAAAAACATCTAAGACTCAGAGCAAATACTCGCCCACATTACACAAATTATATATATTTAGATATTTAACGAACTATATGTGACTAAACAATAAGCATTACTACTTTTAATTTAGCCATATTGTCAGCTTTTATCTGGTTATTCATCAACATAATTAAATAGCATTCATACAATTAATAATTCTCACCATCTGTATCCTGTGCAATTCATTCATTGCTTCCGGTAAAAGAGGTTTCACCGAGTTAATCTCCATCATTGTTAAGTGGTCCAGCCTACCGTAGCTGCCCCCGGATTTCATCAGCGCATCCATTGACGTCCGAAGCTTAGACATGCGGATATCCCAAATGTCCTTAATTATGGTTTTTATTTCAGCAGCCCGCGGGACATCCTCTGGTGCCGTGCCGAGTATTAGTTTGGCTTCGACCATGTAATGTTCATTTGGCATTTTTGTGAAGAATCTGCAATGGATAATAAAGTTGTGTTAATAGTTGAAAACAAAACATAATTATTTCAGGGATCAGAATAAGTAGTGCTTATTGATCTGAACTTGACGCATGTTCAGCCAATCGTGAGTTTGTTTGTTTAATGACAAAAGTTTTCTTTCAATAGATATTATGTTTGGGTTAGAATTTACTATAATACCTATAAAAATGTTGATTAAAATCATATTTTAAGTATTTCTATATGATATGAACCTGTTGTATTGTTGTAAATGAGTTAAAAGACATTTATTTACCAGTAGTTGGCACTAACCTGGAACTTTTTTCTTCCTCCTTAATATTTTCCAAAACATCAATGTCCATCCAATCCGGGGGTACCATTCGACACTTCTGCTTCTGTTTCAACATCACAGCTAGCCACAGCGGCACATTCATAGGCAAACCAGCTCGAAACGGACCAAATTCACCGCAAATCAAATAGATTTTATCATACGTGAAATTCGGTATGATACTAACTATTCTGTTCTCTCCAATAAACTCTATTTCATAGGGATCCATTCTTATATAATTTATCTAAAAAAAATTGCTTTTGGAGTAAAAGCGTTCAAAATTAAGTAAATAAACAGTAAAATAACAAACACGCTTTTAACCAACTTCAACTACTTTATTTGCTGTCAAATGTTGTTGTCAAAATGAAAGCGCGGGAATGTAAGTGATGCGTTCCGGCCGTTTCACTTAAATTAATGTAGACGCGTCACGCCGTAATTATTAGAGTTTATAATAAAATTGCAGTTGAACTTTTAAATTAAAAGTAATTAAATTGTTTATACCTCATTACATAGATGACTATAAAATATGCATTCATTCCGGTATGTCTGAAAGCGCCATCTATAGCATTCTGCTTAAACTACGACATCGAAACAACAGCTGTGAACGTGATATCTTTAGTCTAAGGTCTACCAAGGTATTCTACTAGATGTCATTAAGAACCTTATTGTAACAATCAGAAAATCCTTCGTCCACCTTAAAACTTTTTCAATTCACAACACAGAAAGCATTTTAAAAACTAAACAAAGACGATCATTATTCTCAGTACGTGAGAAATTAAAGTCGATTTATGACGCGATCGAACCAAATGGCTCCGAGCAAAGTGCAAACTCCTAATTACTAGCAGTAAATTAGGGTGGCCGGTTGACAATGTCTCAGACGGTTAATATTTATGGGATGACGGGGTCCGGACTTTTGCCTCCCCAACGTCTGTCATAGACTATAGAGTTAAGGTCTGTTTGAAGGAGTTTGTACTGCGCTAGGTTATTGTACGGATAGTTTTGGAATGACAAGTATTAATTGGATGTCGTGTAGTGTAATAGCCACTTCAATAATGATTTAAGTTAGTCAAGATAACTTATTTATTTAATATGTCATTTTTTATCTTTTGCTTTCATTTATTATTTTACGGATCTGTAAGTTCTTATTTTTTCATTGTTGATGAAGTGACAAGAAATAATCTGGTTACTCTTTGGTACCTATTCCATTATTAGTATTTGTAGTCAGTGATGTTCATGTAGAATGTAGGCACCCACTCTACTGAAGTAAAACTGAAACAAAGGATAGTTTCGTATCAAAGAATAGCAGATAAAACATTTAAACCAAATAAACACACCCGTTAATCTCTACCCCACGTAATAAGTGCGTGTGGAAGATTTATAAAATAAAAGCGAGCGTACGGCAAATAAATAACAAATCTGTCTGCACGAAAAAACACATTGTCTCCTCAGACATCTCTCCTTAAATCTGCATACAAATTCGTAAGATCGCGCAAATTCACCCAGTCATTTAAAACCCATTCCGTTTCTGTGGAAAACGCCGTTTTTTGCCCATAAATATGTCTCAGTGACAGTCCGCGCGGTAGGGCGACATCTGGCGGCATGACGGGGCGATTTGCAGGCGAGTCACGCCGCTCGGCAATAGATGGCGCTGTACGTCACTCAGGCGGGAATTCTTCCACTGCATTACCGACGCGTAAATAACAGTTGCTTTTGGATACAAATATTATGTTGCTGCTGGATGTTTCACGTGTTTGTATTGATCCTATTTCTCAATGAGCGTTAGTGCAGGTGTTGAACAAAAACAACTTCGAAAAGTTATTTAATATAATTACAACCTTATAAATTAAATATTAGGGTCTCAGCACCGAATACCATTATGATGCTTTCGGTGTGGAGACCCTTAGTCCGTGGGGTCCAAGTAGTAACAAGGTTTTTTATGGAGCTGCTGTAGGTAATAGGCTACCAACTGCCTCGCGTAACGTTTAGTATTCAGCATTGCTATTCTTATACTGTGGCCCGGCAACACAGGGAATCCTAACGCAGGGCAGGACTCAAGACTATTGTTATGCCTTAAGTAACTTTTTCTGAAAAAACAATTTTCATCTCTCATTTTGACTCAGCGAGGAAATTCTGCCAGCATCTTTGTCACTATGCCATGAGGACTCTACTTTTATATAATATGGTTGTTATTTTGAATTTAAACGAAGGTACAGTAATAATGATTATATATAATATTAAATTACGGTGTATTTATTGGTCATTGTATCACAATTTTTAAAATCCCTTTTGCATACCTAGTTTTGGCGGTTTACCTGGAAATGTTTCGTAATAATTTTATATAAACTTACTAAAAAAAACCCTTCAAACTACCAGCCAATGTGAATAAAACTATTTTCTTAAATCTCTTTGAACTTTTGGAATCATTTCCACTCCACGGCTTCACCTGTTCCCAACACATTGAGCAACGAAACGACTAAAACACTTTGATTAATTTATTCGAAACGTCAATCTGATTTGCGCTACATTGAACCTACTGAGGTGAGAATTCTAAAATAGTCTGGATATTTTAAAGGTACGTATTGTTATGAACTTATAAGGCTTCAACGCTACCAGTTTGCCAACCGTAATATTGGTAGTATAAAAAACCTTAGACTGCTTTGTTAAACTAAAGAGTCCATCCTGAATGACGTCATACCTACTCCTTATGAAGGACCTAATACCTCTTAAGCATTGGTATGCGTAGGTACGCTTATCATTTGTGACTTTACCTGGGCCACTACTCTACTAAAAAAATAAATGAACTAATAATAAATTTTACACACAGCACCATCACCATTGAGGTTAATATACCTCAATGACCAACTTTTTAAACTGGGTAAAACCATAAAGCTCTGATTTACCTGTCAGGTAATGGCGATCGAGCTAAAACATTACGATAACATGTCAAAGGCAATATTGTTTTACCTAGTAGAATAGTGATCCTGAGATGATCTAGGATGCTTCCTGTGTCACTTGAAATGACGTAATACCGGTTTTTTTTAATTTTAATACCTTAAATAAAACATGACGACGACGCTCATTCTTGATTGTAACTTAACATAGCCTATTAAAAACAATTCCAACCGCAACTTACAATTGCAATGAAACTTAACTTATCCCAACTTACGTTAAAGATCCAAGTTGCGTTCAACTTATAACTTATTATCTACCAACTAATTGCTCTCGGTAGGCACTAAATGTGATTTAAATTACCCAGGTTTTGTCTCCAAAGGGATATAACTTAACCGCATTTGGGATACCAGGAGTTAAAAACATTTAAAGGTTATTTCTATTTATAAATATCGAGATTTTGTATCCGGTTCGAAGGACTAAAATTGGATTTCTTTGTTTGTAATAGCATTTTGTTTGCGGTAGAAATAATTTGACGGGGCCGCTGAAAGAGTTCTGAAAGAAGTTGACGTCTTTTGACAGGGTGATGATTGACGTTGATTATTTTTTGCCTTTAAGTTATGGATGGTTGTTCGCAGAGTTAAAATGAAATTTCTTGATATTATT
Source organism: Acleris sparsana (assembly GCA_923062465.1). Taxonomy (NCBI): domain Eukaryota; kingdom Metazoa; phylum Arthropoda; class Insecta; order Lepidoptera; family Tortricidae; genus Acleris; species Acleris sparsana. The sequence continues at coordinate 17,910,417 of OV281290.1, forward strand.
TCAATTTCTTATTTTTTTACAGGGGCTCTTTTCTACTCTATATTGTGTATACTATTTTAATTATGTATGTTTTTACCACAGACCAGTTAAAAAATGTTTATCAACCTTTTGAGTTGGACCTTGTAATTTAGGTAAACATGAAAATATAAACTTTGTTATATAAAGACTTTCACATGTCTTTGTCTAGTGTTCAAGACGAGACTCAAGATAGTCATTTTTCAGATAAAACTATTACAAGGAATTTAGCTTAAGCTAGCGTTGCAAAAACTGATTTTATAATTTAGTATAAAAATATGGAAACGAAACGCGGAAATTGTTAATATCAATAAGAAGTCACCTATCTATCTCAGATTTAAACTACGAAAATCTGGCTACTGGTGTGTAGGAACATGAGAATCAAACAATAAAACAATATTTTGTTGTTGGCAACACATCATGTCAGCCGAAAGACGTCCACTGCTGGACATAGGCCTCCCCCAAGGCTTTCCACTCAGACCGGTCTTGTGCTTTTCGCATCCACCGCGGTCCCGCGATCCTGACGAGGTCGTCACTCCATCTTGCTGGAGGCCTACCTACAGCTCGTCTTCCGGTCCGCGGACGCCACTCCAGAACCTTAACACCTTTAACGTTGTCAACACGCGCCGCAAACTAATTAGTAGTTTGTTATATTTTGTAAAACGAGCCACTGGTTGACCACAACTTAAGTATAAGATAGAACTTAAAAACTTTTATGCAACCGGCCAACAGTGATAACAATAAGTCACTTAATTACCAACTTAAACAAATTTAAATTCTGGCTTTATACCTGCGAAACGTAAAAATCTTCAGCTTTTTCGACGATCATGATAAGCAATACGAAATGCATTTGTTTGGTATTGAATTGTATCGATCAATTTGAATAGAACAAACATCAGATACTGCGAAATTACTTCACAAGTTGTTGAACAAGTAATCCTTTATCCGGTTTTTACCAGACTACGGCAAAGCCAAAAGGATAGACTGTATCGTCGGCTAAAGTGTCAAACCTCGTAACTCCATTTTTTTTCAAAATGACATTTTGATACCATTTTATTACTAATTTCTGAATGCTTCCAATGGCAAAACTGCTAAATCCTTTAAAAAAGCAGTTTCAGTTTAAAATGTGAAACAGAAATCCACGTAACTCCGGGCCGCCATGTTTGGTGGTGAAGTTTTTTGTGTCTCCTGTAAAATTTGGTCTGAAGGAGTTACGAGGTTTGACACTTTAGCCGACGGTATGTTGTCTAACTATGTATGTGAATATTTACTCAAGTATGTTCCACTTTCGCGCCTAAACTACCCATCAAATTTTGACATGTTTGACTAATCGATTCGTACCGGGCCTCTTTTCAACACGGTAAAAACCATATCGTGTTTGATCTGTTATCGTATTGTCCCCGTTTTGACAGCTCTTATTCACTTGACAGTAATGGCGACTGACGTCAGAACAATACCATAACAGATCAAAGACGATATGGTTTTTAACGCCTAGAATCTCGGCGAAGGTTTTTAATGTTAGATAAGATCTTACTTATTTATCTGAACATGATAAAAAATAGTTTTATAAGGATGAAAAAGAAACATAGTTTTAGTAATAACAAAATGATCTCTAATTTCCAAATCAAAGAGTTAAAGATTTAACTAATTAAGCCACGGATGGATGACCCTGATATACAGTTATGAGTCGGGCGATTTATCGTCCAACAAGTCGGGCAACTTCGCCGATTCCGATGAGTTACACCCCAAATGTTGCTCAACTCCGATCGTTTGATTTGCTTGGTTACGTTTTAATGGTTTTAAAATATCACCCGAGTTTAATGAACCGGGATTTGATTGGGATCCGAAAGTGAGGGAAGATATACGGAATTTCGAGACGATTTTGTAATAAAAAGTTACGGAATGTTCAGCTGTAAACTAAGAGTTTGGGTTAAAGTTTGAATCTGTGGGGAGTGCTTATTCTAATATATTAATTTTAATCTGTTTGTGTAAACAAACACGTGATTCCTACGAATTGCAGAGGATATTTTTAATTTAAAGAATAATTCAAAGGATATCTCATTTTCCTACACTGGTTATAAATCTTAATTCTTACTTCAAGATATAACTTCTGCAGCACTGCAAGGATTTCCTCAAATGGGGCGTATCCTTGTCATTTTGTTCACCATCGACACTACTCGGTTGATCATGGAGTTAAACTGCAGCTAGCTATTGGCAGGCATAATAGTACCCCACTGTATAGAGATGTTCACGACAAAACGAAAAAGAGAATAGAAGTTTATGAATCATCACAATGAACATCAGTTTCTACAGTTTATAGTGAAATGGTTCAGTCTCGTTTGAATCGCTGTGCTTTGCTTGCTAATTCAAATTCTAATATTTTATTTCAGATAATAAATCCATAATGGTTAGATACAATAACTTAAATCTAGTTTTAGTATACTTAAATGACAACTATATTCTAATATACACACAACAAAGATTTCAATTACAATTTTCGTGGCAGTATCGCGACAGGTGCGTGCAGCTGTACGCACCGTTCAAACAGCGGCGAATCCCAGCGCTGGGCCAGCGTGCTTAGGATGCCGTTCGTGCTGCCGCGGCTGCGGTGGAAGAGTGAAGCTACGCGCTTCCTCATGATGGCGAAAAAGCAGTCCGTATGAGCGTCAGCAAACATTCCCGACGCACCACAATACCGCGGCAACCTGAACAGCATCCTAAATGCGTTGTTGTACTGGATGCGCAGAGCGCTGTATGCTAAGATTGCGTAGCATTAATTTCGATCTTTCAGTTTCTATTGGTATGGTAGGTACTGTCGCTTTAGAATGGCTGTGTTACGTTTGCTACGGTTGCGTTACAAAAGTTCCTACAGGTATGAACTGAGGCGAGGCGTGGTGGGGCTGGTATGAGGCGGTCCCGTTAGACCGGCTACTTCGGATTTCAGGCTCTCTAGTAGTTTTGCTACGGTCACATAATATATTTGCTACGGTTGCTTACATCAGTTCCTTCAGTTTCTAGTTGTATGGTTCGGTCTCGTTAGAATGGCTGTGCTACGCTTGCTGCACCAGAATTAATGCTACGGTTGCGTAGCATTAATTCTGATCCTTCAGTTTCTGTTGTTATGGTAGCTTCCAATTTTATTTGAAACATTGAATGTCAACAATTATTGCTGTGCTTTGATAACCAAACTCACATTATATTAAAAGTCGGAGAATGAAAGCGTGAGTTTATGTATGTATATAGTAAATATTTCTCGTGACTTGACGCTGTGGAACAAAGTTCTATAGTGACTCAACGGCTCTTATCGTCTGCCATAATTATTTTTAGTCTTTAATTTTAATTATATTCATTGCGAGTCATAATGTATTTTTTTAAGAAACTTACTTTTTCAGGATATAATTTAAACCTAACTTAACCTAGCCTTGTTAACATTAGATAGTTAGGAAATTTTTGAAAATTTTACGTTTCCGGCGATAAAAAAATATGACTTTCAATAATTATATTATGGGAAACAACAGGCTCCCGGCTCAACAAATATTATTGCTGACTGTACAATGATGACTAACTTAAGCTTTAATGTTGAAAAAGTTTAAAAAAGAAGTGTCGCATGCTAAACCACAGTAAGATACATTGCCGACCTCACCACCGTTGCATACAAATCTCGTCAACAATAAATCAGACTTACGGCGATTAAAAAAGAAAAGTGTTCATACGTCTGCAGTTTAAATCTCAGCTTAGATTTACTAAATCCCGTTAAGTTTAATTAGCACCATTTTGTTACCTTCACGACTTGGGGGGAGGAATTATAGGGTCTTACGTTTTGGGGTATGGCAACATATTTTTGAAGGGGAACTCATTGTCGGATTTGGGAAAAAAATAATTGAATCGTAAAAATGAATTGGAAAATATAGAAAGCATCACAGGGTAAGGTTTTACAGGCATTCAATTAGCTATTTAATAAAAAAAACGATCTCTAAAAATACATATATCCCATACTCTTTTATTAAAATGAAAATAGATCTTTACTTAACGCATTAATGGGACTTGAGGGGACACCGGGGAAAATTTTTGTCATAAAAAAAATTGACATAGAATCCCAGTTTAATAATTTTTATTTGTAACTTTACCATCTTCACCAGCTGAATAAAAACATCTTAAATAAAAAAAACATGGCGTATTCCCCGCCATTTTACCTAAACAGCTGAACCTCCACATAACCTATAGCATGTAAACCCGGATTAGACGTGTTATCGACTCGCGCCGAATAGCAATCGCCTCATCGACGACCCCACGCGTCACGTCCAAATCATCCTATCATACCACCCTGACGGACACCCGTCCTTCCATACGTGACCAGCTTTCGAACGTAGAACCTACGATAAATCGCTAACATTGGCGCAAACAACCAACTAACCAAGACCTCTTGAACACCATTCGAAAACCCGACGCACATCTTCATTTGTTTGTGTCGGGAGAGCGCGGGAGCTCAAGGTATGTTGGAAGCGAAATATGGTTCCGTCATTATTGAACGATGTTATTGCTATTATAAATAAGGATCTCATGATATTGTGGAGATATTAAAATGCTTTGTTTTGTGCGGGCTACGCCGAAGCGCTCCGCCGTAGGCCGACGCATTGCGTTTTTGTAGGGGCCCTTTGAAATGTGTGCATAACGTTTTTGGAATAAAATAAATAAATTTGAGTTCAATTTTGGTTGCGAAATTAAAATGATGATTTAATGTTTTGTGTTTATTAACAAAATCCATAATGTAAACTATAAAATGTATGAAGAAATTAAATTACGAGTATTTCTGTTGCGAAGCAGAACTATTTATACAAAACTTAGACCTACCAGCGATTGTGATCTTTCACATTTTAACAAGAAACTACAGGTATTGTTTTATGAAACGTTGGATTCGAAAACTGTACGAATCTCATCACAAGTACACGTATTTCAGTCTCTCAGACACTAAAGAAAATTCCTTTAAAATTTCCGTCTAATGACTGTCGCTAAACAAAAAACTGTCGAAACAGTCGCGGGGGTGTCGACCAAAGGGGAGACCGGGCAAAACTATAAATTGTCCTCTAATTACCCCCGGGCAGCGTCACATCATGGATCCAGACAGTTTTATGACGATTTACGGCACATTTCGACGCGGGGACCGGCCCGCTTAGGGAATCCAACCCACCAACCAAGTCTGAACCCCCTCGCCCCCTTTTTCAGACTTGAAGAAAGAGCAAATTTGGGCGCGCAGGAACGACGGTGGGGTTTTTACGAAAATGGTCGGTATACGTCACCTTTTACACTGTAGGGGGTTTTAAGGCCTCCAGTTCTTTATGATAATGAAATCTGAACAGGGTGACGTGCCGAGGTGATGCTTCGTAGAGTTTTTGTTGTGCCCCCCTTATTTATTGGACGTATGAGAGGGGAGGTGCTGGAAAGTTCTCTGAATGGAATGTGTTTCGTGTTCGCTGTAATGGTCTGAATGGTTTGTTTGATTTTGAGTTTTTTTGCAAAGGTACGCCGTTTATTTCCTTTTATGAGATTTGGAAGTCAACTTGTCACGTGTGAATATTCTTTGTAATTTAATCATTCGTTTTTGAACGTATAGATTGAAATGAAAGACATAGATTGTAATAATTACGTTTATCGAAACTCGCAATGTGTTCTGTTACAGCCTGTTTGCCAAATAAATATAATGAATTTGAGTTTGTTGTGTATCTAGTAATGTTTCCTTATGTTGGTGGTTTTTCATTATTGTTGTTCGTTAACTTCGTAATTGTTTTTCTGGATGCATATTTATTTAACTTACCATTCCGTTTCATGTTATCTGAACTAGTAGTAAATGAAATAATCTTGTTTTTCAATACCGTCCATAAAGTATTCAAAATGTTAACATGTTTTCGTTTTCAGATTAATTATAAAAAAAACCCAAAATAATACATAAATAACCATTGATAGAACATTTAACGAACTACATCCTGTTTATATTTAAACCTTATTTCTTGTATAACATAAAAGTAAAGAAAACTCACGTTTCCGCCCAGTAAATAAAAATCTATACCCTACAATAATCTATAAAAAGCCAGTCCCCAAATCCACTCTAAGCAGAATAAAAACAACTCTCAAAATAATTGTCAACCGATAACCAAAACCCACACGCGATCATAACCGTTTAACCGCCAATTTTACGCTCACAGTTCGATTCCAACGAGAATTTACAAGCAATAAACGCACAAACAGACGTTTCGTTGTTACATAAAATCAAATCAACAGTTATCCTGTGAGCCTACATCACAATCAAGCTTAATCGCGTATGTGACAAGTTAGCTCGTTCGATTTTGCCGCCAATTTACAGCGACCCTTCAAGTAGTCCCGATTTTCCCCTAGTTCCCCTTGGTGCTTATACAATACGCGAGGCAGGGGGGGTCGTTTGTTGCTGGTGGGTTGGGAACACGCGCTTCGCTCTCTCTCTCCTGATATCGCCTTGACTGACGGACAAGCATGCATTCAAATGGCGTATTTTGCTCGGTTTCACCCCTTAGAATAAACATCTCCAGCGTTCAGGATCCGACGCCAATTTGGTTCAGAATTTGTTGTGGAATGCCGAAATGCCTTTTGAGGGCTAAATTGCACTTAATTTGCACTAAACAACGTTGGTTTTGATGGAATTGGCTTGCGGAATTAAATGTTCGCGATGTTCTTGTTGTTCTTGTTGTTGGGGACAAAGACAACGTCAATAATTACAGGCCAATTTCCGTGCTACCAGTCATATCAAAAATTTTGGAAAAGCTTATAAATTCTAGACTATTAAAATATCTAACAAAATTTAATTTATTATCTACTTCCCAGTTTGGTTTTAGACATGGAAAATCAACTGAAGACGCAATAAATGCTCTCAGTTCATTGATTGTAGAACAAGTTGACTTAAACAATAAATGTATGACAGTTTTTCTGGACCTGAAAAAAGCTTTCGACACCGTCTCTCTCCCTACTCTTATACTTAAATTGGAAAAGATAGGTGTTAGAGGAATTCCGCTTACTCTATTGGAAAGTTACCTTACTGGAAGAAAACAAAAAGTAAAACTGGAAACACATGTCAGTGAGGACGCGGATGTTTTATTTGGCGTTCCTCAGGGGAGTGTATTGGGCCCTACGCTGTTTCTAATTTATATTGACGACCTCTGTGACATGAATATTCAAAACGCAAAAATCTTTTCATATGCTGATGACACTGCCGTTGTCTTCACTGGTAAATCGTGGGACGAAGTTAAAATCAATGCCGAACTCGGAATGTCACAGGTTTCAAAGTGGCTCAGACTCAATTTATTGACATTAAATATCTGCAAAACAAATTATATATGTTTCAGCATAACAAGTAACACACAACCTAAAAGCGATATGAATCTCAAAATCCACTCTTGTAAACCGAATGGTATCTGCAGTTGCCCTGCTATCGAAAAAGTTGCTCAAACAAAATATTTGGGAGTATTGATAGATGAGCATTTAACGTGGTACCCTCACCTTGATAATGTCATCAGTAGAGTTAGGAAACTGATCTGGATCTTCCTGGGGTTAAGACATATTGTACCGGTTAACTTAAATATCACACAGACTAAGTCGCGTAACATTTTGAACGAAATTTACGTGTCCCTGGTACAATCTGTCTTGGTGTACTGCATCCCAGTCTGGGGAGGTGCGACAAAGACTCGATTTCTTGACCTAGAACGCGCACAGCGTGCTCTGATAAAAGTGATGTACTTCAAAAAAGTTAGGTACCCCACTGAAGCCTTATATCAGATCAGCGACCTCCTGTCTGTCAGAAAACTTTACATATTGCAAACTACCCTAAAAGTACATAATACTCTACCGTATAACGCAAACTACACAAACAAAAGAAGGAAACACAAAGTAGCAAAAACCCCAAAAACAAGAACTAGATTTGCTAGTATACAGTTCTACAACAGATCGGCACATATTTACAACAAAATTAATAAAGAATTAAGTATCTATACTAAAACTTACCAGGAATGTAAAATGATTGTTCTAAAATGGATAAAATGCAAAACTTACGAGGACACAGAGATTTTACTAAATTATATGAATTAACACACACACACACACACACACACACACTCACACGCGCGCACACACACGCACACGCACACACACACACACACACACACACACACACACACACACACACACACACACACACACACACACACACACACACACACGGGCATCTAAACCCTTGTTTACCTGTACTTACCTATTTGCTATTATTATTATTTTTTACCTGTTTTTTGTTATTTAAAAATAAACTTAGTTTAAATGTAAATTACACACTAGGTATAGTCATAATGTACTCATGTTCTACTTTAGGAAGAGCGGAGTCTCCTGACACAAGCAAATTATTGCTTACTAGGAAACTCCATCCCCTATTTTATAAGTACTATGTATTTAAAGAAAATAAAGAATTTGAATTTGAATTTGAATTCTTGTTTGCTTCAATATTGTTTAAGAATATCTTAGCGTTTGAATTTATATTTATGCTTTGTTTATCCGTTTGCGTTTAAAAATCATTTTAACATACATGTGAGAGACATTTTGAAGCAGTTTGGAAATATACCACAGTTTTAATTTTTAAGGGCTATTAATAGGATTGTTTTGAGCTCCTACTATGCAAAAAATATTATAAATATTCTCAAGCCAAATTCCTTCATTTCAATCTACATACTGCGGAACTACCCTCAAAATTTATAAAAAATATATCACCCCTCCCCGTTGACATAATTCATCACTATAATCAAATAGGAAACACATGCCTACGGCAATCGAATCAGCCCCACTGTGGGAAGGCCCATAACGCTGGGCATAATATTTGTAACTTACGAGAAATATGCATTAAAACATTAAGCTGACGGCTGTTGTTGGGGATAATCAGGTAACTGAGTTTTTGTACGTATGAAGTTATAAATACAATGTACTTAATTTATAGTGTTTTTTTCAAAACTATTTAACTTGGAAAGTTTTGGTTGAGTATTTGTTGTCTATTAATCTCGTTATTTGAGTATGACTTATGGTTATAGATTATATCTTTGGTAAAAAGTGACGTGCTATAGTGTACAGTAACGATACGTATTTTATTGATTTAAGATGTTATACGTATCATATTATCGTACGTATCTGTATTTTATGAAATTTAACAACCAATTGAACGAACATTAGCATTAAACAGTAACTCAATTTAATGGACGATTGTAGGACAGAAAAATAAAAGGTTTTCTAATTAAATTACCATAAAAAAATAATTACCGTTAGGTAATTTTTAGCAAGTGCATACACTGAGTATTTTTTTCAACTGGTCTCTCGAGCTAAAATCCGGAATACTCTTTGTTCCATTTAATAACCCATATATTTAATAACTATCATTATCTGTTTTTTTTAAACGCAGATAACATCAATTTGTACAATTGTACGTATTTGTTTCTCTTTCTTCATAATGTGGCACATACCTCGTTATGCCCCTGTACAACACAGCCCATAACGCAGCGGTATAGCCACGTATCTGACAAGTTTCACTTTTATAGCTGCTCTAGTCATTATAGGGGCCGTTTTTCATGAATATGGCTGTTTATTTGTTTCTATAGCCTCCATATTGGATTATGAGATTTATGCACGCCAGTAAGTGAGGTAATTTAGTTTACTTGCTGAAAGTATACGGCTCGCTCTGTGGTTGGTTCGCCAAGACGGGACACGAAAGTCACACACGTTCGATAGTTTCACATAAGCAAAAGGTGGATTTGATAATATTAAAGTTATTTTATTTAGCTTTGAAATCAACTGAGAACAATTATTATACTTTCATTGAGCACTACGGGCGGATGGTAGGACCTTGTGCAGGGTCCATGCGGATCGCTACCACCATCTTATCCATTAACCTACCGCCAAACAGCAGTGTTCGCATTGTTCTGTTCCGGTTTGGGGATAAGACGGCCGGTGTAATGACTAGCATAGAGGCATTCCATCTTAGTCCTCAGGGTTAGCAACGCATTTGCAGTCTTAGGGTCTTGTGACTGCGAATGTCTCTATGGGTCACAGTTTCCACTTACCATCAGGTGGCCTGTGTGGTCGTTTGCCTTCTCTATAACATTAAAAAATAAAAACTAAGGGCATTGGGTAAGTTTGAATGAAATAAATGGCCTTTTTTTTAGCGTCCGCGGTTGATATGATAATTATTTAGAACAACTCTTAATACACATAGATAAATATAATTTATGGCGTTAAATAATATCGGAGTGGAGATATTGTTTTTGGTACTAAAAGTACACCCAGGCATGAAAATTTAAACATCTCGGCTCCGATGCACATTACGTAATAAAATATGTTTATTTTGAATAAATCTATCATAATTTACCATTTTTACAAATGGCCGCTCACCTTGAAAATGACAACACTTATACCCAAACCGGTTTACGTGATTTAATTAATATTGGGCCCGATTCTACGTGCACATCGTTTGAATAGCCTAAAAATAAATTGTCTTAATTTGTAGACATAGTTTAGACGGCAGATTTGACAAGTGCTATTCCAGAATGTCAATGTTAAATTGAATAGACCGCCTAAAATAAGAAGCGTCAGATTCAAATTAGCGCTGTCATTTGATTATGTTATGACAGCTGCTCATAGAATACCAAAGTGTTTTAGCGACACCTATATAAAATTAGGAAGTTTAGAGGCCACTGTAAAATCGGGTCCATTGACGACCGACCTAGTCTTAAATATTTTTAGCCTCGTTGGTTGAGTCGCTAACCAACTCGTTTGATTCCCAAATGTTTTGTGTGATGAGCACGTTTTATAGTCTTGGACCTTTTCTATCTATAGTTATACTCTTATCTAAAACTAAGTATTTTTATCGTTGTCATAACACTCAATGGTACAAGACTAGAGTTTAGTTTTATACTAGGTCAAATTTCATAAGAGCACATTTTTTAATTGTTTTCCTTCCTGTTCTTTGTTATTTTAGAAAGAGAGCGATTACTATTCAAAACTTCTTGATAACGAGGTTTTATCGCCCCCTATAAACATAACGATAACCGTTAAAAACAAAAGCATAAACCACCCTATTTTAATAACACTTCCCGCAGACAGATGGCGCTGTACCATTCCCGCGAAAACACTAAAACTTGACGACACTGAAATAACCCTTGTTTTAAGCAGAATCGCGCTTTAGCGTTATATTAACGGAATTAAGTGCATACGGGACGGCCGTTTCAGTGCGGGACAATTAGACGTATAAATAAATTCCCTTTTACACGCAACAGATGGCGCTAACGGCGGCCATCTTGCGTACATAGGTGACGGCTGATAGTAGACGATTTCTGTTGTTTATGGTCGGTTTGCTGGCTGGTTTTAGGTTGAAGCCGCGGCACATGGAAATAGGTATAAGTATTTACTACCATATATTTTTGTCGTAATGTTTTATCACCTTAACGGTTTTTTAGTTTATTCTATTTGACATTGAATTAGTAAGTAGGTAAGTATGCGGTTCATCTTGTATTCGAAATACCTACCGTAAGTATCTCTTGACAGAACGTACCTACATACAAATGCAATTCTAGAGACACTCGCCCTTACAAATAAAAAAATACAAAGAGGAAATACCTACGTAGGTATCTAATTTTTATTGTCCAACTTATTGGTTTACTGGCAAAATGAGACGGTATATTGCCTTTCAGTCTATACTGTGATACAGAGAGTTAAGTTTTATAGTATAAGCAGCAGGCATTACGATTAAATTCGTTCTGTTAATTGTGCAACATAATTATTAACGGTCCCTAAACACGTTTCGTTCCCGAAGACCAAAACGAAAAGCGGAATGACCGAAATTAATTCCATAAACAAGATCACATATGCAGGCATAGACAATAATTCGCACGCGCTCCGAACGCCGCCTAAGATGGCCGACCTTTTGGCGGGAAACGCAACAAAATGGCGGGGTTTTTACGCTACCTGTTTCCTAATTGGAAATTAGAAGCGTCTAATGTGTCCAGGGTTAGGGTAATGCTATGGGTCGTATTGTTATTGCTTTTTATAGGAAATTTACACTTGTTTTCTCGTTTTCAATTACGTGGGATCAATAATAAATGGTCTCACTGTTAATTTGTTTGCTCACTAAGCATTGATTATAATAAACATTTACACGTATTTTTAGTAACGTAATTCGATTATCGTAATTTCTTTGGCTCTAAGCTATCTCCATCTTAAATTTCATCCAAATCTATTCAGCCGTTGCAACGTGAAAGAGTCACAAACTAACACACACACATATTTGCATATTCTATAGGCTTCATACTTTCGATTAGTATGTAATTTGTCCACAAACAAGCAAATGGCACTATTAAAAAAAAAATTTTTTTAATTATTATTTGATATTTATTGGCCTACCTATTCGCTTTCTATGATAAGACTTAACATATTAAAGGACAATGGGCAAATTTGTATGGGCACTGTCCCCCCCCCCACCATCAGTAACGGGATGCATGTCTATATGTTTATAAGGACCCAAAAAAAGACAAAATACTTATTTTAGTAGCAAAATCAATGGGATTTTTTTAATGAAAACAAGGGCCAAATAAGGCAAATTATCCATATATGTGTTCATTTTCAAACAAATTCCATACGATACGATTATGGTTTTCCAAGAAAACCCCTTACATCTGGTGATCGTCTCCATAGTAAAAATACATAATGTTGCTGAGATCTATTAAATGAGACATGTTTCATTTCTGTTGGTGGGGGGGGCGGGGACATTTCTGCCCATGGTCCTTTGATATAAAATACTTTTTATCGAATAATAGTCCGATGAAGGTCATCTCCTATTCGGCTCCTAGGCCGCTAGGGACTTTGTCAACGTGACGTTGTAAACCAAATCATAGGAACTCTCTTACGTTTTGGTTGTCAACGTCACTATAACATAGTCCACAGTGGCCTAGAAATAAAATTCGTTGACTGTACATATAATAACTAACTTTATCATTTCTAAATTAGCATGCTTCCCAAACTACTATAACCTTTATGACAAATTTCTACAAAAAGCATAAGCAGTAATTAGAAAAGTTAGATACGTTTTGTTGGGAAATGAGTATTTTGCGGCGCGGACCGTTACGGCCGTGTACGGTGTAATATCGTGTGACAGACTTTTAACACAAGGCAAGAAAATAACAGTTTGATAACTTAGTTTCAACATTAGCATGAAGTGCGAGCATTCAAAAAAAGTCCTAAAGACCTATGATTAAATATTTTTAGACGTGAAACTTAGCTAAACATTTAAATTAAAAATGTTACAACATAATGACTTTATGAATAGTACAAAAAGTAACATAAAAAAAGGAAAAGAGACGACATATACAGTCGCCATTGTTGCGAAACAGGCCCACTTCAGCATGTGCTGTGAAGCCAACGCCTTCTTGCAACGAGTGACTATAGGAATGTACCTACAGCTTTGGCCGTGTTGAGCGTCCATGCGTTTTTCATATAAAAGTCTAACTTTGAAAGGTGCATTTATATCTTTAATCATAAAAAGTTTTGTCTATAGGAAAGATAAGTCAATCATAATTATAGACTTTACTAGCTTCCGTTTTCACACGCAAATAGCTACTTCGATCGAAACGATCTCTACTAATGATATGGACATGTTCAAACACTTTTTTATCACATACCTCTATGCATATTTTTTTAAATTGAAAAATAATGGTTTATTTAAGTTACAAAGGTAAATGTGGGGTGTTCAACACCTTTGGCCGAGGCTGTATGCTTCATTGCTTTATTGAGTGCGGAATTGGGACTCTGCGTATTGTTTAGATAAAATAACCCCTCCGCCACAATTTACATTGTAAGAACATGAAGTTTTTAAAACATGCGCCTCATTTTGGAATAGATGAACTCTTAAAAGAGTGGAGAATTTATTTTGAAGAATAAATCAATTGAGTACCGTGTTTCTATGTTCGTGTAATCAAAAACTTTGTAACTAAATTCAAAAGTTGTGCCTATTGAATTACCAATAAAAATGTACAGGTGGTTGAATTTGGAACTAAATGACGTCATATAAAACTACGCATATCGAAACACAGTGGCGCCACTACAGGCCATAAACTATTGTTAATTTGTATCATTTAGATTTAAAAAATAACGAGTCTCAACTTAAACAAATGAAAATAGAACACACTGTATAGTGTTTTTAGGGTTTATTTTTGCAATGTTTGCTAGCGGTTCTTTTACCATTAAAAATTGAATCACTCACGAACGTTTGATCAAACTGAGGTAAATAAATTTAAACCTTAATGAATGTTATTTAAGGTTCTTTGGTAACGTTAGTAGTGTTGAGGTGTCCGGCAAATCCAACCACTCGGACGGTTTTATTCTTTATGGGTCAACTTAATTGCGCACCCTTGTCTAGCCCTTTTTAACGACAGTTTGTACAACAGGATGTTTAAAATGAATTATTTAATTTTTAATAATTTTGAATTTTTATTAAAGCCTCGTGACGAAAACAGGATTATCAAGTAAAACAGCAAAAGTTTTCACCATCTAAACTATTTATGAACGAGGATTTGTCTGTTTCGTCTGTTTTGTCAATATGTTGAAAACTGTGAGTGTTCAATTCAATTCTACGAGCTTAAATTTATGAGATATATGCTTCCAAATGTAACTAGTAATATTATAAATGCAGAAGTGAGTTTAAGAATTGGTTTCTTGGTTTCGTCTTCGTTGTTCAACACCTTAACTGTTCGACCTGACACCTAACATTCGCTAAAGGGATAGTTTACAATATATCACAAGTATTAAAGTGACAAATGGGAAACATAACATCTGAATAAAATAACAACATAAATACAACAGCCATAGATAAAACAATAAAATCCAACTGCCCTAAACTTTACCGAACACCCTGTACATCGAAAACAATGGCACATTAAATTAAATTTATATGACAAACTATTGCTTAAAATTCAAATTGTACGTGTGAAATCTTGTCCGACCTTAATTGTATTGACCAATCCCGCCCCTGCATAGGGAGGGGCTGGCCCATACTCATTCTCAGAATGGATATGGTTGTGCACTGTTATGGGTTACTACAAAGATAAAATGCGATGATTTGGCGCTGCAGACTATTGTTATTTGTGTACAGTCTGTTTATATCTACATGCTTTCCTTGGTGCTAGGTGCTAGCTAGATCCTAGTTGTGTAAAACCTCTGCAGACCACTGATTGGCTGCTCTATTTATCGCATGTTCCTGCTATCGGTGCCTAAGGTTTTCTATAGCCAATAACTATTACCTAGAATACTCCCGAAATAACGGAGATCTCTTCTTGAAAGAACCATCCTGATTCAACTAGCTTTCCTAAAAAAACCGCGTCTAAATTCGATATCCGTTTTTGAGCTACGATGCCACAGATAGACATGTTTAACCTACAACACTCTTCTTTTGGTCAGGGGTTAAGGAACGAATCGCCGATGACCTTAAAACACAAAGAATTGAATAGAAGGGGAACAAGTTGCAATGGAACCTTAGAAAATATCCCTTCGACACATTGTTCAAACGTGCCCATATTCCCATTATTTGTGTCATACTACTTAAAGTCTTCAAGCTTCCATCCTCACCATCAGTTTTAACATCTTCATCCGCATCCGCACGCCCGGCCCTAGTAAGCGTGTGAGGAAACAATAATTGTGATATAAGGGTTTGTACCCTCATAATGGCTTTAATAAAGGTACGGATTTACGTCCGAGTCTATTTATGATTCCGTTTCGACGTTACCTTTACTGGATAACGCCGGCGTTGCTTGGTTACCATAATATAATTATTGGGTAAGTTAGCTACGAGTAGCGGCAGAACGCGTTCGCGACTTAAATGGCGGAACAGAAGAGAAATAATGTCTGAAATTTTTCATGTGTGCATCTAAAGAATTGAGAATTTTCTACACAAAAATGTGCTGAGGCGAACCTGTCTCTTGATTACGTCCTCATGAATCAGTACTAGAATACCATGTTTAAGTTTTCATCGGATAGCCTACAACCTAACTTAAAAGAATGCAGCTGAGGTAAAGCCATTTTTGATAGAAAAAGACTAGAGGTGCGTAATTAAGTTTAAGTTGAATTTTGTTTAATTTATTCAAAAAGGATCTGCCTGTATCTATTATTACGTAGCAAAAACTTAAAATATTAAAGCTATTTATTTGGTTTCAAAATAACCTTACACCAGCAAAAGATCCGTGTTTTTTTTCCTCGAAAAAAAAACTTGGTCTTAAATCGTTTGTTCTTCATTATAATTTTAACCATAATAATAACATAGGCATAATAAAATAGATAAAATGAAAACTGACAAATGGCTACGTGACTACGGCACGCACAAACTGCCAACCCGTTTTATATTAGTTAAGATATTTAATTAAAATTTTAGTGCGACCGTTAAGGGTTAAGTTAACCCTTCAAATGCGTAAAGGTCCGTTTATTATTGTTTTTATTGTGTTATTGTCATGTGGATTGGTTTTGAATTGGTGATTTGGAGTTATGTTAAATTGTGTTTTGTTTACGTTGTGTTTACGACTGAAATAGTGAATTTGGTATTTCAGAAGTAAATAAACAACTATTTTATGTTTTTACTGATTTTGTTTTCTTTAGCCATTTGACTATCGATTTATTTAAATGGAAGGTTTCAATAATGATGAAGGGACAATTACTTATTGTAGAAAGACAGACTTTCAGATTTATGGTGAAAAATATTTTTAGTAAAATCCCATTAAATATAACATTAAGTCAACATCATTAATATACCTAATAATTACTTTTACACTCTTGTATTGGAATCAGTTATTTTTTCATCTGCGATAACTTTCACCTTTAATGAACTATTACTAATTCCCACAAAATGCATCAATAACTACTGATTTCCTCAAAAGCCTATTCGCTTAGATAATACCAGCATAATTTACCTATATCCACTCGTATCACACTTGCATGCTATGCAGTTCTTGAGTTACGACCGAACGTACGGACGTACTCGTAAATAGCCCTCGTTCCCGCCACCTGTTACTTTATCGATGGCCGTATTATCTGCGAGAGTAAACAGCCCTTAAAAACAGGGTATGTTTAACTGGGTATCATTTTATGTATTAGTGAGGACATGAAGTTAGAATGGGTTTGAAGCTGTAACGTAGGTACTTCATAAAATGGCTTGAAAGCTCGGAGAATGCTAACGAGCTTATATTTTTATGGTAAATGGGATCTGGGACTCATATTTTTTTGCAATGTCAAGACTAGAGTTTCAAGTTGCTAATCCTAGGGACTAGATTTTTTTAAATGATGGTTATATGTGGCGTATATTGTTTAATTAACTGACTTGGTTTTCAGGTACCTAATTGAAGATATTGCAAATAATGAAGCAGTTAGGTATTTAACTTTCGAAAGTTTTTTTTTTCACATACGCCATGGAACGTATTAGCTTTTTAAATACTGGTTTATGATAATCCCAAAATATATATCTCGATATAAAGTAATGAATATCTCAATTTGACTATCGCCATCATTAAGTTAACCCGTCAATTCACCCACCTAAAAAAAAAAACCTCAAAAAAATTCAAAATAACATAACCTAACTTGAATGAGATCTTTTTTGGAACAAAACAGCTAAATTTACAACAAAAACAAATCTAAACTCTCATCACACCAAAACACACGTCCCTTCAGATCAAACACATTTTCAATTCTCATCAAAAAAGCAAAACGTTATGACGGGGGCTAATAAAAAGTGGCGATATTGTCCGTTCGCGCAATACCGTAATGAACAGCCTGTATGGAGGCCATTTAATCTCGCACCTGTATCAGCCTGTATATGGGCGGACGCCGGTTATAAGCGGCAGCGTTTTTTAGCAAGAAATTTTGAAGATTTCCACCATTTTAAGGGGTGTCCTTGAAATATCGTTTATCTCACGCCATTGTCATCAATGCATTAAAATAAGAGACAATCTGTTAAAGTTTTATTAAGTGATTAAATAATCAAGGAATGCAAAAAAAACACATTTTACGAAGTTTTCAGGTGATAATTCTACGCATTATTCTCTCTTACTAGTATTTTGTAAGACTAGAAAAAGGCTTTCAATATTTTTGACTTTTGTCATTAGACAATTATGGCGACCGGTTTTCTGCCTTTTGGCATAGGTATAAGAAATCCTGAAATTACCTGAAGTTACATAGCAGTAAACATCAATTCAGGTCCAAACCATACAATAAAGAGGCTACAGTAAATTAAATTTTGGAAAAGCAGTTTGGAACGCATTAATGAAATGTATGTACCGAGTCGGAGTATATGTCTATCTCATGACTACAAATATTAAGCACCTTGCACAGCCTTGCTATAGGTGAATTTGGTCCGTAATATGTCCGTATTATGGCGTAACTACTAATTTGTAAAAAGCTAATTTTGTTGAAAAATCGTAGAGATTCCATTAAAAGTGTTCAAACACGACATTAACATGAGATCAATAGAATATGTACGAAGCCCGCCATATTTCAACGTACAAACACTTCACTTATTTTCTGTGTCCTCAACTACATATTCTCAGAACTGAAGCACCAAAAAAAACACTCCATAATCCGCTAGCCTCTTCTCCTTCAAATCCCAGTAGACATGCATGGGTCACTCGCTAAACGGTCGGCAGTTAGTCCTAAATAAATACGCTCAGCCATCTGCGTAAGGGAGTTGCCGCATTAAAACATTGTTTAGGCCAACACGTGCGATTAGGACCGTAATGCTGACTCCTGCCTATGAGTTTTGTTTTTTCTCGATCCTAATCTCGGTCCGAAATGGTGATATGCGATTATGTCGAGGCTGTTTGGTCACTCTGTTGTTGGTCAATGTTATTTTTTTATTATTCAGACACATGTAGTTTATTAATTATATCAACGTCATTATTTAACTTTTCAATATGAATATCAGAGACATATCCCAGATCTATAGCAGTTTATTATGATACAATTATTTGATTAGCGGAATGCGAATGCTCAATAAAGAAAGGAAACCTCGTTCACGATAGACTCGCACGTGTTCGTCAGACATAAATACGTATCGGTAGGTTTTTCTGAATTAACTAAATATATCTTCTATTGAATACCGACTAACCTTCAACTAAATGTTGAGTTTGTCAAGAAAAAAACACACCCCATTTCTTTTATCTCTACTCCAATAAAACGCCAGCAAGAAATCTACAGATAAATCCACTGAGCATCGAACTTCAATATTCGAAACTCTGTGTTATCTGTGCAATGTAACTTTTCCGCCAATCGCGAACGTCAATGTCTGCGGTGAAGAAATTAAAAGTTAGTTTGCCCCGGGCGCCCGCCGGCGCCGGTCGTGAGATAGTTTGATTACTAGATGAGAAGTTTAAGGATGAATTTTGACTTCTCATTATTAAAATTATTATTGCATTTCAAGATAAATATTTCCGAGTATGTCTTGATGTATTTACTAGTAAGGTTAAGTTTATAAATATAGGTTTAGTAAGAAGATTTAAAGACGTGTTGGACCAGGGGTATATAAATCGCCACGCCCCAATTAATCTTAAATTAGTAAAAAGTAAAAAAAAATACATTACCTATTTGTTTTTCCTAAAGTTAGACATCTAAATATATATGTTTTTTTTTTGTCCTCGTACCAATTTGTAAAATTATAAAACTATGCACACTGCAGACACGGTCTTTCTAATTTTATATTTCATCAGTATCTTTTCATTATAACTTTAATAAAACTTTAAAAAGTAATCATCATTCACTATTTAAAACTAGCATCACGAAGCGTCAACGCTCTCAAAAATACCCTCGAGCATTTTTACTATCTTTATGACTTTCTCAACTTAAAATGTAATCTCCATGAAACTTTGCATGTGTGCGTCGTATCAAATGAATACACACTTAGATATTTTTAGGGTTGTTTGTGACGATTTCATGTCACCAACACAAGGCTTATATTTTTAAGAGAATGCTGCAATTTGACGAGATCTCGCAAAGTTTTTACGGAATATGAATATTTAAACGGCTTATTTGGCGCCCACCGTGGGACTTATTTTGTTGCGCATTTTGCTAGAGTTTCATAACAGTGATTTGAGGAGAAAGAGGGCGTAATTTAATCAACTTATATGTAAATAAGCCGCTTTTGCCTCGTTTTTGCATGGATTTTGGTTACCATTTTACATAATGACTTTGAACGTCATGTCAATAACATATTTTTTGAAATCGTAATGAAATGTATTTTTGAAATGTGTAACAACAGCGGATGCTACTTGTCTAAAAGAATTTTGTGGTTGTTTTTAAGAAGTCACTATAAGTTTTTTTTTCTGGTGTCCGTATTTTCGGCACTACTTACGCTGACAAGTGTGTACTTTTAACGTGATACGGTTAAAACAGGTCACAATGCTAAGTATTATAAAACCCTATGAAGTCTCCCTAACATAATTGCATAGTTTTAATAATAAAATAATACTTATACATCCATGTGCAACACACGCTTAACCAAACGTAATCATGTGTTCACCAGAAATATGACATAACGAGCAGTAACGGAACGCAATCACCGCGCACAGAGGTTTAATATCGTCTAATCTGTGCAGTGTCTATGGTCTGTAATAAAAGTGGCCGCACAGGGTTGCCAGTATTCTGAAATAGAAAGAACAGGTGTCATCGAACATTTCCTAATGGTTTTTGCAATCAAAGTACCAGGTATGCGAACAATAAATCGTGAATTGAGCCATAGTTTATACCTTAAAAATGTATTTGAGAAAAAAAGTGACTGGTTGGTTTATGTAATTGCTACAATTGATTGCAGTCCTGTCTTTTTATGCTAATTAATTATTGACGACTCAGTGATTCTAATTGGTAGTGACCCCGCCTAAGAAATTAGGTAGCCTTAGGCACCCTTAGGTTCGATTGCAGAGGAGGAAAATGTTTGCGTTTGATCAGCACAAGTATTTTCTGAGTCTTGGATATTTCTTATGTATCTTTGTTTAAGTATATTTATCGTTGCTATTTTTCGGCTAGGTTACTTGTAAAATGTTAATCAACAAGTGGTTAGTGAAATTCGACATTTCCAGTATATCCGCCGTATTCAGACATATTTTAGAGATAATTTACTCGTACCTCTTTTAAACTTACGTTTGAAAAAATGTCCCTAAGGAACGACTTAATCGTCATTTACTGACTCGGAGTGCGGCCGTATGAATATACTTTCATAAAAACTTAACATTCTTGGTATCTTTTCCTATCTTTTAATATAACCATAGTGGAGTATAAAGCTGGTAACCCTACGCAACATCACGCGAGAGCGCCCAGGAGAAATCAGCCGATATGTGCCGGCTTAATTAGACAGAGCGGTGCGGTAAATATGGCATCTTTTATTACCAGCCAGATTCGTTTGGACAAATTGATTTTTGTATGTTGGCGGCTCTGGGATTGGCTCCATTTAATATCATTCGGGATTTAATTAATTTTGGGAGGTTTAAAGTTTATTGTCTAATTTGAAGATCTGCGGTCTGTAATTTGGCAGGTTTTCTTTTAAAACTTTTAATTGTAAATAATTATAAACAAACAATACTGCTTTGATATAACGCAATCAGTTTTTCCTATGAGTAAAGTTTTGCCTACTCCGACTGTCATGATCGCGCAAAACAAAGTGCAAAACTGAACTTTTCCTTAAAAATGAAACCTTTTCAAATGGGACGATGCTTCGCTTATGCAGTAAGAATTGTATTTATTTAACGTATGACATAAAAACTGTCACAGCACCAAGTAAACGAAACAAAGGAAAAAGGAAAACCTCCCTTAATTTAAGATTCGAAGCAACTCCTAAACATCAATGAACCGTTACTATCCTAGAATTCGAAATTCGAAAAAGTCTATCAACCCGTAACCGTTAGCAATAAAGGATCCTGATTGGCTGGTGGAAGAGGAGACGAGGGTGCATTTGCACAAAGGTACAGAAATATGTGGCCGGTGCTAAACATTAACGATTATAGCCAAGTCACGTCTAATTGCGAGTGTGGACGATGTATGCAAAAGGGAGGCATGTGAAGACAAAGGAGGTTTTTTTTTAATAGCATAGTCAAGGAAAACGAGCATGCACGACTCCTATTTTTATAAGTAGGCTCTGAGGCCTATAGACAAAGCAATCTAAAGACTAGAAGCTCAAGACTGCAATCTTAAGGACCGTATTAATAAACTGATCTCAACTCTAATGCTCGTCTCGAGATGCGTCAAAAATGACAGTAAAAAAAAAAAAAAACAGTGTCACACAGTCAGTGTGTGTGTGTGTCAGTGTCGTGTGTGTGTGTGTGTGGACAGTGTTCTATGGTTTGACGTTTACTTTGACGTATCTTGTGACGGGCCTCACAGTCAAGATGAGTTTATTAATACAGTCCTAAGACTGCTAATGAATTGTGAACTTTGAGGACTAAGATATAACGCATTTTACGCTGGTTATTTCACCGGTTGTCTTATCTCCTTTTTAAAACACAATTTAGTCGTGGTAGGACGTTATACCTACAGGTCGCCACATAAAGATCGCCATCCACCATCTTAGCCTTCAATCTATCACCTTAGTAGTCAGCAGTGTAGTGTTCTAGGTGTTAAGTAACTAGCATTTGCCTTCTCCATGCTATAATAAAACTACTTTGAACACAGGTTAAATGGTAGCGGTCTGGCAGAACCTGCACAAGGTCTTTCAAAGTTCAAGTTTTCAAGACGCAACATACATAGTTGTATAAAACTTAGTATATCTTTGGAGCCTTATACACATCGAGTGTTCACTTTCGGCCGGCGTAACAACGACGGTTAAAATACATCGTTGTCATGTCATAATATAATAGAACATAATGGAACACTTTATTTCAGGCAACAAGGCTCATATTTACAAATAAGTTAAAGACTAACATTCTTAACAATATGTAACTTAAAATTAACATGACTTCTA
The DNA here is from genome assembly GCA_923062465.1 of Acleris sparsana. Lineage (NCBI taxonomy): Eukaryota > Metazoa > Arthropoda > Insecta > Lepidoptera > Tortricidae > Acleris > Acleris sparsana. The sequence continues at coordinate 17,933,452 of OV281290.1, forward strand.
ATACACTTTCACGGTGTCAGCTAGCCGGCGGCCACGAAATCGTCGAAATATGATGTCCACGCCCAGAATTCCTCCTATGAAAAGGCCGACAGATCTATAGTCGTTATTCTCACCACGCGCGTACCAGTGCTTCTTTTTCTTACTTCCATTATTTGTAATTAAAAGACAAAGTATTAGACCTAGAACATAGGACCTAGATGGGTTATGAGCTCATGACCAAACTCAAGTTTTTAAATAAAATAAAATTCTTGGTACGCTTTTGCACAACGCCGTCCTTGCTAATTGTAAGCGCGCGTTATCGTGAGACAAACGCGTTGGTGCTGCAACGCATAACCATTACCAGTTTTTGGTTTCGCGAAATTAGCGCCTTTTTGCATTGTCTCGTCCGTTAGTGTTTCTTTCTTTTTTTAGAAGTTATTGGGGAGGGTGTTATGTAGTTTGAAAATGTTCATTATTGCAGTAAAACTGTGGACGAAAAAGGAATTGTTGTATTTGAGCGTTGTTAAGATAATTTAAATCAATACCATGTTGCCTTTGCCATGTTAACGCATTGTTCTTGACTCGGCCGCCATTACTGTTAAGTAAATAAGATATGTCGTTGCGTTAACGATAAGATAGCATGTCAAAAGCAATATGGTTTAGTCATGTGTGGGAAGTCTTATGTCATCAGTAAGTTATCTATTATTTTTGTCTTGTCGGTTTTACTCCTTTTACACAATTTCGAAAGACAGTTCCAAACTGACGTTAAGTACTGATCACTGAATAAAATAACGTTGAGTTAAAAAAAGCTGTTTAACTTTTGTGTTATTACACTGTCATCTAGTTATGTTTAAAGTTTCAAGTCTCAAGTTTATCGGGAAGTCAGTTTAAAGTTAAAAACGTGGTAAAAATGATTAGATCGGAGTCAGAATCTTTACTTCTCAAGAATCGTCAGAAACTTTGGGTTATTTTTGGTCTTGAATGTGTTTTGTTTGTGCTATGTGGATATGTATTTGATTAAGTATACGAGGATAAAGGACGCCTGCGACTTTGTACGCGTATAATTAGTTTCCCGCTAATCCCTATATTTATTTCCATTAGGGGTAATATTTCGGAAAAACCCTCCAGATTTCTAGTCAGATTTCAGCTGTTGATTGATCAGCGAGTTAGTTTCTTCTTGTATACAGATTATAAAGCGTGGTATATATATCAATGGAGCGCTCAAGACAAAAGTTCTCAAACAAAAGGGAAGCTCAAAATATAATCTACCCCGCATACTTCACAGCCCCGATTAAAAAGAAAGCTAATTCTTTTAACTTTTCCCCAATTCACGGGACACAATTGGAATTCACTTTACCAATTGCAATTAGGGGGTTAAGATAAGAAGGGTTGGTCCTTGGCTGCATTTAATTCTTTTCCGATAGGGAAGAAACGGGGAAGACATATTTTACTGAGTCACTGACGGATACAAGTCGAGGCATTTGTTATTTGGAAATTAATTAAAATAATAGCAAAGCGGTTTCCTTATTTTACGAGTCTTTCTACGAACCTAGAGGTCCCAGGTTCGATTTCTCGTAAGTTCTCTAGTCAATTTTACCGGACTGCGGTGAAACCCAAAAGGCTTATGTGTTTGACTTGTGCGTATGTACTCGTACGAGTAAGTAATTTAAAAAAATATATGTTTGATTGATATGTCCGTTTCTGTCTGAGCTGCTCTTAACTCAACCGATTTTGAAAAATAATGCGTCATTAGCGCTGTGTACATATACATACATACCTTCACTCCTTCATTCCAAGTGAGGGGTAGGTAGAGCTTCAGAACTACCAACAACTCTAAAAATTCGTTGATAATTCTGTAACCACATTAGCACAATAAGGCTAAGATGTTTACTCAGTGTACATTAGTGACAGGTTGCAAGCAAATTTTAACGTATTTCAACAACAATATCAAATACAATGCATAAAAACTTACTATTTATTTAGTTGGGTATGTACATACATACATACATCTTCACGCCTGTCTCCCAATGGGGTAGGCAGAGATTATGGAACGCCAGGTGCATCGGTCCAAACATATACACTTCGCTTCCTCTACATTCATCAATCTTTTCATGCACGTACGTCGGTTTCGGGTGCTTTTGATTCGGCTCTTAATCAGCACATCGCGAATCTGATCACCGTACGTCCGTCTAGGACGTCCCCTACCGACATCTCCGCTCACTCTCGCTCGCCATATCTCTTTCGTAACTCTTCTGTCATCCGTCCTTTCTAAATGACCAAACCATCTTAGCATACCCTTTTCGATCTTAGTCACTACATCTTCTTTCAATCCACATCGTTCTCGGACCTCGCTATTAAAAGATAAAAAAAGATAAAAGATGTTTATTCAGTAATTAGGCCGCACGGGCACTTTTACACGTCAAAATCTACCAGCGCTTCGCAAGAGACCACTGCTGAGAAGAAACGCCGCAAGAAACTCAACAGTCAGTCGTTTTTTAAAACTTATGATATTATACAATTATAAAGCTTAACCTAGCATGATATAAAACAATGAATTTAACATAAAATAAAAATAAAAATAAAAAACATTCAAGCGTAGCTTGTGCAAGAAAATGTGTCAAAACTAAGAATTTTCATAGGGAGTAATAAGAAGTAGTAATAAAAAATATATATATTTATATAAAATATGTATATATATTAAAAAATATATATATACTTTCCTATGACAGTGCAAGACAACCACCACATATAAAGTTTCGATACATTCTCCTACAGAAACCGTGTCCCCTAGACAATATACAATATTTACATATTTTTATGCCTATTTTATTAATCAGTTATTTAGGTGTTTAGTTAAGTTTAGGCCAAGCATTTTTATCTGTTAGATAGTCCTCGACCCTATAGTAAGCCTTAGACATCAACGACTTTTTCAAGTAACTTTTAAGTACTGGAAATGGTAACTTTAAAACTGAGTCAGGTAATTTATTATAGAAAATAATGCATTGACCTACAAATGATTTATAAACCTTACGGACACGAAATTTTTTAATAGCAATTTTATTTTTATTTCTTGTATTCAAATTATGTATATCACAATTCTTAACAAAAGAGTCTTGATTTTTAATGACATAAATTATATTCTCATAAATAAATTGTGACGCTACTGTTAAGATACAAATTTCTTTAAATACTAATCTTAAGGAATCACGGGAGTTAAGGTTATATATAGAACGAATGGCTCTTTTTTGTAACACGAATATAGTCTGTATGTCAGCAGCTTTTCCCCAAACCAGAATACCGTACGACATAACACTATGAAAATAACTATAATAAACTAAGCGAGCTGTCTCAACATTGGTAAGTTGCCTGATTTTTCTAACAGCATAAGCTGCAGAACTTAATTTGCCTGCTAGTACTGCTATATGGGGACTCCATTGTAAGTTTTTATCTATAGTTATCCCTAAGAAAAGCGCCTTATCTACCATTTCCAAACACTCATCATTTAGAAATAAACTGGATTCTACTGGTCTAACATTAGGCAAAGCGAACCTAACACATTTAGTTTTTTTAGCATTGAGTAGCAAATTGTTACTAGTAAACCAATTAAGTACTTTACCTAGCGTGGCATTTATCCTACTGTAATCGACGGATTTTCGTTCTACCTTGAAAATTAATGATGTATCATCAGCAAATAGCACAATATCACAAAGGTTATCTACCGTGCGTGGTAAGTCATTAATATAAACCAAAAATAAGAAAGGACCTAATATAGAGCCCTGAGGCACACCTAGTTTAATAGCTGCTCCCATGGACTGTGTTTTGTTTACCACAACCGTTTGTGTTCTATCACTAAGATATGAAGACATAAGATTTAGAGAATTAATTGACAGACCATAATGTTCTAATTTTAATATAAGAGTCTCATGATCTACGCAATCGAAAGCTTTGGAAAGGTCACAAAAAATTCCTATTGCATCACAAGATTTCTCCCAAATATTATATATATATTTAATGAGTACAGATGCTGCGTCAGTTGTGGATCGTCCTCTGGTGAAGCCGAACTGATTACTGTTAAGCAGTTTATTTCTATTGAAGTGACCTAACATATCTTTTAACATTAACTTTTCAAAAACTTTACTTAAAACAGGTAGAATAGAAATGGGACGGAAATTCGTTAAATCACTCATCTCGCCCGATTTAAAAAGTGGTATGACTTTACTATATTTCATAAGATTTGGAAAGACCCCCTCTGAAATGCAATTATTGTAGATTAAAGCTAAGTGTGGTGCAATTATATCTATGATATGATGGATGACTTTAACTGACGTTCCCCATAAATCCTCGGTTTTTTTTAAACTGAGTGATTTAAATACCTTTACGACTGAAAATGAGTCTACATGGCTAAAATCAAAACTTAAATTACATTTAGTAACCTTACCACAAAGTAATTTTTGAGCTCCAATCGCAGATGATTGAAGACATTTCGTGGTATTAATGGCTATGGTGGAGAAATAATCTTCGAACGCTAAGGCCACGTCTTTGTTTGATATGATTTGTTTGTCACCCTTGTTTATGGTGATTTGATTATCGCGAGTTTTTGATTTACCCGTTTCTCTATTTATTATTTTCCACACAGTTTTTACTTTATTGTCAGAAGCTTTGAGCTTAAGACCTAAAAAATTTGACTTAGCAGTCAAGCAAACTTGCTTAAAGGTCCTAGAGTAATTCTTAACATAAACTAAGAAGTCAGCATTCTTGTTCTCCTCCCTCTCTTTATATAGTTCATATAGCCTATTTCTACTTCTATGAATGCCTACAGTAGCCCATTCACTAAACTTAGTTTTTGACCCAGAAATAGTTTTCATCTTAAAATTATTATTAAATTGATGAAGAATTACACCAAACAAATCATTATAAATACTATTAGAATCATTATGTGAAAAGGATAACCCACAAAGGTTACTCTGAACTTCATTTTTGAATAAATCCAAACGATTGCTAGTTATGGGCCTGTATGTTATTGTCTGTGGTTCTTGATGAAAATCATTTAAAAAAGAAGCCTTTTGACCACTGTGGTCAGAATTAAAGCAGTTAAATATTTCCTTATCCAACCATTCGCAATTACAAAAAATATTGTCTAAACAAGTAGCACTTGAAACACCTATCCGTGTAGGTTCAAGGAATAAATTATCTAAATTAAAAGATTTAAATACACTTAAGATCTTAATAGTATTATTTGACGGTTCCAGTAAGTTAACATTAAAGTCTCCACAGACAATAACATGCTTTTGAGTTTTACATGCTAATTTTAACACATTTTCCATTGTAGATTCAAACATGCTGAAATCAGCTGATGGTGGTCTGTAAACGCAAATGATTATGTAATTTACTAGTTCTATGCAAGAGATTTCTACAAGCCTCTCTATAGATAGCCTGACAATATCTTTCCTTTCTTTGGATTTTATGTTATTTTTAACTATTATTAAAGAACCACCATGAATGGCGGATTTTCTGGCGAAAAAACTAACTAATTTAAAATTAATAAAATCAAAAATTAATTGATCTGGTCTAAGCCAATGTTCAGTAACACACATAATTTGTACATTTTCAGAATCTAAAAATAATCCAATTTCTAATTCTTTGCTGGAAAACCCTTGAATATTTTGGTGAATTATATTTATACTCAAAGGTGTTTCCGCTGTCCTATACTTTAGTTTAAATGATTAGGAATGGCATTTGTGCTACTATTGTATTTATTTGGTTCTATATTAAAGGCCAAAAGTTCTACTAAAGTCACAATATATTTCTTTGGCAAACTAATTTTGTTAGAAGTTAGCGTGAGGCGCTTAATGAATTTATTTATGTCAAAGAAATGATATTTTTTATTGCAACAAATAGCATTATACATCAAAGTATTTCTTACTCTATCTATTATCCTAACCCCACACATACTTCTTAGAGCTCTCATTTCAACTGCATTAATCCTGCTTTCGTTCTTCTTCTGCCATACCCAGGATTCACTACCATACATCAATGTTGGTGTCAATACTCCCTGAACAATCGCAAGGCGAGCTTTGCTCGATATGACCTTGTTTGCCAAGATTGTTGATTGTTGAAGATAGTTGGGTATGTATTTAAACATTTATTAATATGTATTTGTTAATATGTACTATCGAACCAACGGAACCCTGACCCACCATGGAACCTTGTCACAATGATTGACGTACGATTGTCGTATAGCTTCGTATGACAGTCCTAACGTCAATCACTGTGACAAGGTTCTATGGTGGGTCAGGGTTCCGTTGGTTCGATAGTACATATCCTTCAATAGTACTCAGAGTACAGATGTAGTGCATAATGTGACTAAAGTGATGTCATGCTACTTTAGTCACCCTCAGTACTTTTTGCACGGTGACCGAGTGAAATAGCAAGACGCGTTCGTACGTTTCCGTGAAAATACGAAGGAAAACAATTACGCACTACATCTGTACAACGTTAGAGCTTTATTTGGGAATTGGTAAATCAATGCGCTTCCCTTATTTGTGAGGATTCAGGGCCTCATTACATCGTTAGCCCTCCTTGATTTGATATCGTAATCATATTATTGACGTTATGAGACGTCTTATATACTTGACAGTAAAAGTGTAACTTCAATATCGGAGCAAGAATAACCAGACCAGAGCAGAAGAGCATTTCCAAAACTGACAATAGTACATTCGAGTTCATAAATATGTGTACACTTTATAGTACCTTGTCTATTTAATGTCATGTTTAAACTGCCATATATGAATTGTCACAGCGGTTAAAGTGACAAGGTACTAAGGGAATGACGCTGTAGATCGAGCTTACGTTACGCTTGTGTATCAAGCTGATGTTGTCTATTAACTTTAACTTCTAATTCCAACACTTTTACGTCATAAAAAGAAGTTAAACCTACCCGAACGGCTCCTAACCTCCGCAGATTAGCAAAGTTAAGGAGGCGAGACGGGCGTCTGTCCGTAATGAACATTCCGCCACACCTCTGTGTCAAGACGCGGAATTAAACCGGTATCACCAGGCACTTATTGACAGCGGGCTCGCGGTGTAGCCAGGAGTCGGGGGAATTGCCAGGGTTGGGCTTTGATCTAAGCATTTATCATAGAATTATAAGAAATAACGATAATGGCGACCCCTACTTGCAGTGCCTACTTGATATATCTTAAATGGCTAAACTGGTACAAACGCCTAGCTAAAAATTATCCTGATTGAATTAAGTTTCTTTTAAAAAATCCTCCGTTTGTGAACGGTGCCACGGATGCACAGACAAACACAAATCTTTTCTTGTGAAAGCATGCTTGTTCTAATTTTCTCTTACCAGCTTGGTTAAGTCTGGAGAGCTTGGAGGCCACGAATCATTCAAAACTCAGCATTATGGAACAGTACGATGTGGTCCAATTAAACGATTTTTTATTTATTTATTTGATCTATTTTGCATTGCATTGCATGAACTATAAATAAATAATATGAGTAGGTGCAAAAGATGAAACTGATTGTTTTTTTATTTATTTTATTAACCTAAATTGACAAACAAAAAGAAGGGAGGCCTTTGCCCAAATCTCTTTTAGCTACTCTAATTATGGTCGCTAGTAGCTTAATAGCAAGGAACTACTTTTACACTTGTTTTTTTTGTCTCTTGAAAGTAGGCGTATCAAGTCACTATATAAACCTACCGCAATTATTATCTTCAAATGAGGCTCCAAACAGCTCCATTCCGGGATAAATCAGCTCCTCCACCGTACGACGAGGCGTCCCAGGCGAGTTCGCGAGACGAGCGTTCGACAGGACCGTTGCCAGATCGACACCGGCATCCCTTACATTAATGCCTGTTCAGTTATCTAGTGTGCGCTGTTTTTTTTGGAGTATTTTAAATTGATTGAGAGCAGATTTTGGCGCTGTTGGGTAAAGAGCAAATTAGGTAGGTTTTGTTGAAGTTAAAGTCGTGTATGGGTACAGTTTATAATTGAGGCGTGAAAAATAATCAAGATATATATAAGTATGGTGTGATTACTTTTACTATAAATTTCAACAGAATTCTCACCAAGATTATCTATTTCCTTCTATCTTAAATCTGTAAATTAAAAACAGTAAACCAATTTCATAATGCGAATCGTTATTTTATATTAATTACAAAATTTAATATGGGTGGGTATATGAAATTTATATTAAAAATTAGCCTTGATTAAAAATCACCATCAAAAGCCTTTGAGCTGAACTATCATCATCTTGCCTTTATCCCAATGATGATGCGTGGGCGCCGGAATAGGGCGGCGGTTGATTGGCCTTCCAGTCATTCAACCAATCATATATATAAGTACTATTTCTTGGAAGAAACACCAACATCCTCGTAAAGCTCGCTCATATTTCACGCGAACGTCCTCCGGCCCTTCCTATATTAATGCGGCCAATTTGTAAGAGGGCGCGATCGGCTCGTTTGTAAGTGCGCCCGCGCCGCTAATGTGCCGCACTAATTTTAGTTTAATTAAAAACCTCGCTGATCGCGCAATTGATGAGATTAAAGGTTAACTTACTTAACAAATTAGAATTCGTAGATGGTTCAAATTGCACTCAGAAGCAAAAATACCGGGTCAGAGTGCGTTTTTCATACAAACGCGACCAATTCGAAGCCTTGGTTCCTCACCAGGGGTTGTTTTGAGTAAGGTTTAATGGTAGATAGTCCAAGGGTCAATAGAGGAGGTCAAAAGTTCTTAAGATACAGCCGGAGAGTTTGGGTCAACATTTGGCTTTCCTTACATTTTATTGCCATTTTAAGTAGATGTTTTTCTGAACAGGCACTATTCCGGCGTTAACCGCAGATTCATTCAGTTGGGTATCCTAGGCACTCTGGAAGTCCTGTATCGATGCTCGGGGTATTCAGCATCAGATTTCACTAAAAGCATTCCCTGGCGAGGAACCAAGGCTTCGAATAGCCTCTTGAGTATGAAAAACGCACTCTGACCCGGTATTTTTGCTCCTGAGTGTAGTTACAATTTCGAGATCAATTTGTAAAACTGTGTTACGGTGGTAATAATTAACTGATCTTTGCTGACACGTCCGACTTGAGATAAGTCAAAGTAAACTTTAACTGTTGATGCATCTTGAGACTGTCTTTAGATTACGATCACTAACATGACAAAGTTACGTTAGTACCCAAAAGTAAGTGAATAAAAAAAATACTGCCCATGTTTTTATAGGCTAAATTAGGTAGTCTATTTATAGTTAAAAAAGAAGTTTTGTATTATCTTACGCAGAAGGCAAACGAGCATGCAGGCCACATGGTAAGTGGTATCTGAAACCGATAGACATTTATAAGCTCAAGACCACAATCTCAAGATTGTAATCCTAAGACTGTAGTTTTTTTTAATAAAATTTCAGTCTTCATGCTTTCATCAAAAAACAAATGAAGTACCATTATTTCTTTTATTTCAATATCTTGATGAAATCTATAGGGTGAATTGCAAAAATATTTTACTTAGTTAAGGGCTCAATTAAAGACCCAAGATTAGTCATATAATCATAAACAAAAAACAATTGAAGAAAGTTAACGTTATCTCAATAAACTTTGACTACGTAGAATATTTTTGTATTTCACCCTATAGTCGTCTAACAATCCTCTGAAACTAATCGACTGTACAAATTTATATCACAAATAACCTAATTCCAACCCTGACAAAGGGTGATTCGAAAACTTTGAAATAACGGTCGCGAACTCGTTAATCCACCTCAATACAGGATGGATAAAATCTAAACGCCATCAGCGATCTCATGTTAAAAGGGCAAAATACCAATTGGGCCTGGATCTAGAAATACTAGATAAGTTTTGTACTTTTTAGGGTTCCGTAACCAAAGGGTAAAACGGGATAGTCACTAAAACACCGCTATCCGTCCGTCTGTCCGACTGTCCATCTGTCTGTCTGTCCACGTTGAAATTTTCACAGAAGATGTCTTTTTGTTGCCGCTATAAAGTCAAAGTCAAACTCAAAATATTTATTTCACTTGATTTTAGGTAGAATAAGATCATTGAAGAAACATTAGGCAAGTATCTCTAAAATCTACCAAACAAGGCATGCGAAATTTAAAGATAAACTTAAGTCTACTTAATAGCTCATAATTAAAAAACTCCTGTAAAATATAAAAGCACTTTTCAATTAGCGACTTTTATAACAACAAATACTAAAAACATAGCAAAATCAATATTTAGGAGGAATCCCATACAGCAAACGTGATTTTTTTGCCGTTTTTATTACTAATAACGGCAACAGACGCTTGAAATATTCACAAATGTTTAGTTGAATATTTACATTAAAAAAAACGGAATAAAACAAATATTTAAGAGGGCTCCCATACAACGAACGTGTTAATGTTTTTTATAGATAATGGTACGGAGAACCCTTCGTGCGCGTGACTGACTCGCACTTGACCAGTTTTTAAATTATGATTTGGTCGTACAGAATGTCTTTTGCTCGGTTGCTAACTTAGAAGTAGCCCTGAGTCACGTGCTGTCACTTGTTGCCTTGGCGAGTTAGAAAGTGACCAGAGGTGTCTTAATGTGTAATTAGATCAAGATGCATAACGGTAAGAAACGTTAGCGGCTTTTGCATCTTGACTAGGCCTACCAGAGGCCCTTGCTAAGATGCATTACGATAACAAGCGTTTCTATTCGTTTCGTTGTAAACCAATCGCATCACTGGTAGATCACGTGACTCTTCGTATCACGTAATTTACCAGTGACGCAAACTTTAATAACAAAACGAATAGAAACGCTAGTTGGCGTAATGCATCTTTGCGAATGCCTAAGGACATGTGTATTAGCTTCTGATCGAAGGTTGCGTTGTCAAAGTTGGTAACTCTGACTACAACTTAAGCTAGACGGCAAAGACGGAAGCGAAGTGTGAAGTGAATAAACACTAGGATGACCGATATAGCTGAACCTGTCTCTTCCTGTTTCCCTAGCTCTGACCTGGTGCTATTTCACCAGGCATCGAGCATAGTTAATCCAGCGTTATGAGACACTAACAAAGAGATCATCGATATAGTCAACCCCCAGTGACTGGTCGACGTACGAAACATGGATGTGGTATGAAACTATTGGCTGATAGACAGGTAACGGTCTTGTAATATTCAACAAGCACGAGTTTTTCCAGTATTTTTCCTAGAATAGGCTTAGGTCATGATAGTTTTTCAAAACACCTTCGCAAAAGCGGAGCTCCAGCAAGAATCAAGACTGACCAATCGATTTCTGGAATGAGAAAACACGTCCTGTCTCAGTTCATGTTTAAACTTCGTTCTGGAAAAACTGCAAATGGAAATGTCCCTACTACGAAATCGATTTAACATTTATCGATTACTTGCTTTAGTTGCGAAAAAGAAGCGAACAAATACACATGATGTCCTTGCGGATTGCAAAATTATAACTTGTATTTGCAACCAACATGGACTGGTTCTAACCACCACTATGGTTTAATATCTACTCGTAACATTATACTAGAGCTTGCATAGATTTCCAAATGACAAACCATGATTCTGTTTACACGACTGTCGAAGGAGAGTTTCTTACGCCGGTTCTTCTCGGGGCAAAGGTTTTATTTTTCGAACCGGTGGTAATGCTTTTTGACATTCATAGGTGCATTACATTATGCCTAAATTGAAGAATAAAGAACTTTGACTTTGACTTTGACTTTGAGAAGGGTATTGCGTTTATCAGCATATATATGTATGTTTGTTCTTTGTGGCGCTCTAGAAATCAAACGCATCGACCGATTTTGATGATTCTTATGGATATTACTAAAGATATGATAGAATTGTCAAGATTTCATATTTTCAAGACTCTAATTTTATTCGTTTTATAGATACTGTTTGGAAGGAGGAAGACACTAATAGTTTTAATTTTTCTCTAGAATGAATAATTATTTTATTATTAATTTATTAAGATGTACTTATTCTAAAAGGGCGTAACTTCATTTCTACGACACAATGGACATGTTACGTAAGTCCAATCTGTATTTAAAAAAAATTAGTGTTAATGTCAAATTTGAAGTATGACAGCTTTTTTCTCGTGAAAAAGGCAATTGTATTATATCTATTCAGGCATAGTATTGGTAAAACTTGATATTTTTTTTAACTTGTAATTTTGTAAATCAAGAAAAATAAATCTAAATAAATATTTTGCCGTGTTCAGGAGGCAAAACCCTTTCGATTCGTATAGTAATTTGCAGGTGTCACCAAAATGAAATGTTGTCAATTAAAATTCAATATGGCAGCAGCTAGACGCCATATTGTAAAAGAGAAAACAGAAAGAAGACGACTGTGGTATCATTGAACAGGCATTTAAAAAACATCATTAGGTTTCCTTAATCATTTTTCATTGTGAACGATCATTTAGGTTTGATAACGAGTTAACGTTGGTCAGCAACAACCTTCGGGTTTTTCAAACGTTGCTTTTTGTTGTTGTTTCATTTCTTAACTTTTGATCAAATACTATCCCAGTACCCAGTGCTCCTTACAGGTTAATTCCAATCCCGATCCTATCTATCCTTACATCCCATTAACTCTGAACACTTTTGGGAACAAATCTTTGGAAAGTCCTCGAACAATACAGCCTTGTTTGTAGGATAATATCCAGATAGATGGCAGATTAGATCGACACAATATGTCATTAGGGCAGATGATACCGTGGGGTAAAGCTGAAAAGGGGTTTGAATGGAGGTATTTGTTTAAATCGACTTTGTGTGATATTATCCGTCAATACACAACTTTATACAAGCATTAAGTAGACCATTCTACAAACACATAAACGTTACCCTCTCCATAAGTTGAGTTTAACATAGGTAGCTAAAATAAGTCATTACATTATTTTTAAATTACGTAAATAATTGTAAAGGGCATAATGAAAAACTTGGCTAGCAAGATTCAAATTATTTGATAAGAACATAAATTAACACATCTAATTTGTAAAATTTCAGAACTTCAATAATAAATACAAAAACGGCCAAGTCGTACTCGCGTACTCTGTAAAGGGGAATTCCATTTCATTTAAATTATATACTTTATTATTATAACGCAAATTGAAATACACACTCTGTAAAAAAGTCAAGGCTCTACTTATTACGGCTCATGAGATACAGCCCGCTGACAGACAGACGGACGGTCGAAGAGTGGAAGCTTAGTAATAGGTTTCTTTTGGCAACTTGTGGGTACAGAACCTCCAAAAACCACTTACGACCTTGTTAGCCGGCTCACAAAACATCCCCCTACCCTTGCACGTATGTGACATCAGCTAACACGCCATCTATCGCAAAAATCCAAATCAATATCGGCCCTTTCGGCGGTAGATCAAAGACAGCAGCCCCTGAGTTATTCCCCAAGTTATCGGCCCGCACTTTATCACCCAAACGTCACATTTAATAATTATTAATGATAATTGCCTCCCAGCTTACAAAGGCGATCGGCCGATTCTCCTAAGTTATTTCAGTTTAACTTACACTTGGAATCTGAGAAACTGTATCTTATGTAGTTTCGTGTTGGAGTTGGAACAGGGGTACATGGAGTCGCGGTGACCTACTTTAGTTTGGTTTGGTTTGGTTTTAAATATAAATATAGGACGTATCTACGTATTTCTGTACACTCTTTATTGTAGAAGAAAGTATAAGTCCAAAGGTCAGCTCTTCTCTTTAAGGGATCTCCTCCAGTTAACTTTTGGGCTTTGGCTTTATGTAGGTACAGCCAAACAAGTATCAAGTATCATGTTAGTAGTATTGCGATAACTCGGTCTCTAGTTCATCAAATGTACGTAGTTATATTTAACTTTTTATCGTTGTATCAATTTTTTACATAATAGCTTAGGTAACTATTAATTTGGTTGGTTTACTCTTTTTATATTGTCAAATTTTTGCCAAAACTGATTGAGCGGTGTAAACCCCAAAACAATATTTGCATGGAAACAAGAGCTAACTGGCGAACGCATTCATTTCAATTTTATCCGTAAACAATACCCAACAATGCGTTTAACTAAGTAGATAGTAAAACTTATTATTGGACGACATAATAATGTGGTTTGGGGTAATGTAGGTATTCAAAAAGCCAAACCACAAAATAAACACATACTAGTACCTACCAGTAGTCCCATCATTACCAGTAGGCACTTTTTTACTAGTAGGTATAACAAGTCATCTGTAATTATAAATAAATAAATACATAAAATAATTACTGTAATTTAAACTAAAATAGAATAAACAAAATGTAAGTAGATGTACTTAAATTCTATACAACGTTATATTACCACGCAATTCGCCTAAACCCACAATGAAATAACAATTTAAAAGATAAATGTCCCAAATATAATGGCAATTCTTTGACAGCTGTTATCTCTTAAGTGGCTCGCATGGTTCTAAGCAAGGTTTATAGGTTATAAACCTTGCTTAGAACCATCGAGATTATATGAATTCTCTTAAAAAAAAGAGATGTAAAGATGCCACTGAGAGACAAACTCATCCAAATCGGTCCATCCATTTGGGAGCTATGATGCCAGACAGACACAAAGATACCTACACAGATACACAGACAGTTTTTTGTCAACGGTTAAAACCATTGAACCCAAGCGTCTCCACCCCACCCCTGTCTTCCTGAGTATTCTTAATCACTTAGCATTGGTAAACGGCACACGACAAGGTAAACAATATGAAGACGGCAACTTACACTATAATTCACTGTTACTTTAACTCGGCATTGTTTGACTTCAGACCAATTTTAAACTAAGACACAGTGCCGTATTATTGAAGCTGTATTGTATGAGAGAGATGATTTAGTTATTTGCATTGTCCTTATCTAGTTTCGGGTTTTAAGTTGTACCCAAGCACGTGTGCTGTGCGGGCCCAGTGGTTCGGACGCGTTAAAATATGGTCAAAGGTTCCAAATAACTTTTAAAGACAGGGGAATGTCTTAAACAAGTTTATCTAGTCCCAAACTAAGCTCTAGGCTTTTAAAAACATTGAAGGCTTGTGAAATAAATACTCGTGCTCATCGTACAAACATTGCGCTTTGCCGAGATTCGAATACGGGACCTAGGACTGGGTAGGCAGGGTAACTATTGTACCAAAAGTCGTAATTGATAAAATAATTAAAAAAAAAAACAAAAAAACGTGGTTTTTAGAAATTAGTGGAAGACTTTTTGGAAATGCTCCAAATAATTTTGTATTTGTAACCTTAAAAAATGCATTTTTTAGTTTCGTAAATTGAAAATATTTCAATTAATACTCAGAAACAATGTATTGTGGTATTTAAAGATATTCTGTTCACCACTAGGTTATTAAATCATCACTGACGTTTACAAAAGTGATATTTTACATGAAACATATTTATTTGTGATTATTTATTTTGAAATATGTTTAGAAAATATTATTTTCAAAAATGTCTAAAATTTTCTTGATAGAATCATGCGCCAAGAACGCTCTTAACTCTTGATCGTTAATTTATGTCCATTCAATACAAAATAGTGTATGGCCTGTATGGATCGCGTATTTCTGAGTCTTGCATTATTTATTTATGTAATAAACACACTGTCAACAATAAACCAGTGAATTAAATCATAGACGGATAACGTATAGCCACTAAAGCATGTCGGATAAATTTATTTTCTCATATATCGCCATTATAAATATCGTACACTCTGAATGGGCTGTATTTTATTTTTATTGTGCGTCTGTATTTATGCCTTGTTTTGCTTGATTCGCTCTAGTTTATTAATATGAAAGTGTCAACGCTATATTTTTGGCGGGAGTTAAATTTTACGCGCGTTTTTCGGCGGAGTTATGAATACTATAACTATTTTGGCGATGGTTAGTTATAAAACATGTTTGAAAATCCAACCCCAGTGGGCCTACATTAAGATGCCAACGACAACCTGTTTAGCGATACTTGAAAACAGACAAATAAAAAACTAACGATCTCAAAAATTTCCACCTAAAATTCGTCCGGTGTCTTGTCAGTTCCGCACATGTATCAAACGACGTATTTTTAATACATATGCGAAAAAATGACAATCAAACAAATAATTAAGAACAGTAAAACAAAAGAGACGATTTTACTTAATGGTTGATAATAATTCTCAGTGCAGTTTATTCAAATATTAGATTAGTGTATATTCTTGTCATTAAGGACAAAAAAAAGTTTTGAAAATCCAACTTTTCGCACGTAGGAACTTTTTGAGCAGCTGTATTAAAAAGCCTCTCCCTTTCTCCATTTCACCTCAGTCCTGTCCACCTTTTCACGTACTGACTCACTGTGCGTCACTGCATTTTACACGCATACTGAATTCCTGCATGCGCGGATATGCCTTCATTATGTGAACTGTGTCGTACACTTTATAATTAATACTTTTCTAAGAATGTCCGTTAATTATTCAGTCATCTAGGCCGTCAAGGGCCGCGATTTGGCCGTCGTCCAGTCAACAATATTATGTAGTGCCATTTCCTCAAACAATAAACAAACTTGATAACGGATGCTACGCCAGCTAGTTGGAATAAGGATTTATATGATCGTACATCACGTGGGGGAAGTAAAAAGACAGTGCTTTTGGTTTGTTTTATGTGGCCAGAGGATATAATTATTTATACAAGAAAATTAGACACTACAAAATTAATTTCCATAGTATTTAGCCAAAACTGCACAGTCGCACACGCTTCGCACGCATGCGTGGATTAAATTTGCTCGTATCAAAATGTAGTAGATACTTTCTCCTACAGTGGCACACTCACGAAATGACGTTCGTGACATACGCCACAATTTGGTCGACACAATATGCCGCAGTAGAATTCCGGCGTTATAAATAATTTAACTTATAAAAAAGAATACGTTTGGTCGCGTCGTCCTCAATTCTAGTCAAACAAGAATAGATTTTGACGTCTATAATTGTATTTAAAAATGTACACTTGAAAATTACTTTGATTTATTAGTTTCAAAGACTAGTAGAAGTCAAAGACTAGTTGTATCGATCTGTTCATAATTTTATGTCATGACATGAAAGCATAAAATAAAAAAATAATGCGTAAAATATCAATAATAAATCGGAAATAGAATGCCAAATTATTAAAAAGTATTCCGGTACCGGGAATCGAACCCGAGCCTCCTGGGTGAGAGCCAGGTATCCTAGCCACTAGACCATACCGGATCATGACGACAGTGCTGAAAATACGCTTCAAGTGTTCAACATAAAATTAAGACAGTAGTTTTGGAACGACTTGTTCTGATTCGTACGTAAAAATAGCATTGAACTACATATTTACTAAGATTGTCCACAAACAGAGCATTTAAAATAGGTTTTTTTATTTTCCTAACACTTCGAATACATCAAAAAATGCAATAATTATTTCCTAAAAAACACATGCTCGCGTCATTTTGCATATGCTTCTAACCAAACTATACAATAATTATACAAGTAAGGACACAATTTGACAAAACTGACAGTTTTCAACAGAAAAAATAGTCAATTCTTTGTCTTTTTTTTTAAATCTTTAAAAACTTGACTGGTTGAAAGTTAGTTTAATTAACGCGTTGCCAACTGTTAATGAAATGATGTAAGATTGGTTTTCATAAATTTATTTCATTTCATAAGACCAACGCTCGCTTATCAGCTGGTACAAAAAAGTATTTTCATGCTTTCTTACTATATCAAAACTTCCTAGTTCGTTACCACAGCTCTTATGCTTACAAAGAAAGACATTTGTAGTTTCCGTTACCTACTACCAATACTGAGCTAATTCCCAGAATCCCCATATAGTACGGATTGGAGACTTGACACTTACTAATAAATCATACTGCATGTTGATATTATTTTCATTTGTCTTAAACAAAATACACACCACTTTTAAAAAATTACCATAAAATAATTATAAGTAATTCAGGTCACTTCATTAAAAACCCACCTCATATTCGTGCTCCATCTCACGCCGCCATCTTGTCCTTACAAAACGATCCATTCGAACTCCCTCCAGTACTCCAATTAGACCCTGACAATAAAAAAACTTTAATAAACAATGAAACGCAAGATGCTTGTAAATTTGCCAAAAACAGCCCACGGCACGATTACTCCCCCTTAACTGGCTGTAATTACGGTCATTTGGTGTCATCTTACCCTTAACGAGATCATCAAAATGGCCGACACAGAAGCTTAGAATTGGACTTGTGTTCAGGATGGTCATTGAAATGGAACGTTGCAGAATAATGGCGTATGTTTATCATTTAAATTAACAAGCGGTATGGACAGTATTGGCTGAAAGCAGGAAGCCTTTGCAGTGGGACACTAAGAAAGGTTAAAAAAAAGAAATTACTTTTGAATTTTAAAATAAGAATCTGTTCACTCGTTTTGAGTGTTGCGTACTTTATAAGGAAGAACGGAACTAGTGAGATTACTTGTTTCCGCGCGTTTGTTAAGGACGATTTTTTTTTAATTTTGTCGTGGTTCGACGTGGGCATAAGAACCAGTGAAATAAGAGTAAAGGAGAGGAAGTATATTATTGTGCCGTGAGGCATTCTATTCTCATTTGGTCCTCAGGGCAACGCATTAGCATTTTTGAGGTTAAAAAGAACGTCATTAAAAAACATGGGACTAAAAATATAATGTATTGAAATGTGAGCACATACTCGTATATTTTTTAAATGGTATTTATTCAATGTGAAATATACAATCATTTGTAGAATTAAACTATGCTTGTCGTATTTTAGTTTCCAGTATCTGGAGTATTTCGGCGGTTTTCAACAACTTGTTAGTCGGATCAAAGTGAACTTTTTTCTCGGTTGTTAAGTAAAAATATTGTAAAACTCTTTTTCACCAAAGATGAGTTCTGTGACAGCTTGTATAAACACGTATTAAATTTGTTTCTTTAACGTTACAGAAAAACTACACTGGTATACACAAAGCGACGCCGTTCAGGAACTTAAGTAATTAATCGCCTATTTTTAAATACCTCGGAAGTGAGTATAGTAAGTGATTGAAATTACTAAATACGGCTGTCACAGGACTCATCATAGGTGAAAAAGAGTGTACATCATGTAAGAACATTTTAAATAGATAAGGCCTGTATATCGCTGTATGTAGCCTCACTCTGCATTCTCTATCGCTTGTACAACGAGGAGTGCTCCGAGGAGCTGTTCGGATTAATTCCTGCCGCATCCTTCCGCCTTCGTCCTACTCGACAGAAATTCCACCACCATCATTTACTTGGTTGGCAGTCCACAACTGTGCGTTTCACTCGGAATTTCCTGCCTCGCACAACTAAACTGTAGAATGGTCTGTCGCCTGCGGTATTTCCGGACCGTTACGACCTTCAAACCTTCAAGAAAAGAGCGTACTCTCATTTGAAAGGCCGGCAACGCACCTGTGACTTCTCTGGTGCTGCAGGTGTCTATGGGTGACGGTAATCGCTTTCCATCAGGCGATCCGTCTGCTCGTTTGCCTCCAATACCATAAAAAAAAAACGCTGCGTCTTTAACCATATTGCAGTCGTATTGTTAACTTTATTTTACTATCAAGATAATAAAAGCTAAGTATCATAATATTAACCATACTATTACAATAACAAAAAAGGAAAAGGCAGTGAAATGAAGGTGTTGCGCGACCAACTGCCAGCTCCAAATTTTCCTACCTCCAACTACAGAAAAGCTTAACACAATAAACAATATTTTAAATTAATGCTAATGCCTTGCTTAAGTGTCGGGTTACCGTTATAATTCAAGCACTGTGACGTTTCCGCGGCTTAGTGCGACTACTTGTTGTTTATAGTGATTACTCTGTGATAGATGGACTAGGGCTTGCGGGGAAGTGAGACTAAGGCAAAATTTGAGGCCACGTGACTAGTAACGTTTTAACCCCTGAGTAAAAAAGAGGAGTTTTGTGTGTATGTGTGTGTCTGTATATGGCATTGTAGTCTCCAAACGGAGCGACCGATTTGGACGTTATTCTGGCTAATATTGATATCTTTAATGGTATCAGAATACCAACTATAGCGTCACCGAAGCGTGACAACAATTCTATAATGAGCGTTGCCATGGTAATAACAGTTCTATTATAATTATTAAGAGATCAGCGCTGAAAGTAAGGGTTAAGAAAAGGTTAAGGTTGGGTCATACCAGAAAGCAGTTGACGGAGGACCGGAGTGGTTGGCGATTACTCCAATATATAATAAAGACACTGAGAAGTATAATAGAGACCTTCCAGACCTTGTGTTCGTTTTGTACTTTCTGCCTTTATCTTATAGCCATTAAATAAAGAAAAAACATGATTCGTCAACTGCTTTCTGGTACGACCCAACCTTAACCTTTTCTTTTATTTGCTCAAAGTAATTTCTTATTGGTCTTCCTCTGCATCTCTTTCCTTTATCTTTCCTGCTATTATGTTTTTAAGGAAAAGGTCGTGTCGCTGCAGGTGTCCTATCACTTTAAATTCCATTTTTTTTTAAATTCTATTCAGCACTATTCTATTGTATAGAAAAACCACATTGTTCTTGACATGTTTTCATATTGTTAACGTTTTGACACCTTTTAATTAGTTAGCTGATCCTGAACATTCCAAAAGCAATATTGTTTTACCGAGTAGAATAGAGCAGGAATAAAATGAACATACATTTTACTATTCTAAAACAAAAACAATACCAAAACCCCCATTACTTGGTTCTAATCAACCTTTATTAAAAGCCAGAACAACATGACACAATCTCGCTGTGCCCAACTTACATTTTATTACGGGCAAACATTAAACCCTGGACGGGTCATAATTATTAACAACTGCCGGTGGGGGACGATTTTAAAACTACCCCCGACCGTCAAAGTCCGATAGCGGCCGAACTATGAGAAGGCTTGTTTA
The DNA here is from genome assembly GCA_923062465.1 of Acleris sparsana. Taxonomy (NCBI): domain Eukaryota; kingdom Metazoa; phylum Arthropoda; class Insecta; order Lepidoptera; family Tortricidae; genus Acleris; species Acleris sparsana. Next base: position 17,954,321 of record OV281290.1, read on the forward strand.
TTAGCCCGGTCGTCAGGGCTCGCGTGTTCAGATTGGGGTACTAAGTTAGTTTATACTTAGTTTCGTTGTAGTCATCTATTTAATTTTTTAATAATTTAAATGCAAAGGTAATGATTTGTGCCATTATCAAACCTATCACTTGTATCTAAAAACAGTTAATAAACTGACGGACACCCTAAAAGATTTAACTTTTCGGAAGTGCTTTTATAATTTACAGAAGTTTTTTAATTATGAGCTATAATTAAGTAGACTAAAGTTAATCTTTAAATTTCGCATACCTTGTTTGGTAGATTTTAGTGATACTTGCCTGTTTCTTCAATGATCTCATTCTACCTAAAATCAAGTGAAATAAATATTATGACTTTTGACTTTTTTGCAAAAGTATTTGTTTGTTCAAATTTAAAAAACAAGCTTTTTATTTCGATGAAATCGATCAGTGTCCGGAGACATGGCTATTAACGACTTCAACGTGAATGAATTCACGGGCAAAATATTTACATAAAAAGGATCGCCACCACTGTTTTCAGACCCCTGACGCATTTTTTTTATTTCTTTACCAATATCTTTATTAAGCTGGTTTTCTTTCTTCTTTACATTAGTCTCCACTACTGGAGTACGGAGTACTGTCTATCTTTTGTCAAACGGAACAGCTCTTAAACCGTGGCAAATCCTGTTCGATATTCTGTTCTCAAGCCTTGATATCATGACGATTGTTTAAAGATGCGTCCGCACCGCTGCTTAACAGTGCGTATATTACGATGCGTCAAAAACGGCGCCATGTTGTTACTATGACCCCGTCTTTTGTTTACGCAACGACACCGTATTTTACGCAGTCGTGGGATCGTACTTTAAAGCTAAGAATATGGACCAGATACCACTTTCTTCTTTTAAGTGGTTAACCATGGTTTACAGGTTTCCTTAGTCGTAGTAATTGTCTATGCAGACTCGGTCATTGTGACGTTACTCGTTCCTTAAGAAAGCAGCACTGGACACCTCTCACCTGAGAATGAAGATAAGTCATAGCGTCACTAGATTATATGCACAGTCAACCAAATGCATTTCGGGCCACTATCGAACGATATCAAAGTGATGTAACCAATCAAAACCTTGATCAAGAGCTTGATCTGATAAAATATAAAAGATGTTTATTCAGTAATTAGGCCGCACGGGCACTTTTACACGTCAAAAACTACCAGCGCTTCTCAAGAAACCACTGCTGAGAAGAAATGCTGCAAGAAACCCAACAGGCAGTCGTTTTTTAAATATAGCTTGTGATATTATAACAATTAATCTAACATAAATAAAATTAAAATATTATCATGCGTAGTTGAGCAGGAGAATTTGTCAAAACTCTGAGTTTTCACAAGAAGGTAATTAAACTCTTTTTTTAAAGGTTCCCTGTCATAACTCGTTGGTAAAATCGCAGATGGAATTTGGTTCCACAGATTCAAGGTACTAGGCAAAATGTGCCTAGTAAGCCGTACGGAGGAAGAACGCCATTCATTATGATGTTGGTGGAATTAGACAGCCTATAATATTGGCCCAGAAAATAATTTGGTAGACTAATATTTTTTGCGTAGCTTACTATGAACAGTGGCCGCTGCTATATATCCGCCGATAAGGCCTTTTGTATCTCAAAATAAATAAAATAGCTTAAATATGTCCGGCAGGGCGCACAAATTGAGCTGCGCGTGTAAAACGTCCGGTCGTTGGGAACCCTAGCTGGAGGTGGGGTAATGTTACCTTGTTTTCGGTAATCTTATAATGTAGTTATTATTTTCTATAGGTGCGTTATGCGTTATTTCGTTTGTTATGTTTAAGCTAGACATTGCCCGCGACTATTTGAGAATGTGTTTTTTCCGTCAGGAGTATTTTTTTATAATGGTATATTGGTACATGTCGCGTTAATATTAATTTGTGTTAGTAATCAATAAAAATACAGGTGAATATAGATAATGTGTACGATTTTTCGAGTCTGTTATAACAACCGTTAACGACAGCCATTATAATTAAATAAGTTACTTTTTAGAAGCTATAAAACAATGAAAAATAGTTGCATTCCTATCCAAGGTCTTCAAAATCAAAAATACTACTATTTCAGAATAAGATTTAAGGAACTTCGTTTTGTAAAACTTTAGTAAGGTTCCTAGTAAGTTTAGTAGAACAGTTGCATATCTTCATACGTTAGAATATAGTTAATGGAGTAAATGCACTAGCTGCATGAGCACCTTGTCAACATACATTATGATTTGATGTTTAATAAATCGTCACCTATTTATTATTTTACTTAATTTATTTGTGAAGCTAATCTTTCACTTTGAGTTAAATTCAAACATGTATGTAAAGAAAACTTGAAACAACTGTTGTTATAATTATGATTTCTATATTATGGAGAATGGAGATATGCATGGTTACATTTGCCATAACGTTTCATTTCATTAATTTCATTTTACCTATACGGAAAATGTGTATTTTTAGAGAAGTACCTAATACCTTTCTATATATATATATAAAAGGCAAACCTGACTGACTGACATATCAACGCACAGCCGAAACTATTGTACCTAAAAACTTGAAATTTGGTACAGGTGTTCCTTTCATGACGTAAGTTAGCACTAAGAAAGGATTTTTCGAAATTCACCCCCTGAGGGGTTAAAATAGGGGAAGTAACGGGAAACTTATTCTACGCGTAGGTAGGAGGAGGAGGAGTAAGGTTAGGTCAGTATTGTACCTTTTCTGAATAGCTGATAGTTCAGTTAACTTTATAAAGTTATTAAAAGGAATTTAATGTTAAAAACTTGATGAACTAAGTACCTTCATAAACATAACTTCAATGCAACTTATCATACTCGTATCAGTACTGGCTGAAAACTAAAATTCCAAATTCAAAACGAAAACCCATTCAATCAAGCACGAACCATTTATTCCACCTGGCCACACAGCCATAAACACTGGCAAGAAAAGCAAAACGTACTGCCGTATCGACGGCAAAGCCCCGAACAAATCTGGCCAGTGGATAGCCGGGCTGATCGACAAATCCGGCAGATTACGCGCTGATACAGGGCACATGTTTATGAGACAAGCGGACTCCGCCGGACTCTGTCTGACCCGCCAGGGCTGCCACTAAAAGCTGTGCATTTTACTTTACTTTTTGGTTAGAAACGTAGCTCTGTTGTATCTTGATATTTTGTTTAAAGATGGCTGTAAGTAAAGGTTTTTCTGGTCATTATATAGCAGAGCTAACTATTTTGTTTGTTACACTGTCAATGTTAGATCCACTTGATTACACTCTGATACAGGGCACGGATAGGGATATGAGACGAGCGGACTTTACTCTAGTTTTAGGTTAGAAACGTGGCTCTGTAACTCAATGTTGGTTTTACTTAACCATCTGGTACATAAGATTTTTTTCTAGCCAGAGTACAAACTTTATTAGAGACACTGCCAGTGTGTTAAAAACCCTGCATCCTAGGTAATGTTTAAAAATGTTGAATTTTAAATCATTTTTTATATCTAAAACCTGGTGTGCTACCACGCTAACACGGATTTAATGACAAATCGTTTGTTGAAAGCGGACCATCTACTCTTTACGAGGGAACAAAGATCTACACAAGAGAAGCGACAAGTTCGCCTTTATATCGAAAAGTTTTCTACATAAATACAAACAAACATAATGATCAAAGATAATATTTGACATAACATTAACAGCAACATTATAAATGTAAAATATAAAATAACCTTTGTCGTCGACAACCCTACCCTCAACCGAGATAGAAGGAAGGTAGTCCGAATAATATTTTGGCTTACAGAACGAGTCTAACTTTTAATAGTGTTGCCATGTTTATGTTACGGCCGGAATCGAACCCATGAACCGTCCCTCGGGCCCCCAGATCAGGTGAAGTTTGATTGAGGTTTTGTGGATGTATTTTTACGATGCAGTTGCCAATGTGTAGTGTAGTTGCAAATACGCTGAGGTTATTTAGAATGACTGTTCAATATGGTATCCTATTGCATGAAGTTTAGTTTGCCAACTGTTTCATTTGTTGGGAAATTCAAAAGCAGTTTTTTTAAACAAATTACTATCATTACATGATTCTAAAGATATGCTAAAGCTATAGCCAGAGTTAGAGTTTAGAGCGAAAGACAATATAACCATTATTTACCATTTACGGTGTTTAAAGAGAACCTAAAGAACCTAAAGGTTAGATTAGGTTTGTTTCTTGGATTGTTAAACTACTAATAACTGATTTTCGGGGTTATTTTTGTTTCGTCAAAATATTTTTTCACTTCTCATGCTCGTAAAGTCCTTCTTTATGCTGGGTATAGGCTGCATAAAATCGCATTTTATGCACTAGTGCATAAAGTGATTTCTTCTTTTAAGACTAAGGCAATCAGGCATTACAGCCTTCACACAATACACCTTCATTTAATTGATATATTTTTATGAGATTTTGGTTACATCTTAATTTAATTACTACATTTGTATAACTATCTAAATACAAATTTACGAATAATACCTATGGCGTGCATTTACGGTAAAAAAATACAACGCAAATATTTATAATAACTTGGCATTAAGCATCAGACCATAGTCAAACCTGTCAAACGTCACATAGTAAAAATTAAAAAAAAAAGTTAAGAAGGTAACTTACAGCCACATACACAATACACCATATTTTAATTTATTTGTTTTTATGAGATTTAGGTTATTTCTTAATTTAATTACGACATATATATAACTATCTAAATACAAATTTACGAATAATACGGGCGTGCATTTAAGTAAAAAAATATAACGCAAATATTTATAATAACTTGGCATTAAGGCACATACCACAGTCAAACGTCACATAGTCAAAAATAAAAATAAAGTTTAAGAAAAATTGTGAGGCGCGAAGCAAATTTTTCGTTAAACAAAACTAGAAACTAGAAAATTTTGTTGTGTCGCGTTTGAAAATTCAATAAGTAGTTAAACAATGTCCTCGAGTAGTGATAGTGACGATCAAATAATGATTTCGCCTGAGACTCGAATGGAAAGAAGTGCGAAAGATGTAATTGAGAAGATATTGCCGCCTAAATCGAAGAAAATCTATCTCAGTATGTGCTTCTTGTTTTATTTCCTTGCAATCGAAGTGAAAAGCAGAGTGTAAAATTCGAGCATAAAACCCATTTTACCCTCGACGTGACTATCCACACTCGCCGTTCCGGCTCGTGTGGCTATATGCACATCTTGGGTAAAATGGCTCGTTTTATGCACTTGTTGTACAATCTACTATTAGTCATATGTTTCATTTTCCAAATTTTCATTTGCCAACCCGCTTTGTTTTCTGTTACCGTAAATATTTCACGATATTATAAAAAGTAATTTAACCTAACCTATAGGGTTACACGATGGTACTTAAATAAAATTAAAAAAAAACGGATGTGACCGATACATCCAGATGTCAAATACAATCGAAATAATTAAACAACTTATGGGTAGGAGGCCATTTGCAACGTCAAAAGATGGCGGATGTGTAATTTGTTTTAGTTTTTATTTTTGTGTATTTAGGTGTTCAAAGTTCTTTTTTGTTAGTGATTTGTACTTTTAATGCCTTTGTGTTGCACAGTGATAGAAGACTTGGACTTATTTCGTGTATCCTGGCATCTTACTTCTCGTTTCCAGTGGACTCGCAGTGGTACAGAGGTTAAAACTATCTTGGCCTCTGTCCTACATATCACCGTACAACGTTGCCACCAATCTTCCCAGAGAAGATTGGATTGTGTTTTATTGCTATATTGATTTATACTTATATATACTTGACACTGGCGAAATCACTTCATTGTGGAAACGCCATATCCCCGCGGTGGTAGCTGTTCAAGTCGCCGCGGGGCAAAGAAAAAAAAAACTCATGGGTAGAACTTATTTCTTTCTATTATCCTAGGTTTCTATTAGAAATAAATTGTGTCTCATATGGTTTATTCCTAATTATATAACTTATGGGTAAAAGATGGGCAACAATGTATGGAACCCAGCCCAATCGTCAATATAATTATAACTTATGTATGCTTATTGATCCCACTATTTGCTGTAATTGTTGTAAATAGTAAAATCAGTCAAGCGTGCAACGCATGCGGGGCACAGCTAATGTAGTAATAAACGTTGTGTGTGTATGAATATTTGAAGGCTGATAACTCTCTTCTCCTGGGTTTTTGTAGTTTGTCCCCGTATTAGAAAATGATGCTTATGTAACTAGCTTTCACGTGGTATACATGAGATTTGTATTGGTTATATGGGCCAAATTGCCCATCATTCTTTGTTAATTTCTATTTTCATAGGTTTCTATTAGACGAATAAATTGTGTTCCTTGCTATATTGTAAAAATACCAATAACTATACAAATACTATAGAATAACAGCAGTTCTTATGCCATTGTTTAAATAAGGGTGATCATTGTAATCTGGATGGTGACCTATCACAACTATCGTTTATTTAAATTATTATTTCGGGGTTGAAAGAGGCCTTGTGTGCTCCTTCGACTATTGCTGATCCATTGTAGCAACTCTTAGTTTAGAGCTCACCGCAAAGGCCCGTTGCTTCTAGAATTTTCTAGATGCTCTGGGCAGTGAGGAGTTGTATCTCTTATGGATCCATGATAATATGTCGCCCGTAGATACTTCTGTTGCGCATGAGTGGTCCGCATGAGCAGAGGCTGTGCATTGCTGTCTTCTCTGACTACTGACAGAACCTGCATGTCGCGTCTTGTTTCATACCCATTAGGAACAGATGTCTGTTCATCAAACTGGGTAATTCCCACCTGTTACCACTGGTAACTACTGGGAATAAAAAATCCCAGCTGTTACCACTATCTACTGGGATTTATTTCCCAGTAGTTATCACCAAATATTTTAGTGGTAACAAATAGGAAAAATATTCCCACTTGTTACCACCGAGTACTTTAGTGGTAACATTGGGAAAAAAAATCCCAGCTGTTACCAGTGGTAACAAATTGGTGGTAACAGGTGGTAATAACCCATAAAACTCTCGCTTACAATATTTTTTTACCTAAATACTCTATTAACACTTACAGTTACTTATTTCCACCCTTCCAATTTTGAACTAGCTTCCAATTTTAAACCGGCAACCGTTTTTCCCGTTTAATTGATAACCAGTACTGGTACAAATGGCGCCGTATCTCAAGGCGACAACGGCCTATCAATAAGAAGCGGCTAAATTGAGACAAACAATTTACGATGTTGTGTGTCCTTGATCGATTCTGAGCTTTGTGGACTTGGTAGCGTTAAGTGAACCGACGTTAATGGTTTAATTGGGAAATGGAGTAATTGAGCAAAGTAGATAGATAAAAAAATGCGCTTACCAAATTAAAAGTTTAATAATGGTGACAAGCCCAATGGATCCCTGACTCATCATAGAACTGTGTCACAGTGATGTTATGGTTCAAATCGTGAGAAGTGTTAACAAATTGTTTTATAATTTCACTGTGACACCGTTCCATTGGGCTGAGAGTAAGTATTCTCGCTTGTATTATCAAAAATTGCCTAATAAAACCGTTTTTTTTTACCGTAACTAAATGTATTGTTAGTAACTACCTTTTAAAAAAAAATGCGATATCTGGTATTTCTTGTAGTGGTGGTAGGAACTTGTGCAGGGTCGCTACCACCATCTTATACATTAACCCACCGCCAAGCAGCAGTGTTCGCATTGCTGTGTTCTGGTGTGGGGATAAGACAATCGGTGAAATTACTAGCATAGAGGCACTCCATCTCAGTCCTCAGGGTAGGCAACGCATTTGAAGTCTTAGGAGGGCAGTTTTGAGATAGCAGTCTTGAAATTTCAAATGTCTATGGGTCTCAGATCCCATTTAACATCAGGTGGCCTGAGTGCTAGCGTCCCTTCTCAATGCTATGAAAAAAAATAGTGTCAACTTTAGTTACACTTCGAATTAAGCGCTAGAAAGCTAAGTAACTAGTAGTAGACTAGCAAACTTAATGGTATTTTTAATAGTTTATGCCTACCTTTTACCTAAAACATAATGTGGAATCCGTCTACAAAAATAGTTTTTTTTTTTCTATAATCACGTCAATATTACCACGCATCTAATCAATCCTTTACGGTCGGCTCAACTGGACATTGTCGTCAAATCCAGAGCTTACGTGTTTACTGCAAATTAACCCCGCAATTGATGGCCAATTGATCGTCTAATGTACCCGTATGACCATTATATTAAATCAGGTACCTGGCCAAAGCTGGGTGATTTACAAGCTCTCGAACACAGTTAAACGGTAGTAAAGTTTGCAATGTTACACACTTTAGATCATAGATGGCGTTAGTAACCTAAAACTGAATAATGGTTCAAGTGGCGCCATCTAACGGGGAATAAAGTGTAATTTTGTATAGTTTGAAAATCTTGCCTTAATTGTTGGTTATTTAATTCTACATTGTTTTTAATTAAAAAATTGTAATCATGTTTGATTACAAATTACGAATTTAATAGACTATACATTTTGCAAAAAGATTGTATTGCAATGAAGGTAAATTCCATGTAAAACGGATGTTGTTTATGTTTCTGTGGAAAATAACATTACCTATCTATGAAAATAAAAGTACGCTCAATAATGAATACCAGTTTTTTTACATCTTAGAAGTTTTATATCAACTTCAATATTTATTTTTGCAAATAAAGTACTGTAGCGTATTTTTTGTTTAGCCAATTATAAAGCATGAATAGCGAAAACAAAGTACACTTTTATTACACAGGTCCTGGTACAGGTGGCCACATTAGCCATCAAAAAACCTACACATGTGAGATAGTAAAAAGGTTATAAAATTAGCATTAATCCAGCCATATTATGTACGTGTTTATTTTAGTATCGTTGTTAAGTATTTAACGTATTAAAGCTTTAGTATGTTAATAGCTGCGCCAAGGTACGATCACGGACTTTAATTGATAAGCCACTATAGACTAAAATACAGCTACTTCCAAGTTTGACTGTACACATATGGATGGATTAAAACTCTTTTTATAAGCTTTTTATCATATCTAGGTGTGTCGATCACCCGTACCATAATGATACATTATAGTACTGTTATATAGTTTGACAGCACGCAATTATGCCATTACATTACGAAAGTACAATTTGTCTTGTATCGCCGTAAACATAAACTGCCCGGCTTCGAGTACACGAACAATGCCTCTTGATTAAGTGAAGTGCCGGCGATCGTGCGAGGGAGATAGATGCTATCTTCGGATACCACCTGAGAGATAAAGGGGTTCTATTATTTAATTAACTATTCGTATTATTATATTGATCTTTAATCCACCAGTTTTTATCAAAAAAACATTTCTGAGCCCGTTTCTTAGTGAGACTCTTTAATGACTCAAAACTCTGTGGGTTCTATATTAGGTACAACTGAGATCCCGGTCGCCACCACCATCTTATCTTTTAATCTACTGCGAAGCACCATTCGCATTGCTATGTGCCAGTGTGAGAATAAGTCAACCGGTGAAATTACTAGAATAGAGGCATTCCAACTTAGTTCTCAAATTAGGCAACGCATTTGGAGTCTTGAGAATGTAGTCTTGAGAATGCAAATGTATCTAGGTCACAGATCCCACGTACCACAAGGTGGATTTTTAGCTTTCGTTAGCTTTCATTATGCCTAAAAAATAATAGTAAATACAAATCATTTTTTTGCATGAAGTTATTTACCATTATTATTTAATAATAATGTAAAACAATCCACATTAGCCAAAAACCAAAACTACATCGAAACCCATAATCGCTGTATAACCATGACAACGGGTCGTAAAGTTTGCCAACCGGCTTGAACTGGATTTAGCCGGTTCGAGGCGGTTAGAACTGGTTAGAGCCAGTCAGGTGAGGTTTACTATCGGTGTTACTGCCTTAGTGTTGTAGGCTAGATTTGAGTGCTCTTGGTTTGATTGCAATTGTGTATGTGAAATAGGTTTGTTTAGAATTTGAGTTGGTTTCTTGATGCTTGTCTTTTTACCTTAGGTAGCGCTTTGCTTTACATAATTATTTATAATCCGAATGTATTGTTTTTTATAATCATTGCAAGTCAACGGTTTTTATTTCAGGATTTTTGAAATATCTACCTGGTAGAACCCGGGTAGGGACCCTGAAATTAAAACCGTTACAGTGGTACACTTTATGACTTGCGTTGATTATGAATAACAATACATACGGACTTCAAATTTTTATGTGAGCTGATATAGCCCTGTGAAGTCGTAATAATAAAATAGATACAAACTACCGAAATAATTGCGATTATTTTTTCAGAGCTAGAGGGGTTTACTTTGACATAAATATGCCGTTCAGTTTACGCTACGGGGAAAGGACAGAGCTATAACTGCTGTAACTCCGTCCTTTACGCTATCCGTAAAATGGACTGCATAGCTATGTCATGATAACCCCCTGATAATTTTAAAAGGGTAAACCGATTCTCATTAAACTTAATCAATAACCGGATCGACCGTAGGAATCGGATCACCTATTTGATAGCTACAATGGTACAGACAGATACACAGACACACACGTTAAAATCATAAAACGTGTTTTCGCGACGAGGGTAAAAAATAAGAGTAAAACAGTCCATGTATGTTTGTATGTTATTAAAACACGGTTCTATTATAGCTCCTGCCCTATTGGACCTTTGACAAATGGGGTGTTATAATAATTCCTTATGAATGTGTAAGTGGCAAATGATATTACAACAATTAATTTCAGTCAACCTGCAATTTATTTGGCTGTGATGGCCTACTAGTTGAAACCAATAAAATTAAATTAAACTTCCTAAAACATTAGAACATAATAACTGACATATTCTTTGATAACGACCAACATATTTTTTAGTCAAATGTCAAAATTGGCTACAGCCGTGTATAGTTACACGGTTGTAACCTACGTATTTGTTAAGTAATAGTAGTTTAAATGACTGGTGCATAATGTCTAATTATGTGTACAGCCTCATACATAACTTTATCTATATGCATATCATAAGTTTTTTACAATATGTGAGTAACCTGTGTGATTTTAATGTACCTACCTGTATCTTAATGTTTACATTAAAGTATCGGTCACCGATACTAACGTGAATATTAAGATGCAACCACTTCGATAACCGATACTTTAATGACATGCAATACTTTAATATTACCATTAAAATACAATCACAGATACATTTTCTTAATATACGTTTCTGGACATATTGTAAGGAAATTAAGAGATTAATTATATAGAATGTAATAATGTACATAAGTACCAAACACGACTTCGTGCTTATCCCCACTCAGCGACTACCTGCATATTCAACGAACCGAACAACTTCAAAATGTCACCAATAAACAGCCCTAAAACGCCCATTCCTTACCAGAAGCCATCACTAACCGAATAAAAATAAACTTGGGCGACAATTGCATACCCTTTTAGCTAAATGCCAGCGAATGGCACTCCTTACCGTAAACACTGGTCGGTTAATGCAGCGTGGTACCTCGGTCCATTGACTGTACAGGTAGTTTTGGTTGTCACAGGGTACTAAGACGTTTTGTGACTTAGTTTGAAGTCTTGAAAAAAACGAAACCCTTATAGGATCACTCGTGCATCTGCCTGTCTGTCCGTCTGTAACAGATAATTTGCTTCAAAACTACTGGACCGATTGAGTTCAAATTTGGTACACTTATGTAAATTTATACCCAAACACAGATCTGCAAAGTTTTTTTTTAAATAGCGTTCATTTTCTAGGGACAAATTAGGAAATTAAAAAAAAGTCTTGCAAACCTTACTGTGTCATATATAAAATACAAGCTTGTTATGAGGATCTCAAATATATTTTTGTTATTATTGTAAAATAAATATTCATGGACTATTTTGATTTTGACCCTGATCTCCGAAACTACTGAGCCTAAGATTTAGAAAAACATACAAAATACAGATCATTGCTTGTAGATTACAGGAAAACCTATAAGAATTGTAACAAAAATAAAATATAATAAATTAGGGTAAACCATACTGTTATTGCCCGCGACCAGTGATTACCCACTACATTTTTTAGAGACTGCAATCATGGATAAAAAATATTTGTTTACGTAGAAACATAGCTTTGTTACTGCTAGTTACACGTAGGTACTTATGTGAAGTTTTTTTTTGTGATTGCAGTCTTTAAAAAATGTAGTGAGGGTAATCACTGGTCGCGGGCAATAACCGTATGGTTTACCCTACCTAAGTACCTCTCCACGCGAGTTGCCGGTTTGGCCGGTTTTTTTTTATCCGAGTGCCGAATGTGAAGTATAATATGGACCTATACCAATTAATAAGGATTCATTCATTAATATGATAATAATATTTTTTAACCTGTATACTCGTATATCTATACTAATATTATAAAGAGTTAAAGTTCTTGACGCTGTAAGGGGTAATCTCTGAATGTACTGAAACTACTGAATCGATTATGAACATTCGTTCACCAATAGAAAGCGACGTTATTTGTGAGTGTCATATTAACAAAAGTGGGATAGGCAGAGCTACAGAATTACCAACAATTCTAAAAACTTGTCAATTCCACAAATACATCCTGCACAATCAAATATATATACTATATTCGCGCTCATCACACAAATATCTGCCCTTACCGGGATGTGAACCCAGGACCGCTAGCTTCGTAGGCAGCGTCACTATCAACTGGACCTGTCGGTCCCGTGTGTATGTAATGGTTCTTTGTTTGTTTGTTGTTAGATTCGTCTTACCGTCGCGGGTGTCACTAGGTTTATTTTTTAATGTGAAGCAAATAAAAATGGATACGTGATAACCATCATTACATTGACGTCGTTATACCAACAACGGTTTCTAAAGATTTTTTTTGTACTTGTTACTTATTATATCTTTCTCAGCACCAATTTTGAATTGGTTTACGGGTAGAGAATGCTTTTAGGCATTATGTAGTTTTTCTGTTTCTTTTTAACACATAAGTCGGGATAAGGACAGGAGATTGATGATGATACACAAACTTTCGTGACATTTTTTTTGGTAACATACATACATACTGATATCACCTACCGTAAGCTAATTCCTAGTTTCCACAATTGACAAACAAATATCGACTTCATTTAATTTTATGAATAAATATCCAACTCTTTGTTTCCGTAATTAATTACCATCACAGATAAAATAATATGCCATTCTTGAATCATCCGTTTGTATTTTGTCTTTTCATCTAACTCCCACTGCCGCCATCCAATTTAAATTATCAATTAATTAATTTCCCATTCCGCGTACACGTCACCTGTGTAAACCAGTTTAAACCGGTTAAAGGCGGTTTGATCCGGTTCGCACCGGCTCCGAGTTAGTTTTGTCACTTCGGAGGTTTCTAACACAGGGGGTAATTGAAGACTGCAGAGTTCTGCGCTGCTTTTTGGCACAAAGAGAATTTAGAATTGGCAGATTTAAGGATGTTTTGGAGGAAGTCTTACTGAATTAAAAGTTTGATGTTTGTAGTAATTGCTTGGGATTTCTATTTAGAAAGTAAAGTTTTATTTTATGATTTTGTTAATACTTTAATTTATGTATGTGTTGTTTAGATTCTAGTTATTTTTAAATCAGGGTAGTTCTTTATTTTATTTGTTCCATAGCTAATAGTATGAATCGAGTAGGTAGTGAAAATTTTACAGGGTGTCCTATATTTATAAGTCTAAAACCAACCTATATATAGACAAGCTTTTACGATATTTCACATCTTGTTTCAGTTAAATTACATTTATTTACTATTTTTAAAATCTCGGTTCACCTAAAACTCGTCATCTATCGCACTCCGTACCTATTTGATACCTAAATAATAATGCTACGAAGTTACTACGGCGTAGCAATTATGCTACGAATACGTCTACCATTAAACGTCGTACTTTTACGTCTGCTTTGGAATTTTACACATATTGTCGTAAAAAAAAAGCTTTTACATATTGGCAAGGTTTCACTACAAACTAAGCTGTCTGGGTAGTTGAGATTCAGATAATTTTTATTAATCTAAGTGACTTAACACTTAATTTAGATAAGTTTAAATTACCTAACCAACAAACCAACCCCAATACAATCACAAATCAATCCAAAAAAACAAATTTAAACAAGAAACACCATTTATCATACCATTGTAGGGTGACGTAGTATTGTGACCGCTGACAGGGATCAGGGCTACTCAGTCAGTTCACTACAATCGAGACAAAAGCCTTTGTGCTAATGAAGAATGGTCACCCTGTTGTGGAGATTAATCAGAGGCTAATGGTATGGGCAGTGATAATTTATTACTAAAGTAAACTTGAGTTTGAGGGAGTGTTTTGGGGCCTTAAGTCTTGAAAGTCCGGTGTTGCAGGTCTAGATTTGATTGATTTGGAAAAAAATATAACGTTGCATAAAGTATGCTTAAGTAATTAATGTTAATCAATTTAATTATGAAGAAAAAACGACATTTACAATTTGTCGGTTTTTAGGATTTCGTCCCTAAAAGGTGTCAATGGGACTCTTAGCCTTCGTTCTCCGTCCGTCTGTCTGTCATCATAATATGTATCTAATTAAAACAATCACTATATAGAAAGACAGTAGAAATTAACACAAAATTTGATCATAACAAGTAATAATCTAGTTTTCTATTCATATGACGTCGACTGGTAGATCAAACTCATGATTTACCATTTTTGTATAATTATTGCAATTAGATTTTAAGAATATATTTTGGTACTTAATGTTAAAATTTTTTTGCCTATGTCAGACGTTCTACAGCTGGGCAAAAAGTTACTCCACTATATTAAATTAATAATAAAATAAATCAATAAAAGTCTTTGATGGGAAATGAGATGCTTGACCAAAATAATTCAAACATGGTATCTATGCTAACTAACACTTAAAAGCAAATAAAACAATTTTCGAGCTTCATGCTTGCACTTCACTTGCGTTAAACATACTCAACAACTATGGAATACCTGATTAATAACAACCAAGTGCAGGCATTAAAATGTTGCCTCGACACGTCAAAAAGGTCACCATAAGCTCAATCCGTTGACAGACTTAAGATCTTTTAAATATAACCTTTACCTCTGTCAACATTAGCTCTACAATATTCTTGCGGCCTTTCACACATCAAACGCATTTCAAGAAGGTTATCACAGCCCGCGTCGACGCGACTTAACGTCCGACGTCACGTCACGTCAGGATTATCCTGACGTGGGGACACGTCGTGCGATGGACACTTTGTTTTATCTGAGCTCTGAGGGTTGAAATATTAAACGTTTTTACACGTCAAAGGGCTTTGAATGTCCTAAGTTGTAAAGTTATGTTTAACTTTCTGTAGGTGTAAAGGTTGGAGGTTATTTCTTGGGCAGAATTTATTTACGTACATTTGTAGTGTATTCTCATAGCGTTGTGTTATGTTGGCTTTAAACCGCAAACACATTGAGAGCGGAAACAGCGCGGTGCGGCACGTTTCCATACCAAAACCGCCTCCGCCACGCTTTTAAGTATGAGAACACGCCGAACCGCACCACCTCCACTCTTAGAGCGATTCTGGCTTTCACATGAGTGGCAACGAAGTACAGTTAAATAATTTGATTTCTACGCCACTGATTTTGCCATTTTTACTGTATTGACTGTACTGTATTGATCTTGAAATTCATTCGTTCGAGTGTATCAACATTGACAACATTTTACGACCGAGTTGGACATGGCTAGAGAGGGCCATTATAAATGCAACAGTTTACGTAAAATTTACACTTTTTTGTTGACTTCTGCAATCTGTAACGTTCGCGGTGTAAAATCATGTACAAAATTATTCAAAACCATTGAAAATGCACAGTGACTGTACCTATACATTGTACTTGCATTCCTGCCCGCGTGCTCATTAAAAATAACCCAGGTTTTAAAGGTTGTTTCATTTTCATCTAGCGCTATCTCCTACAGAAACCGAGATGTTTTCAGAAAAAAAAAATCATCATTTATAATTACGCAGGTTAAGTTAAGACATGTGACTACCAAAAAAAATTTCAACCCGTATGTCGAGAAATGTCTTTAGATGAATTATTCTTCTGCGTAATGATAATACGTTCTTTGAAAAGCGTATAATAAACAATACGAGTAAGTACAGTCACGAGATTAAATTTGGTACCCACTTTATCTCCAAAGTCAATCTGACATTCTACAACAACAAGGTTGAGTATGATCCACTCCTACAACACACGCAACGCAAATAAGCTTGTCGGCGTAAAACATAGGCTGATTAAATCAACTAAGCTCACTCATGTCATGGGTCCCGCGGTCTACAATAAGCTACCGGCAAACATAATCGCAGCATCGACCCGCCTCAAGCGCTGGCTTATTGAGCAGTCGTTCTACAGCTACAATGAGTTCATGACGTTGAAGTCGTAGTTTTTAATTATGTAACTCAAAATGATTATTACTATTTTTGCTTGCTAGCTACCTATGTAGCCTAATTTATTTTACTTTTTGATATCCTTGTACCACATTTTATTGACATGTAAATTGGCTTTACGAATAAATTATTATGATTATTATTATGATTATGAGTTTCCTAAAAGTTACAAATGACTTGACATCTCTAATGACATTGAC
Organism: Acleris sparsana; assembly: GCA_923062465.1. Lineage (NCBI taxonomy): Eukaryota > Metazoa > Arthropoda > Insecta > Lepidoptera > Tortricidae > Acleris > Acleris sparsana. Next base: position 17,970,950 of record OV281290.1, read on the forward strand.
AACTTCAATCATATTTATCCTGATGTGTCCCAATAAACGTCGTGGCAATACCTCTCAAAGGCACACACACTTAATGAAGTAAGCAATCAATTGTCCAAACAACCAAGACACCAATCCATGGCTGCCTGTCCTCCGCAGGATTATAGTCGTGTAGGCCATAACTCCTGGCCGTTAGCCGGCATCGGCGGTCTATCCGTAACATATGGCGGCAGCGTCTTGTCTAATTCGTGGCCGTGTTCTCGCGGCGTCGCGTCAGCGGATATTGATGGCCGAGAGCTGGGTAGTGCAAGCTGGATGAGACTCGAGTGAGCCAGAACACTATATTGTGGCGATTTAACAGAGATTCTTATCGAACGTGAATAAAGACCAGTTAGAGAGAAGGATATGTTCCTGACGCTGCATCTTCCTAATTGGTCATATTGCCAAATCGTCATCTTCTGTATACTAATAACAAAATACGTCAAAACTAATGGGATGTTGACGAGTTGATATAAGGAACAAATGAAGGGTCCACGGAAAGAGCTTGTCTAGTCACATTAGTAACTTTTTAAGATATCGCGATTTGAAAGTTAGGAACTGTCATTTTGTACGTAATCTTCGTGTAGAGGTTTTTTGAGAATGATGAAATGAAGTATTACCTACCATTGTAGGTAAAAGCTTCGAGATTCAAAACTCATTTTCTAAAAAAAGGGACTACTTAGATATGTTCTTTCCGTGGACACTCCAAATTATCGTTGCTTGGAAATATCGCCAATGATAATATAGTAAAGTATTAATAAGTAGATTATTTTCTACAGTAAATTCTGAGGACCATTTATTCACCTGAGCCACGAGAAAAGGGGTCATAATCATAAAGAAATATGGCAGATTATTGTTAAAAAATCTGCTTAAGTGAATATTATATATTTTTTAAACTCCTCTATCCTCTCCTCTTCAACAATGTTCTACAAATATGCAATTTTTGGTTGAAACGTCATAATAGATGTAGATAATTAATGCTGTCTTAGTTTCACTCTGACTGTATTTTTACTTATAAACGGTTGAAAATTCCACCAAAAACATTATTTGACCAACACCAAATACTGCATGTCGCTTCACACCTCTCTAAGTCCTCCACAATGAGAAATAGGGGGGAGTGGGGTCCAGGTGATGGCCCTAACCGAACGGTAACCGGATTAATCTGTGGGCGTGGACAGTCGAGATGGAGCGAAGGTTTACTGAACTGCTGATAATTATAATTCGGGACGTTGATTAGGATAGACAAGTCTTGAGTACATCTGGAAAGGTATAGGTTGTTTGTTTTTTTTAATTTTATGCAAACAAGGGTGTTTTTTTTTCAGACTTAGTTGTCTTATATGGGTAAATAATTTTCTAACCTCAAAATGACTAATTTTTTGGATAAAACCGCTCTTTTATCGTAAATAGAGTAAATTGAGAAAACATTTTGGACATCACTTGGCCAACGTCGGGGGGACAATGTCACACCAATTGACCTAGTCCCAAACTAAGCTCTAGGCTTGTACTATGGGTACTAGACAACGATATAAATACTTATATAGAGAAATATATACTTAAATACATAGAAAACATCCATGACTCAGCAACAAATATTCGCGCTCACGCAAATATCTGCCCTTACCGGGATTTGAACCCAGGACCGCTAGCTTCGTAGGCAGGGTCACTACCAAATAGGCCAGCGCGTCGTCAACCACGTATGGTCGTGATTGGTTATTTTGTTTAAATTAGCTGTTTCATACAAAAAAGTTGCATATTCAGGCAAGAAACTTGTTTACTACTTAAGGCAAGTAAGTCTGAACTGGGTTGCCATATTTTTTCTGTTGAGCAACATCCGCTAGTCGAAATAATTTAATATCGTTAGCACACGTATAGTACATCATGGGTTATTCACTAAGTTTTAAATAGGTAAAAGCCTCGATATAATGGCAGCCACCCATTCTTTCAGAGCTGATAATAAACCTTGCAATAAAACTGCTCGATTAAACATATATACACACTTACGCCATCATTCACAGAGTGGGGTAGGCAGAGCTATAGAATTACCAACAAGTTTAAAAACTTGTTGTTAATCGATTCAACTGACTTTCTTAAAAAAAAAAGTTTGTGAGCTGCGATCCCAGACACACAGAAACACACTTCAAACTAATAACACCCCTTTTACGTCACAGGTTAAAAACGAGACTCACTATGAGTATTTATGATAACGGTTCATTATCTATGCCCGCATCGGAGACAGACGGCGCACCGAGGAGGCCGCGGCATGTTTACGAGCTAATTATGCTCTTGGTGTGTAAGCGGGTAGTTTTAGGTCTAGGGAGAAAAGTGGATGTTGAGGGTACTTTGATTTTTAATGTTGTTTTGATCCGTTAGCCCAAACTGTGGGTTTGGAAATTGAAGTTGAAGGTACTAATCTTTAAAATAAGGTGATACTGTTGCCTTGACCGTGGTGAACTCTTTTTTTATTCAAGGCTTTTAGGTATCATTTTTGTGTTATTTATTTTTGTAATAAATGTCCATATATGATTATTTCATTTATAAATAATACTCTTAAAGGTGTCAGTTTTTGTGTTTCAGTGACATTACGACACTTCTCAGAATATAAAAGATTCTAAGTACTTAAATTCTCAATGTTTATGTTTTTTTTCAAAATTTCCTGAGAAGATTTCCAAACTTTTGGGAATATTCTGCAATTTTCCATAAACTGGGGAGCCCGTTGTTTTCCATTATTTTTTTGGTCATAATTTAATTGATGATTGTCATAATAATTTTTATATTGCTGGAACCGTACATTTTTCAGAACTTCTTTTAACATCTATTTTACGATAAATGGACCTCGAACTAATGACTAAAAATAATAATAGCGGACGATACAGACCCGAAAACCTGAGTTTCGCTCTAGTTAATAATGTTTCTTGGTAACTTCATTATAAACCTAACTCGGACCAGCCTGCGGCAAAAGGTACTGATTAATGAGCACGTGACGTTAATTGCGATGATACAATAGTTCGGGCAATCATTCAGTTGGACCGGGGTCTATTAATCTTGCTCGTTGGACGTTTTTGCAGGAAAAACAGGATTTTTATTCCAGTAAATACAAGATAAAATAACATTCAATGACAAATACACTGCATGAAGAACTGAGCTTAAATTGGACCACGAGCGTTATGCTTCATCATCATGTCAGCCGAAAGACGTCCACTGCTGGACATAGGCCTCCCCCAAGGCTTTCCACTCAGACCGGTCCACCGGTGTGCTTTTTGCATCCACCGCGGTCCCGCGATCGTGACGAGGTCGTCACTCCATCTTGTTGGAGGCCTACCTACAGCTCGTCTTCCGGTCCGCGGACGCCACTCCAGAACCTTCTGACCCCATCGGCCATCAGTCCTGCGAGCAATGTGCCCCACCCACTGCCACTTCAGTTTAGCTATTCTTAGGGCTATGTCGGTAACCTTAGTTCTACTGCGGATATCATCATTTCTGATTCTATGCGTTATGCTTAGCCCCTTTTAAAACTGTTAAGTTTGATATTTGGGATATCTGGAACCTTATTATATCATACTCTAAACTCCAAACATCACAAACGATAAGTTGTAGAACTAAGTATACAAACAAATTATGATTACTAGTATATTCCTTTGTTTGTAGGACTGCAACTTGAGTATTCTGTGAAGAAACAACGAAGAGTTCTTGATTGAACTAGGACTGCATTTACACACACATACAGCACGGGACTGTGGAGTCACTTGCCGGTGTTCGTATTTTGGCCGTGTAATGCAAATCGAGTTTAGTTGGTTATACCTACTCGTACATATATCCAGAAAGTATTACTCGGCTAAATTATGAAGAGTAGCAAATGGCTTCAGATTCCCCTGTTGTGAATGTACAAGACAATTTATATCTATAGTTTTTTCAGTTGTTATCGGTCAACCAGAAATCAAACAGTCCACAAACTAATCGCAGGTCACGAAAGCAAAGCACAAAGTAGGCACGTTCTACCTACCTTTTTTTTTTTTCCTTTGCCCCACGGCGACTTGAACAGCTACTACCGCGGGTATATGGCGTTTCCACAATTAAGTGAATCAATATAGCAATAAAACATAATCCAATCTTCTCTAGGAAGAATGGTGGCAACGTTGTACGGTGATATGTAGGACAGAGGCCAAGATAGTTTTAACCTCTGTACCACTGCGAGTCCACTTGAAACGAGAAGTAAGATGCCAGGATACACGAAATAAGTCCAAGTCTTCTATCACTGTGCAACACAAAGGCATTAAAAGTACAAATCACTAACAAAAAAGAACTTTGAACACCTAAATACACAAAAATAAAAACTAAAACAAATTACACATCCGCCATCTTTTGACGTTGCAAATGGCCTCCCTCTACCTACCTAACATGGTAATGGGCCGTTAAGAAGTGATGACAGATTTCAATGTCATCTCAATGTTATCTGTCAACTATTCTTGAGTTTAAGGTTGTTATTAAGTTTTTATTTTATTTGCACTGTTCGTATGTAGGTATGTATGTTGTCCACTTCAATATTTTTAAACCAATTGTGAACCAGTGTCTGTTAATGGAAAGTGGTAAAAGACGACATAATATTTAAACCCGATAAAAATGCGATACGATGATATGTAGATCCTGTACTTATAGGGATTTTTTAAAGACCTCTTACAGAAAGCGTAGTTTTATCAGAAATGATGCATTCAGCATATCCTTTACTGTTATAATATTCAATGCCATAACGTATCTCCTAACTGGGCCCGTTCATTACGTTCCTTCCTCGATTGAATTGCCACATTTGTTCCTAACATCTAGCCCAGGCTATAGATTTTAATTTATGCCCTAACTTGCGCGGCCAAGTTTCGATACAGCGGGACCATAAATTGATAAGCTGTGCACCGAGTGATATAGCATCGGTAATTGGTGCAGTTATTGTGATTAGTGGGGAATTAATGGGTTGTTGAGACTAAACTGTGTCTGTACAAGTTTATATGGTCAGAGCGGCACACCCTGTATCATCTTGCATATCGCTCGGTGTGTTCATTTCGATACAGTGAGACTGAGAAGTTATAACGCTAACGTAAACGATTTTCGAAAACTGTTAAAATGTGTGGAATTGACGTAGATCTTTGATGATGGTAACTAACGCCGGTTGCATGTTATCTAGGACTTCAGAGGTAATCTAAACTGATCAAAACATTAAACTCCTTTTAAATACAGTCGTGTACAAATGGGAAGCGAGATAATTACTAAAAGTCGCGGACAACTGAAGATAATGTCACAAAATTGACCGCGCATTCGAAAATAAACCGTTAAAAACTGGCCCACGGACTGTTATGTTTGAAAGTAGTGACGTCACGAGTGTAACTGGCCAGTGTCGCAGTGTCAAAACGTCACACGACAGTGTCCCACGGATTGTAGTGTCAGCTCGCAATGACGGAGTGCCGGGAACGCACAGGTACGCGGGGTATCATATTGTGGAGAGGGAACTGTAAAAAAGTCCTTGAAAATTTGAAAATATGCCGATAATATAACTTGATGTCTGGATTTTTACAAGGAGGTAGAAATAGGTAAATCGAAACGAAACTTTCAACTTTCTTTCAACTGTATATGTGGTCTATTTTTCCAAAAAACGTTTGCAAAAAAAATATTCTCACAATTATATAAAAATACCAAATGTGATATGTGATATGAATGTGTTAACTGGCAGAATCTGAGCTTTCTTAAGATATTTTTCAAATAATCTTATAAATACATACCCACACATGTTCTCTCTGATTAAGTTCCGACTGACATACGACGGCCACACCCTCAGGGATTAAGCCGTCAAATATTTTTAATTGGAAATAGGATCGGTGGCAGTTCGGAAATTAGGTCACATGTATTTTTGCTGAAGATGGAGGTAATATACGAACATTATAAATTATCTTAGGATAGATAAAAAAGACATTTATTCAGTAAGTAGGTCACGCAGGCACTTTTACACGCCAAAAATCTTCCAGCGTTTCCCAAGAGGCGACCACTGCTGAGACGAAACGCCAAAACTCAACAGTCACTAGAACATTTACCCCAATTGTTTTTTTCACCCTACCTACCTCAAGCCAAATTGCTTGACCACCACGCAATAAAAGCCGAATTAGAATTCGTTATATTTGTGTGTTAGTTAGACCATTATTACTGTATTTTAGTTAGAAGAATAGCTAAACAGAAGTGGCAGTGGGCGGGCCACATTGCTTGCAGGACTGATGGCCGATGGGGTCACAAGGTTCTGGAGTGACGTCCGCGGACCGGAAGAGGAGCTGTAGGTAGGCCTCCAACAAGATGGAGTGACGACCTCGTCAGGATCGCGGTGGATGCGAAAAGCACTAGACCGGTCTAAGTGGAAAGCCTTGGGGGAGGCCTATGTCCAGCAGTGGACGTCTTTCGGCTGACATGATTATTAGTTGTCTCGTCCCACAACAAATAAAATGCCAACTTTAAAATTCCGTCTCCATACTATCATACCTAGATACGGTAGCTATCAAAAAATTCGTTAATTGATTTTTTCGCGCACAGCGTCAAGCGCGAGCGCAAATGGCTTACGTCGGCCATATTGAATTAGTGCGTGGACGACGATGGACAGGACAAGGAAGAATTGGAGTAGCATTGTTATGTGTTGTTGTGGCGTAGCGACTGGGCTACTGGGCAACTATTGTATATTGGACCCCAAGAGCTAAAAGTGTTAGCAGTTTCTGAGCATGACCAACTACTTCCTTAGTGTTTTAAGAACTTTATGATCTAAATTGTTCTGTTTGGCTGTTGAGCCAATTCTTACGATGACCAGGAATGTATATGTTTTTGGTTTAAAGTTTAAACGTTGTTAGGTTTTCACAAGTTCAGATATGGTCTAAGGTTTTATGTGTTGTAACTTGTCCAATGTTATGTGTGGATCATTGTAAGCATGCTTCGTCTGCGACAGTTCTGTTTTATTTTTTTACTAAAAAAGTATATAATTAATTTTAAATGATAATTCGTGATGACATGCGATTATTTTTTATAAAAGTTCCTTTTTCGTTAAAGTTTTTATTTTGTATTTTAATCGTCTCCATTCATCTTTTATCCCGCGAACTCACTCATAAAATTAATTAATAATCACTTCGGCGACTCCTCTCAAATCGACCGAGCGGTGACGCACTAATGGACGGTTGTTGCTTTTTTTAAAGCGCTTTTTTCGCTATTTTCCGCTAACTGCATTAAATAGGGGTGTCAGTTATGGTTTAGTGGTCATGACAAATTTAATTCTTATTGTGATCTAATTACAGCCTACGGCTAACGTTTAGTATTAAAAAATGAGGGCCCGTACTGTTGGTACTGTTGGATCATTTCTTATGAAAAATTACTTTAATAACGTTAGGCATTCCGCTATTTAAATTTCCTATAACGTTCCCAATTTAATTCAGTAATTTTACATGAAAGGTAATTAAATTTCTATTAAGTGTATACTTTTAACAAAAAAAAAAAAGCCTCTTATTGTTGAACAAAGTTTTTTAAAAATGCTCTGCTGGTACTTCAGTGTTATTTTTCATAAGGTTCGCACTTCCTACGGTGATGAATGCTATGCTGGTAATTTTACCGGTAGTTCGCCACCACGGAAGTACCGGAACCCAACAATATGAACACTTCTGCTCAGCGGCAGCGTGAAGAATAAACACCACATTATACACCTTCTGCAGCAATGTCAACCGTTAAAGTTGAGTTAATTCATTGAGGGAAGCAGGAAGCTCCTATAGTGCTGATCACAACTCCTCAAGTTAATCAGCCCGTAGTCAATTATCCGGGGGCGGTATTGTGCTCATAAATTGACAAACTGTCCAACTCTCATGAGCAAGGAATAAGTTGCAGCTTCCGGTCAGTGGGTGGGAGCATACGGGCCAAAGTTGTTGGCGAAGACGTGGCGGTTATTACGTAACATTAATTTATAGTCGAGAATCTATTTCATATCAGATAATGTCCAAATGTGACGAACCTTTTCGTACCGTGACTATATTGTAAGGAAAAGAGCGAAAAACTGCACGTCATAGAATAAAAATTACAGAGATTTTTAATGGGATATTGACTTATTGAATAATTAATTAAATCGCATTTTAATGGAATCCGTCCAAAGGTTTCGGCTTTGCGAAGGCGATACGTCAATTCATAGAAAGACCTATATCTTACTACAGTTGATACAATCAAGAATATATATTTTTATTCAACATTTAGCTCAAAAATATCGTTTACTGCAAGGATAAGAGCGTGTCAGAAGCGCTTTGTTGAAAAATAATATTATTGCCGGTGATTAGATTTAGTGTAAGTGTTTGATCACTGTTTTGTTTCCAGTTACGCAAGTACAATAGTGATTTTAAACTATTTACAAAAAAAACATCTAAGAAAGTTACTTAAATTGTTCGGTATCGTCTCTCTAGCTGTAAACGCTGCATCTAATCACGTTATACCAAACCGTGTGTACACCGACACACGGCGTGATTTAGCAGGCAACTTGCGCCCCTGTAGGACCGGCCATTTCTATTTGCGCAGGTAATTAAGTGATGCGTGTGCGCAGACAGCTCTAAGTTCTTATTTAGGGTTCATTGTGAGACAACTCCACACTAAGTTTGAGTGAGATGGTCTGGTGGTAGTAAAATTGTCAGTTGTGTTGCATTGTTGTTTCGGTGTGGGGGTAAGACAGTTGAAATTACTAGCTTTGACACTATCTTGGTCCAGTGTTAATAAAATATGGAACCCTGTTGCAATAAGCAAATGATTAATTTTGACGTTTATTAACTTTTAAACTGGTTGATTGTATGCACATGACACTAGATTCATCATATTTACAAGTTCCATGTTAATTTTATTGTAAGATTGTATTGTTTGTTAAGCCGTTCAAGTCACCGAGAACCTAATTCTAAGAAAAAAATACATGTCTAAAAATGTCACAACACGAGACACAAATTGTATTTCTTATTTTATAATAATGTAATCCTTGTCTTACGCATATACTAACTAACTATCCGCATATTACTCCCTCTACTCTTACTCACGTAAACGTAATTGGTACCCGTGGACTTTGCCCAAACAAATTTACAAAGTAAAAGTGTGACGTCATACGCGCAGGGGCAGTTTCCGGAATGAAACCTCGCCCGTGTCCAGTGCATAACGCCCCAACTTTATGCATCCCTAGTTGAACATAACCGCAGCTTGCCACAGCGCAGCCATTGTAAGTAAACGCTTATGGGTTTTTTTCCATTAATGTCTTGACTTTCACAGGGTTAGCCTAGTGCGTGATAGAATCATTACTTGGTATGTTAAATAAATAATACTACATAATATATAACCCTTTTTGAACAACAACATCAAAGAGCGGATCAGCTGATACACAAAAAGTAAATATTTAATAGTGAGTCAACAGGCGATCCTATTACTAAATGTCGATCTCTAAAAAAAACTTACTTAAGCCATAAACTGTTACTTTTTGCGGGTGGTAGGACCTTGTGTAGGGTCCTACCGTTGTGTACTGGTTTGGAGATAGACCGCCGGTGTAATGACTAGCATAGAGGCATTCTATCTTAGTCCTCAGGGTTGGCAACGCATTTGCAGTCTTAGGTTTGCAGTCTTGTGAATGCGAATGTCTATGGGTCACAGTTTCCATTTACCATCAGGTGGCCTGTGTGCTCGTAAAAAAAAACTTTACACAGTTCATAGTTTCAATAGAAGACCAGCACTGACTTTTGCGTATTAATTTGTCCCTTTTTATGTCACGAATAAATGTTGTTCTTTCTTTCTTTAAATTTGGAAATGCTAGTTCATGTGACTAAGTTTACTCGTATCATAAGGCCTTTTTGAGTTTTTACAGCAATGATGTTAAATTGTCTGTATTTTTAAAATTTAATATTGATCCGAGGCTCTATTTTACTCCGTTATCGTATTGTTTTTACTCCGGCCGCTCTTACTGTCTTCCGTTAACGTTGGGTTTGTAAGTCACTGCTGTCTCACCCGCTCATGCATATATGTAGAATTTCCAAAACCGCTGCGTTTTTTCAACTAAGTGTACTATCTGTGACCACCGTTATTTGTTGTAATAGTCGTTGCTGACCAAAACGTATGTGTATTGAGAAACCTAATTAAACGCTAACTAGTTGATGATATGACTTGGCTGCGAAGTTGGGGGGGTTAATATGTACGTACATAATTATATAGCGCTGTGGAGCTATAATGTATGGATGAAATATTTAAGCTTTTGCTGCCGACTGTAGTTTTTATTCGAATGAGTCCCAAGTTAAATATGGCGGAGATCCTGTCGCCACCTTCCGACTCCATTATCACCAGCTCGATGGTGCCATATTTTTGTATTGTTTTTGAAGTACCGTGGGTACACCAAATTTCAGCTCAATCGGTCCCCGAGAAGTGGTTCAAATGTTCATTGCAAGATTTGAACCGAACATTCATACATTAAAAGTTAATAAAAAGCTTGTAAAATAAATATAAAGCAAGAATGCACAAAAGCGAACTTATTCCTGCAATGAAAATAGTAAAATCAGTACAACACGAAAAAAAAACTTTATAACACCAAAAATACAACGTAGGGCAAATTTTATCGCAAATGATATATTCAATGAAACGAATACAGACTAAAACATGGCTTCTCAACCAAGGGCAAGATTATCCTTGATAGATTTGAACCAAAAATTGACCATGTAGACGCCTGTTGGACGACCAAATTCAATGAAATCAAGTTGAGAAGACTTTACCGTGGTTATAATTAATATCGTGGGTATGAAATAAAAAATAAAAACTGTTGAATCAAACAAAATATATTTTGTGCGTCTTTATTTAAACTCAGAACATACATTTTTTAATAGTAAAAGTAACATAAAGCGTTCTTTAAACATTAATAATAAGGTGAACATATTTTTAAAATAGTTTAAAATTAAAATTATGACAAATCAATATACAAATCTACTTAAATCTACTAGTCAAATGATAATAAATTAATAAATTCTACCCCCTAACATTATACAAAACAATCACAGAATTTAAAACCAAAACAACCGTACACAAGTACCTTAAAACCTACCTGAGAGTATCTAATTTTGATTTTCAAAAGCTTGACTTTGCCAAAAAACTGCCAAATCCCTAAACTTGTCACAACACTGTCTTCGTCTCCTCGGACTACATTTTATCCTTGGACTCTTCAAAATGCTCGTGAACTTCCTCACCAAAGTAGTCACCGACTCCTTCGAAGACCTGTCCAGATTCTCACTTGACAACGTAGCTATTGTGGCATTGAGATTACTAAAAATCTCATCTATGTATCTATCCACATTATCACTATCCCCTTTCTCTTTCTCAGTTTGGTCCGCCGCTGTATCATCGAACGAGAGGTCACTAGTCGAAATGCTGCAGTGAACAACGTCTGGTAATCTCTGCACGCCTGGTTTCTTGATTTTATTGATTCTCACGGTGCTGGTAGCGGAGCACAGTTTCTCCACAGACCTGAAGATGTCATCAATATCCTCGCAGATTTCTTCCACTGACCCAGCTGATAAAATTTCGCCGCTGATGAAATAGAACTGCTTTTCTGGTGTGTTCATTGCAGCTTTGTTCAACTCTTGCAAAAAGTCCTTGTAATTCACAGATTTTTTCGAGGAATTCCGTCTGACTTTCTTGAACAGGAACGAAGAATCGAAGGTAGACTTCATCAAGTCTAAATTGCTGAAGACCTTTTTCATTTTAGGGGGGTATTCTTCTTCGGTATCTAGATCCACTGGTGTCCCCCATTTTTCATCCAGTTGGATCCACTGATCGCTTTTTGATAAGATGGCGTCTGCGTCTATTAAGGCCGACATGTTGGATGCGCAAGCGTCTCGTAACTGAGGGTTGAAACAAATGACACGCGCATTTAAGCGAGCGCGGGCGGTCGTTAGTAAATCACGTTGTCTCTCTCACACTTGCTAATGGTTTTGTTGTGGAAGAAAATACGGATTAAGAGATTAAAGATTTATTTTTAATGGGTTTTAATCATTTTAGAAGGATTAAGAATTAAGTAATGTGTTTATGAGTTAATCATTTCTGTTTATGACATGATTTTAATTGCTGTTTTGCACGGTTGATAAGATATTACATATGTTAGGATGATTGTTGTATGGGGACGTAAATAACATTAAATTTAAAGTAATCTTAGAAATTCTAACAGCACCTAGGTAGTTTATTTTTATATCCTGGTTTACTCTATGATAGAAAAACACATATATACCTACTGCACTTACATATTTACCAACATGTAAACTCTAAGCTTTGTAACTGCTTGGTATGTATGTGATTAAAAATCGAGTTTTTGACTTGTGGTTGGCTTATTGCATAGCTTGCAATGGGGCAATATGTAAAAAAATGTATTAGTGCCACAGGCTATAAAAATAAAGATTTTTCTTTATTGAGGTAACTTTCATGCCAACTCCTAGTTCATACAGATAACTAAAACTAAACAAAACCATTTAGCGTAAACCAAAAACGCGACCAACAATCCGTGACACAATAAACCAATAGAACATGAGTATAAATAAAAATAACTGCAGAGTTATAAATAACGTGAAGTACTAGTACTCGGTATATCACGAGGCTCAGGGATTGTCACAACTGAGTTATGGCGTCACAGAACATAAAATATACAGCAAAAACTGTTGTTCTTCCAACAGTTTTGCCCCATATTAAGAATGAGCACAAACAGAATGTGGATTTGGAACGGGAGAGCTGTGGAGCGGCGGTTGCGCAAAAATTGGTCAATTTTATACTCGTTTGGTGAAGGCAAACATAAAAGATAAATAGTATTTAGTTCGGTTGGTAAATTTTTTAATGACTTGTTATTCAATATTCTATATGCCAGTCAATCACAGTATATTGATATCACTTGTACAATAAACTTGGGATAACTGAATCTTTGCTGTCAATGTATTTACCGCACTGCCCCCTATTTCACCATCGTGATAATGAAACGTGACAATTCGGTATATATTGCCAAGTTAACACGCTTTCACATCAGTGGGATTCATATCAGCTGCGCCATGTACACTGAAATGTCACCTGTCACCTGTCATTGTCAGGATGGTGAAATAGGGGGCCGGTATTCTATTACTCATTGACATTTATTTTCACTAGTGTGCTCTTTACGAAGACTACTATAACCGCCTGTTTCACAATCGACAAGTAAAGTATATTTGACCGATACATTTAGCCCTTTCTCTTTCTTACACTTATTAATAGACAAGGAGAGAGTCAACTTTAAATGTCAGATAAATTTACTCATCGATTGTGTAACAGGCCCTAATTAGGCTCAGTATAACCATTGTATGTGTGAAGTGAGCGCTCCTGACATTTCACGAAGATACATCATTCCAGAAGCATACTTAAAAAAAAACGTCTAATCGCCAATACGTCTCCACTCCCTCCCCTGTTCCGCCACTCCTCCGATCCGAGCCCAGTCCACGGGGTAATTCGTTATTTTTATTGTTTTTTGTTATTATGATCCTGTCCCTAGGATTACTGCGATGATGCACGGGGCGCGGGATGCGTTTAATTGCTCCCAACTCCTGCGCAGGCGATAAATAAGATTAAGTTTATCGTTTATTCGTTGCGCGGTGAATATAAATTTGAGAAAATCCTAGGGTTTTGCGTTGGGCGATAGATTGCTAGTGCATTGTGGATCGTGCTTAATAAAGGAGTAGCAATAATGTGCACTGGCGTGCAAATGTTATGGGTCGCTTTTGGAAGAATTCAAGTACGATGCAAATGTAAATTTTATTCTGGCCTGAATTGTATTATTATTATTACTTCTTTAAATTGATTATGTGTTCTATTGCATTAATTTTATAGTTACTAATACTAGGCAAGTATTATTTTATTTTATCACTAACAATAATGATCCTTGTTGGTCCATGAATAAATGAATTGAATTGAATTGATGCAACTGAATGATTTTATGATCATCTTCGAAAGAACAAACTTGAAATGCTTGTTTCCGATGTTCTAAACGCGGATAGATTTAAGGACTTTCTATTAAGTTTGTTTACTCGTAATATCGAAATACATGATATATGATGATGATATTACATGGCAACTTCAATTATCTTTTTGGGTCAATTTTCAAACAAGCGTTTTTTGCGGTCCCAGAGCTATAATTCTAAGTATATTTAACATTGAGTATAGTTACATATATATTTGCATTTTGTGCATTTTAATCTCCTTAAAAATATATATTGCAGTTTACTAAATATTAATGGATTCCGAAAGAATCGAATTCGAAATCCTAAAAACAGCAAAATTTACCGCTTTTCGCGTGTCCCACTTCCGGTTTTGCTTAAATAAAAATTCATAACTTTGGACGTAGACAACGTATTAATATACAACATTATATCGTTGTAAAGAGCTTTTATTGGCAAACTGATTAAAATAATTAAAATAAAAAAAACATTAATAATTAAAACTTGGAAAGTATTTTCGTGGATGTCCCGCGTGCGACCGTTTTTATGATGACTCAAGGAAACCCCCTGAATCTGGTTTGTCTAATGGCCTACCTTCATATTTACGTTAGGATACCAAAGTACATTAGTTGGGCTTAGACCGCCAACGGGAGTGGACGCAGAGCCAGTGTTTTTGACGGAGGAAACAGGATAAGTCTTTTAAAGATGTATTTTGGTACGGTTATCACGACATTTGTATGGGCGTTTATTTATTGACATACGAATGAAATAAAAATGCGTGTTTCATAAAAATTGTTAGCAATATGGGTAAGTAAGAATTTCGTATTAGTAAATAAGTGAATAGAGTAAGTAGTGTAAGAAAGATCGGTGAAAAACGTTTTTGTCGACATTTGTATGGCGACATTTGTACGGTTATTTTGTCCATACAAATGTCGAATGTGGCATACAAATGTCGGTTAAAATCAAAATGTAAATAAAATCGAAATATATCATTTCCATGTCCAATAATATCAACTTTTATGTTAAGTTTCATTATTGTAATTTTTTTGTGAGCTGTCGTATAAAAATAGAGTACTTATAAGCAGGGCTCTGATTTTACATCGCACGGTAAGATGAAAGAAAACTATGGAGTCGATATTAAAATGCAAACTTGAGTAGTATCCATACTCATACTCATATTCATATTCATATTCATATTTATTCATTGCTTTACACGGGTAGGTACAGAGAGTTGTTATTCTACATAGTATAAAGTTCAGCCATGTAACCCTGCAGGGCACCGCATATTGTTACTTACGTACTAAAATTCAAATCCATACTATAAATAAAAAAAAATCAAATTCATTCATATTCTTGGTCCCGTTTTTTTTTATATTTATCATGCTGTAACTAGGTTCTTCAACGTAATTACGTACCTAGTTTTACAGACTATATGGTTGCGATAGACCTTTATCAAACTGGCCGCTTTATCAAATTTTATCGGTTGCGTCATGTCAATCATTAACGACTTTCGACGTGTCATTTATTTATATTTGCAGTCTGTGCCCATGGCGTCAATTATTAGGTGAACATTTTATTATGTCTGCAAGTTTGTGCCATTTTTTACTGGATTGAGCCTGACAAGGATCTGAAATACGATTATGAAAAATGTGCTGTGTTGTGACATAACCTTGAAGTTTTTTATTATTTATTATTTAAACACGAATTTTAAAATTCCGATTGTGAAAACTTCAAAATGTCATCGCTATTCCGAGTTAGGTTTCCGAAGTATCATAGCATGTTTAATTAATATCCGAATATCCGATTAAAACTAGGTACGTAATTAAGTTGAATTAGTTACAGCATGATAAATATAAAAGACGGTACTAAGAATATGAATGAGTATGAGTATGAATATGACTTAAAGTTTTAATTTTAGTATCGACTCTATAGTTTTCTTTCATCTTACCGTGCAATGAAAAATCCGAGCCCTGCTTATAAGCGAAGGTTTTCATATTTAATTATAAGTAACTGAAGTGAATTACGGCACACGGGAGAGACTTTACATATAAATGATATAGATACTTAATCCACCCCCAAGTATCAAGCTAAAGGTTAATGAAAACCGCATCAAAATCGGTCAAGTACTTTTCGAGTTTATCCCAGACTGACAGACATACGCGGCTGAGGAGTTTGTTTTAAAGGTTACACTGACGGTATATTATCATCATTTGCTAAAAAACGTTTCACAAACTGATTCATTTCACAAACTTATAATTTTGCATATAATTGCTTATAATTTCGATATAATAATCAGTCAGTTTGTTCCAAATGGTATTCATGCCAGTAATTATACGACTTTTCGACATTTGTATTGCAGTATCGACATTTTTATGGCACTATATCGACATTTGTATGGCGTTGTCGACATTTGTATGCCACCGTTTTTTTGCGTCAATATCTAATTAACTATTAGAAGCAGAGTGGTGCCTCATACACCATATTTTTTCTTGTTAAGAACCTCACCTGATGACGTCACTAAGAATCAAATAAAAAAAAATAAAAAAAATGCCATACAAATGTCGAAAAAACACACTCTTCAAAAATTGACCCTTTTACACTTAGCCAACTTGATACTATGTTAGCTTATTTGACAGTGAGAGAGTAATATCTCGATGATAATAATAATTAGATTGATTTAGGCTTAGTACAGTCAGCAGCATAAATAAGTGAGTTAACGTCGTGTTTGAAAAAAGCGATAAGGTTCATAAATGATCACTTATTTATGCTATTGACTGTACCAATTTGACCATACGATGTTTAATTGATAATCAATGTTAATCGACTGTTAGTTCAAAGATTTTGAATCTCACACACGAATGGACTCCTCGCTCAAAGGCTAACTGGAAGAGATCCCTTAAAGGGTTAAGCTCGCCTTTTTACATCGCTGTAGTATTTTTATATTTTTGTTTATTTTATGATATATCGTATGGTGAAATTGGTTATAAAGTAATTGTTTTATAGCTCTGGATATTATATATTTAAAAGCAGCAGCAAAACTACATTTTTTATTTATGTTCACGGGCAATGCTAATAGTTAGACAATCATTGGTAATTAATGCTAAAATTACCAGATAACATGGCAACATTGTGCTACTGTTGTTTAGTTCGGTTTTCTGTGTTGAAATACTTTGTGTGATGTGCAATTTGTTGTTTTTTTTGTGATCGTCGAATAAATATTTTTATTTCTATTTCTATTTTAATTAAGTTAGGTATACTCATTGAGTACGAATATTATCAGTACTTTTTTTACTGTAATAAAATAACATATAAAATAGCTTCTTAAACGACTGTTATGAATTGCAGACTAGGTCAACAGTATACAGTATAACATATTAATTTAATAATAAGAATTCTTATTTTTCTACTTTTTTTACCAAAATAAATAGATTGAAAGTTTTTTATTTGTCATGGATTAGAAAATACTGGCACAAAAAACAATATAAATTATACCGTAAATTATCTTGTATAGTTAAAGTAATAATAAAGTTGTTATTTTATATTTATTAAATTAAAAAAAAATGTTAACCCAACTCAAAGTTGACTAGTATTTAGTAATGATTTATTTATTCATTTATTTAAACTTAATTGCACAATAGAAAAAGTAAGTTAAAATGGCGGACTTAATGCCTTAAGTCATTATCTACCAGTCAAGCAATGGGCCAAACAGAGACACGTAGGTTAGTACTAAAGATGAAACGATAAAGAAAGAAATTAAATACCACATTACCACAGTGCTTCTGTATGATTTGTACTGTAATCAAATTTACTGGATGCAATAAAATAATAATAAATAATAATAATAATATCAGGGGACAATGTGACAGCAATTGACCTAGCCCCAGACTAAGCTCTAGGCTTGTACTATGGGTACTAGACAACGATATAAATACTTATATAGAGAAATATATACTTAAATAAATAGAAAACCTCCATGACTCAGAAACAAATATTCGTGCTCATCACACAAATATCTGCTCTTACCGGAATTTGAACCCAGGACCGCTAGCTTCGTAGGCAGGGTCACTACCAACTAGGCCAGCGCGTCGTCATTTGACGCTTGTATGATGAAAAAAAAAACCGGCTGCTTCTAACAAAATTGTGATATTTGTGCATATTTAAATGTCTTGATTCCACACGAGCCTAACAAGACGTTAGATACATTGACTAAGATGTTACTTGAATCACTTCAGAACTCGCTGTTGTTACTAACAGCTTTGGTGGATATAACTTATGTATATATTAACTATTGTATTCAACTTTGGTGAACTAATAGAAAATCTCTTGGTTGGCTCACATTTTTTGAGTGTACGTATGTTTTACCAATACAATAGAACAAAAAATAAAAATACGTTTATACTTAAACATTCTTTATTTATTTTTATTCGTAAGGAAATTCGCTGCAAAATTAAAAAAAAACAATCGGCTATCTTTTTCCGGTCAATGGATAAAGCTCTTTAACGTTAGAACAGACGGACGGACAGACAGCGTAGACTTAGAAATAGGGTTCCGTCTGACTCCCTTCGAATACGGAACCCTAAAAATGGGAACCGCATAACTTTCACACAACGCATTTAAGCAACAGTTACACGAAAATGTTACCGTTTTAAAACAAATGTTATTTAACGTTACATTGTATGAAATAAACAACAATCTGCCGCGCCACAGAATTGTATGGCAATTTATAAAACTTTTTGATATTGCAAAAGTTCGCATGCAGCATGTTGGAGCCGTTGCAACTTTGTGACAATACATCAGACCATCTCATTAGTGCAGTCTGATCTAGAGTACAGTTGGAACAAATATCTATTGATAATGGTTCGTATCATTGATCCATTTCATGTCATTTATATCTAGCCTAAATGCGCTCAGGAGCAAAAAAAACGGGTCAGAGTGCGTTTTTCATACTAAAGAGGCTATTTCGAAGCCTTGGTTCCTCGCCTTGGAATGCTTTAAGTGAAATCTGATGATGAATATCCCGAGCATCGATACAGGACTTCTACAGTGCCTAGGATACCCAACTGAATGAATCTGCGGTTAACACCGGAATTGTGCAAGTTCAGAAAAACACTTAAAATGGCAATAAAATTTAAGGAAATCCAAGCGCTGACCCTAACTCTCCCGCTTTGGTGTTAACTGATTGTGCGATCAGTTAGGTATCTTACGAACTTTTGACCTCATCTATTGAACCTCGGTGTATCCACCATTAAACCTCACTCAAAACAACCCGCGGCGAGGAACCAAAAGGCTTCGAAATAGTCTGGTTTGTATGAAAAACGCACTCTGACCCGGTATTTTTGCTCCTGAGTCTAATGTTCCTCTCTTTCTAAAACAGTCCTACACTAAACGGTGGTTGTCCGTGGGTGGTACTTCCATAGTTTGAACTCAGAGACGATCGCCGGTCGGTAACTAATCACTTTACTAAATTAAACTCGTCTAAAGGGCCTCTGCGTGTTGGCTTCGGCTCCATGTACGCCTTTCAAAGGTCCAGGTCTCCCATAGTCCCGTGATCGGTGAACGGACTTTTGTATCAAGCCGAAATTACGCGACTCACAACTCAAAAAACTATGCTCAATCGTCTGGCTTTAAACAATAACTCGAGGGTTGTCCGAATGGCAGCTACTGAATTGATCTTCAAGTCAGAGTACGAGATGAAGTATGCCAAAAGACGTACGACACTTACGACATTTACGAGTAGGAAGTTGTCGTCCATGTGGCGTTAGTTTTTTCTATCTTGTGGGGCTAGATAAGTTGCCATCAGTTGTTTTTACCTATCGCTTTGCGTTGTCAAAAACGAATAAGCTAGCCAAGTTTCCCTTAGATACCGACGTTTATATCGTGCACTAGCTCGTGTTGAATTCAACCTGTCAAAATAGTACCAAACGTCAAACCTATCACTACTCGTGATGTACTCGTTATGCGGGTGGTAGGACCTTGTGCAGGGTCCGTCCGGATCGCTACCACCATCTTATCCATTAACCTACCGCCAAACAGCAGTGTTCACATTGTTGTGTTCCGGTTTGGGGATGAGACAGCCGGTGTAATGACTAGCATAGAGGCATTCCATCTTAGTCCTCAGAGTTGGCAGCGCATTTGCAGTCTTAGCCTTGCAGTCTTGTGAATGCGAATGTCTATGGGTCACAGTTTCCACTTACCATCAGGTGGCCTGTGTGCTCGTTTGCCTTCTCTATGCCATAAAAAAAAACTCGATTAGCGCGAGTGATAGAGATCACATTACAGCGTGTCAGTTGTAACGAGTGATATATCACGTGACTTACGTCAATTCCATACATTTTTGTAAGTGACAGTTGATTACCAATAATGGCGTTCGTACTCGATGGCAACGTGTCTAGCCCCGCAGTACGAGTATACTTTCTATCACCAAGCCAAGAAGTAAAGTCATCATGGTACCTGCCTTGAATTCCCTTCCCATTCAGTTTAACAGCCAATTCCCCTCTCAACTGTACTTATTAATAAATCCGGAATCTCATTTGCACGCTGTAACTAACGAACACCCGCTACGAAAGGTTTCTACGTTAATATTAAATTATAACTTTAATATGGCCGTATGACTGTTAACGTTAATTGTAATGATGGCAACGCTTGTTTAGAGTTGTTTGTTTTTAACGGTTATTTTAGGTGTTTATAGTTATATCAATTTTATCTAGTTTTAAAAATCAAATTAACAAAATAGTACAAATGATAATATGACTGCAACGGTAAGTGCCGACAGCCATTTTGATCAGATTGAAAAGTTTGTCAACAAATATCAAAAAAGTAGAACATTTTATCACGGATTAACCTAGTCCCAAACTAACCTCTCAGTCACTTTGGGTAATAGACAAAGTTAAAAAAAAATTCACATCACCTATTCGGAAAGGGGATTTTTGTCCCTGCTAACAAGCTTTTGCTGCTGCTTTGTTTCTGCTGCTGCCTGGGATCAAAGTGGCACTTTCTGTTCAAAGACATTTGAAAATAGTACCTATCGACTACAATTTCTTTTTCGTCTTTTAAGTGCATTTGCACATAATCGATTACATTTTTTTATCATCGATGACGTGCATAGTATTCAATTTTATTAGCTTTATTTGTAACATTTATTATTTTGCTCGTAGATGATGTGATCCCTCCCTACGCTCAGGATTCAATGTACGCCCTCGCCATAAATATGTCATTTTTCTCCCTTGTGACACAATCTACTAATAAAGAAAAATACACTTTTACATATTACATACACAGAAAAAGTCCAAGACTCAGGAACAAATTCTCGTGCTCTTTACACGTTCTTACCGGGAATTGAACCCGGTACCGCTAGCATCGTGGGCAAAGTCACTACCAACTTGGCTAACCTTCTCGTCGGATTTCAATCAACCAAATCACATTAGTTTGACTACATATCCAAATAAACCTTCAAAAAATTATGAAATGAATCATTTCAAACAGCGAAATGATAATTTACAGGCGCGCGATGACGGTGTAATGGAGGCATTATGGGTAATTAATTTATGATAATGTCCAATACTGCGATATATTGCGATATAGGGTAAAGTCCCCAGTAGTCAGCCAGAGACCAGTAGTCGACCTTATATTAGTGCGAGTGTTCCTACTCATACAAAATATAGGCAGAGGCCGACAATAGGTCTCTGTCTGAACACTGCCACACTGGTGACTTTACCCTATTGCGATATATAGTAATCGAAAAGTTTCAGATTCGGAATAAATGTAACAGTTTTTGAATCTCGACAAAAAAGAGGTTTAACTTGTGTATCTGTGTGTTGTTATCTGTGGCTTTGTAATTCCCAAATAGATTAACCGATTTGGACGCGTTTTTTGTCTGTTGAGTCGTTTCAGAGATATTAGCTCTGAGAGAACGCTACTATATCGCATTTTTTGTCTTTGAAGTTATCACGCTTTTTACAGTTTTATTCTATAGACGCTCAGTCAGTATTATAACAGTTCAGTATTATTTTTATGGGATGGAGAAGGCTTAACGAGCGCACAGGCCACCTTATGGGATCTTTGACCCATAGACATTTGCATTCTCAAGACCACATACAATCTTAAGACAAAAACGTGATGCCAAACCTTAGGATACAACACATCCAAAAGCTTAAAAAAACTTTCTTCCTTTATATACGCTCTTCAGCATCTCAAACGCCGCACTGACCGCCAGACGGCGCTGAGTGCTTACTACGCGTACGCTTACCCGAGGATGTCATATGGTCTCATATTGAGCGGTCATACTGTGATACTAGCAAAAACTTCATGCTTTAAAAAAAATGCATTAGAGCACTAGCAAATATAGATCAAATGCAAACATGTCGGCCACAATTTATTAAATTTAAATTACTTCACTTCAACGTTTATATTGCAATCTAGCAAGTTTATAAGAAAACACAGGGATATATATAAGTCAAAAAAAGATATGAGAAGAAAATATAGGAATTAAAATAAATTAAGTGATCCTTTTCCAGACTGAAAATAGTCAAATCTAGCCCTCATCATAAGATGATTAAAATATATAATCATTTACCCAATAGCATTAAAAACCTAGATAGACCAAATATATTCGTACGACAATTAAAAACATTCTTAATTAACAAATGTGACCTTCCAATATAAATAAAAATAAATATGAGGGGCCAATGTCACACCAATTGACCTAGTCCCAAACTAAGCTCTAGGCTTGTGCTGTGGGTACTAGACAACGATATAAATACTTATATAGAGAAATATATATACTTAAATACATAGAAAACATGCATGACTCGGGAACAAACATTCACGCTCATCACACAAACATCTGCAGCATCACACAGACCGCAAGCTTCGAAGGTAGGGTAACTACCCACTAGGCCAGCGTGTCGTCAAAAAATACAAAATAAATAAAGACATAGTTACTTAGATAACTCTAGATTAAAAATAAGTAGAATATAATTTTAATGCTTATTGTAAGAAGTAGCTTCATAATTTGTATTGACCTCTGCTGATAAAAAGATAAAAAAAATATTCAGTAAGTAGGCCGCTCGGGCACTTTTACACGTCAAGATACTACCAGCGCTTCCCAAGAGGAGACCACTGCTGAGAAGAAACGCCGCAAGAAACTCAACAGTCAGTCATTTTTTAAACATATTTCATAATTACAACTTGCTGAGATAGTGTTAATGTGCAATATTGAACATAACTTAAGTACATTAAGGATAAGTAAATGGGTAGTAGCCCTCTCATGTGGCTGCGCCCACGCAGGGCGTCACATGTACACCTGTAATTGTAGTTCCACCTGTTGTAATGAGACACGCAATAAATAATTTTAAATTTGAATTTGAGGACTAAGATTAAATGTTTCTATGCTAGTAATTTCACCGGTTGTCCTATCCCCAAACCGGAACACAACAATGCGAACACTGATGATTGGCGGTAGGTTAAAGGATAAGATGTTAGCGATACGAACGGATCTTGTACAAGGTCCTATCTCCACTGAACTGACGGTTAAAACTGATCGTGGGGCAAGCCTTAAGCAAATGCCTATAAGGATGGTTTCATGGATTTCCTTGTTTTCGTAGATTTGGGTAAGGAAACTGGCGTGGCATTGATTGCAGTTGCTAGTTAATAAATCAAAGAAACGACGCCGCGCTTATTATGAGGCGGGGGCGATTGGGGCGAGTTAACATAAGGTTGTTCCTGTGTAGGTCCGCAGATGATAAAGTTCACAAAATAAATTGGCATATTTATTTCTCAAAAATAATCGTAGCTTTGATTACGAAATAACAAGAGTCTGTGGTCAATTTGACAAAGATGACAAAAGACAGAATTAAGTTTTTTATTCTGCAAACATATGCAACTTAACATTAAGTCCAGGAAATACCTACCAATTTTAGGACCTTGTGCAGGGTCCGTCCGGATCGCTACCACGATCTTATCCATTAACCTACCGGCAAACAGCAGTGTTCGCATTATTGTGTTCCGGTTTGGGGATAAGACAGCCGGTGTAATGACTAGCATAGAGGCATTCCATCTTGGTTTTCAGGGTTGGCAACGCATTTGCAGTCACAGTTTTCACTTACCATCAGGTGGCTTGTGTGCTCGTCTGCCTTCTCTATGCAATAAAATGATTGATTTAGAGATCAAAGTTTCGAACATAAATAAAATAATGTTCCTAGCATAAATAACACCGAGGTACAACCTCACACAAATTAACTTAGTCTCAAAGTAAGCACTAGGCATGTACACTAGACTAGACCGTTTCCACTTATCACACAAATATTTAGCTAGCTAGTACTCACTGTCAACATCAAATAACCACGACACACACGTTAGGTTTTTTTTTTTTTTTTGTTTTCTTTGTACTTGTAAATGTTGTAATGTCTGTATCACCTTTCGTGTTTTCACCGAGCGGTCCCAACGGAAGACCAGCGTTGGCTTTACAGCCAGCACATGCTGAGTTGGGACCATTTCGCAACAATTTCTCTGTGTCTTGTTCTTTTAGTATCTATGTAATGTAATTTTTTGTATTGTTGTGAATAAATGTCTCTTTATCTTTATCTTTTATCTTTAAATTGTCGAAACACCGTCGTCAATGAAATCAATTTGATTTTTATTGTAGAACTACCAAAGAAGTAATGCATTTAAATTTCCTTATTAAAAATCCTGTCGAAATCAATCATTACTGTCTAATATTATGAGATCCGTAAAATCGTAATATAATTTCTAATTCCATATTCTCTAGCAGAAAACGTTAAAATGAATCCTAATATATTTCTATCCCAGTTTCGTTTTCTTTTCCCTTATAACAGCTCGTGGTCATGCTCAGGACCAACCCAACATTTGGTATGAATTTAATCAGTCCCCGATAGCCGTTGTTAAAATGATTTATTTGCCTCGGTGCGGTAGTTTTTGGATCGCGTTCTAGTTTTATGGCTAAACCCGATCTGATAAAACACGGCATAACTGTTGGGAATTGGCTTATTAACGGCCGTATTAATGGCTTGATTTTTGGAAATGATGTGATTATGTTTGATTGGCATTTTAAGTTATTTTGCTAAGTTAAGAACAACAGTCAAATATGTATTATGTATGATGGTCATCACTCATGTCAGCCGAAAGACGTCCACTGCTGGACATAGGCCTCCCCCAAGGCTTTCCACTCAGACCGGTCTTGTGCTTTTCGCATCCACCGCGGTCCCGCGATCCTGACGAGGTCGTCACTCCATCTTGTTGGAGGCCTACCTACAGCTCGTCTTCCGGTCCGCGGACGCCACTCCAGAACCTTCTGACCCCATCGGCCATCAGTCCTGCGAGCAATGTGCCCCGCCCACTGCCACTACAGTTTAGCTATTCTTAGGGCTATGTCGATAACCTTAGTTCTACTGCGGATATCATCATTTCTGATTCTATCACTCAGAGAAACCCCGAGCATAGCCCTCTCCATAGCCCTCTGAGTGACTTTGAGCTTCCTTATGAGGCCCATTGTTAGCGCCCACGTCTCAGATCCGTAAGTCATCACCGGCAACACACACTGGTATGATGGTCGAAGCTTGAAAATGTACATAGTTCCAATGTCAATATAAAGTTTTTTCTGCTGGTTGGAATTAAAATGCTTGTTTCTTTTACATGTATAACGCTTTATGAATTAATTAGCTGCAGTGCGTGATTTTCGTCCTACGGAAACTGTGTTTTTTTTTCGGGATACAAGGTAGCCTTTGTATTAATTCAGGATATTTATGGTTAAATTTATCTCCATTCAAAATTTCATCTTAATCTGTTTAACCGAGGAGTATACATACGAACAAACTATTACATTTACCCCCGAACTAATAATCGTAGAATAACGGTGGTGTAGCCAACCATGCTTTGTCCTTATCTGTCAAATTCAAATGTCACAATGACAGATAAGGACAACGCATGGTTTAACTACACCACCGTTACTACTCGTATCACTTTTGTGTAAAAATATATCCTACTAATAAAACGCGTAAGTTTGTGAGTATGTATGTATCCGGATGTTTGTTACTCTTTCTGATTTTGGTGACATTTGGAACGCTGACAGCTTATACATTGGATTAACACATAGGGTACCTTTGTCGTATATGTAACTTAAAAGGCGAAAATTCAATTGCTTTATATAAATATCGATATCAAGAAGGTCGATAAAGAGTCGACAAGATAACGGGATCTAGCCATACTATTAGTGTCATTAACTTGTCAATGTACGTTACCGATCAAACATAATACGGTACATACTTAAATAAGCAGTCTTTTGGTATTTAATATCTTTATAAACTTCACACAGAGTAGGTACGAAATTATATTCATACCTTTTCAGTTATTACTGAATGGGAATTCATAGTCGTTGTACTTTTATAATAGAGTATAAAGTTCCAGAACAACGTTCCTAAAACTACGCATATTACCGTCTAGTTTTGTATCGGCAACCAAATCATTATCCTCTGAACAGCACTTAATTGTCCATAACCTGTCACAAAACATTACAAGACAACGTAACTCCACCTCAAAGCTACCTCAAAAACAGTCATATATGTATATAAATAAGTTTCAAATTCAAATGACAAATAATACGTAGTTAAGACATTTTAGAAGTTTCAAGCGCGTGCGCAATGCATACGATTATTGCCGTATATCACATTTTATCACCACATATCATTATTTATCACGCAGATATCATTGAGTCCCGGTGCGATAAATCTAGACTAATTTTATGAGGGATATTGGAGGGAAAATAGAGGTTTGTGGGCTCAATACGTTCACAACTGTAATTTATTATAATGGAGCCAGAGGTTTAATGTATTAATTATTTAATATCTACAAAAACAAAAATAACTATTTTTGAGACAACATACTAAGTAGTTTCTTAACTAAGTGATTATGTTTAGTGTAATCTATTTAATAAGTATCTACTATTGCCCGCGACTTCGTCCGAGTAGAAGTCGTTATTGGGTGCCGCAGTAAAAATTTATTTAAATGTACTTTCTCGGGTTTCAAGCTATACCCATATCAAACTTCATCGAGATCGGTTCAGCGATTTGGCCATGAAGACGTAACGAACAGACAAATTTACTTTCACAATTATAATATTACTAGCCTCTGCTCGCGACTTCCTCCGCGTAGATTTCGATTATCGTTAATCCCTCGGGAATTTTAAATATTTTATTTTATTTTTTTAATATTTAGTATAAGAGATAGCTTATACCTAGGATTTATTTTTTAATTATATTTTTATTGTATTTTATTATTTAAGTATTTCAAATTTCATAAAAATCCGTCATGCCGTTGCAGCGTGAAGGAATAACAAAACAACACACACGCACTCATACACCAACTTTCGCATTTAACTATAATATTAGTAGAATTATTATAAGTATATATAGTTTTTAAAACTATGTCAGTGAATGAAAAAAAAACTTTTGCAAGTCAATACACACACCTCACTTTCTGTCAGCGTAAACTTATGTGCATAGCTATGTCATAATAACCGGGTAAAACATCGCTCTTGACATGTCATCGTATTGTCTACGTTATGATTATGATATGATAACTATTTTTTGATAACACACAATATAACAAGTCAAAAGCCATATTGTTTGACCAAAGTAGAATAGCCCTGATATTTGAAATGCTCAACAAATTTCACTACAAAAAATCCTGACACGTGTTTTTATTTTTGATACCTAAAACATCTAAGTATTGGTAAGTATAACTTCGTTATAATAACACTTTAACGTACAATTCACTATTCTAAGCCAATACTAAATCATAACGTAAAATCTAACAACGCAGCGGCAATGACGGCCATAGCGTCATTATCGTCAACACGATGGCGGCGATGACCTTCGTCATTTTGCAGTTTTAACGGCGTTGTGGTTTAGAATTTGGTTTCGATAAACCGGTTTAGGCTTTGAATTTGCATATATGTGTTTAAACATGTATGATTATGTTGACGTCACGTTAGCTTTTGGTCAAGTCTGCCGACGAAGCCGAACGAATGTTTGTGTGATAAGCGCATCATTTTGTTCCTGAGTTTTGGATATTTAGTAACATACGTTCGTATACACGAAGCTATAAATTTTGTGGAAGAATAATTCTAATTCAGGATACTACCTGCGATACCTAAATTTATCCAAATTACTAACTTTCACATAATAACAGTCGGGTGTTAACAGTCTGACCAGAAATAAAAAACCTTGCCATATTGCGTAACTTATAATATGAACTATAATTTCCATTGCAATTCACGACACACAGGTAAAACAAGTATGAGTGGCGCTCCCATTAGAGGTTTTTATATTTCTGGTCAAGCTATAATAAGCTTCTGACAAAAAAAAAAGATTTTTGCAGTCATTATCTGTTTATCAAGATCAAACTTATGAGTCCCGATACGGTGGGTCTGCGTTGAGTATAGAAGAGATCCTGTCGTCACCTTACAACTTAGATACAATATAAACCATGAAAAAAAAACTTTAAAAATCTTCAACATTTTACATACTTTCCACAAGATTACACGCATTAGGTGATTCAAATTTAAAGCCACCTAGCAAATCCAAAGATGATACACCAAAACTGAAAACAATGACTGCATCAAGTGCTAATTACCTCAATCTAATTGAGCGTCATTACGGTGCTCGCGCCGGCTTAACCCCCAATTTTGCCGCGGACCACCGGGCGCCAACGACTGAAACCGATGGGTTTTTGATAATGATTATGTTAGTATATTTTGGATAAATAACCATTTAATTAATTCACCAATAGTCGGATAGTTTTGTGTTTTATTTTAGTGGAGATTATTGTGTAAGAACTAAAGACTTACGTGGTTCGTCATTCCTGTGGTCTGTATTTGAGAGTGGAGAAACAGATAGTAGGATGAACCGCGTGCTCAAAGTCACATTCAAGTATTTAAAAATGCACGCCCTATTTAAACTTTTTACTTAGTGTTATAATATTTTTTTCGTCAAATCTTAAAATGACTGGCTTAAGAGAATTACATACATAGCTTGTCAGCAAAACCGGCGCAGAGGCAGCAATGAAAACTGGCGCAAGCGCCGAATTGTCACATTTTTTCCACTAAACTTAAAGCTTTTATTTCCTCTTGTCAATTGTCCTAATTCCTGTGCAATTACGTCGAGAGCCTCCCATTTATTCACATATCATTTATTCACATATCGTTACATCTGTTGACAAGTAGATTATTTTTCTTGTCTTTACTTCACTCTTCGATACTAAGTATTTTAGAACGAGGGTTCTTTAACCCTCTTGAGGCTTTCCTCTTGACGTAATTGCCCCACTGACGTAATAGCCTTTAGCTGTTTCCTCAAAGTATTTCAACTTCTCTATGTATCTGCCTGTCTGTAGCATCCTACCTCTCCAACAGATGGACCAATTCAAAAGTGAATTTCTAATAATAATGGATGGTTAGCAATATTTCATGAAAATCGGTAGGGGCTTTTGAGCTCTGAAAGTTATCTATTCAAAGTCATGTTAGCAAATGAAACAAAAACGGAGCTATAATGTTCAAGTCTTAGTCCACATACTCGTTCGTCCATAAAGCAACGTCCACACGGACACAAGGCAGTGTCCACAATGACACAAACGGCGCAGAGGCAGTAACGCTAAATCCGGCGCGGGCGTCGCATATTGCCAATATGCTGCTAGATTTAAGATGGCGGCCGGCGACTTGGCTTGTTTTAATTGGTCAGTGTATTGGGAATTCTTGGAGTGGTTATTACCACTTGGTCGTATTCAAATCATCAATGCACTACATGCTTCTCGGTGTGAGTGTACTTGCACAACTTAACACAGTGCAATAAGTTTTTTTTTAAGGTAAGGACGATGAGAGAAATACAGATAAGTAATGCTATTTATAGCCGATTTAACAGAATACCAATCATAGTCTTGGAAATTGGATGATTTATTAAGTTTCGGTAAGAATTATATATTATTGGAAATCTTAAGGATACATACCTCCATTGTTGAGTTGGTTTATTGGTTTATCAAGAAAAAGGTATGTAAATATTCTGTATCCTTCTTTTAACTTATTCTACCCCTTGTTAGCAAATGGCATATTTTTTGTCTCGGAAAACCTGACTTTGCATCAGGTGAGATCTGTAAATTTTTGTGTAATACAAATATTTTGTGCGTCTTAAAAAAAAACTTAACCGAGCTGAGTCTTTTATTTGTTTAAACGAATGCAGAATGTAGAATGGTTATGACTGCCAATCTTCTTCTTTTCCAAATAATGCAACTTAATCTGGCCCTAGTTTTACCCACTCCGTATAGTTCGTTTTCATTCGCAGCAAACCGCACGGCACGAGTTAGGGCTGCGTACGGCGCTGCATTGCAAGCGGTGTTTACTGCCCAGTGACAGCCCTGTGGTGTTACACTCTTGGAACCAGCGTAACATGACCTCCTTTAGGGTATTCATTTACAGCTCTCGTCAGCGTTTCATGGAGTCAATTATTAACAGGTGAGTTTGAGTTGCGTCATAAAGTACGAGGACACTAATAGGTTTTTTATGGTATGAATCCTACGAGCACACGGCCACTTGATGGTACGTGGGATCTCAGATCTATAGACATTTAAATTCTCAAGATTGCAATTACAAAATTCAAAATTCAAAATATTTATTCAGTAAATTGCCCACATGAGAGTTCTTTTACACGTCGGTAATATGGAGTGAATCTATTAGCGTTTCGGACAAGACCATCATTGCGGGGAAAAGCGCCGCAAAAAACTTCAGCAGATTTTTTTTTTCAATCATTAATACAATAATACTTAAAAGTAAGTTACATTACAAGGTAATAAACTAATAAATAATTATTTTACAAATAAAATCATTACAAATGTAAGCTTCATTGGATTAAAAATAGTGACTACGAGAACAACATCAAGAGATCAGCCAAGATATTAAAAATATTTTTAATGAAAGCGCGTATAAAAAATATAAAAGGAAAACTATCACAACTAAGTAGACATCTTTGGTTATTGAGACACAGGCGATTTAAGTTTTTATACCTACTAAAATCATCTAAAACGGCACCAAATAACTTTAAATACAACATTAGTTATTACTTGTTATGTTTGTAGTACATGGCGGCTTCGGAACCCTACATTGAGCATGGGCCGACATAGAGCAATACGAAAACTGCTCCTTGGGGGATAGGTTAAAGGGTAAGAAGGTGGTGGCGATCCGGACGGACCACAAGGCCCTAACAAAACTGGAGTGAGTGCATTGTGATTTTGGATGCCTTACTCTGCCTTACGACGTCAAGAGTATAAATTAGGTACATTTCAGAGGTAAGATGAAGCAACAAATGAAACAGGGCTCGGTTACATATTTTCACAAGGTGCGTCATATCCCTCAGCGTTGCCACAGGTGACAATCTCGATGTCATCAGCTGCCGCGCCGTAACGCAGCCGTAAGCCGCGCGTAAATTAGCCGTTCCTAATTAACGTCAATAATTTGATCGTTCCGTGAGTTTACGGCCTCGTGAACGTAAACTGGGGCCGCTGTGATACTAGGGGTTGTCGATGTAATTATCTTATTAAAAAAGCATACCCCATATATCCCAGAGCGGGGTAGGCAGAGCCACAGAATCACTAACTACTCTAACAACTTGTTGTTAAGTCAGTGAGTACATTTTGTACAAACAGGCTAAGATGTTTACCAGTGTATATTAGTGACAGTGTATATCTTATCGTATTTCTAAATATAACAATGATTTTTTTTTCTCCATAGTGGTTAATTATGCCAAGGTTGACGTTGGAAATTCTAATTTTAATTTGTCCTAAATGCAACGTTTTTCCAAAAAAAATATCCACTTTATTTACACTGTAGTTAAAATACAATCCCAAATATTTCTGGAAAACTAACAAGTGTGCAGTGTTTGAATTGTTGTGTTCCGGTTTGGGGATAAGACAGCTGGTGTAATGACTAGCTTAGAGGCATTCTATCTAAGTCCTCAGGTTTGGGAAGGATTTTTGCGGTCTTAGGCTTGCAGTCTTGTGAATGCCAATGTCTATGGTCACAGTTTCCACTTACCATCGGATGTCCTGCGTGCTCGTTTGCCTCAATGCAATATATAAAAAAAAATGGGAATTCGGACAAACATACATCAGGATTAGGATAATTATAATTGAGACAATTTGATGTACTTATTTACTTTGTACTAAAAATAATATCTTGATTTTGATTTCATTTTTAATTCAAAAATACTCTTAAGTTTTTCGCTACTAGTAGTGGTACAATATTGTATCAATAGGATTAATTGTATCTTCAATGTTTCTCAAAAACGTCATAAAATGGTTTTTAAACTCGAAACTACAAACCAGAACCAGTAGTGCCACAATATCTGTTTCACGACGAAACATTAACACAACTTTATTGTCCAACGATTTCGAAATCGGCAGCATACTGTGGCGGCCATTTTATCGGCAATATACGGCGGAATTAAAAATACATAAACATGTTGCATTTTACGATAATTACGCTACACTATTCATTGGTCGCATTATAATGCGAATGATACGTAAATCGTTTTAAACGTTGGCTGTTGGTTTGAATGTAAGTGGGATTTTCGAGTAAGTGGGGATTGAGGTTTTATTGTTATAGTCGTTTTTTATGCGTTGAACGATTGCAATAACTTCAGCTGGATGTGTTGGATATAGAATATTAAAGCAATGGAAGCTAGAAAAATTGGAACGGAATAAAAAACCAAGACGCGCCCTATTTTTAAATTTCTTAAACAATTTAAAAGTCATCAGCCCAATGAGAGATAAAGATATAAAGAAAAATTTATTCGCAACAATGCAAAACCACATTACATATATACAAAAAGATCAAGACACAGAGAAAGAGTTGCGAAACGGTCCCAAATCAGCATTCGCTAGCCGTGAAGCCAGCGCTGGTCTTCCGTTGGAACCGCTTGGTGAAGAGACGGAAAGTGACACACTTAACATGACACAACGTTAAAAGAAAAAAAAAGGATCAATTAAAAACATTTTTTCGAGATATCTCGAACGAACGACCATAAAATTGGCAACACCGAGGAAACAGAAAAAAAAACTATATTCTATGGGAATGTAAACAAAGCAAGCATATAGGCTACGTTACAATAACAACAATGATAGACTTTCAATTCAAGAAATAAAATAAAAGTTTTGTTGGCTTTTACATTTCGAAAAATTACACTAATGTGCAAAGTGACAATGGACGGCAAGAAAAGGAATCCAAAACACAAAACCTTAGTCGGAGAAGGACAAACACAATAGGCGTACAATCTGTACAAGGCACATTTTATATCTGGATATGAAGAAGGCAAATAAGGAAGCGGACACCGCGGCGTAATGACCAGCATAGAGGCATTCCGTCTTAGTCCTCAGGGTTGGCAACGCATTTGCAGTCTTGTGAATGCGAATGTCTATGGGTCACAGTTTCCACTTATCATCAGGTGGCCTGTGTAATCGTGCTCTTGCCATAAAAAAAATGCACCAGTGCAAAAAGAAAATACAGCTAAGGTAGGTTACATAACATAAATAGACCTAGGTATAAAATATAAATAAAAAGTATTTCCTCTATCTGGAGTAGAGACTCCAGTCATATTGCACTCGTGTCATGCGCAAGCGTCCCTGGGGTAACCTGATGGTTAAAAAGAAAAGATTTCAGTTTATTTTTAAAATTAAATATATTTTGCAGATTCCTGATAGGTGGGGGAATATTGTTCCGGCATTTGGTAGCCGAAACAAAAAAACAATTTGAATCATAAAGTCACTGTGACACAGTTCTAACGTGGGTCAGGGTTCAATTTCGCCGATAGCTTGTTTCAGTTTGTGTAAGTTTTGTGTAAGTTGTTTCTTTTTGTTTGTATTTCGTTTAAATAGAACTCGATTCAAATAAATAATTGATATTTAGGTAAATCATATTACTATGTGTAGGTCTCTATTCTATTCGGCAATCACACCACATGTCATAGCCTTTGACATGTAATTGTATTATTTTTAACTTGACCCTCATTACCTACATATTGTGGATTATATATTAGGGGCCCTAAACGTGAAGACATTTATTTTGTGTACAACATAGCTGGACATGAAGATTCCTCATTTTCGTACCTTGTCACTTTCATTCGTCACTCTCCGAACTTGCTTTCTAATTCATTGTCTAAGTATTCCCGGTAATTGTGCAACCTCGTTTGCCTATCATACACAAATAAATGCAATATAAATTGAATTAATCCACTTAATTGAAACATAAAAAATAACAGTAACGAATCCAGTAATGGAGTAAGCATTGCGATCGTTAGCCTGCTAATTACGCAGCGGACAACATTAATGCGCTAACAATTATTATTTACTGCCTTATGAATAATCACCACTTTTTGGTACAATTACGGTAATTTATTTATGTTAAATACTGTGGAAATGACGCCAGCTTTGAATATTTGCGCTAGCATAAAAATAACAATAAAAAACAAGTAACATAATTATCATTTGGAAATTTAGAAATGTATTTTTTTTAGATGTTATTGTTGAATTGGTATCTTGTGGAATCGGATGGGAAAGTACAATGCGAATAATAATGAAATAAGTCTACTTAGTCTTCTTAGTTTTCCTTTAAATAGTTCAATAAATATACATATACTTTTCTTTCGCTGTATCTAGGCGCCACCAAAAATCATCAAAAACAGTTTCTGTGTTAGTAGTAGGTAACTGCTTCAAAACCCTACACTGAGCATAGTGGTAGGACCTTGTGCAGGGTCCGTCCGGATCGCTACTACCATCTTATCCATCAACCTACCGCCAAACAGCAGTGATCTTATTGTTGTGTACCGGTTTGGGGATAAGACAGCCGGTATAATGACTAAATAGCATAGAGGCATTCCATCTTAGTCCTCAGGGTTGGCAACGCATTTGCAGTCTTAGGCTTGCAGTCTTGTGAGTGTGAACGTCTATGGGTCACAGTTTCCACTTACCATCAGGTGGCCTGTGTGCTCGTTTGCCTTCTCTACGCTATAAAACAAAGGCTCTTGCTCGGTTTTAACATGTGTGGTATCACTGAGCAATCGCATGTATCTGAAAAGGCCTTAAGAAGGTACATCCAACTATACACTCTGATTAGTCTAAGGCATGGAATACACAAAAGCGGCGCGGCGCAGGCAATACGTGCCGCGCCCCAAACCTAAAACACACACAAAAGGTGCGTGGCGCCTCCTGTAGGCGCGGAAAAGTTATGCCTTCGCCGCGTCTTCGTCGCGTCCTCGCCCTTCCTGTCTATCGCTCGCCTCTTCTGTTTATCAAGCCTTAACGCGCCTACGCCTTACCTGAGCCTTACCTGCACCGCACCGCTTCTGTGTATTTCACGCCCCAGGTTGGTACTGATGTAGTATTTTTGTAAAGTTCAAGAAATAAGTGTTTATATGGGCCGTCATGTCACAAAATAATCAGAGTATAAACCAGACCAGTAACAACCAGTAACTAGATATACTGCTTCAAAAGCTTTGTCAATAACAGTCCATGGGGCAGGTTTAACCCTGGTTTATGACAGACTGACAGGCTATCGCGGCCGCAGCCGGGTGACGCCGTTATGCCACTTTATGTGCGCAGCCGAACTAATCGTTCGTACCGTTTGGCCATTAAAGGGTTACGTATTGTTACGTATAGTTGTGGAGAGGTTTTGGTGTCTGATGTATTTTGTAGTGTTATAATATTATTAAAACACGGTGGTGTCCCTTAAGATACGATTGTCATTTAATGTCAAAACTGTGTGCATTATTATGGTAGACTACGGACTTCTGACAGACAGGAATATAAATAAAAATGAAGTCTCAGAGGTTGTTTTGGCTTATTATACGGATACCAGATAATGATAGATATAATTTAATAGAGAATTAAATACCAATAAAAACCTTCAAAATAATATTTGCTATTTCCGGGAATTCACTCGTGTCGTCAAGAAAATGTTTATCTGCCTACCTTGATATTTTGGTTACTAGCGCTTATTGCACAGCACTTATTTCCAGAATGAAAAAGTCCTATGCACTAATTTATAAATTAAATACATGATGACATTATGACTGTGTAAGTTTAAATTAAATTTGTTTGGCCGTTTATGCGTAATCCTCACATAAATATTCATTTTGCGAATGGTAAATAATAATTAACAATAAAATCAATGAAATAGAAAATTTACCTTCTTATACATACTATATAAAAGGCACTCCGCCCGCCACGTCAATAATTTCACTTATTTAATATTAAAAATAAAAAGCTCTGTTTTATAAAGTTAAATGCAATACAAAAACCAAAATCTTGAAAACAAACCAGTTTAAATATGCTGCTCCCACCTTTAATCCAAATCGTAGCACGCTACGCCGTAGCGGCGTAGCAAACAATCATAAAATTTAATTTTCCTTGTTTATTGTAAAGAGGAAGCAGGACAAATTAGTAATAGGTAGAGAGAAAGAATGCGCCGAGTTTGATACTACGTTCAAATCAAGCGCATACACATTAAATATAACGGCCGAGGTCTGCGCCTTGAGATGAACTTGGCAGACTAACGTGGATAAGACTTTTTAATATTTGGATTTTAGCGCTGCATTATTTAATTTTACTCAAACATGAAGTTGTTCCTTTTATACACGAGAGTGTCAAACATGCACACAGACTAGCTGATGGACACTTATATACATTTATACTGTGGTATAATAGACATTTTATATTAAGTGTCTAATGACAATCAATTAGATGACGATCAGTCACGTACGTATTATTTTTAATAAATAGTAGTGAGATGGATTGGGAGTGCCCTCCTCTCTGTTCAATCGGGTGGCCCTGAAAACCAGCGTCAAGGCTAGTAAGCCTGACACCATGCTGAGTGGCATCCTTTTCGGTGTTAATTTTAGATTA
The DNA here is from genome assembly GCA_923062465.1 of Acleris sparsana. NCBI lineage: Eukaryota > Metazoa > Arthropoda > Insecta > Lepidoptera > Tortricidae > Acleris > Acleris sparsana. The sequence continues at coordinate 18,007,912 of OV281290.1, forward strand.
AGTACTCTAAGTTTGTATTTGTACTTTTATTATGTTTTTTTCTTTTTTGGTATTGTTTATGTTCATTTTATTTTTAGCACCGAATAAACCATTTCTATTCTATTCTATTCTATAAGAAGGGATGAAATCCTAATAGCTCTATATCGTGTGTCAAATGTGTATAAACCATCGGCACTCTCGTACTAATTTACGTGTCCGAAGGTGACGGATGCCTTATCCAAACTTTGTCACGCGATAAACGCAGCCGTCTTAGGGCCCCACAACCTTCAGCAGTAGAGATAAGCGGATTGGCGGGGTTGTTCAGTATTGTACCTATGCTTTTAAGCATCGTGAAATTAGCTAGCTTATTAAATATGTGATGAGTTTACGGTTTAGTGGGTTTTTTTACATTAGTTTGACGACATAAGAAAACGCGATGCTTATTTTTTTAAACTAATCGCATGCCATCACTTATTTGTATCATTATTTTTATTTGATAGACAGAGCCCAAAAAAAAGTTTTCTCATAAAAAAGTGACTTCAAAAAACGAGAAGTTTCTATGTTTTTTTTTGGCAGTTCTATTAAAAAGCATTGGTTGTCCCTAGCAACGCCAAGACGACCTTACCAGCAGCAGCTCTCTTAAACGAAAGGCCATGTCCACACAACTCCTTTCAGTCGGCACCTCCGCACCAACAAATTCCAGGCTCATTTGTTTTTTATTCATCTCCGCAGCGTAATCGAAAGTATAAATTGCGCCTTACCGCCGCGATAGCGCGCCTGTTAACCGGTAATAAGGGGATAAACTTAAATTAACCCGTCTTATGATACAGTTTGTTTGTTTAATTAGCAAAAAGGTGGATTTGAACGCGTTTTTAACCCCATCAGAAGTGGGATACCGCCATAGCTTTTATTTTCCTAAATTATTTTGGAAATCATCGGCAAATTTAAAGCCTCCGCTGTAAATCCCTCTGTCTGTCTGTCCTCAATTTAAAGATCTTCATCTTTGGAACCGTAATGGAGGACCAGCACTGGCTTTAACGCCAGCATAACGGTGAGTTGGACCCATTTCGTGTTAATAGGTCTTTTGTCCATGTCAGTATTATATTTATTTATTACAAACAGCACCTAATAATACATTATATAGATAATACATTATAGGATATACATAGACCAAAGAAGTTTCCACCACTAGTTTAAATTTCATTTGTTTGTCAAAAATTTGTAACCTCATTCAATAACAGTGAGACTGGATAACCACTAACAATTATACTTGTCTTATATAATTGTATTTTTTTCCACTTATTCCTATCTACCTAATCTTTAATCTAAATAAAACCTAATTAATCTGCATATTATATTTTATATATTTATCTGTCTGTTGGTCACGAATCAATGCTTTTTCGTTCTTTTTTTTTCTTTCTATAATAAAGGGGGTCCCCGTACCAGAAACGTTATTCTTCAACATATTTTGATTTTTATTGTATCTTAAAAAAAAGGTATAACATACAAGCTCTTTAAAAATACTAAATAATGGTTAAGTGTGAGCTGATTCGGAAATGCGCTGCGGCTGCGCAACGGTACGGAAACCTCAGTGCGTCCGACTAGCACTCGCACGGTTTTTTTTTTATTCTGTAGTATTAGCTAGTCTGTTAGGTGGAAATTTGACACGGAATCCTAAGACTAGCTGTTTTAGAGGTCTGTTGGCACCACATACCGTTATCGACATCATTGGCTAGGTCTTTAAAAGTAACATCGACGTTGGTTTGTATCCATCTGAAGTTTTAATTAAAAATGAGCTCCAAAAATCGTATGTAAATTTTCAACGGTAAACAATTAACGTAGGTACTTAATTAGCATGAACTATGAAGGAAAATTGCTCGAAACGAATAATAAGCCTATTGATACTACATGGAGTTTTGAAATATTAAAAATTCATGGCATTTAATTATTAATAATAATAATAAATTCCCATCCTTCTTAAATAGTCTTACACTAACCGTTGGTTGTCCTTGGGAGCATACTTCTATAGTTTGAACTCCGGGACAATCGCCGGTTGGTGTCCCATAACTTTACTAAATTAAACTTGTCTAAAGGGCATCTGCGTGTTAGCTTCAGTTCCATGTACGCCTTCCAAAGGTCCGGGACTCCCATAGTCCCGTGGTTGGTAAAGACGTAATAATAAATCATTTATTACAGACTGCATAAATCCATAGTAAATTCATCAAAATTTAATTAAATGTTGTTAGTAGCTTAGATCTAAGTGTAAGTAATTAATTGACTGGGGCATGTAGCCCAAAACAATGACGGATGTAGGGGGAGTCTTATCTGTCCCCTATCATTCTCAGGAGGTCATTGGGACTGCTACACACCCGGCGCATCAGAGATGCGGCTCTTTGGCGCATAGTCAAAAGCAGTCTATTCTTGCTTCAGCAAACATCCCTGATGCGTTACAAAAACGGAGCAGCCCCACCAACACCCGGAACGCGTTATTAAATTGGACCCGGAGAGCCCCATGGGCCCGTTGCGTGTACCGTTGCCACAAGCTGCACGTGTTGAGAGAGGTGCAGTAAGCTCTAAACAAAGTTATCCTAACTTCCGTCGAACATCGTGCAAACTTGCGCGCAATCATGTTGGTCCTGAGCCCTCCGTTCCCGCTCAATATCTGTATCATCTTTGAGGTCCCATTAATTAAATAATAAATAAATAAATATCTGGGTACAATGTATAGAAAACATCCATGACTCAGGAACAAATATTCGCACTCATCATACAATTATTATATTCGTATTGCAATTTTTTATTCAGTTAATGTTAAAAAAAAGTTTAACTTTTATCAAAAACCACCGAAACATCTTGAAAACTTAAAAAAGCCTACTCATTCGTACAGCGAAGAAAAGCCTCTTAAGGTTGGGAGAAGTTAAAAAATCATTAATGCTTTCGTAAATATTCATACCTTCGCGAAAGTTTAAGAGTTAACCGCCCTGCAAGGAAACACACGATTCGGAATAACAGTGAGCACCGCTTTGGTTTTGTGGAAAGCTAATTTACAAATTAATATTTCAGTTAATACTCCATCATGATACAAATTAACGTATCTTCTAAATATATGACTATATGAAACTGACTGACTGACATATCAACGCACAGCCGAAACTACTGTACCTAGAAACTTGAAATTTGGTACAGGTGTTCCTTTCATTATTAAGTGAGCACTAAGAAAGGATTTTCCGAAAATCGACCCCCAACGGGAAAAAAAGGGGGAGTACCTGGGAAACTAATTCTACGCGTACGAAGTCGCGGGCGTCCGCTAGTATTTAATAAGGCTCCAGTGATTATTAATAGATATTAAAATAAACACTGTTAATTAAAGAGGTAATTTATGTTAGCTACACTTGTAGCTAATAAGTAAGCAGTTATATTTTTAATAATTAAGCAGTTATAATTAAGCATAATATCCCAAACTCCCGAAAAGTAAGTCTCGGTGTGGTAAAAAGTATAAATGTTATAATAACCTTGACACCCGCATCTTTACAATTATAGTGACTTAATTCATAAACGTTTGATTTCGAGTTAGGTCTCTATAGTAATAAATGGTATGAAACAAGACGCGACTTGCAGGTTCTATCAGGAGACAGAGGAGACAGCATTGCACATCCTCCGTTCATGCGGACCACTAACGCACATCAGAAGTATCTACTTAGGGCGACATATCATGGACCCACAAGAGATACAACTCCTCACTGCTCAAAGCATCTGTAAATTCCTAGACGCAACGGGCCTTTGCGGTGAGTTCTAATGAAAGGCCTGCCCCAAAAGATCAGCAATGGTCGAAGCGGCACACAAGGCCCACCTCAACCCCCCAATAATAATAGTAATAAATGACTCGAAGCTGAAAGCTGAAATGTTAAACTAGGTCGCTATAATTCTAAAGGTGGAATATTTATATTCAAGCTCTGTGGTTTACGTCGATTCATATTTATATTCTTGTGCTTTTCGCATCCACCGCGGTCCCGCGATCCTGACGAGGTCGTCACTCCATCTTGTTGGAGGCCTACCTACAGCTCGTCTTCCGGTCCGCGGACGCCACTCCAGAACCTTCTGACCCCATCGGCCTTCAGTCCTGCGGGCAATGTGCCCCGCCCACTGCCACTTCAGTTTAGTTATTCTTAGTCTTAGTTAGGTCTGAGTGGAAAGCCTTGGGGGAGGCCTATGTCCAGCAGTGGACGTCTTTCGGCTGACATGATGATGATGATGATGATATTTACATTTTCGTCGACGCCAAGTCACAATTAGTTATCTAGTAACTATCCCACAAAAACCTCGCGTTTCCCAACAAAGTATGCACCCATAATTTCCCAGGCAAAGGGTTCGTGGAAACGACTCCGACTTAATTTTAATTTAAGTCCAGCGCTATCGGCCGGCCCCATTGTTTTTCTTTCTCGATTTTACGGTCAATTTGACGTGCTTCGCTTTTTTTGTTAACGTGAATTTAATTAGTTTTGTGCATTGTTAGCTATCATGGCGGCAAACTTATTAATTTTGAGGGAAGCGTGCTTATTGCTAGATTGCAGGTGAATTAAAAAGTGGAAGGCGGTTTCATTTATCAAGTTGGTTTTTAGTTAGGGACTTAAATTAAGAAACTTTAACTTTTCCGCTGAGTTATAAAAAATACTCGTACATTTTTTTTTTGAATGGCATAGAGAAGGCAAACGAGCACACAGGTCACCTGATGGTAAGTGGTAACTGTGACCCATAGACACTCGCATTCACAAGACTGCAAACGCGTTGCCAACCCTGAGGACTAAGAAGGAATGCCTCTATGCTAGTCATTACACCGGCTGTCTTATCCCCAAACCGGAACACAACAATGCGAACACTGCTGTTTGGCGGTAGGTTAATGGATAAGATGGTGGTAGCGATCCGGACGGACCCTGCATAAGGTCCTACATTTATATACTACATCTCAAAGCAGTATCTCAAATTCAATAAAGAAAGTAGATTCAATACTCAACCATTAGTAATATGCTTGCACTTGCTGCAGGAGTTTTATCTGAGATATCACCATTTGTCTATATAAAAAAATAACTAATATTCGTAACTCAGTGGAAAAGTTAACGTTTCTTAATTTTTCTCCTTAACTAGGTACAAACTTTTAAAGAAACGCCCAGTTATGCCTTTGGTCATCCTTGAGTTAAAGCAGAAGCCTAAGTAAATTACGGTTATTCTAAGAGATATAGTTTATGTAGGAAAACATATCGAAACTTGTACTTGTAGGTTTTTGCTCTTGTGATATTTCTGAGTTTTGACACGTGTTCCTTTTCTGCTCATCTCGGTTTATTAGGTTAGGTTAGACTTGGAACTACATAAAAAAGGAATACTAATTGCGACGGCAAACAACTTCTTGGCAAATAACATTTTGGAAATGACGCACTCGGACAAAAATATTTCGCAAACGTCAAAATGTAAAACAATGTTAACAACACACACGCGTAGCGCTACGCTCGTAGCAGATTTTCCATTTTGTAGTGAAAACTGCCTACAGACGTAGAATCAGGCTAACAGTTTGCTGTTATTGAAAGTGTAGGATTTTGTCAGTCAATAATTTTCCAGTAACAATAAAATATTGGAAAGAGCTATGCTCGGAGTTTCTTTGCGCGATATGATCCGTAATACCGCCAGAGAACCAAGGTCACCGACATAGCTCAGAGAGTTAGCATGCTGAAGTAGCAATGGGCAGGCCACATAGCTCGGAGAACTGATAACCGTTGGGGAAGAAAAGTTCTCGAGTGGCGGCCCCGCACCGGTGGACGGAGTGTTGGACGGCCTCCCAACCGGTGGTCTGACGACCTGGTTAGGATCGCGGGGAGCCGCTGGATGCAAGCGGCACAAGACCGTGACTTGTGGCGCTCTTTGGGGGAGGCCTTTGTCCAGCAGTGGACGCCCCCGGGCTGATGATGATGATGATGATGAATAAAATATTTATTTATTCAATATATTTTTTCCGAAAGCTATGTTATGCTGGAGCTATTTTAGATTAAACGCATAATTCAAGTGCTAACACTATCAAAACATTGCATGCGCAATCATGAAAAATGGGAATTTTAATCAATTCGATCAATCTACTTTAAAAACTTGTTAAGTAAATATTTCAATGTTTTACCCAGATACACACTTGAGTAATGTTTTTAACTCTGCCTAAACATTCTCTTATTCTACCTACTCTAAACTGGAAACAGAGCCGCTGGAGGGGGATCACAATCCTTATAATGGAGCGGACTTGAACTGGATATATGGTCGCGATAAAAACGTATCCATCCCGATATGCTCCACTAAATCACTACTTAATAGTCGAGCAGGCCGTAAATATGTCAACAGCGCCAATATCTTAGGATATATGTTGAGTTTTTTGTTGCATGTGGATTTTCTATGGGGATTGAATTAGCGTGTGCCTTAATTTTGTTGCTTGAAGATTTGGTTTGTGAGTTAACATTTATGATTTTGGATTGTTTAGGTTATTAATACAGAAGAGTATAAATAAATTGAAAAGAATAATTCTGTATTTAAATTTGAGACATCTTAACTTTTTTTTGTGAATTATGACAGTAATAGACTATTATCACAAAGGGTTTTTTGTTACTTGAATGCCTTAGGGGATTTCCGATTAATAGTGACTTTACCCCACGTACTTCTTGACACAAATATTTTTTTATTTTTTTTATTAATTATTTTGGAGTTTAAATCATAATATAAAAAGACTACAATTTGGTACTTCCTTCACCTCCGACATTACAATGGGTTAAACAAACATCATGCTTATAAATTGATCGAAAACCCAGTTTAATATATGAAAATATTGTTGCTAGGACGATTTTAATGAACATCTAATACAGAATCATTATCAACAGCAAAGTAATTAATAAATTAAAAAACCATTTCATATCAAAAATCAATCGCTACACCGTTTAAAATAACCTTTACATTTTCCCCCAAACAATTTTTCCCCCAAAAACAAAATTCCCCCAAACTATCTGGGGCAGAATCGAACGGCATTTGTCTCCTGAAGGCGGAGAGAGACATTTAGTCGTGACATTTGGAGTATTTATTCGCATAATAATAATTCCTCAACGCGTTGGGGGCGACGGGAATTATTGTGGGGGACACCTTGAAGGTGAGACGTTGGGATAGAGGGGATAAGATTTAGATTTTTATTGTTCTTGATTCTATGAAGTTTAAGTAGCTTCATGGAAGCACACAAATAGTTTAAATTATGTTATTAAAAGATTTATTATTTAAGATCTTTTATTTGGTTAATTTGATTTAAAGGTAAAAAATATATACTATATACACTGTACGGTAATAATTTGAATAAAAAAAAACTAGTGTAACCCATTATCTACTTAAAACTAGAAATATAAAAAAAATGTGCACACAATTACAAAAAGAATTATAAGATTAAGTTTTTAAAGTTTGAATAATAAGTTACTAATTGTAAGATTCAGTTTCTAAAGGTAGGTTATTAAAGAAATAGGTTGGCGAAATATAATCGATTCATCAACTACAAATATATATTAAAAGCACCAATTAATGGTAAAACTAACAACTTTTTTCGTATGTTTTTTTCATAATCTGTTAACATCTGCCAGGTACTTTTCTGCTATGGCTTTGACGGTTGTATCTACGCAGGCACTAAACGCCATAATAATTACCAGTTAAACATAAATATAACTACTAAATAGATTAAAAGCCTCTAAAAAACTTAGACGGCCGATATCACTTTGTCGGGGGTCAAAAACAACTAGCTTTTTAATGTTTTTATTATATTAATACATATAATACATACAGTTACAGCTGCAACAGATATACAAAGGCGTACTTTTTCGATTAAAATCGGAGAAATACTGGAAAATTGCCGAATCTTAAATACCCGAAACCGACTTGCATGCATGACTCGATGCATGAAGGTGGAAGAAGTGAAGAAGATTTTTCAGGATCGTAGCAGGTGGAAAGAAGTAGTCTCTGCCTACCTCTCCGGGAAACTTGCGTGATTTAACGTATGTATGTATGTATAACTGCATAATTAAGTCACCTTACTGTACTGCCAATGTAGTCCACTAGTACTTTTAAACCATTTCTTATAAGTTTTAGCTCTTTCTCAAGTCTTATCCACATTACGCTCGCCGTCCACTGCCTTAAGATTAAGGCATTAGCCAGAATCTGCGCAAAACTGTAGCTCCGACCCGATGCGTAGCGCGACACGGAACCCGCCCACGCTGGATAGGGTTCCTTCAACAAAAACGTGAAATAAAAATAACCATTGAAGAGAAAGGTATGTACTTAATTATCTATTGTAATTATATTTTATGTGTATATTGAACATGAACAATGTTTTTAGACGAGATTTCTGTTATAAAAATCGCCAAAATTACGAAATTTTACACACAGGGTGCTCTGTTTTCATTTGGCAGATAGCTATGTATTATAATTGATACAAATAAAAAATAAATAAAATAAGAAGCGTTAAAACAAATATACTTAGTTAAATAAAGTTTAATCGCAATCAAAATACGCATCACGGGAGTATCTTTTTTTTTTCACCACTCATTTACTTTAAATGGAAAATAGAAACAATTTTCATTTATGAATTTCAATGCCATAATTATATGTATTTATGACTATTTAATTATATTAACATTTTTTACAACATAAAAACAGGTTTATTTAAAATGATAATCATGATTTTTGCCCCTGTCCTTCTCATTCAAATAGTTCCATTTACGTTTTAGCTATGAAGCAGGTACTTATTTTTCTACGCGTCAATAGATTACTTAACTCATTTGTACATGATTAAATGATTGACGACTTATGGATAATAATAACAATCAAAACCATTTGGCATAAAAAGCACGGGCTCTGATTATACTATACTTTTTTAAATTAACAATGTGATATATGAGCAAGCCATCTTTGAGTAGTGTTTTTATTTTTGTTTACGTTTGTCATCCTGTAATCCTTCATTTGTATTAATTGATGTGTGCATACCCAAAATGTACTTAAGAAACGCACTTTTCGTTTTCTATAACCGTGCCGTCGTCCACGCAGATGAAGTCGCAGGCAGTTCGTAATATTAGGAAGATTATAAGATATATGATAAGTAAGATCTATTCTAGTTTCTTAGTTCTCGGCTGCGGTGTGCCAAAGAGCCTATGATCACCCCATCATTGCAGCCATAGATTAATCAGCATTACAATTCACCGGCCGTTACCCTGACAGGCTGATTTGGGTTAAGACTGAGGATTCTAAGAGCCTGTTTCACCACCTCGAGCCTGACATGGAGCCTGGTTTTGCTAAAGCTTGATTCATGCTAATGTTATCTTATCATATTAAGGTTACGTTTTATCACTATTTACGAGTAACTGGAGGATTAACTGTAATAAAGAAACAAATTTACCTAGTTTTTTTTTCATATTATCTTATTTGTCATTTTGTGGCTGTTGCTGTCTTTTGAATTAATAAAAATTTCAAATAGATTTTTGAAAAAAAATAATAATAAGCTAAAATGTTGGTCATTCACCAACCAGATCAGAAAAACTAAAAACTAATCGTTGCCATCATTCCTTTCACTTATTTAGTAATGTACACCAACAACAAACAAACTTTCGTACAGCAACATGTACAGAAGGTTACTTACTTATAACGTTTACCTACTGTTTACCAAGCCCTTTACATCAGTACCAAGTGCATAGCATAGTATAGTGGCATAAAATAGAACACACCTTATTACTAAGCCTAACATCGCAATTAGTTTCAACGCACTCACACTATACATTACACTACGCTAACTCACTAATAAACGACACGAAAACATTATAATTTTAAACGACGCATTGCCGGTTGCAGTGTCATGTATCACAATACTGGGTCCACGGAAGATCAGCGTCGTGACACTCCCGAGTGCCGCGACGCCCGCGACACGCGACAGAATGTTAGCTATAAGAATAATGTATCATTTTGCAGAATTAAATTTATTTTCTCTCTTCTTTCTTTCTTTGGAATAACATAAAACAATCGTAAAAAGCGAATGCGTTTACGTTTAAACATAAAATTAAAGAAGGCACTTTTACACATCAAAATCTACCAGCGCTTCCTTAGAGAAACAGCCGAGAAAAAGCGGCGCAAAACCTCAATAGTCACACGAAACTATCTAATTTAATAACATACAGCGTTTCCCAATATTCACTGTTAAAAAATAATCAACAAATAAAACTTATAAAAACAGAAACAATTATCCCCCCCTCAAATTAGCAATTACTTAGTCTGGAGCCCGCCATTATCTGCGGCGGCCGTAACTCGCTGTTAACTGTTATTGCCATCATTCGGGGCTTGATTTAAGAAAGACGTTGTCAGGGAGTCCCGGGAGATGAGTTTAGAGGGGAAGTAACGAATCTGCACAGACGCGGCGCTGATAACCTAGTTGGTAGACAAGTGATCATGACTAGGAAGCGAGCATTTCTGGGTTGAATACTGTTCAGGAGGGAAAAGGTCGAAAATGTATCACGGCTGTGTTTCAGACATCGGTTACGCGCGAATTTTGGGACCCACAGTTCAGTCCACTGATTAAAATTAAATATATTAAATAATATGCCGTCAGTCCGTTTTGAATTACAGAAAACTGATAGGAGACTGATCATGAAATCTGTTAGTGTTATTCTCACGTCAAAATCATGAGTCCGTCAGTCCGAGGGTTACATGATGATTCTCTCGTCATTCTGACCAGAATGATGAACTGACGCCAGAATTAGCGTGTCTGATGTCTTAGTCGTACTTTTATCAGTCTGATGTCAGTTTTAGATTGATCGTGTAACCATTCAAATCATTCATCATTTTAGCGTCCGTTAAAGTTTGAACAGAATTATGGACTGAACTGACGGTTTTAACCCGCTCAGTATTTCATCAGTTCAGTCGTCCAGTTTGGTCAAAATGACCGGAGATTGTCTAACCCAAGGACTGACGGGCTGGTGGTACAGACTGATGAAAAGTAAATATTTTGGACTCAATAGATGAAATACTGAACGTGTAACCTCCCTCTAAACGGTGACTGGCGCACGTTTTATCGGTCTGATATCAGTCTTGGATTGGTCGTGTAACCGTTCGAAACATCTATCGTTCTGGCGTCAGTCAAAGTTCGACCAGACTGACGGACTGAACTGATGAAATACTGAGCGTGCAGTGTAACTCTTACAGAGCTATAATCTAGACTGGTTAACATGGGTAGCAGCACACGATGTTGTCACAAACCTACTCTCTATTTACTAACTGACCAAATTATTAATAATAATAATAAGGCCGCAGGGCAGCTAATGGCGAGCTGTTGGTGAGTGGCGACACCACGGACCTGAGTGCTCCCGAGGGTAGATCCTGTTCCTCACCTCACGCTTGCCTTCACCGGCCGGCTGCGGTGTACAATCACGAGGAACAGACCCTCACCTCTGGCTTGCCTTTATTGGCCGGTCAGAGTGGAGTCGCAAGGGTTATATGCTCGAAAGGCGGATGTGTTGCATAAGTGGTGACCTTATGGTCGTTTAAAGTCCAGAAGCACCTCCCCACCCTTAGCCCCTCTGGAGCTGTTGCCTCCCTGCTGCTATTTCGGGAGGTCCATTCCATTGAGTTGGCGAGTCACCGCCTGCCATTTCAATCAAAGTAATTAGCATTGGCCAAACAGGCGCCGTAGTTTCATAAATAGCCTAGTTCACCAATCCAGTTCATTCATAGAACCTGTTATTAATATTCCCATCCTTCTTAAATAGTCTTACACTAACCGGTGGTTGCCGTGGAAGCATACTTCTATAGTTGGAACTCATGGACAATCGCCGGTTGGTGTCCCATATCTTTACTAAATTAAACTTGTCTAAAGGGCCTGTGCGTGTTGGTTTCGGCTCCATGTACGCCTTCCAAAGGCCCGGTTCTATGCTTGAGCTTTTAATAAGAAAAAAAAAAACCTCCATCACACATATTCGAAAATCGATCGCATTCAAAACTTAATCAAAACATTAGAGCGACATAAAGGGTGTATTCAAAATGGCAGCCACAAAAGCGTTCATTACGGCAATAAAATCGGTGGCGTTCTAAATTTCCCAAATTTATTTATTTATTGCTTTTATAATACGTCCGAGTATATATCATGGGCCTGTCATACTGGCGGGCGATAATGCAAAATTTGCGGGATGCGGCAGCCGTGGAGATGCTTGTGATGGAAATATTATTTGTGAGTATTGATTATTTGGAGTAAATTGATTATTACTTGTGATTAACAGCATTTTTTTGATAAGGGAGCATATTGCGAAAAATAAAGCGTGTTATGACTTAACAGACTTTGTATGGTGTTTAGATGCAAAATCACGTGTTCGTGTTTTCAAAGTTCCATAATGTAATTGGTTAACCGTTTCTAACGAATATAACCAGCTGCATATAAATATATTTGAACGACATACCGGGACTTATATCATGCCATATAAATATGACTAGTATCGATTTACTTTGTTAATTGAATTTAATTAAATATAATTAAGCGAGTATGAGCAGTGCAAAACCGATATACCTACAGGGTGATGTCAAAAACTAGTTAATCAATATGTGCGTCTCCACAGCGGCCCCTTTGCCGCTATCGGCCGCGAACGCCGAAGTGCTAGTAAAGAGAGGCGTCACAATAATTCTACTCGCATGACAATGCTTTAATGTGCGTTTGATTCATTCGCAGTTTCGCACAACACAAATGAGGTTATCATTTGCAGAGCCCAAATGAATATCGCTATTGTTGTCCGTCGCATTGTCGCATTTTATTTATGTTTTATAGATTTGCGTTAATTATTTATGTGGGCTGCGGTTTTATCTGCGATTGTTTGACTTTCTGATGTGTTGTGATAGTTTATTTCGGATAGCAAATAGCTTAAATTATATTGAGCGTGCTGATTTCGATTTAAAATTAGATTAAGTGTTATCGTTCTGCTTATTTTGTGATTAACCAGTTTTTTCAACAAAACCATTCAACTAAAGTCATAAATCTAAGCACTGCAAATGTCAGTTGTAATACATGTATAACTAATGATACTATTTAATTTGTGAGCAAGTATTTAATGCATGCAGTAAGTAGTTCAATTTGTGTATTTACTGGCGTAAGATGTGGTTTCCTATAATTGGGTAAGCATCGATTTAGATGTTAAAATAGATATTAACATAAGTCTGATGTATTATACGTTGGAAATCCTCAATAAATAAATAAATAAATAAATACCTATTAAATATTTTTATAGGTACACAAGCATACACAGTTTTTATAGGACTTAGAAAAAATATAATAATTACAATCAATTCAAGGCGTTTTAACTAACACCTATAATTCGTTGTGTTTTCTTACTCAGCCACGTATACACCTTTGAAGTGCAAATGGAGAGATAACCCATACAACTTCCTAACATAAATGTCCCATCTAAAGCTAAATTATACATTTTAAAGGCTAACGCACATATCCTAATCTACCCTTTAAATCCTCAAATGCAACCAAATCGCCACAAAAACCCGCATACATCATCAGCCTTAACTTGGCTGACAAACTTTCAGCCCGGACACCTTAAGGCCATTAAGGGCCTTAATGACTGGCTGTAAATTGGCCATAACTCAGCGCAGTAAATAACGCCCGAGTGATAAGGGCCCGCTGAGTCGTCGTACGTCCGACGTGTCTGTCTTAGGTTAGCATGTGCAATTTATGGGACACCCCGTATATATTGTCAGGGTTAATTCTAGTGAGTATCGAGGATAAATGTACTCGGAGATATTTTCTTCCGGTGATTTGTTGGGGTGTTAGTTTGGTTTTTAAAAGATCTGTATTACTAGGGTGTCCCAAAAGAACGTTATTTTGAAAAGGTCTAAAGTGTATGCTTGTAGATAGGTAAATATGGTCCTTGTTTCCTTAGAGGGACTTATTGACCAAACGCCAGCGAATTGGATGCCATACGAATACTTTTAATACTTTTGGAAACATTAAAAGACGATTTTTGATCAATCTTCATGTTATTACTACTTGAAACAAATAGCACAATAAACGAAAAACCAATCGAGCACTCAAACCGCTATTGTTTTAATTAAAATGTAATAACAAACAGATACGTAAAATGTATTTTAATTAAATACCAACTGTCATTACGAAATGAAACTAGTAAAACATTTTGTACGGTAATGATGTGGTTAACTATATTTTAGGCCCGATTCGATTGACCAAAAGTGAAAATAGCTATGGCATACTTCTTATAACAAGGAGAACAAAAATAAGTAGATACGTAGACTGGATAGTAATTGGGATTTAAAAGCTGCAATACTAGAAATGCGTTGCCAATCGTGATGAATAAGATGGAATGCATTTATACAATAAATTTCACTAGTCGTTTTTTCGTATTTTTTTCTTAATATAGAATAGAAACTATTTATATTATAGGTAAAATGTAGAATTATATTTATTTGCACCAAGAAATTTGAGTAGATATTTTCAACGAGAGCATCCTGTAGGTCAATATGTCAACGCAGTTACATTAGTCATAATAGAGACCGAACTCTCAAAATGCAAAAAGAGGAGTGTTATAATTTTAACGTATCAGTGTATTTGTGTGTCTGTGTATGATTGTCTATAACAACGTAGCTTCCAAACAGATATGGACCGATTCAGACCAGGCTATTTAAAAGATATCAGATAAGAATGTACGGGTCGTCATTATACAGGGGGTTTCAATCCATTGATTTACTATAATATTACAGATCAACATGTTTGCGTTTTGAGCTCATTTGCACCTGCCGCGGAAGCATCAGCAAAACGATTTAAATCCGTTTTATCTAGTTTTTGCGGCGACGCCCGAATTGTTTTGACGGGTTGCGGTACAGTTGTACAAGGGAGACAAGGACAGCAGGCTGGTTTTAGGCAAATGGAAATGAGATGAAAATAAAAACACTGATATAAATTCCAGTGTTCTGAAATTGTAGAAAGTAATTAGTATTTAATATATTTTTGAAAGCTTTTTGTTAATTTAATAGTTATCAGGTTTAAAATTCCAAGTTATTCAACAAAATCAAGCCTTTTTCAAACACGGGAACTTGCCTAGTAAAAGGTTTTAAGAGATTGGTATATCTTGACATTACTGACAAACCAACAAATGAACCGATAAGCATGTTTCAAGTATTTAAAAAAAAGTGGTAAACATTTTGTATATACTTTTAACTGTAAAGTTGTTGTTAGATCATTTTTCTGTTAACTCTCTTGTCCCACAAAACTTTACAAATAAAAATAGTAATAATAATAAAAGTGTACAGGGGGCACTCGTAGGTTAGGATTTTTATAATGTTAATTTTTGTTTTAATATTATTATAATATTTGATTATATATGATCAAAAACTTAATTAAGACAAAATTTAATAAATATCTGAATAATAAAATTATCAATTAATTAACTATATATAATTAATAAATATTAATTTAATTAATTAATTTGAAAAAAAACAGTAAATTTTGTCATTTTATACACATGATAAATAATTTATGATACAATTTACAGTTTGTTACATTAATTATCATTGTAATATATATCTGATATATTCAAACATTATTACTTGTCTGCTACCCTTATCTCTTTTACGTACAGTCGGCTCACAAATAAATATAAACTCATTTTTGTTGATAATGAATCGCATTAAATGCGCGTGCGTTTGACTGCGGTCGCGTTCGTGTTGTAACATTAATTGTTATTTTTAATTATGCAACCTGCGACTAGTATTTGGTCGAGGGCAAAGTGTTGTTTTGTTATTATGATAATCATTAAATTTAAATCATATCACATGGTAATTAGGTTACTTACCTAAAAAATTCAGTATAAAAACAGTTTAGACAGAAAAACTGCGAAGTTGTGTTTTACGTAACTGCAAATGACGCACATATTTCGTGCAAATAGTTATTTATTTATACACCACAAAACTTAATTTATTGTTGAAAACGAGCACCTACATAATAAAATATGAACAAAGTTAACAACAAAAAAAACAGTAAGTTTAAGAAACTAGTATTCATCGAAACATTATTTTAATAAAAGTGTTATTATAAGCTCCTCATCCAAGTTGAATCACGCTGTACATTGTTGTGTATTTTTGGTCCTTCGATCCGAATCGTGATTGAGCATTAGTTTGTGTATTATTCCATAGTGTTAGCGGCCGTTGCGCCAGTCCGTCTGTCTGTCGACGGGACGTATAGCATCTTGTTCTGTAGCGTAGAGCTAGGAACTGCAGACAGGGTTCAAAAAAACATTGTGTAGTAATATTATTTTGCTATTAGGATCTTGTGTAGGGTCCGCTACTGCCATCTTGTTTCGATGAAGCATAGAACTATTCTGTCTTAGTCCTCAAGGTTGGTAATGCATCTAGTAGTATTTAAATTATATATGGTTTTAAATCCCACTTACTCCTGCAAAGTTTATAGCTTTATCCATGCCGTATATTATACGAACGGCAGTTTGATTTTTTCGTTAGTTTGTATACTTTCAGTCAAACTACTTTAAAAGAAGAAATGTAACACACACGATCACACGAACACTGCAAATAACTAAATATCAATTTTTTAAACACCCTGTACGCACTGAATGATTATCCAGCGCCATTTCTTAACTCTCCGCAGCCCACGGCGCGATGAGCGATTCATTGCCCGGATGACGAATTGTAGACGCGTAAACACTGCCGCCGCTGCTGGCTGTGACCACACAGCGCTAGGAATTAGGACTTTGAGTTAACTGTTTCGTTAGAGACGATAGTGTATTTTTTATTGTTTTTGCTTAGAAAGTAAACTAATTGTTAAACAGAATTGAAAAGGTTTTTTTTTCGCAGCGGCGCATTTTCTTGTGGCCTTTTATTTAAAAAAAAACAAAAAATTGCTATCCTAAGGGTTACGAAGTTTAGGTAGAGTTGACTACTGTAATGGGCGCCCCAGACTAACAGTCTATTGGCTGTTTTTGGGCTGCCACTTTATCGTATTAGAAGAGAGACGTAGACCTTTATCATTGTAACAGATAACTGCGTCCTCCCTGGCCTTATAAAAATAGGACCTGCCAGTACTGTGCCAAGCACTGAAAAACAAAAGAAGAAAAATAAAAGACAGCAAGCTGATGAAAGGCAAATCTACGACTATACGTTTCTTGCGGAACTTTTTACCAACCACAAAAGAATCAAGGTATGCGCTTATTTATTTAATTATGAATGTATAAGCGCGTACTACACTCCTCTTGCATTAAATTCTATAAACTAGACGGAATTAATTTTGCCTGAAAATACCAAAAACAACCAGTCTTAAAAGCTTTTTCTACGAAAGAGCGCCCCACCACATCTAGATGTGGTGGGACTCGATTCTTGTTCTAGAACAAGAATCGAGTCAAGAGTCTTCACAATTTAAAAGCACTATACAAACGTGAACGAGACAGTCTCACCCATTACCTTCAGCATGTTCGCCCTACTTGCGCACACGCAGCTTTGTCGACGGATTTACAGCGCCGCTCCATTGTTGCCGAGTTACGGCAAAATATTTACAATACCGCTGTGGAGCGATATTGTTTTACGGGTATTGTTGTTACGCAGTTCACATTTTTTTTTAAGGCTAACGAGTCCGGCTATCTGATGATAATGTACTATCAGCCCAATGGAAACCTGACCCACCATAGAACGGTGTCACAGTTACATTATAAAACTATTTGTTTAACACTTGTTACTACATACATACATACATATCTTCACGCCTGTCTCCCAATGGGGTAGGCAGAGATTATGGAACGCCAGGTGCATCGGTCCAAACATATACACTTCGCTTCCTCTACATTCATCAATCTTTTCATGCACGTACGTCGGTTTCGGGTGCTTTTGATTTGGCCCTTAATGAGCACATCGCGAAGCTGATCACCGTACGTCCGTCTAGGACGTCCCCTACCGACATCTCCGCTCACTCTCGCTCGCCATATCTCTTTCGTAACTCTTCTGTCATCCATCCTTTCTAAATGACCAAACCATCTTAGCATACCCTTTTCGATCTTAGTCACTACGTCTTCTTTCAATCCACATCGTTCTCGGACCTCGCTATTTCTTACTCTATCTATTATCCTAACCCCACACATACTTCTTAGAGCTCTCATTTCAACTGCATTAATCCTGCTTTCGTTCTTCTTCTGCCATACCCAGGATTCACTACCATACATCAATGTTGGTGTTAATACTCCCTGAACAATCGCAAGGCGAGCTTTGCTCGATATGACCTTGTTTGCCAAGATTGAGTGTAACGCCCCATTGATCATATTTCCCGCTTTAACTCTTCTTTCAACTTGTTACTACTTGAATCATAACGTCAGTGTGACACATTTCTATGGTCTGTCAAGGTTCCATTAGGCTGATAGTAGACCCTGAAACAATGGCAATCTCAATAAGGCATCATTGCCTAGCCTGAAGACTGTTATGGAATGCTTCTATGCTAGTTATTACACCAGCACCAGCAACAACACTGCACAAGTTACCAAGGTACTGTCACTAGACTGACTCAAGGACAAATAAACTACTAATAAACTACTATTATTATATTGCAGAAGCAGGCGTACAGTTTTTTTTTGAAGTAAAAATATAATAAATATTTATATAGTATATAAATCACTATGTACTTATTGAAAAAAAAGTAAACTCATGATACAGGCTGCTCTTAGTGTCGTAATTTAAATCATTTTAACTTTGTGTTACAATTCTTAAGTACTTATTTTATGAGGGCCATTTTATTGTGGTTTTTTTAAATCAGTTTCCAAAAAATTTCGACGATTTAATCAAAGAAATATTTTTTCATTGATTTGGGACTACTTAAATGTGAATTTAAATGGACCGCTGTTTTTAGTGTTAATTTTTATCATAAAAGCTTAAACGCTATAGTTATTTAAATGAAACGGTTCTAGTTCTAAACCAGAGCTGCATAAAACGTTGCACTAAATGCACCACTAAGGCCCTAGTAATACCCGCGGCCACTCGTAAAGAGTCACACGTGCAGTTTTTGTCTCGGGCAGTCACCGCAGCGTTAAGGCACGTTACCAGCCATTCTCATTATTAAAATCCATCCTAGATTTCCATTTCACTTTTGGATAGGTAGGTACTTAGGAATTGTTTATTTTCTGAAAAAAAAAACGGATCTTCATTAGACATCTTGTACATAATTATTATCCTGTATTATGTATTAGGTTTTCAGTATTTTCAGTTTACCGATTTGAGTTATATCTGAAACAGTTTTGTTGTGACATAATTTTTACAGGACTTATAATAGTAATTCAAAAGTATAACAATAACGAATAAAAAACAATAATTTAGTACCCAACAAAAATGGCCCGTTACTTACACAGTTTATTCACAATAAAATGTACAGGTTGATCCAGTTTTGTTTATTAATAATAACGTGTATCTGAAATAATAAAATCATTCTATTGATTACATACACTACCAAAAAATTACTAAAGCAAGAAATAACTAAACCAAATAATTATAATAATTATCAACGTCATTTTCTTCACTAAAACCGTCTCTCCCTTAACAGCAGTACTTAGCAAGTATTTAGAGTGCCCGTAAGAACAAACCAGTATCTCACCTGAAAGCCGACCATTGTTGAGAGCGCGAGCGAATTCAAACTGAACATTATGCATACAAACTAGTAAGTGTATACGTAATCATACGAGTATTGGACTAGGGACTTTATTTAATGGTGAAAGTTCCTAACACGAGTACCTACATCTTTAAAGACAAAAAATGCAACAATAAAATATGTAGGAAAAATTGGTGTAAAAAATTACAACGTTCCATTTTATTCATTGTTTGATGTGTTTATTACTCATAATTTGATGAAATTAGAAAATGGACAGCAGAAAACCAAATATACCCACCTACTCTAAACAGAGAAAACATGAAAACAAAGTAATCGATCGTTTTTTAGTAGATTAAAACAATATGCACACATACATCTCTAGAAATGTATGATTTTATACGTTCTAAGTAGAACCCGGCCCCATTTCTTTTACTTTTTAAATATAAAATGCCACGATACTTCATCGAATGTATTTTAACAATCCAACGAAATACAAAAACGTGTTCCACAGACAATTTTGAATTTACATCAGCACACGTCCTAATCAGCTAGGTATAAAATTAAAGGGGTATCTCGAGTTCTTTTGAAATGCATTTGCATGTGCAGCATTCACCTGCAGCTCTGATGTACGCGACCGAGCTGCCGTAAAGATCGCGCTAAACACCAGCCTTTATACGTACGGATAGCAAAAAAGGCGACAATCCTAATATTTTCCTGTACCTACAGGATGTTTTAAATTTCAACCCCAAAATTTGATCTAGCATAAATAAATAAAATACAATTGATACTTACATAGTACAAAAGCAAGTAAGTATGCATTAGAAAAAGAAGACTTCCCTAAGTAGCGATTCAACCTCTTAGGCTATGCACATCATTAAACGCGAACAACGCATAACCATTTTATAGTGATTAAACTCAAAATTTTAAAATTACCTATGCAAAGTTTTTTTTATACGGTAAATTGGATATTTAATCATGTGTATTCTCAACATAGTCGAAGTCCAGGTCCGAAGAATACATTTTTACGAAATCACGACAGTTTATAAAACAACGTCCAATAGTGACTTTGTTACTTCATGGTCAATGAGTTTGTTACTTTATGATCCGTAAACTACTAACTGCTTAACAAACCCTAAAACAAAAAAATACGAAAAAGTTTTATGCTAACGCTACACCAAGCTGCACCAGTATCGGAGATATCAAAAAGCTTACCCCGAGTTAGGGCGCTCTATTAAGCCACCTTGTTTGCGTCGCTGCGGCGCTGCAGAATTTGCTGACCCTACACCAGTTAAGCCTTCTTTATGGTAATTAAAAATTTTCGTCAGTTGTTTTCGGTGTTAGAATTTTAGATGTTTTTTTAGTAGCAGTGTTTGAAGTGCTGGTTGTTGATACGTTTTATTTTTAAAAAGCAAATATGGAGTTCTACGGAAATTAATATACCCTTATTTTTATAAATACTTTTTTGCAAGAACAAGGTGAAATCATTAAAACTGTTTTTTTTAAATCAATTTGTTAAAACAAAATTAAATATAATTCCAGAATCTATAAACTCAAAAACACATCCTGTATACACACATACACTTAAAAACGTTCATTTAAATCGTCTAAAACGAGGTCAAACACTAATCAGTCTTACACGGCGACCGCCGCGTCAACATTGAAATAATAAATCTGACGAGCCCCCATCGCCCCCACCCGAAGGGGGCCGGGGGGGGCGAGCCCCAAGGAGGCACCCGTGAGTGTCAAGCTATGATAGACGGCCAGGCATAAACCTGACGAGACGCGTACCCAACGCTGGAATGGCCCTACCGAGTACTCTATATCACTTTTATTACATGCCATCTTCATTTTCATATTTCATATTTGCATTTCCCCCTCTCCCCCCTTTTTAAGCGCTCTTTTTCTATGTAATCGCCTGCTTTGTGTGCATGACGTAGCTACTGGCCGTCAAAGGAGTTGTGTGCTGGGAAATGGGTAAGTGAATTAAATAGTTTTTATTTTTAAATGTTGTTGTGTTGGTCTTTGACATGTTGGTTAAGTGTAAAGGGTGAGCTTTGAATGTTTTTGAAGTATTTATGTCGTACGGAAATAAATATACATTTGATAATTGAAATAATGTGTTATTATCGTTATTTATTTCGATACTTGTACTTAAAATGGCCTCTATTCTTGTAAAAATGGAGTATGCCATCATGCATCACATTTCTAGATATACTTACATACCTAAATGTCTGCAAACACAATGCATACGTCACTAAATAATTTAACAAAGTAATCAATTAAAAACCGCCTTCAAATTCACTCGCTTTAAACCAACCCGATACCTACCTCCACCGCACAATTCCATTTGATTTACAGCATGTTCCACAATTAAAAACACATGTCCCTTATTTTTCCATCGAAGGCGTTCCGCGATACATCATTAGACAAAGACACGGGGACAAAGCCTGAATTAATTACGGACGCCCCACGATCGCAGATGTAAGCGGACGACAAAAACCCTTGCAAAGGATGTGGAAGTCAGGAGGGAAAAGCGGTACACCCTGTATGTTTTAGCAAAAGATGAATGAACATAACTGAGCTTAACTCTTGGCTGTCAGAGATGCATTTTTAAGCTTCTCTAAAAGGTTCCCAAGTTAAAGCAGGACAGGAACACCAAAGCCAGAAGGGTCTGCATTTTATTGGTTTGGCAAATTATTTAATTAGGTATAATAATTATGAAATCAGGCCAAAAAAAAAATTTTAAACCTTGAGAGTGTCACTAGATGTCGCTCTTGTGATTAAATTACTTTTATATATCTCCAGAAAATTAAAATCATCCTTGTTATTATTTTGTTGTTAAAGTTAGTTGTTCATGGTGACAAGTAGCAGCAGTTTCTTTGCCGCCAAAATTATCACCGCTTCAATCTCCTCCCTTACGCAACCAATGCTATACATAAGTATGTAGGCGCAAGCAACAAAATTATAAAAGGGTAAATAAAACAGAAAGCTTACACAAGTCATAAATTTGATTTATAGAGATTAAAAAAGGCGCTTTAGTAACGGCTCGAACGAAAACGGGATGGATCGGGGAGGTAAGGTGCGGCGAAAAATTATGTGCTCGATGGAGTATTGTTTTTGGAGGGTGGGTGGTCTTTTGTCGCTGACTTTAATGTTAAGTTTTAAGGTTTGATATCGAGTGATTCAGGTGGTCAGTGTTGTCACTTCTACTTAGAAATTGTAATATTGGGATAGGTCTTTACTTTTATTACTACACTAATCGATTTAAATAATAAATGGAAAATTTTCTTTTCTTCGTTTTGACTTCACTTTGATCAGTATGTTCAATAAAAAACTGTGGTGTATTCTGTACTAATGTAGTATAAGTTAGATTCTTGTCTTATGCAGACAATAACAATGTAGCTTAGCTATTGTTTTAAAATAAAAAATATAAAATACATTAAATAAATAATTGTTAGTGTATGAATCTAAAATATTACTTCGTATACTTACAACAAAATTTTATTTATTTACCTTTGTCCACTAGTTTGTCAACATAGAACTAGTTTTCGTCATCGTTATTCCCCTGGCAACTCTAAAAACTTTATGATATTGCTATAATAAACTTAAAAAGTATAACGCGAACAAATTTATTAAAAACATTAATAACATTTAACAAACCTTTTTCTGGCAACCCTCCCGCCGTCAGCACTGTCGATGGCGGCCGTCAGGGGTGTAAGAAAATTTACAGGCGCCCTCGTATTTCACCGGTTTTTGCTAATCTACCCTCTTAATGCGTCGCTTTGTTTACCTGCTGATGACCCGGTATTTACGCTTTTAATTGTGGTCACATTTTTTATTTAAACTTGGGGTTATTATAAAAATGTTACACCCTGTATATATATATCGTCGGCTTAGTGCAAGAAGTCATTAAAGGCATAAAGTTACTAAGTACAGGTACAAACACAGGCGGATTCGCCACGACTTACTCTTTCTAACGCACTGACCCATTTCTTTTTACGTTAAGTAATTTCGATGTTACAGCAATGACATTAAGTCATTAATTTCAATTTTTGCTTTATTGATTTGACGGAAATGGTTTATGACCATTAGTTACTTTAATCAAAACATCTTTTTTTATTTTTACACATTTTATTACGTTTGAATATTCACTAATGTTACTTATTAACTTTAAAAAATAAAATAATATGAATATCGCTCTGAAAGTATTTGAGCTAGAATTCATTATATGCATATAGTTACTTCTAGCAAACAGTAAAACGAAAAAAAATGTTATTATAACGCTTTAATGATTTTTAACAAAATAAGCATTGGATGCATATTACTACTTTTACTTAAGTATAAAATAACTAAAGTACATTATACAGTTTAAAAAAATAGGAAACAGCATTAATGGCAGCCAGAATGATTTTTTAAAGTAATCAATGATAGTTATCGATTTTAGTTGTGTCCAAAGATACGTAATTCAAGTGATTAAATTATGGTTAATGACTTTTGACAAATAAGTTGTTTCAATTTGAACACCTTTAGTGAAATTATTCTTGCTCTGATAAGTTCATATTTCAACTCTTTTATGCCTACCTACGAGTACGTCTTGCTGTCGCGGTAACCCGCCACTCGTTCGGTCATCGCGATCGAAGTCATACCGTTGCAGCTGCGACCAGGGATGGACGTTATGCGAGATGGTAGTGACTTCTTACAAAATGAAGCGAAATAATATTAACATTAAGGCAGGACGAGGATCTTTGATGCTAGAAAAGATTCTAAATAAAGCGAATGAAGAGCGTTTGTACCTATTGTCATTAAATTATAATAAGATACGTTCAAATTGCTTATGCTGTTAAGTTAAAGTGTAGGTAAGTAAGTACTTAGTTAAGTATTTAATTTGCAAAAGACTGATTTTACACGATGGGCGAGATTTTGTATAGGTACCTAGGTTTTGTTTTGACCATCACCTGAGGCGAATAGTGTTTATTTATATCTCATAATAAAGATCACAAATGCGGATTTAATTACTTAAAAAATATGTCCTCTAAATGTCGTCCCCCTACACGTGCACCTTCATCAAAACGGAGCCTCGCGTTTTGTACCACTCGCAGCATATTCTGCGTAATGTTGTTGATTTCGATAGCAATATTTTTTTGGAAATCACCTATATTTAGACCGTGGGTTGTTATTAAAAGCTCTGGTTTTGAGATACCCCCATCGAAACAAATCCATAGGGGTCAAATCGGGCAATCTCAGCCACGGATTTCTCCAAAGCGGTTTATCAATTTTCGAGGGAAATGTTCGCGAAGCACGTTCATGGACACTGTGGCCATATGTGGTGTAGCACCATCCTGCTGAAGCCAGGCGTGTGATGAATAGGACGGATGTACAAGCAATTTAGGCAAAAAAAAAACAGCTATCATTTTCCTATAGTTTTCACTACCTATTTACATTTTACTGCTAGGCATTTTCAAAAAAATAACCCCCAATAATTCTATTCAAGGATGAGGTAGACCAAACAGTAACTGTTAGACAATGCAAAGGTCTTTGGTGTTTTAACCGTGGATTAGACGATCGCGAGCCCCAGTAGCGACAATTTTGCTTTACTACATGCTTGCTGACATGAGTACTCATGGGAAAATGGGCCTTGTCACTACAAAAAATGCAATTTATGGTACGAAATCTGTGCAACATTGTGTCACAAAAAACTTTGTGTTTGGTTAAATCACTTTCATTAATTTCTTGAACCAGTTGAATCCTATAGAGATGAAACTTCAATTATTTTTTCAATATTTCATGCACTGAGAACTTTAGGAGTCTAAAAGAGAGCTGCTCTCTTCCGCACTGAAAGTCATGGATTTTCCTGTAAACTCCGTTGCACACTCAATATGTGTTCCGGCGTCCGTGTGTGCTGGGGCCTGATCTCGGTATATTATGAGCCGAAGAAGTTTCTCGGAACCTTTGCACCCATGACCGAATAAATTTTACACTCGGCCCGTCTCTTAACGAAATTATATAGCGTGCAAACGCTTCAACTGCATAAGAATGACGGGGTTCTGACCATTGAAACAAGATGAAAATAAAATTCGCAATATTGAACCGTGTAATCCGCCAAATGTCAAAACCCATTTTTTTTAATTATAAAAATGACTTTTTGAAAATATAAAAATTCTGCCACCGGCCACCCTGTATAAAATGTATTTTACTTTTGATCTTAATGGGTGACAATCAGAATGCTGATTTGAAACTACAGTCTTTGTCGGATATTAAAAATGGCTTACAGTCACCTAGACACATTCAAGCACAGAAAGATACGCCGCCAGTCCTTCTTACGAATATTAAGGAAGTAGAACAGTTTACGGTTTGCTAAAAATGTGCAATGAAAAAATAATACCTGCGGAACTTCACCACTGGTACCGGAACTTGCCAGCCAAAGAGTGTCGTGATTATGTCCCTGAAGAAATGTCTTCTAACTCAGAAGACGTAGAGTAAAAAAGATGGACGTCAAGGGTTTTTTTATACTCTTTGTCGTACCTACTGTATTAGTTCAATCAAAAGCTGATGTCTTTATTAAAATTTTTAGAAGTTTTCACGTTTTACCTATACTAATAGTGCTTGCTGTTGTCGGGAATTATTATAATATTAAGTTCATCTATCAACAATGAATATTTCATTATTATTTTAGTTTGAAGTTAAAAATAACGTCATTACGAGAATTTTGTGTTATTTTTGTGGTCTTGCAGACTTTATAATCTGTCAAGTAGAATTAAATAAATCTGTTTATTCGTTGTTGATTAATAAGTAATATTTATAATGCTTCTAAGTTAATAATTACGACTGATTAAACCAATTTTGTTATAGAAAACTATGTTTCCCGATTTATTTGTAAATATTGTGAAAATAAAAAATAACTAATTGTAAGTTCCCTTAAGAGCGAGAAAGACCAAAAGTCACTAACTACATATTTAGGCTTTTAAAAAAGTTATTTGACTTTACTATACAAAGTTTTTAATTGGATTTAATAGTAAATACATTTAGCTAACCATTGATGTTTAATTTTTAAATCTAGAACCGAACCTATTACAATTATGGTCATTTGACTGTGTCAAAACTTTGAGCCCGTTTTTCTCCGACTTGACTTTTTGGTAGTTAATGACTTCTTGCACTAAGCCGACGATATGTAAAAAGTATAAAACTTGCTGGGATATCTCTAGAGATTTACAGGGTGTTTTATTTGGTGAAAACTTTGTACAACACTGGGTAATAAGTCACATCAATTAAGACTGTAAAGGCTTTTGTTCTGACGTCTTGCTTTCGCATCGTCCTCGTATCTTCTACAGCAATGATTTTTAGATAGCTAAATAAGTTGACAATTAATATGCTTGTCTCATTCATATTTCTTACACCCCTCTCTTCTATACTTAATACATATTGAAATTGTCCAAAGCGAAATATGAACGTAACCACTTACCAAATTATTATAATAAAGTTTAATTTACTGAACAGTATTCTCAATAACTCCTCGTCCATACAACCTATCAAATTACATACCAAGCCCAACAAATAACCAACTATCATGACAGAATCTCAAAACATAACATTACTTAAAAATTTCATAACAACTCCATACGGACTTCTATTGCGCCTACGCTTGCCAAATCGAAAACTGAGCGAACGGCATGCTACGAACTGTATCGTATATCGGGGTCCGAGGGTAATTTGCAAACATATAGCCTATTGAGTTGGTAAGGGGTTTCATTTTAGGGTTAATAAACTCAGTGCAACTAGGTTGAGGTGAACTACATTTTTTGGCGAAGCTGTGCTTTAATAAAGGTGGGATGGAGAAATTTAGATTTGGTATAAGGAAACATTGATGCTTATGAAATTTTCCTGACAAAAACGGTAGGTAACTACACAATTATAAATCTCTATGCAGACATCCGATCTTACCTTGTATTAAACAGCAGTATTTTTCTACAACCTGACCTCCGAACTTCTAGACATTAGGTGGAACCCCCTGTAGCATAACAGAGCTGCAGAATTAACGTGAGGGAGACGGACGGGTCTGGGTGATAGAATTTTATGGCCCCGGTCTCAGTAAGCAGCAGTAAATAGTCTCACGGAAGCGGGGTGTAGAAGTAATGGAAGAGTTTATTTATTTCTTTTAGCTAATCTATACTGGGCGTTTCTTTGTTCTTTGTTGTGAAACATATCGATCGTTATCGTAGACGAAAATGGATAGGACTGACGTAAGCTGCCAGACGAACGCGTCGGACACTTATGTCAATTACATAGATTTAGAGAGTTTTCGATGGTCGTTTACGTTAGCGTTAAGCGTCCTGTCTATGGCCACACAGCTTCTTTGTAACTTACATACAATTTAATTATACGCCTGCGAATTTGTTCGCGTAGAATTATTTGCACGTGCAAATGTGATAGCCTGGATATATTTCTTTTAAAATTAGGTGTCCCCCGGTGTAGTAGTTTAGGCTATGTGTTGTCTGTCAGTCAGTCAGTCACGAAAGAGGTTTATATAATAAAGATTAAAAACAACCATACAGACATTTGCACATCAAAAAATCCGTACGTATTTTTACCTTTACAACATTAGAATGATTAGTAGGATATGATGTTTTGTAAATGACAGGCCCGGGATGTCAAAGGTATACATACACCCCGGTCATTCTCTAAACGTTTCAACCGCCTGTTGCATTTCTAATCACCGTTACGCTTTATTTTTGGCAATAATAGCAACATGATTCAGCCTGTTGTTATATGTTTAGTTTATGAACACCCTATACAATGTAATTTTGCTTACCAAATGCAGAACTTGTAATTCGTAATATAATTAAAAAGTGCACTGCCATATCTAGCGGCTCTAGGGCACTGCACCCACTGCAAGGGAATCACTGTGAGTTGTGGATTTGTTTTGCACAACCGATAGCTGGAAATATGAAAATGAGTTGAAAACGTACTCTGCTGCAACTTTGGCACAGTTCTCTTTGAATTTTCTTTCTTTGATTGTGTATTTTAATGCTTCTTGAATTCTGTGAGTTATATGTATGTGGAGACGCTATCAAATTTACTTTTTAAACTGGCCTTTTCCAAGAACAAGAAAACAAACAACACAGTACTAAAAATGTTCGTGCTCATCACGCCTTACCGGGATTCGAACCTGGGTCCGCTAGCTTCATAGGCAGGGTCACTATCATAGGCCAACAGTTAACGTTAATATTACAAAATATCCGTCGTAGATTATAGTCACTTCTTCAATAATTAATAACTCTGAAAGAAGGGACTATGTGCATCGGTTGGGCTATTCAATAACAGCCCAACCGATGCACCAAAACTATATAAAAAACACCGTGATAAAATTAACTACTAATTTTTAAAGTATTATCTAAAATGGTGCAATCTATTTCGTAACCAATTTCACCAAAAATGGCGACGTCCTTGGTACCTAATCAATCAATTGGATCTACGATCCTCGTCGGAATAATTGGTCTTTATTCACGAGAAAAAAGTCATATGAAATGCACAGCGGTGCATTTAATTACGGTCACCAAGTAATCTAGAAACTACTACAAAATAAAAACATGCTGTACGCAAGTGTTTCAGAATGAAAATAATGTGTTTCTGCGGGTGGTAGGACCTTGTGCAGGGTCCGTCCGGATCGCTACCACCATCTTATCCATTAACCTACCGCCAAACAGCACTGTTCGCATTGCTAGCATGACTAGCATAGAGGCATTCCATCTTAGTCCTCAGGGTCACAGTTTCCACTTACCATCAGGTGGCCTGTGTGCTCGTTTGCCTTCTCTATGCAATAAAAAAAAATGAATGTAGCATTCTTCAATTACATAAAATAAATAAATACCAAGAGGACAACCTTGGGGGAGGCCTATGTCCAGCAGTGGACGTCTTTCGGCTGACATGATGATGATGATGATGAAGAAGACAACCTCACACAAATTAACTAGTCCAAAACCAAGCTCTAAGCTTGTACTATGGGTAGTAAACAACGATAAACAAAGAAATACATACTTACATAGAAGCAACTAGGCTAAGGTGTCGTCAAAAAAACCAGATAATATGTAAAACTCATTTATTAATAGATACAAATTTTAAAATCTTATCTCTAGGTTTTTTTTTTTATATCAGTGGGAGGCAAACGAGCATGTAGGTTACCTAAGTAAGTAAACACCACCGCCCATAAACACCATCAGCTCAAGAAGAGTTGTCGGTGCGTTGCCGGCCAATAAGGGAGATGTAAGCTCTTTTCTTGAAGGCACCCATGTCATAACTGGTGGGAAATACCGCCGAAGGGAGCTCATTCCACAGTTTCACTGTAAGGTACATGCTTAATTAGATACTTAAACTTATTCTTAGACTGTCATGTCTCACTAATTATAAAAAATAACACAATATAGTGCGCTTACTGAGATTCAAACCCGAGAGGTTTGTAGGCTTACCAATCGTAAACACATTAAAGATTTTTTACCAGACTGCCGAGGAAGGTAATGTGTATCAGTCTATATTATGTATGTTTTTTCCTTTGTGGTGCTCTAGAAACTAAACGCATGGACCGATGTTGATGATTCTTACGGCAATCGTTTTTTCTTAATCTTGTGAGTGTCACTAAAGATATGACAGAAATTAAAATTCAATATGGCGGCAGCTAGACGCCATATTGTAAAAAAAAAAACCTTCTTTATTTGTTTTTCATTTTAAACGATTAATTAGTATTTATAACGATTTAAATTTGGTCAGCAACAACAGTCGGGTTTTTAAAAAATTGCTTGTTGTTATTTATTTACGACAGGAAGGCAAATGAGCTCACAGGCCACTTGACGCTAAGCAGCTTTTGTGTCTGATAGACCACTCTTGAAGCAACAATCTAAAGATTGCAATCTGAAGATGGAGTGTATCTACGAGTGCTAGTAATTTTGGTTGTCTTATCCCCACACCGCAACGCAACATCGTGAACTCTACTGCTTAGCGGTAAGTTCAAAGATGACACGGTGGCAGCGTTATGAAATTAGATCAAGATAAGCACATTTTAAAATAAACTTCACATTAATACGTGTTGAATTTTTAGCTCAGCTTCACATTAAAGTACAAATAACGTCCCTCCACAAGTCATACATCCATACATACGTAGGGGTGCGACAGGGTAGGTAGACATAAAATGGAGACGGGTGACGCGAGACGGACAAAGGACGGCAGATTGTACTCGCCACCCGCGCCTTAAGGGGACGCCACTGCGCAATGAATAAGTGTTGAAATAAATTAAGTTCTGGGAACAATTTAACGGAGATCTAGTCCTCAAACATCATGCTTGTAATGTTGGTATTATAGCGATAAACGTACTTATAACAAATCTTTACATTATTAAACAATCTCGCTAGCCGCAGTCTATACCTCTGTAACATGTACGTTTGGCCAAGAAATCGGTCTACCAGTTTTGACAAAAGTTTCGGTGAGATCTAATCATCGCTAAGGTTGACACTTGTCACTGTCGTAATATTATTGCAAGGGAAACTTGAACTTATTGTATCATGACGTGCAAATGAACTTCAACCGTAGGGTGGTAGACCACATTTTTGGCCGATGATACACTTAGATTTTTCAAAATACTTACGCAATAGATTTTAATGCGCTTTTCATCAATGTGTTTCAAGAATTTTAAGATGAAGGTTTTATGTTTGAATTCTTGTTCTCTGCCGTTTGACCAACGTTTTTACAGTTTTGGAAAAAAAACATTTGCCCTAATGAAACAGTTGGGAAATGAATCAGTTTGAGAAACGTTGTTTGGCGAAATAAAAGGACACCGGTACAGAAAACTCACATATATCGCTAAAAACCATATCGTATTTGAGCTGTTATCGTATTGTCACCGTTTTGACAGCTCTTATTCACTTGACAGTAATGGCGACTGACGTCAGAACAATACCATAACAGGTAAAAGACGATATGTTGTTACCGTCGGGAATAAAGGCCTGGTTATACAAATTGGATTTTGCCTCCGTTTGCCGCCGCCCATTTGGTATTTTTTTTCGGTATTGGAAGATACAAAAATAAGACTAAATTAACAATGTTTAGATTCTACTTATCCATGGGTCTTAAAGGCCACTTGTGTATCAGATGGATAGCCATTTGTATTGTATTGTATCTCCATACTATAGATTTAGCTGATTCTAATGTGACATAAGGTTTAGATTTGAAAATTTATAAACTAGCGTTCAAGATGCATACTCTCTTCCCCTTAACCCTAGTTGCAGCGGATTTCAAGACGGACGGAAGGGGGCAGGTAAAGGGGTCAAACGTCATCGATCGAAGGGGGTCACTCTGACGAACGGACGTTGCAATCATCCGCAACTTGTGTATTTTACTCCGAGTCTGACTGCAGCTGAACTAAGGGGGATTTGAGATGAGGTAGCGCTTGTATGGATGTGGGTTTGGTTTGCTGGTTTATAGGGAAAGCTTGTGAAAATATTTAAATATTGTCTACTGGCTCTTGCACTTTCATAGGTAAGTATAATTTTCATGTATTTTTTTTCTATTACTACTACTTATTCCCTATGAAAATTCTGAGTTTTGACACATTCTCCTGCTCAAGCTGTGTTAGATTCATTGTTTTATATAATGCTAGGTTAAGCTTTATAATTGTATAGTATCATAAGTAATATTGTATAGTATTGTATAGTATCATAAGACGAGCTGTAGACAGGCCTCCAACAAGATGGAGTGACGACCTCGTCAGGATCGCGGGAGCGCGGTGGATGCGAAAAGCAGAAGACCGGTCTGAGCGGAAAGCCTTGGGGGAGGCCTATGTCCAACAGTGGACGCTTTCGGCTGACATGATGATGATGATGATAAGTAGTATTAAAAAAACTACTGACTGTTGAGGTCTAGCGGCGTTTCTTCTCAGCAGTGGTCTCTTGTGAAGAGCTGGTGGATTTTTGACGTGTAAAAGTGCCCGTGCGGCCTTACTGAATATACATCTTTTATCTTTTTTTATCTTGTATGAGTATTTCAAGTGAAAGGTGAAGTTTATAAGATTTTAGTTTGACCTGTTTACGAGTATATTAACAGAGAGCTTTGACACATATTGGCTCAACAGTTTCTAGCAGATTCGCTACATAGAGGAAATACACTCGCGGACTAATAAAACGGGTCAGAGTGCGTTTTTCATACTAAAGAGGTTATTTCGAAGCCTTGGTTCCTCGCCAGGGAATTCTTTTAGTAAAATGTGATGATGAATACCTCGAGCATCGATACAGGACTTCCAGAGTGCCTGGGATACCCAACTGAATGAATCTGCGGTTAACGCCGGAATAGTGCATGTTCATAAAAACATCTAAAATGGCAATAAAATGTAAGGAAATCCAAGTGCTGACCCAAACTCTCCCGCTGTGGTGTTAGCTGGTTGTGCGATCAGTTAGGTATCTTAAGAACTTTTGACCTCCT
Source organism: Acleris sparsana (assembly GCA_923062465.1). Classification (NCBI taxonomy): domain Eukaryota; kingdom Metazoa; phylum Arthropoda; class Insecta; order Lepidoptera; family Tortricidae; genus Acleris; species Acleris sparsana. The sequence goes on from OV281290.1 coordinate 18,041,021, forward strand.
CTATTGAACCTCGCAGTATCCACCATTAAAACTCACTCAAAACAACCCCTGGTGAATAACCAAGGCTTCGAAATAGCCTCGTTTGTATGAAAAACGCACTCTGACCCGCATTATTAGTCCGAGTGTATATTGTTTTACAAGGTACGGTAGCATTGGCTAGAAGTGAATGTGTTAAAAACTGGGCAATAGTATGTCGGATCACGCTCAGTGTAGGGTTTGCCATCTTGAACCCAAAGAGTTATTTGGTGCAACTTTAGATAATTTTCTGGTAGGTATGAACCACCTATAAAAATGTTAATCGCCTGTTACTTAAGGAACAATTAAGTGCTTAGTTTTTATAGTTTTATTTTTATATTCGTTGTCGTACTGTCAAAATAAGCTGGCAGTCGAATAACATAGATTAACATTAAAAAGCGTTTGGTGAAATTGGTACGGTCGGCCTTATAAGAAGCTGCTCACTTTAGTACTCTGTCACTTTAACGTCATGTTTGAAATGATGGACTAATCTGTCAAAGGCGTTTCAGCGACAAGGTACAAAAGTGTGCACCTACTTATAAGGTTGACTGTACATGCTACTTTTTTTAATTAGCATCCATGCGTCTTCAAATCAAATCAAATCAAAATATTTATTGCATGTCACATTTCACAAAACAACAGATGGAACAAATACAGAGGTATGCATCTTCTTCTTGGGTTATTATTTGTTTGTTTGACCATAACCTTGAGTATTGTTGATCTGTTTTCATGTAATTTCAGGATGATTGCTCCGGAGGTTACTGAAGTTTATTTATGTAGATGAAATACTTGAGCGCGTAATCGAAAAATTTCGAATTAAACATTATTTAAAATAACCTTTGCCATCTGCGAGACCCTTTAATACCTGAAAAAAGGAGTGTACAGATGTAGTGAATAATTTATCTTACTTTCTCAGTTGGCTTATTGATGGGTACTGAAGCTAATTGAGAAAGCAAGATAAATACGAACTTATCCGACAGAAAACAATGGGAAAGGATTATTCACTACATCTGTATTAACACTGGCAGTTTGATTATCTATCCCCTTATAAAAGCTAAACTTTAGTAAATTGCGACGGTTAATGCATTATAAGGATTACTTTTGCATTATTTCTTACACAATATATGGGAAAAAATTACGTCCACAATATTAACAGCTTTTGTATAATTCTTATTTGTTTTATATTTTATCGTCTAAATCTTACTAGTTAACTTAATACCTGAACAGATTTTTTTGATAAACTGACGTGAAGAATACGTTTTGTCAACCCGGTGACAATGCAGAATTATGTCTAAGAAGTGTCTGATGTTGTAATTAAAACCACCAGTGTACTCCTAGTTTGGATTCTTCGGTTTGGTTTCGATATAACTAGATCTAACTGGATCTCATTGATCGTGCAAAAAGTACAGTCCGCTGCTGAAACTAGTCTCAGAAATTAAAACTGTATTTGTTTAATTAGTGTATAACAATTTGTTAAAATCCAAAAATACTTTATCTTGTCTAGGGGACACCGTTGATGTAGGAAAACATATCGAAACTTTCATTTGGTCGTCTTGCACCGTCTCTTATACCCAAGTCGGTGTTTTGTTTTTCCTTTTCTTCCTCTATCTCTCTCCCAAGATTATTGGCATGTTTTCCTGCTGAACATTTGATATTATATTTAAATTAATATTTGTAGCTTTATATAATGTTTAGACTAAGTAGTACCATTGTAATAAGAAAAATGTTTAAAAAATGTCTGACTTCTGAGTTTATTGCTGCGTTTCTTATCAGCAGGGGTGTCCTCTTGGGAAGCGCTGGTAAATTCTTGACGTGTAAAAGTGCCCGTGCGGCCTTCTTACTGAATAAATCACTTTTATCTTTTATTTAAAATTACAATAAAATATGCAAAGACAAATACGTTCTTTGCAAGAACACAGTATCTTGTTTAATTTTTAGCTTACTTCTAATTAGTTTTATTTTGCTTTATTTTCTTTGAATTTGACACAGTTTAAGTTGATTAATGGTTAATATTTACTTTTATAATATTAACAGTTATATCCTCCTAAGGCCCAAGCTCTTACCTATAGTACTTATTAACTTTCTCATTCAGACTCAGCTCCTTCGACAGTTGTGTTGTCATAGCGTACCACGTTCCTACCAGTAGGATTTAATAGAAAACCCGCCAATAGCGTACCACACATCCACCGTTTTGTGATCTAAATACTTGGGTCTGAATGAGTATAAGTACAATAGTACTACTGGTAGGATTACGGGTCGTAGTGACTACATGCTGAATTTTTCGTTGGGCCTTAGGAGGACACAGGATATAAAAATTCAGATTTTTATCTAGTACCTACATTATAAGATTAATTAAACGTGGGTCCGCGAACCTATTTTTTTTCCTTTTTTTAGTACACGAAGAATACATCGATAAAGTAGCAGACGCCAAATGCCAGTTTGGCTTTGAATTTCTAGTAAATGCTCTGACACTACGGCATTATTCATCTGATATGTATGTGAACTATGTGTGTTTGTCGGTAAATAAGTAAACGCGTGAAGTGCTGCTTTGAGCTGGCTCCAGGTGTCGGCGTCGCTAATGGCGGTCACTTTGCGCACGCGCCTCTCGGGGCGGCTCACGGGTGCGCGGGCTCATTGTACACACAGACCAATAAGCGGTTCTTGGAGTTTTATACTAAACATTAAATAATGGTCTCTCATCCAATTGACAGAAACCATCGCTAGATCGATGTAATTTAACATTGCCTTAAGGATTGTGCAGTGACGCTAAAATCGCGTAGCTGTCAAAAAAAATCCATACAAATTTAGATCTAGGCAAAAATGTTTCTCATTTCCTAAATCAAGTCTGATTTTCACGATTTTTGAATATGTTGTAGTCATTTTAAAGACCTAGGTAGGTAGGTTTCTGTTATTTGTTTTTCTTTTTTTTTGTTCTAAGAAACATTTTCTTGGACAGAAGAACGTACATACATAATTTTTCATGATATCTACAATATATTCAAAAATCGTAAAAATCGGACGAGGTTTTAGGAGGGAGAAACTTTTTCGCATTTTGTATGGAGAGCTTTAGCTCCACAATCCTCTTAAAAAACAAAACACTTGCAAGACCAAGGAAATTCAGCAATTAAGTAGGTGAATACAATGAATGAAATAAATAATTCTTTGAAAAATAACAATGTCAAAACTCGTTTCAATAGTGTTTTTATCAAAGAGTTTTCTACTGTTCCTTTATTTATTTTTATATAACTTTTTTTTGGTCTATCTAAGACTGTATACTATCTGATTTACCTGCTAAATTGTGTAAAAATAGAGATGTGCGGAATGGGGCAGACTGAAACCAGCGCTGCGAAGACTCGAGCACTCGCAGGACATGCTGATTCTGTGCCTTTTCTCAAACCTTTTTTTTTATTTGACAGTCGTTTACTGATTTAGGGTTTTTTTTGTTGCATAGAGAAGGCAAACGAGCACACATGCCACCTGATGGTAAGTGGAAACTGTGACCCATAGACATTCACATTCACAAGACTGCAATCCTAAGACTGCAAATGCGTTGCCAACCCTGAGGACCAAGATGGAATGCTTCTATGCTAGTCATTACACCGGCTGTCTTTTCTGCAAACCGGAAAAAAACAATGTGAACACTGCTGCTGTGACAATAAATATTCTTATTCTTATTCTTATTGACGTATCGTCCATCAATGGAAACACCCACCCACTTGCACGCGTCCACACGAACTGTCTTACGGTTCCTTTGTACCAATACCTGCATATTCGTGACCGCGACCACAACCTCCTGTATAAACGCTATCTCCCTATTCACCAGCATAACTCTACCGTGCACCAACTAAGACACATTCGAATTCAATATTTACTCCGTTGTGATACGAGTGGCTAGTTTTAAAGGTGGCTGTGCGGGATATTGGTAATGGCAGTGGTCGCCTGAAATATTAGCGCTTTAGGAGAGCTTCAGGGGCACTGGGATTGGAGGACTGATAACGATTTGAGTGTTTGGTGAATGCCGTATTGGTGCTTTGGTGTGGTCACTTGTGAAATACCTATGTTCGAGTCAATGTTTACGTTGTGTCTTGGAATATTTTCTTGTAAATAGTGTTTAGCTTTCCGTCTATATATACATAAAGTATTCTTTACATAGTATAAAACCAAATGCTTCCCGCTTTCTGTCCGTTTGTATGTACGCTTTGATCCTTCAAATCAATTTTTGATTTGCATCAATAGATAGAATGAGACAAGAGGAAGGATTTATGTATAATGAATTCTGGTTAATGGTACGTGAGGGAGCGGATTTTGTAGGTTTGTTTATATGCGAAAAGTTTTTTATTTTACGTCTTTGTGTATTTTTTAAATTGAAGAATAATAGTTTATTTATAAGTTACAAAGGAAGTGGAGTGCTTAACACCTTTGGCCAAGGCTGTATGTACAGTATTATGGATATTATTCAACACGGACGAAGGTTTCGGCAAGTTCATAACAAGCCATCTATGGAATCAAATATTTAATGTGTTTAATCAAGGACGTCGTTGGGTATTGTACCTATTTTAGTACAGTATGGGACTGTTTTTAAGCTGAATCTGTCATATTTTATGATTTCCCGAAGGAACATTAATTATTCTAGATTGTTTTACGATCTTTACTATGCCATCTTACGTATGCATACATTATTAGCAGAGCTCGGAATAGGTAGTGCCTATTTACCTAAAGTTCGCGGTAGGCCATAACTAAGAATGGTAAAATAAAACAATATTATAGATTAAATTGAATCAAAGGGAGCCTGAAATTTGATCTTTTTTAGTTCATTTCGGACTCCCTTTGATCCATATTATATTTTTTATGAATGACTATTATTTCAAGGTTTATTAAAAAATAATAAAAGTGAAGTATTAAGGCTTTAGAGTTAAACAGTAAATCCCGGGAAATCCTGCATTCAATAAGAATAAATAATTATTTTTCGTGGTTGTAACCTCTCTTAGTTACGTCCTCCCGCGAAGTTTAGGTAAATAGGCACTACCTATTGCGAGCTCTGATTTAACGATGTATCTAAAAAGGTTGATCACCCCTGCCAATGCTACAATAATCAGCAACTACTACATACACACAACGACGTTCACGTTTATGCATGTGTAAGTAATATGGTGTCGACAACCTTTTTTGCCAAGTTATCCGAGTCGAGGTACAGGGTGTCTTTTTTTTCGTGGCTGCGTAACGTCAGTTGTATCAAAGATTCAGCCAATTCCGGCGGCACACTCGAAAAAGTATCTCATTGTTGCGCAGGCCTTTATCTCAGCACCAGCTAATATTTAGGGATGCGACTCATTACATTTGTCGGCGACCAAATTTACATGTGAAAAAAGATAAATTTCATGAACGACACAAGATTGCTTTGTGTTAAATTGCAACGCTCTGAAAAAGCAGTTAAAGGAGATTGACTGCATGATCTGGTCCTTAAGAATAATTGACGATATTTGTACGAAATGAATTTGAAGAGTTACTGAATCGTTAGTTCATGAACTTTTGTTTTTTTGTTTTCTTTACTTGGAGTGTCTTTGTGAAAATTACATATCGACCTTTAGACGTTTTATTCTTATTAACAAAGTTAATATTTAAGCTACCACTTATGATACTTGTACAGTTATGTTATTAGTAAAATTTAAATTCTTATGATGAATAGAGCTTCGATTTTCAAGTTTTTTCCAATTTAAGTATTACCTGTACGTACAAGTCATTTTATGCTATTTTCACATATGTGTGCATTTTTGTGTCCTGTCACTTACGGAACCTTTTAAAATCTTGGTCGATTATCATCATTACTGCGTTAAAAATAACCTACAAAAGTTCGCATTTATTATATAAGCAGAATTTTCATCGACAAAAAAAGAACATGACGCATTTCGTCCTCGTCCCACCCCTTCACAGAAACTACCCACGAGGCGGAATTAAAGCCTTTCTTAAAAGCTAATCTTAGGACAAAGCGTTATTACAAACAGCCGCGGGGTGTGGGCCGACCGTCTATTGTTTATTTTAATTTTTACCCTACTCAAGGAACACTGGCTAGTAAGACTAGTTATTAAAAAAAATGCTGGACAGTTAGTGCTTTTCGTATTTCGAATTCGGATTCTTTGAGAAAACGGTTTGCTGATGACCTCGTCTTCCTTAAGGTGAAGGCGAGACGTTCAGTAGAAACGTATTTAGCAATTCGTTGACGAAATAAACAGAATATGTATATCGTTTAATTATCATGATGTCAGTATTGTAACGTATTTTTTGTCAGGAATTGACTTGACAGTAGCGCCTGGAGCTTATGTGCTTCAGTTTAGTCCAAAAAAAAAAATTTTTTTTTACCTAACAATTTTATTGTCCTCGCGTGTGATATCCATGGACTTTTTTCTCTACTTGATATTCTTGAAATACACCTTAATTGAGGCGAAAGCTATTACCAAACTGAAATAAGAATTAGAATAACATGTTATTATTTATTTATCTAATGGCAAGGAGAAAAAAAAACTAAACTTATACTTTTCAGGTTTTGAGAAGATATAACCCATTACGTTTGGTCAGGTTTGTTTTATAACAATCTTAAAAACTTCACGGTTTTAGATAAAAAAAACAGAATATGTATATTACATGAACTTTATATTTTTATGTAACGTTTTATTTTAACGTATTCTCCATAAAACTGTTAACAAATTGGTATCGCATAAGTGGTTCCGCGAGGAATTGAGAGAACTCCCCAAATATTATAGGTATTTAGCGATTTTAGTAACAAGTCCAGCAGGTGCATTCGGAAAGTATCATTTGGTGAAGTGGAACTGATGATGAAGACGACAAATAGCCACCGGAAACTCCTCAACGGTACCAATTTCAAGGGTGGCGATAAGATATCTCGATTAAGATAGTTGAGCGACTATGACGAAGCACATTTAAATGGTTAAAATATATGACTGTGTTTTATTTTAAGCTTGCGACCTACAGTAATGAGTTTCTAGTAGAGAACCAGGCTCGCGAGCCGCGTACACATCACGATGCTACGTGATTCAGTAACACTTTACGGCACGCTATTGAGTACTCGGCTTTATAGTTTTTAATATTCAATACAGTTCCATGCTTCGATTTACAAATATTATTAATTTAAATTTCGAACGTTCCTTCGCATTCGTTATTTAAAAACCCCGCGTTTCGCCTCACTTCACAAAAATTGTAAAACAAGCTGATTGCTCATCACGCAAACAACAATGCAGTCTAGATTGCGAAGACAATGGTCTGATGCGGCTGAAATATTTCAAGTTTCAGGATGTACGGCGAAAAATGTGGGAGTAGTTTTTAAATATGGAAATTTTAATTGGTGTGTGCTGTGTAATATTATGTTGGTATTGTTGGTGCTATTGACTTTGGTCGGTTTTCATTATTTAACGGACGTTTTCAATTTCGTGTCGTACAGTGACAAATTTTAATCTTCTGAATATAGAAAAGTATAAACTGACTGACTGACATACCAACGCATGTCTCAAACCACTGGGTCTAGAGATTCCAAATTGGGCACGTAGGTTCCTTATGAGATCTAGGGTTGCACTCAGGGACCGGAAAACCCCTTTATTTGATTAAGTCTATCAATCGGGTACTAAATCATATGCTCTATCTATCGATAGGGTTACTCTAATGTTATGGAAACTGCTTCGAACTAGTTAACTACAACCATTGAGCACTTACATTAAGTTAGTGTTATCCTATCCATTCTTCCTTTCCGCTGACTTTGTTTCACAGATACGTCTGATTGGTTGGGTTCAAGCCTATGCAAACATATTTTGTATGGACTATGCGTAGAGATTAAAATAGATTGAAGCCATTTAATAAATACCTCATAGGGAAAGCCTAACGTGGGTTTTAAGGAATTGGTAAGCGCTTAGTCGAATTAATTGTATCGTATGGGATAGCTTTTCATTGGGGTACGTCTAGGATATGCTTATCGCATCGTTAGGGTTTGTAAAAACCGGTCAATTATATACCCTTACCCTTTAAAGGGTAAGCGGTTCCGGTCCCTGGATGCACTAAGGATTTTTGGGAATTTACTCCTTAGGGGTTAAAATAGCAGCGGGAAACTAATTCGGAAGTTACTGGCGTTCTGTAGTAAGCAATAGTTTAAGGTTACGTACCTCAAAAGAAGGTGTCCGTGTGTCCGTCTGACAAGACCCTTTTTAGCAGGAACCGACAGGACCAAGACATTTGAAGATACTTTTTTACACGATGCATGTATAATTTACACAAGTGCCTCAATAGTCTACTTGCACTGTGTACAAGCACCATAACCTTGACAAGAGAGCAAGTCAAGCATAATGGCGGCATCACAGTTGGCTGTTATTTGTCAAATACTCTCGTTGCTTTTCTTTCATCCTGTATGTCAAAAATAAGAGATATGAAATCAGTATTGGGCAAATGAAGTGACAGTACAAAAGCGTACTTCAGAACGTTGCATCGACACCGCCATCTATCGACCACTTCCCTAAATTAACTCGCAAAAACCCCAATGAGCGCAAAGACGTCGGATAACAGTAACACATTTTCGTCGGCTAACGATTCCGAGGCTCCCTGTCCCATAAATCCTGAGTCTGATTGATACATGGCGGTGGGTTGACGCCCATCCAGTAATTTAGTGCTGTGGCACGCCCACCGCCATCCGATAGCGACTTTTGTTTTGCATTAATTCCTTTTCTTGGTGATCGAGGGATTTGGGTGAAGATGGCTGATTTTTGAATTGAGAACGTTTGAAGATTTGTTATTTTTTCAAACTGGCGGAGTTTGGATACAGGCTGTATTTTTAAACAGTGTTGGTGTGAAATTGGATTTGCTTATGATTTTAAGAATTAGATTTTAAATGTTGAGTGGTCGAATGAAATTTAGTTAAGTACTTAGTTTAAAGTTCAATTTGTCAACTACAAACAAATTTCTGAAAAAAGGACGCTCCGTTTCTGAAATGCTGAATAACCATAATATAAAGTTTAATCATTCCTATTATGCCGTAAGTAGTTGTACGCTGTCCATTGTCAGGCCGAACCGCCGTTGTCAGTTGACGTAAATGGAAAAATGCCAATGGACATCGCTGTGAGGCTAATTTCCGCCTCAACGTCGACACTGACGTTCCATTACCTTTGTTGTTAGTTTTAAAGCCGGTTGATTGATTTAGAATATTGATTGGCTGATTTCCATGTGTTTTTAATTGTAAGGCGATGTTATGGGAAATATAAACATTATTTAACTGGTTCTGATTTTTATGATTACTAAATATTTACTCCTCACAAGTCACAGTCTCAAGGGTTTAAACTCTCAGGATTGAAGTTTTGAGATTGTAGTCTTGACAAATCAAATGTTCGCTGCTTACCATCAGGTTGGCGTAAAAAAAACCTACCACTTGAGGTTCGTTACTTGTAAAAAAAACCAAAAAACTGATTGGGAAAAAGTCTTAAACTGACCCTAGTTAAAATGATAAAAACGCAACCGCCTCAAAGTCTAATTATACAAAGAACCATTTTTTTTCATTTATAATAAAAATAACGGTATCTTTTGAAAATTCGTTATTATTTAAATTCAAAATTGATTCCATAAGCTATTCGTCAATCGCCTCAATTACGCTCATAAAATACATCACCCTGTCACTACCCCATTCATCTTCCATCAACACCCCCAGCATCACCCACACATAGACAACACCGGGCGTCGCCATAAATACCGCGCAGGTGTGGGTAACGGCGTGTTTACACGTACCCATTCGTACCGTATATCGTCTGTACAGGCCTTAACAGTGACAGGCTGTTTTGATCCCTATTTACAAGTTATTATGAGATGATTTGAAAGTGGATTGTTGTAGTCAACTGATTCAATATTTTATTAAACTGTTTTTCATGATTTTCAGCGATTGCGAAACCAAAATAAATTTGGAATACGTGTTCAATGTTTATCATGTCATGAACAACGTAGTAAACGCAGTTAGATAAAATGTTCTATTAATTTTAAACTATTTTTTTTTCTAATCTAACGCTGACTGGTATGATTTTAAGTTCTTAGTTTAAACTAACTAACACCCATTTACATGAAAAAAAAAACCATAATATTTTATTTAAAAAACACATTAAAACTAATTACAATAACAATCTGCACTTGAAGTACAGTCAGTCAGATAAGGCGTGAGGTACAGTCGCGATAAGCTTTCAGAAGCGCGCCTCCGATGGCAAATCTTCCCGACTTATTTGTGACTCGACTGTACTTACGTTGATACGTTCTTAACGTGAAGTGAGATTTTTGGGAGAATCGGGGTAAAAAAGGGGGTTCAAAATTACAGAATAAAAATGGCGTTGGCTTAGTGAATTTAAAAAGAAATGAAAGAACAATAATCTTAAGTATCATTAATTTAAAAGTTTCATCTTCGACTAATTAAATACAGGATGATTGATAATTTCTAACAAATCTTTAGGGGTTTTAGGATTAGGGTTAACATGATAAAAAAAACAAACAAGCACTTATTGATATTAGCTCTTTGTTTTCAATGATGTTGCAAAAAGAAGCATTAATGTTACTGTAGCGGGGTAGGTACCATTTTATACATACAGTCAGTTTATAATAAAAAAATCGAACAAAGGTATATCTGGCTTGCATGTGTGCGTGCCTCGACCGTACGCGCTGCGAGCCACCACAAGCATACTCAACAGGACGGCCCAAGCCGGTTTAGTCGGGGCATCAGAGTGGCAATAGGGATACTGTTGTATTTATATTGTGCTGTAACATAAACCTATTTCACACAGCCAAAATAATACCCGTCATCACCTAATGGGCAAATCATATCATAACTGCAAATAAAATTTTAGTTCACAAAAGCAAATTGCACTTCCATTGTTATGAAAAGTTATTAAATGAGATGAATAAGTAAGTTCGTTCTATAGAAATGTTGGTCCCACGGTTTAAAGTTTTGTAATCAAATTGCTTCAAAACAATGAAATCATTATAGATAACTTATAGTACAATATCGTAAATTTAGTTTTTGTACTCGTCGATTAAAATCTGTGTATTAAGATTTCATAGAGAATACTGCAACGTCACTCTTTTCATCGTTGACACTTCCGAAACAACCGAAATAACCATTTCGATACGCTCAAGACAACTGAAAAAAATTTGAAAATAGAACTTCGTATTTCAATAATATGTGTCCTTGTTTAAGGAGACTCGATCCGATACAAAATTGCCAATCTATGGCGTTTCGGAACGTAGCAGCGTCGCGTCATCTGTCAAAAATCTATTTAAACCTGCTTCTGTATCCAGGGCATAAAAAAAATAAAAAAACTACGGTTTGTGATTGGCTAGTTTTTAGCCAACAGAACAGCACAGTACTGCAACAATTACGGACGCCGTGGTTTGATACAAATGTCGATGTGGTGGTGATTGTATTAATGACTTAAATTATTAATTTTAATGAACTCGTACAAAAAGTATTGTTCACAATAGTGTCATAATCAAGCTTTTTAATCTCGTACCTTACTTAGGCCACTCAGCAAGCTTCGTGGCCTAAACACGGTACTCGACTAAAAAGCTCTCTATTATAACACGATTATGAAAATAACTATTTCGATTTGAACTGTAGGTATCTATCGAAATAATATGTGTTAACATATTAATAATGGAGCGTCGGTGGCTGAGTAGCTGGTCAACTTAAGAACCCAAAGGACGAACTTCGAATCCTAGCAATCTTCATGGACCAATGTGCTGTGGGAACTCGTAATCCAACGCTGAAGAATTAACATCGTAAAGAAACCTGCATATTTAGGCAACTGAGTGTGTAAAGGCCTTATTTTGCAAATGATTCTTCAGCGTTGAAACGGAAGTAAAAGTCGTTTATTAAATTCGCTAGTTTGATAAAATTCAGTCTTTGTTGGACAAACTTAATAATAACTTCGCTGTTGTAATCAATAAACTCAATTGTTATATCATTTTAAAATCTCCATTAACTAGGCCAATTTTTAGGAAAGCAGCACTACAAGTCTTGGTACATTTTTTTTACACCATGCGATGTTAAACTTGCCGCAAGTTAAACTCAGATTCCTAAACTTTAAATTTGATTTGAAAAATTTAAAAAACTGCTAAACTTTTATTAATTCCGTTGATAAGGTCTTATAGCAAATTTAATCAGCAATCTTTTACAGTAAACGAAACTGAAAAATACTAATAAATGTGGCCACGGCATCGAAAATGGTGGACCAGGGTAACGCATTTCCAAAATTTTGAAATGTTGAGATATCTCGTTTTTGGTGCGACTTTTACTAAACATGATTTATCATATTTTGGCCACTCCTGAGCTAAGCTATCCAGCCCTGTAAGGAAGTCCACTATTTACCGGACACCCTGTATACTAGGCTCCTTTGTTATTATATAATTGAATGCTGACTTATCAGACACCCTGTATAACCTATTACCTAACATTCTGCACCAAACCACACTTGAAAATCAAAACCCAGTATCTGACATTTTCTTCATGCAGCCGGCGGCACCATTAAGGATTCAGAGCGCACATGCTGTAATTTAATTTACTCCAGTTAACGTACGGACGGACAAGAGTTGATAATTACTTGGGAACTTCGTTTTTCTTTTGATTTTAAAGCTTATTTGTTCATTAGGTTTAACTGAAGATAAAACACATTTTCCTTCCATAATTCTAGTGAAAACATCCTTACAAACGTAATAATAAGATGTACTGTACCTTCCACAGTGAAAATGTAAAGCATTTTAGTACCTTGTCACACTAAACACGATCTATTATATTATAATCGGCATTTTTATTGTTTAATTGTACCCGTAATTCACGAGTACCTTCTTACCTTAGGAAAGGGTCTTAAAACCTCTGATTTATTCGTATCTTAACGTTTTTTAAGCATTATGTAAACGTTCTCCATGCACTAAAGCTCAAATCCAAAAATCAAAACAAAATATTCCAATTAAAATATACTTTCCTTTTACACCGCGTTTCAAACTGACCACACCCTGTATCTCCAATCTCTGAACCGCAATTACCAAAACAGGTCATCAAAACTTTGCCCAAAAACATCTTCATATAACCGTCTTGCACAGTGGTGCGGTCAAACTGCAAGCCGGCACAAACGGCCACCTTAATTTAGTGGCCGGTAATTAAACCCCACTGGGCCGACTCGCTGACTTGTGTATTTTTGAGGGGGTTAGCTCTTGAGGTTGAGGAGTTAGGTTTTTAGAAATGGTTTGAATGAGGTAGGAATTTTAAGTTCGTGTTACGTGATTTTTATGGTTTTATTTGGTGTACGATTCCGTTGTCTTTAGGCCACTAATTGAATAACTACTTAATCAAAAGCTAAAGAGAATGAAGTTGGGTAAAAGAGAAGGTTGATGAAAAGATTAATTAATTGTATATAGTTGCTAATGTAATTTAATTAATTTAATCTTGTTTTATAATTTTTATTATGTCATTATGCTGTAAATTTTCCATAACCACCGCAAGTTTTAAAAAAGTTTCTTAGTAATAAGTAATGTACTTTATTTATGTGTTAAACAGCGTAGGTAATTGATTTAGATAATTAGTTATTTTCATACCAAACATCGTCAATTGCAACTCCACTGATTATAAACTACTTATAACTAATAAAAGAATTTAAAACTGAGTGCTATCAAATACAAACGAATTTATACAAAACGATAAAAAAGCAGTAAAATATGCACATTTTCAAGCGTTGCACAAAAATGAAACTTAAACGTCAATCTGTATAACTGATGTGATAAAAAAGAAAAATTATGAATTCATTGCGGACCGTCAATGAATACAGACTTCTGCTTTTATTTATTTCTAAAAAAATCTTACCCCACCAATAAATCCAATTAAAAATAGGGCATGTCATTTTTTCAACCTGCCACTACCACAGACTTTATCTAAATGGTTACATTCCATTACCGAGTTTTTAAAGTGAAATGATTTGGTAACACTAATGTAGCAAGCAATGGAGTGCATTCGTGAGGGAAAAATAAAATTTACGTGATAGGAATTTTTGATTAAAGTGTGGGCGAATTTACACAGGCTTGTATTTAACATTATTAAGGTATAATAGTTTATTTAAAAAAAAAACTATTTTATTTTTGATTTAACGGTCGCATGTTACATGTTGTGTAAATTTACTAAGTAAATGTTTTTATTGCGACAATTTATTAAAATACTTTCCAATCAATAAACACCTCCAAAAAAAAATTGCAAAACATAAGTCGGATAGAAATTCTTCAACCTAACTTAGTCATCTATGAATTTTGATTTCCCATTACACAGTGGTGTGACACACGCCTGCTTCCCAAACGAATTGGCGTGAATTGTCACTGTATCTGCAGAACTGACGTTCTCGACTGTCGGCTGGGCCGATAAAAAAGCTCTCCGTCATTCGGCTTTTACATTTTATCGCGTCAAGTCTGTCAATGAATTTGATAGTTCACGCTGTATTTATAAATACTGACAGTGGAAAAATTGACAGGTTAGTTTGCATCGGAGTTGAATTTTGAAACCTTTTAGCTAACAGCATTTATAAGAATAGATTAAATGGAGATTTTGATTTTCCATCATAAAAGCACAATAGTTTTATAAAAATCTTTTACTTTTGTGACAGACGATACTTAAGAATAATTATAACAAATTGGTAACGTTTTTATCTATGTTAATTTAATAACTAGTTTACTATTAAAATTTTCCATTTATGTATTCAACAATCAAGGTATATAAAATGGTATTCTGTGGTAACTGTTGACCTTGTATTTTTTTTTAAAAGATGCATGAACGACTTATTGTTAAAGAGCTTCGGTGGCCAGGAAGGAAGTCGACGAGTAAGGAACCGAGAACAAACCTCCGCAGTCAATATGTAATAATAAATTATTCTAACGGAAGTACATACACCGATGCTAATACAGCAATTATTCAAAAAGCAGGTGAGTGTCTAAAAAGGAACTTAATTGGACAGAAGATCCTAAAGGGTCGAAGTGTATTCAAAATTTCATATCTGTATGATAAGATAAGATTCTTAATTTCAAGGGTTTTACTCAAGATTAACACAAACCATACATCCCAAAATGGTACCCCGCTGGAGCGCCAGTATTTTTGTCCCCTTCGCGGTTTAAATCATAAAATTAACCCCACAGATAACACATGACAGCTTGTCCCGCGCACGCGCCCGCACCGCGTACCACCTCTGGCTACAATCGGGACATCAATGGCGTCTTTGAACTGTTGCCCAGCAGTGACGAAAACTGTGGACTCTGTAAAAATGTTTATTAAAAAAAAAGTTTATTTATGAAAGAGAAATGTTAAGTCCTTGCTGCCATCCAAATTAAGGTGATACGTACTCGTACGGAAAAGAAATAAAACTAAGTTGTGGTGTGTCACCACATTTCCACATTAAGTTGTACCGTGTCCACCACATGGCAAGAGATCCAGAAAGTAATAAAACCGAAATGCTATCTGTAAATTTCCTTATTTTAAAACTACTTAAAACAAAAAAAAAGTTAAATTAAGTTATTACCATTCTTTTTATATTTTTTAAATTATTTCTATTAAAAAAAAACTTTATCATTAACCTTGCATAACACCAAAAGTTGGCCATTTTGTTACCTCAAAAATAACACACAATACACCGTAGTCTAACTCAGTGGGAAACAAATGACGATTAGAATATGTTACAGACAATACCCCTTAATGGAGGGCAACAAAAGAAAATTGTGAGTACCCAAACAAAGCACCATACAAAGTAAAACAATAATTACCAGACGCACCCCGCGGCAGCGCAGATAAACAACGGATAACCTTTGTATAAAAAGATTTATTTTTTATTCAATTAGTCAGTTAATATGGACGGCGAATGAGAACGTCTTTGCGCCATGCCTCCGACATTTCCTTTGAAATGTTAAAATGCTTCGCGTTATTTAATACAAATAATTGTTGCGTGTTTTTGTCCGGGCCCGGGCGGGCGGGACCACTGTGCGTTTTGCTTTGATGCTGATTCGATTGTATAATTAGGATGGTACATCTCTTTTTAAATGCTCTGCACGAAAAAAAAATTTGACTGATAATAAATAAGGAAAAAGAAATATTAATTCTATTTACTGATTAATTAGTGAAGGTTAATTTCCACAAGCCAATCACACGTCGGATTTGGGTGATGAAAAAATAATTACCGAAAAATATTTTCCAAAAAGCTTGTACTTCAATTAATTAATATCAAAAGGCGAGCAAAATTAAAGGCCAAAAACCTCATTCGTGTAGGTAAAAGCATAAATGATTGTACTGACATCTCATTAGCTTAGCGGGAAACGATACGCCCCCGGCACTATTGCGGGGCGTGAGGCACGAGAGAGTAGCGTCGACGGGCGCGGCAGCGGAAGCGGAAGCGGAAAGGAAAATGTGAAAAAAAAAACTTGACAGTAATTTGTAGAATTCGTTTTAATTTTTGACCCTATAATATAGGTATTACTAGGTAACTAGAATGGTGCCTCCCTTTAAGACCAAGTTTAGTGTCGTAGAGCCGATGTAGGCTGGTACACTCAACAAATTTGAGTTATAGGCCACCATGGACTTTGTCAACGTGGCGTTGTAAACCAATTTATACGAGGTTTTTTACGTGTTGGTTGACAACATCACTTTAACATAGTCCAAAGTGGCCTAGAAATCAAATTGGTTGACTGTACTTGATGATATAACAGAAACTAATAAGTAGTGCCATTATAAAAAGAGAAGGAAAATTTGAAACAAACCCGGGATGCTACCTTCATTAGGGGCAAGTCAGCTCCTGGAGCTAACCTGGCTCCACACGAAGCGACTTGTCATTTCTGTGTGCCCAACCGGTGAGGCCGAGAGAGAGGTGCGGACAGTGGGACAAACTGCATTCCCTAAGTGTTGTAGATTACAACACACAAGCATTGCAGTTTATTACATACTTATAAAATAACCAAAAGCAGAGCTTCACATCTTTAAAACAATCACACATCTCAGTATTTTTTCAATTTTGCCAAACATATGCCCATAATTTATATTTGAAATAAATTGCGACCCTTGTCCCTTATCTCACCGTGCGTTAACGCTCCCCGCTCCTCCCGTGTCCCCCGCCGTAAGGTAGAGCACACCACATATCTGTATTTTTGCTCGATCAAAGGAACCTTGTTCGTGACGTGCTTTTGAACCGGTGATCAAATTAGCGATGCTTCCTTTTTGAACGAAAAATGTGTCTATCAGCGATAGAGTTGTACTAGGGTGATTAAAATTAGTTTTGTAAATATATATTTTTACATAAATAAAAAAACGGGAACCCTTTATTTCCCATAATTTTATAACTCATAATTTTATTCTTGACATAATTTTTATATCACTGAAACTATTAATTTTTCAGTATTTCTGAAATAATCTAATGTGTAGATAAGGCTAGGTAAGATTGGGTTTGATTTATAAAAAATGTTATGACTTGCGACGATTATGACATAAAATACATTATGACTAAAAATATTTTTAGCAGACAATACAGACCCAAAAAGAACACGCTGCTGTTATAGCAAAGAACGGCTTAACGTATAGTATACACATTTTAAATTTAATGTGGTTACTAATCGAGTTTAATACGTAATACTTTGACTACTACTGTCTACCGATATTTTTTTCTTTCAAGCTTCAGGTGTTTTTTATTAACGAGTGATCCGCCCTCACTCCGCTCCAGTTTAAACAAATTAAAATAGCCTAAATTAGTCGGGGATGAGGAATAGCATAAAGATTTTTTTTTCAATTTTGTAGTCCCAGATACACAAAATATACAAACCAACAAACACAATTTTACCTGATTATAATATATACAATGATATTCGTAAAAATATTTAATTAGATCTTCAGGAATAGTTTTATATTTTTTTACTGGAATAAGTTTTTTATCCAAATGTAGATTTGATTGATATCATGAGACAATCTCATACAAATTACCAAGTCCCAAACTAAGCCACTCAACATTTATAGGAAACATCCATACTCATAAATATTCATACTCATCACATTTATTATTTTATTATTGTATTTCTCGTTACCAAAGATCGAACCCGGGACCGCTAGCAACTATTACTCATTTCTATTAGTAACCCTCCTCAATGTATGCATATCAATACCTCAATAAATTTCACTATCGCACCTCAAACCCCGATCTAGAGCGTTTTACTGATTTAATGACGTCACACCACGACGTCTATTGAATGTCAACTCCTATCCAACAATACCAAAAAAAGAACACCCTATATCCAACGTCTAACAACCTAACATCACCCCTAATGTGTAACTAGTTAGGTAGGTATTGAACTGGTTAGAAATTCGGATATATGATATAGAGCTGTTACAACACACGTTAGATATTTGAGTCACGAACCCATTTTATGACTAATTCCATAACTTTGTATGTGATATTGGGAACGGAGCAACGTGTTTAGAGACGTATCTCGGGATCTCGCCTAAAGGTCTGATGTGAAGTTACGGCGAGATTTGGACCTTTCGGAATGAAACCTGATGACGTCATGGCGGCGATTATATTTTATGTTGGTTATCGTTTTTAACCAAATAGGTTGTTGGATTTTTGGGGGATTTGTTGATTAAGTTGGTTTATTGAATAGATTTGGTTATATTTTTACAGATATTTGGTTAAAATTAATTGGGTACATTTTTGATATTTGTCGGTTATGGTGATGTTTCTCGCAGGACAGCTATTTATTTATTTTTTGATATATTTTGTCCAGCAGCTTGCTTACGGCAGCGTCGTTGATCGGGTCGCCACCTTCCTGAACACATGGTTGAGGGAGGCGATGGCGGATACGCGTCATACTCGTGAACGGGTGCTGTCTGTGGGGTCCGGTGTGTTCACGCTTGCGTTCGTGACGTAGAGCCCTCGTCATGTTGTTCTCCTAGTCAATATTTTTAATTTAATGTTATTGAGCCTACATTTGTAATGATTTGATTGGTGTTAGTTTTAAAATAATTATTTATTACTTTATTACCTTGTAATGTTACTTTTAAGTATTATTGTATTTTGTATTACGGGAAAAAACGACCTTCTGCTGGAGTTTCTTGCGGCGCTTCTTCCGCAATGATGGTCCTGTCCGAAGCGCTAGTAGATTCACTCTATATTACCGACGAGTAAAAGAGCCCTCATGTGGCCAAATTACTGAATAATTGTTATGAATTTTATAATGAAATGAAAAAAAAAGGTTATTTCTTAAATAAGTTGGACTTACTACTCATTGTGGTCAGAAGTGTCATCACACTAGAAACAATATTAAAATATTGTGGAAAAAATATGGACAAAACACCAATTAATATATAATAATAAGAGCTATGGAGCGGTCCATGTTAAGTATTTCACTTCTGGATCACGTACCGAATGTTGAGATTGCAGGACTAAAGTGGCAGATGTCGGCAAAAGGATAACGCAACTGAAGTGGAGATGGGCGGGACACTTGGTTAGGCGAAACGATGGCAGGTGGTCGGACCAGTAGGCAGACCATCAGTTCGTTGGTCTAATGACATTTGGCAGACAGTTGGGAAAGGATGGATGGCGTTAGCACGAGAACTTGCAAAATGGCGTGAACATGAAGAGACCTTTATCCTGCCGTAGGTGGATGTAGGCCGAAATAATGAATAAAATATATTCCTTTTTTATAAGTAAGTACAGTCAAAAATAATTACCCAAATGCCTCGAGATTAACCTTAAAACTAAAAAAAAACTCGTAAAAATATTTGCAATCCGGTTGAAATGTGCATAACACATAAAATGTATGACGTGACCTTCTGTTAGGTAACCAATCTGTAGTGCTACCATTAAACTTCTTGTTTATTTGATTTTTGTGTTTACATTTTTTTTGCTGTTTACTTTCACTTGATGCTGCAGTTTAAAACTTTAAGATTTCTATAGAGTAGATACTCATAGTCAGGCTAAGAATTATCAAGAAGTCAAATTTTGCAACGCAGTATGTAAGTATATATTTACTACGTCAATTTTGCGTGTTTTTCCACCTACCATAAACATACTTGATGTTTGTTTATTTAAAATAAATGAAAATTATGTTTTATTTTTATTCCAATTTGTATCAATTGAATATAGGCAATCACATGTTTTTTATTCGGTACTTTTTAAAACAACTGTTTAAATATGTTATTAAAAACCTAAAATTAACTACCTATCAATTTAAGTTTAATTGTAAGCTTTCCTTCAAATCTTATTCATTTGTAACATAAGTATTCACCCGTCGAGCAGCGCGCT
Source organism: Acleris sparsana (assembly GCA_923062465.1). NCBI lineage: Eukaryota > Metazoa > Arthropoda > Insecta > Lepidoptera > Tortricidae > Acleris > Acleris sparsana. Next base: position 18,061,360 of record OV281290.1, read on the forward strand.
ATTTGATTACGTGAGATATTCAAACAAAAAACTTTAATAAGTTGCGGTTAAAACACCTCTATACTATCCGCTCACATGATCTCACAATCACACCGGATTCGAACTCGATTTCTTTAATGGCCACCATTTTTTGTCCCTCTCCTTCTTGACCTATGACATACAAGTGCCCGCTTTCTATCACATTCACTCATCAAAATAATTGGCTACTACCTGGTGGTGAAGCAGGTGTTACTAATTACAGCCTTTTACTTATTATAAATCACTCGCCTTTCTTTCTACTGTGGTTAAAAAATCGACAAGTAAGATTCGAACTACCAAATTAAATTATCAATTCATCTTTCGGTCACGCCTTGCATTGAAATACATAAAATAATAACATAACCGCACACAATTGCTTCAGTGCATTAACTTACAACATAACTTAAGCACTAAGCTAAATGATTTATTAGTTTACTTAACCTTCGGTGCTTTAAGTGATCCATTTTGTAATTTTAATGCACGTTCATATTTGTTACTTTCTAACAATACTATTATGAGACGTACAGTCGAGGAAATAAGTTCATGTATCGCCGAGGAATTCTATCACATTATCAGGACATATAAAACTATGGAGAACTGTTATTTAATATTAAATTTCAAATCATTACGATATGGTTGAATATGAATAAATTCTCTTCTGGTTCCAAATGTATAATTGTCTCATTTAAACAATTAAATATTCTAAATAATAACTTTTAAATTGATAAAAATACCCCATGTGACTCCTTCTTTCAGACCTGGAGGTTTATTGCCTATCGCTATCTCAATCGGCTTCAAAGTGGAACAATTGTTTTAATTTTGTATGCAGACTCGCCTTTGGACTGTCAAAATTAACACGATTGCGATTGCGAGTAAGTTAAGCAATATGCCAGCGGATCTCTAAAACGGCTCAACCCATTATCATGAAACTGAACTAAGAACCTATCTTCCATTCTTAAAACAAATCGCGTAGAAATCGATCTATCCATTTGGAAACTATGACACCCTTGTTTTTTTTACAAATTCTGTAACAAAATGTATAATAAAAACTCCTCCTTTTTTGAAGTCGTTTAAAAACGTGATTTATTTACAAAAAAATATATTGTAAGACTTACTTTTCTTGCCGGCTGTCCATTTTTAAATAAAATTTTAAACACCATCAGTCCAATTGAAGAGCAAATAAAAGTGACCGCCAAACGCAGTGACACCATAGAAATTACCTAAACCCATGCAATGACTATTGGCCTACATTATATGGAGTAGGACACTCCATGGTTTACATATAAAGCCCATGCCGGCCAGTTAGAAAACTGGCTTAAGTGGGCTTTAAGTCATAGACGATAGGAATGATAACTTTTGTTATTGAAGCTTTTTTCTACGTGTTTAAAAGTTTAAAAGCCAATAAAGTGAAATTGAGTGAAATAGTATAAAACGCGATTTGAAAGTTATTCATTCATTCATGTCAGCCGAACGTCCACTGCTGGACATAGGCCTCCCCCAAGGCTTTCCACTCAGACCGGTCTTGTGCTTTTCGCATCCACCGCGGTCCCGCGATCCTGACGGTCGTCACTCCATCTTGTTGGAGGCCTACCTACAGCTCGTCTTCCGTCGTCTTGAAAGTAAATATTGTCTTACCAAGTGACATAAAAGATTCACATCAATATGTATCATGAAAAAAAATGATTTCACTATGAATCATGACTGCCAAAGTTTCAAATTTTTAATGAAATCATTTACTTTTTCGACTTTTTTTTTTCAAAGTATATTGCTAAATATCCGCACCGCATCCTTCACCACATGCGTCGCTACATCTCATCACCGGCGCCGCGTCGCCAGGTTAATATTAACTTACATAATAAAAGTGATCTCGTTGCAGGTCACGTCGGATTGAACCACGTAATGGTGACGACGGCACGTAAAAGAGGTTAATGCTTTGACCACCCGATTAGGCTTCCGCTGGTAAAACCTTGAGGATTTTAAAGTTTTTTGCAAACAGTCGATAACATCTAAATAAAGGCTAAGCAAGGAATTTTATTTTAATTTCCATTGGTAAAGAACTTTATTTTTTTAATTATTCACATTCAGAATAACCTAAGATGTAAATGTTGGTAAGTTTATTGCATTTCATTATGATAGTTTCAACATGTAAGTTAAGACGAATCAATTATAACTTAATTGTGGACCTTGTTGGGTACAGTAACAAAGATGAAATAGGACTTGTATTCTTATCTACTTAACTAATATTATATAAATGAGACAGTTTGGAAGTTTAGATGTTTGGATGTTTGTTACGCTCACGTTTCAACCACTGAACGCATCGGGATGAAACTTGGCACACATATAGGTTAGATCCTGGAATAGGCTACTTTTTTTTTATGGTATAGGAGGCAAACGAGTAGACGGATCGCCTGATGGAAAGCGATTACCGTCACCCATAGACACCTGCAGCACCAGAGGAGTCACAGGTGCGTTGCCGGCCTTTCAAATGAGAGTACGCTCTTTTCTTGAAGGTTTGAAGGTCGTAACGGTCCGGAAATACCGCAGGCGACAGACCATTCCACAGTTTAGTTGTGCGAGGCAGGAAATTCCGATTGAAACGCACAGTTGTGGACTGCCAACCATCTAAATGGTGGTGGAATTTCTGTCGCGTAGGACGAAGGCGGGAGGATGCGGCAGGAATTAATCCGAACAGCTCCTCGGAGCACTCCCCGTTGTACAAGCGATAGAGAATGCAGAGTGAGGCTACATCTCTACGCAACGCCAAGGAGTCAAGCCGATCAGAAGTACGCTGGCAGCCGACAAAGGGAAAAGGGAATAACGATAGCCAACTTCTTCGCGGTCCGTCATGTACAGCGGATGTGTTCCATACGATCCTAAATTTTAAGATACAATATTAAGAGGTACAGTAATAAATTTTAACAAATACTTTCAATAATTAAGCGTAATGATTTTTTTTAAGTTTTCCCGGCAAGCAATGTAATGCAAATGTTGAGTTGACAATGTTGAAGGGCGGTTTGGTTTAATTATTATAATTATAATTATACGCCGATGCAACACGTGCATCCAAATGCAAGGAGTCGTCGAAAACAGATATCTTAGGAGAGTTAACCGTCGTGATTATTGTGAATATTTTTAATTTTATTACACTTTTATTACAGTGCTTATGTAGACGACTTGGTTATTTGAATACATTGCGTGCCGAATTCATTTGTATGAAAAAAATACGTTTTCTTTTGTTAACTTAATGTACCAATTAACGTTAATTAGGGTCTTATGTAACTGCCCTTAAAATATAGGATCGTATGGAATACACAAGCTGTATACGAAGAAACTGACTGGTTTTTTGATCAACGCAGTCGAAACCACTGTACCTAGGAACTTACGTACGTACGTACTTAAAGTTTGGAGGGAATAAGTATTACATGGGTACATACTCTAAGACAGGCTTTCCCGAAAACCGACCCCCAACGGGAAGAAATAAGGGGAGTAGAAGGAAACTAATTGTACGCGTACGAAGTCGCGAGCGTCCTGTTGTAATACACTTAAGAGCAATGAAAACGGGCCACTTTCTATCGATATTCTATACAAAGTGACTCGCTTTCATTGCTATTAAATATAATATAGGGTAAAGTCACCAGTCAGCCAGAGACCTGTAGTCGACCTCTGCCTATACTTTGTATGAGTGGGAAGAGTACAATGTATCTCCGACTCTTCACACTCATATAAGGTCGACTACTGGTCTCTGGCTGACCACTGGTGACTTTACCCTAGATAGGAATCATAATATTTTAAACTATGAACTATGGAATGCTAATGTTAAAGGATAGAAAGAACCAAAAAGTAAATGGAATGTATGAATAATGATAATAGGGAAAAAATAATTAATACTAAGATATTGATTAACGTGTGGATTAAGAAAACATGTTGCACCGATCACACATTTATTAAAATAATACGAAAGGATGAAGTCGTCTTGCATCGTCTTATATACACAAGTAGGTGTTTTTCTTTCCTTTTCTCCCTCTATTTCTCTCCCAAGATTTTTGGCATGTTTTCCTGCTGAACTAAGCATGTTATTTGATAATATATTTATACCTTTATATAATGCTTAGACTAAGTACTACCATTGTAATATGAAATATGTTTAAAAAATGACTGACTGCTGAGTTTCTTGCCGCGTTTCTTCTCAGCAGAGGTCTCCTCTTGGGAAGCGCTAATACATTCTTGACGTGTAAAAGAGCCCGTGCGGCCTACTTACTGACCAAATGACTTTAATCTTTATCTTGGTTTTGACAATCATGAAACAACTGAAAATCAATGAATAACAAAATTATATAATGACTACCGCTAGCAATCGCCAAAAACCAAAATTTAATATTAAATCGTGATTTCAATAACACCAGAACCATAATATTCCGCGAACATGTTTGTAAACAATCCTTAAAGCCAAAAAACCAGGTAATGAAAGTCAAACTTAATGATAGGATTGTAGGTCAAGTCGCACAAGCATCCAATCTGCACTTATACGAGAAAAGGTCAGGACATCAAGTCAATGCAAGGATAAAACTTTTTTTTATTTTCATTACCTGTCTTACAGCTGCAATAATAATTAAAGTTCGGATGCCTAGAGATAATAAGCAGGTAGGTGGTTCTCTCAAACTCATTATTTACCGAGTTTAAGTTGTCGTGTCAGAGCGTACAAACAACATTTCAGGCCGTTCGTTCTTGATTGGGTAGCTGAGTGGGACAGACTTAGCCTAGTGGTCATGGTTAATCTGTATTTATATGAACTTTATGTCAAATAAACTATATTTTTAATTATTTTATTCTAATTTAAAAAAGATAAAGTATAAAAGAAATTTATTCAGTAAGTCCAGGCCGCATGGGCACTTTTACACAACAAGAATCTACCAGCGCTTCCCAAGAGGAGACTGCTAAGAAGAAACGCCGCAAGAAACTCAGCAGTCAGTATTTTTTTAAATATATTTCATATTACAATGGTACTACTTAGTCTAGCATTACATATATAAAGCTACAAATATAACATTTAATATAACGTATGCATAGTTCAGCAGGAAAGCATGCGAAAAATCTTACGGGAGAGATAGAGAGAGAAAAATAAAAAATAAGAAATAGAATCAACTGCTTATGTGTATATAAGATGGTGCAAGACGACCACATAAAAGTTTCGATATGTTTTCCTGCATCAACGGTGTCCCCTAGACAAGACAAAGCAGGATAAAGCTTTTGCATTTGAACAAATGATTATTGACTAAGTTTCGGGTTTAGGCCATGCATTTTTGTCTGTTAGATAGTCCTCGACCATATAATACGCATTAGACTAACGACCTTTTCAAGTATTTTTTTAAGTAATGGAAAGGGTAACTTTAAAAACATATGTACAGCTTTACGTAGAAAGATACACGGAACTTAAAGTTGGTTTTTACTGTTTTTTACCTAAAGGGAAACTCTAACTGATTCTTCTTTTGTTAGTATGGTCCATCTATACTGCTTTTGAAGGGGTAGTTCTTTATCTAACACTGCTAAAGTCACTGCAAGGACAGAATATACAAAATAATTGTTAATTACATATTATAGCTTACTACACTCAGGAGCTAGAATAACGGGTCAGAGTGCGTTTTTCATACTAAAGAGGATATTTCGAAGCCTTGGTTCATCGCCAGGGAATGCTTTTAGTGAAATCTGATGATGAATACCCCGAGCATCGATACAGGACTTCCAGAGTGCCTAAGATACCCAACTGAATAAATCTGCGGTTAACGCCGGAATAGTGTCTGTTCAGAAAAACGTCTAAAATGGCAATAAAATGTAAGGAAATCCAAGTGCTGACCCAAACTCTCCCGCTGTGGTGTAAACTGATTGTGCGATCAGTTAGGTATCTTAAGAACTTTTGACCTCCTCTATTGAACCTCGCAGTATCCACCATTAAACCTCACTCAAAACAACCCCTGGCGAGGAAACAAGGCTTCGAAATAGTCTCGTTTGTATGAAAAACGATTCCGATCAAATATTAATAGAAACAAGAAGTTCAACAATTGGGGAGACCAAAAGTAAAAAAAACTAAGAAAGATCTCTATTCAACACAGTAAAAACAATATCGTTTTTGCCTTGTTATCGTATTGTCACCGTTTTGATAGCTCTTATTTACTTGGCAGTAAAGGCGGCCGTGTTAAAAGCAATACATGGTCAAGATACGATTTGGATATCACCGCCTAGAATGGAGTCTATCATTAAAAAAAATCGGCTGTCACTTATTTTCGTGGAATGCCACTTCTTTATCCGTCTTGTTTTGTTTTAAGCTGTTTGCGCAGGCCGAGGTTTTGACGGGGGCAGACAGCAAGGACAGTACGCGTTACAGATTGCGCGATACGAGCGGATCTCGAGATTGAGGTGTGATGTCAGAATATAGACTAACGGTGGAATAGAAGCGGCTTCAATTTTTTTTTTAATGTTGTTATAATAGGAATGTAACAATACCTACAATTCGGCGCGATGGAGTCCTCGGTGCGCGTGCTCGACTCGCGCTTCATCCATTTTTTTTATTATAACTACTAGTAGATCTCGATTATCTTTATTCCATCTTGATTTTTTTAACCTTCCAGGATAAAAAGAAGCCTATGTATGGTAGGTAAATTGAGCTCTAAGTTTTTATCACGGAACAATATGCATTCGTTATATCTGACAGCGAGTCCACTCACGTGATGTCGCAACTTGCACTGCGATAAACCGGCTGCTTTATTACACGCTCTAAAACTGAGTGCATAACGAGATGAGTACATGAACACAGATTATAACAGCTTGGTCACAAGATGAAAAAAACCGGAGGTTTTTTAATTAAATCGAATGAATTTGCGAAAGAGCCTAGGTTATGTTTATTAGAGAGTTTAAGTAATAGCAGTAGAAAAATACGCCAAGCACGTATCACAATATTATCCATAAATTTTATTTGTAAAAAGTGACAATTAAGTAAGTGCTGATTTATCCATCTCCAGAACAACCTGTCCAATATTTTTTAAGCTCTACCACTTTCTTTAAAATGACAGTGAAAATAAAAATGACAACGTTAAGGTGACCGATCCCTTTACCCTCGGATTGGAGAAATCGGGCCCTAGTAAGGCATAACACTATAATTAGCTTGCTCCCAACGAAGGAGCTACATTAAAATCGCATTGAATTAAATAGTTCAAACTTTTTTTTTATCAATTTAACATTCTTCCTATCACAGCGCTACGTCACTTGCACTTGATTTAAAAGTTTCTCTACACTTTATTGCTATTGGGTCATACGGCTGCATTGTTTTTAAATTTGGCCAGTATTAGATTGGCATCTCAATTTAGACGGCCACGGCGCGCCGTCGCGCTCGAAATGACCGGGTGTGGTAATAACTTAAGATCTTTCGATAGTGAACTATCCGGTTATGATGGTTATCAACTTTGGCAAAAAAAACTCATTTCACTTCGGTTTTTTTTCCTAGTTTTTTAAGGTAAATGCTGCTGTCTTGATCCTAACATTCGGGACAGTGAATTGCTGCAATGAACCAGCAGATTACTGTCCCGCCTGTCAGTCTGCCTGACAGTCCAAAATCAATGAAGCGCACGCATTAAACGATTGGTGTCTGCCGGCAATCCTACGGCTGGCTTTAACACTGTCGCTCATTATATCATGATTAAGGCCTCTAGGCGGTAAAAACCGTTTATCGCGTTTGACCTGTAATGGTGTTATTTTTACGTGTGTATTTTTGTGTCGTATTTACAATAGGATAACAGGTCAAATATGATACGGTGTTTTCAGGCAGTTTCCAAACGACAGTTCGAAATCGAGCAACCATCAAGTGATAAATGTCCGTGCCTTGTCTAACTGCTTGCATTCTTGACAATTGGAAGAAATCAGACTAATATTTGGCTGGGGAACTGTTAAGTGTGTTCTAATAGGATAAACTGACGGGCCAACATCCGTCGTTTGTCAGTTTGTGTTTCTCTTAAGCCCTATATACATTTTGCGGGCTTTTTGCGGGTGGTAGGACCTTGTGCAGGGTCCGTCCGGATCGCTACCACCATCTTATCCCTTAACCTACCGCCAAACAGCAGTGTTCGCATTGTCGTGTTCCGGTTTGGGGATAAGACAGCCGGTGTAATGACTAGCATAGAGGCATTCCATCTTAGTCCTCAGGGTTGGCAACGCATTTGCAGTCTTAGGCTTGCAGTCTTGTGAATGCGAATGTCTATGGGTAACAGTTTCCACTTACCATCAGGTGGCCTGTGTGCTCGTTTGCCTATACTATGATATAAAAAAAAAGGTCAAAAACTGTGGCAAATGCAGTGCCAAGGACGGTGGAGTGGAAAAATAGAAAGCAATATGACTGGCTATTGTCCGATCGGTTTACACTACTGTACTGTCCACTGTCGCTTGTCCACTCTCCACTGTCCCTACATAAATCGGGCTTTAAGCAAAAAGCGGCAACAAACATATGCATAGACGTGTTTGAAGCATACCACGAGTTTTTACAGCTGGAATGTAACCACGACGCAGTTGGCCTAGTGGGTGACCCTCCTACAAGGCTAGTGGTCCCGGGTTCGACTCGTTGTTGTACCCAAACTACAAGCCTAGAGCTTAGCTATATATTTTTCATCACACTTGCTCGTAAATGGTGTTATTCCATGCCTGTATACAGAAGGACAATGGCCTAAATTGTTCCCGCGGGAATTATGGCGAGTTTGTCATCCCTAGGGCGTAATGACTTTCTTTTTAAAATTTGCAACTCTTTCGTACATCATTTCTGACTAAGGAGGTTTAATTTTCAGCCAAAAATTAAATCGGTTTCTAATTTCATCTTTTAAAATTAGCTATAGACTAACTTACATTACACAAAACCTATACGCTTCATTAAACTTCATTATTTTTATACCTATTTCAAGTTTATATCAACGTTTATCATTAATTTTAGTAATTATACATTTTTATCAAATTGGCTAAATCTGGCTCGAATCCAGGTCGAAACTAAACGCAGTTATTATCTGTGGTAGAGGTCACAAAAAAAAAATCGTTTCCATTTACGTTCCCGTTCGTCAAAAGTTATTTCTTTATATTTTGCAGAGTTAAAGTTTGTTTTTTTTCCTCGCAAATGTGATGAAAACCATTGTGTGTATCACAGGCAGTAAGGGGATTACTAACTCGAGTCATTAAAAGCCCTCCGCCTACGGCGTCGGGCTTCTAACACTCTCGTTAGTAATTCCCTTCATACTACCCTTGATGCACAATGTACTATTATTTAATATTGTGGATCCTACTGCTCACCGCCAAATTTCAAATTGCATCCAAATCTGTCCAGCCACGCCACGTACAATATTAATGCGAAAAATAAATAATATCTTTGTCTACTAGTATGCCTATAAGTTGAAAACAATACAATACCATGTCAAATGCAATAAGGTTTGCCGGAGTAGAATAAGTCCATCGAAATCATAACGCAACGCGTCGTAAAAACAATAAAAAGATCGATAAAGACGTTCGATTACAGGGCGATTACGTCTAAATTATGTTACTGCCCTTTTACTGAGGCATTACGTCATGTAAGAACTGCCTACTGAGCCTCTCTTCATCACGGTAACACAATATTCCTTCTGACGAGTTATCGTATTCTCGACGCTATGATATCTCGTATTTAATTGACAGTAATGGCGGCCGTGTTAAAAAAAATACTGAAGCTGTAATAGAGTAGAGGTCCCAGTCATCATATTAGCTAAAATAAAAGACATAATACATACATACAGATATTTGTGCACGAATATGTGCTCCTGAGTCTTCAGTAATACATTATCATCGAGGCTCAAAAATATCTGACACGCTCTTGTTTTTCTAGTAATAGAGACGTGTCAAATAATGTTGAGCTATGATGATAATTAATTATTCCCTACTAATTACTGTATGTACTAGAATTAATGACAGAGCTTGATTATATGGAATGTCTCTATGCTACATACTAAACAGATGTCCAACAAATATAGTAATAATAAATTAAAATACCTTAAAATAAAAATATATGGATAGATAATTTTACACAAATTAGTCCAGCAACAAACCAAGCTTTAAGCACTACAGGTATTATATTACAATAAACAAAATTACATAGATAAATAAACAAAATAAGAATCTAAAGCTGTGAAACTAATATTCATGCTCATCACACACATTTGGTCGACTGATATAAAATGCTTTTAATTAGGCATCAGGTCAGCCATTTGTACTTATTTTTGTGCAATAAAGATTACATAAGTAAATATTTACCTCTACCGGGTATCGAACCCAGGAACGTTGGCTTCGTAGGGATGCCTTCGTACGCTGCAGCCAACCAACTAGGCTAACCAAGTGATCCTTGCTTCATCAGTATGAAATATATCAACATAGGCTGCGCTTGCGTCAATGTAAAATCCTCTTACTCTGATACAAATATATTATTTTGTAACAAGTAGCGAATGGAAGTGAAATGCACTTGCAATGATGACATTGAAAAGATAGGTTTGAACGCAATATATCAAACAGTTGTTTTTTTATGTTACGAGAGAAACAGATGAGAAGGCAATGGCTTTACTAACAGCTGTATTGGGCGATCTATGTAAATCCCAATTCAGTCTCAAAGTCACTTACAAGGAAAGGTACTCAACTGTCCGGCTCCGGTTTTGTTGATTTTGATATATGTTAGAGAGTAGTTTAATATAACAGACACGTATTGTTTTTTTTAGCGGCCCAAACTCAACCTGTTGGGAGAAATTGACCTCCAAAGTACTGAAAAGTGACTAAACCCTCTTTTCTACTTATATAGGTATAACAAAACTCGTGCCCATTATTTTTTTCATCTTCTTAAACATTTATAATCAAACTACTATAAAACTTGCATATTTTTTTTAAATATCTCTGTATAAGTTATAGGGTTTAGTCACTTTTCAGTACTTTGGAGGTCAATTTCTCCCAACAGGTGGATTTAGGGCCGCTAAAAAAAAACATGTCTGTTACTTTAAACTACTCTCTAACATATATCAAAATCAACAAAACCGGAGCCGGACAGTTGGGTACCTTTCCTTGTTAGTAACAATGTGTCTTGCTCTAATAAATATTCAGTCGTATCCGTTGCGAAGTTTGAAAGATCTGAGCGTAGATACATACAGAGGGACAGACAACGGGAAGCGAATATGCTTATAACTATGTAAACAGAATACACAAGCATCCCAATGCGTAGGTATCAATTTTGTCCAAAAATATTACTCGCGTTTACACATAATTGCCTATATAAAACGAATTAAGGTAAGCTAATAAAATCCCACGATTAAATAGAATTGATTGATTCCATGATTAATGATGCTAGCGGCAATGATTAATCGTTTGATTACACATTAATGCAAACGACTGCACAGTTGTAAAGAAATAATGTAGAGTAAACTAAAATACTTTGATTGGTAAATGTATGTTAAGAAACTAACGTTAAACTTTTTTTATGGCAAGCTTAACGCTGACGAGTATTACTACCCATCTGATCTTAAGATAGGATCTGTGACTCATAGACATTGGCATTCCTAAGACAATCTTAACACCGCAAATGCTTTATGGACCCTGAGGACAAAGACAAGAAATAAATCAAGGGACGATCTGACACAAAATGACCTAGTCCCAAACTACTAGTAAAGAAATAAATACTTATATACATTGAAAATATTCAAGAATCAGAAACAAATACTCGTGCTCATCACACATATATTTGTCCATACCGGGAATCGAACCCGGGACCGCTAGCTTCGTAGGCAGGGCCACTACCAACTAGGCTATCGCCGATAACACGGATACTTATTTCACTGGTTGTCTTATTCCAATACAGGAACACAACAATGAGAATACTGCAGGTAATACTGCAGATAATGTTACCGACATGCGATAATGGCACGCTAACATCCCAAGTATTTATTCATTGTCATAAGTAATTAAATTCTGAGTTTTTACTTTAAGAACCAGTTGGTTAAAATAAATTTACATTTAAATAAAACTCGTCCGAATTAGTCCATCCGTTTGGAAGGCTAAAAACAACTGCACACCTTATTAGAAACTCATTAAAAAAATCTACTTTCAAAATTATTATTTTGTATAAAAACCTTATGACAACAAATTTGTTAAGCCATTATTTAATTGTGGTGACCTACGCGGTTTAATTACTACAATTATAGCAATCAATTAGCCGTGGTCTACTTTCGGATGGAGAGACAGACGGACACACGTCGACAGCTGAAGCCTCGGGGAGAAAGGCTCACACTCACACCGCTCAGGGCTAATTGTTGATTTGCGTTTCCATTGTATGACGGCATTTTATCGTTTGCTGACGTCACTTTCTCACGGCTGTTTAAAGAAGTTGTTTTTTTTTAATTATAAGCGTAGAGTTTAACTAATATACTTTTAAAGCCAGCAAAGAGTTGTTTGACAATCAGGGTGATCACGGTTTTAATGTGGTTTTAGTAGAAAAGTTGGCAAATCCTCTAAAATCAGGATTTTAGAGGATTTTGAAGCGGAGCTGAAATCGCGTGGCCGTCAAAAAAAATCCAAACAAATTTAGCTCCGGGCGAAAACGTTTCTTACCCCCTAAATCTTGATTTAGGGGGTAAGAAACTTGAGGACTTTGAGACTGAATCGGACTTGTCCGATTTACACGAGTTTTGATTATGTTATAGGTATTATAAAGAGCTAGGTCTGTAAGTCTCTGGTTTTTTTAAAAAATTGTTTCATTCTAAGAAATATTTTCTTGAAAAGGAAAACGTCCAGACATAGTTTTTCATGATATGTACAACATATTCACAACTCGTAAAAAAAAAATTAAAAAATTGTTAAGTAGTTAGTAGTTTTTTTCTTCAAATAGTACCTATTTGAAGAAAAAAAAGTTAAACAAATAAATATGCAATCTATGGATTTAAGTAGAATATAAACATACGAAATAATACGTGACTATTCAGTTAATAAAATTACACGTGTGCTCTTTCGATTCCGTCCACAAAAAATTAGCTAATCCATCTGGAACTGATCAATTTTTGGAATACAGTCTGGTTATAAGAAAAACATTACTCACAGGTGCACGACATCAATCCACTCTTAAGTTACTTTTCGGAAAATTAAAAAAAAAAAAAACCTCTTCGTTACTTACGGCAGTGGGTGTGTTTCAATACCAAAAGTTTGTAAGTTGTTTGGAAACTAAAATACTACTTAATTTGATGTGGTTACTACACAAAACAACATTATTTAATTCTCCAAAAAGAGACGAGATGAATAGAAAAGGTCAAGATCAGAAAGTCGAACAGGTGGTTACCGGACATACTAGAGCAGCAGTTCAGTGTTATAGAGTGAAAGGGACAGAGCTGTATAACTGTTATAGCTCTGTCACTTTCTCTCAACCTAAACTGAATTGCCTTAATGTTGGCGATTACTCCACCGAGAAGAACTAGCCACTTAAATAAAGAAAAGGGAAATAATCTTTATAACTCTGTCCTCAAAAGCCAATATGTAGTATCGCACATTCAATAGTTGACTGTTTCTACACAATATGAGGAAACGCTGCACATCTCTGGCGCGCAGGGTACAGGGTAGCTGTAATGGTATCCTGAGGGCATTTGCGGTCAGGTTTGATTGTCAGTATCTGAATCATTGTCATATGATCCATGTACTGACAGTCAAGTCTTACTTAGTGCTGTCGTCCTAACTTAACAAAATATTGTATTAATTAGAAATTGTAACTAACCTAAATTAACTATGATCCCAGTTGGTCGAAATAAATGTTTTTGAATTTGAATTTGAATAGCCAAAGTAGATTCAATCCTCTCTGGTTAGGAATAAGGCTGCATTTGCTACAGCAGTTTGGTTGGAGATACCGCCATTTGTCTTAGCTTAGATCAATGAAAACGGTTCACTTTGTACTGAATTACCGTAGAAAGTGACCCTTTATCATTGTTCTTGAGTATATTAGATAAATAAAAACTCCGATACAGTGGTGACCCCTTCTTTCAGAGCTGATATCTCTGAAACGACATAACCGGTTTCATAAAATTAGCTAAGAACTACCGCTAGAAAACATGCTTTTAAGTTTAAAAAAACACCAAATCGGTTCCGTTTAAGAGCTACGGTGTCACACATGCATACACACGTAGCGGTCAAAGTTATGCGCCAATTTTTGCGTCAGCGGTTAAAAATCACGCAGCAAGACAATGGAAACACGTATAAGATGTACAGATCGAAACGATCGACTCCTGCGCATCCGCTCACTCGCTTATGTAAACCACTTGTTTTATTACGGCCATCCCATAACTATGACGATGCAACGCAGGAAATACATGAATATGGACAGACAATTAAATTTTAGAAGTTGAAATGGTACGTGTTCGGTTTTCAAATGAAACTCTAGGTTTTTGGACCTTATTATAAAGCAATAAGATGCAAAAGTTGATACATCTCTTTGTAGTTGACTGTAATAGACCTAACTAGATGTACTTACAAGGAAAGGTACCTTTTCATATATGGTAAGAGAGTAGTTTAAAATAACAGACACATTTTTTTTTAGCGGCCCAAACTCAACCTGTTGAGAAAAATTGACCTCCAAAGTACTGAAAAGTGACTAAACCCTCTAACTTATATAGAGTTTTTTTTATTGCAAGTTTCATAGTGGTTTGATTATAAATGTTTAAGAAGATGAAAAAATAATGAGCACGTGTTTTGTTATATCGGCTAAAACTCATATTTAATAAAAAATACTTTTCAAAGATCATCGAAGATATACTTTCTTTGGTATTTTTTTTAATATTAGTTTTAGCCGATATAACAACAGGTGCTCATAATTTTTTTCATCTTCTTAAGTATTTATAGTCAAACCAATATGAAACTAGCATTTATTTTTAAATATCTCTATATAGTTAGAGAATTTAGTCACTTTTCAGTACTTTGGAGGTCAACTTCTCCCAACAGGTTGCGTTTGGGCCACGTTAAAAAAATACGTGTTTGTTATTTCAAACTACTCTCTAACATATATCAAAATCAACAAAATCGGAGGCGGACAGTTGGGTACCTTTCCTTGTTAGTCAATTCGTCAAGTAAGCTAATTCAAGATTAAAACAATCAGTTAATGACAAAGTCGTTCCATAGTGACGATTTTTACCCTTCTGCGGCATAGCGCAAAAGGAGGGTCATGTGTTTGAATTGTACTCGTATATATGTCCGACTCAATGTCAGCTGGTAACTACTAAACGGCTAAACAGATTTTAATAAATTATACGTGCTTAGATTCGTCTTAACCACTAGAGTGTATTTTAAAACTATTTAAAAAAAAAAACACATGATAAGTGGTTTTATTTAAAGCTTGATTTTAGTAAAACTTGTTAATAACATACGAGTTTGAAAATGTAACGACTAAATTGTTTCTAAAATGTAAGTAAAATGAGGGCAGGGCACATAGCTCGAAGAACCGACGACCGTTAGGGCAGAGAGGTTCTTTAGTGGAAACCACGACGTGGCAAGCGCAGCGTGGGACGAACGCCTGCACGGTGGACCGATGACCTAATAAAGGTACCAGGACGTCACTGGAAATAAAAGAGGGAGTCATAGGCCTACACATAGGTTCAGCAGTGGACTACGGGCTTAAATGATGAAGTTGTAATACATATAAAAAGAAAGGCGTTAAGTCAATATGTGCAAGATTTTTGTAGATATTTATTCACTGAATGGTTATTTAGTGGGTACTTGGAGAAATAAATTTTATTAAGAAAAAAGGTGAAAGAAATTTATTCAGTAAGTAGGCCGCTCGGGCACTTTTACACGTCAAGAATCTACCAGCGCTTCCCAAGAGGAGACTGCTGAGAAGAAACGCCGCAAGAAACTCAGCAGTCAGTCATTTTCTAAACATATTTCATATTACAATGGTACTACTTAGTCTAGCATTATATAAAGCTAAAAATATTGAATTAAATATAATATCAAATAACATGTGTAGTTCAGCAGGAAAACATGCCAAAAATCTTACGGGAGAGATAGAGAGATAAAAGAAGAAATAGAATCAACTACCTACTTATGTGTACCTATATGAGATGGTGCAAGATGACCACATAAAAGTTTCGATATGTTTTCCTGCATCAACGGTGTCCCCTAGACAAGACAAAGCAGGATAAAGCTTTTGCATTTTAACAAATTATTATTGAGTAATTTTCATTTTCGTAATTTATTAGGATTGAAAGTCAATAATTGAAAGTAGAATTAGACTAAGAGCTTAGTATTTTACGACCACGCCATTTTGTGGTCCAATAAACCACTAAGGTACTATTCTAATGCAAGATTACAAAACGAAATCAGGTCAATGATCATAATAGCCCAATAGCAGCGATAACACTAAACTAACCCAAAGAAGGACCAAATGATACTTAAGTGCATACGCAAATGGCAAAGTACATTAAGTTACAACATCGTGTTATTTTAAGAGTTTTATAGACTGGCTTTAACATACGACTTGGTCACGAAGATCTAGGCCTCTTGCTTTGCTTTCTTTATCTTACCTAGAAGTTTTAATGGCTTATGTCTAATGATAATGTGAACCGTCTCACCAGGTCCTAAGATACAGGCTCCGCGTAGTTTGGGTCCCACCAGGATCTCATAAAGTGTTTTTTTTAAAATTATTACGTATTATTATCAGCGTTATGATAGCTTTAATTAATTTGACAGTACCTAAGTATGCAATAACGGATTATGACCTTCTACTTGAAAAAATGACGTTTCTTCTCCGCAGAAACTCTCTTGCCCGAAGGTGGTAGATTCACTCTATATTACCGACGTGTAACAGATCCCTCATGTGGCCTATTTACTGAATAAATATTTTGAATTTTGAAGAATTATGAAAATATTAATAGAATAAGGCAACGTTATAGTCGTAAGCGGCCATCATCTCCTGTACATTTTGTAAATTTTTGAAACTTCCTAAATATGTTCTGCATCTTGACTAAACTTGCGCAGTTCTAAGAGGCCAGATTTGTCGAGGTGTATTTCGCAAATGTTGAATTATTTATAGACACTCCCATGGACTTACCCTCCCTTGGATAACGCGAGGACAGTAATTATGGGGCGGAGTATTTGCTCACGGGGTTTGCTCCACGTGTTTTTCCAAAATATAACCTCAAACACTCCTCAAAAACATACCTATTGTGTACTGAATTGACAGCTGTCAGATCGGGCCTTTTAAAAGGGCGCGACTATAGGCCCCCTAAACATTAAGTGCGAAGATCAACCCCTAAAAGGGTGGTTTAAATGCTAATATTTTAGAATTTAGGTCACAGGCGATTTTACGAATGTTTGAATTTCATCCATCGAACCTTGATCTGTCAGCTGTAAATCACAGCCTCCCCCTGTCAGTATTGATGAATCACCGTGTCAAGTCAATGTCAGGGGTCAATGACGTGATGTTTTGGACTATACGTGGCTTGGTGGGAATTGGGGGGCATTTTTGGGTATCAAGGCTCATTTTGTAACTTTAAAACTTGATCTATGTCCTAACCTTGTTATGTTTCGTATAATGAATTAGGATGTCAGAGAACCCCGGTTTTTTAGTGTCATAAAAAAAAAGATGTTTGTAATGAAAGCATTATTCTTTTGTATATATGCTTTCTAAAACGTTATGCCCGTTGATGTCTTTGGGTTCAAAAACCTAAAGGGCAAACAATAAGTCAACGACCAAAACACAACCAGATTTTGAAAGCGTAACATTTAAAAAATCTGAGAAATACATGGCGACGTAAATCGGTGTCTCTTTGTTTAATACTACTTGTTTGAATTAAAAATTCTGCGCAGTACGTTCTATGAAATGAGTATCATCAAAATAACTAAATAAAAAACAACCTTTAAAACCTGACTGCATTTTTTGATATAATCATTAAAAGCACGTTTATTAATGCTACTTTATTTATGTATCTTTGAAATGGTCAAATTAACACATTTCAAATGATACCCATAATGTAATAACATAGAAGACATTTTTTAATTGACATAATTAATTAATTAATTTGCCTGTGTGGTTGCCGGGTTAGAATAGTGCCACTCCGTGTCTTCCCGCGGATGTCGTAAGAGACGACTAAGGGAACAAAGGCTTGCAGTACTGTTAGGTGATGGGCTTGCAACCTGTCACTAATACACTGGTACAACATCTTAGCCTGATTGTGCAAAGTGTGGTTACAGAATTATCAACAAGTTTTTATGATTGTTGGAAATTCTGTAGCTCTGCCTACCCCACTCTGGGAACGAAGGCGTGAGTTTATGTATGTATGTATGTATGTATAATTAATTAAATTTAACAAAATTTGTATTTTATATCACCCGGGATAGTGAAAGGATTGTAACGATGCCACACACATTTATATCGGCTCAGCCGTTTAGAAGTTACGGTGGAATAAAGAATCATTAGATACATACATACACATTGAAAACATTACATTCCCTTTTTGGGCAGTCGTGAAATAGTGTTGGCAGTAGGGTTATATACACTCAGGAGCAAAAATAACGGGTCAGAGTGCGTTTTTCATACTAAAGAGGCTATTTCGAAGCCCTGGTCGCCAAGGAATGCTTTTAGTGAAATCTGATGATGAATACCTCGAGCATCGATACAGGACTTCCAGAGTGCCTAGGATACCCAACTGAATGAATCTGCGATTAACGCCGGAATTGTGCATATTCAGAAAAACATCTAAAATGCCAATAAAATGTAAGAAAATCCAAATGTTGACCCAAACTCTCCCGCTTTGGTGTTAACTGAGTGTGCCATCAGTTAGGTATCTTAAGAACTTTTGACCTCCTCTATTGATCCACCATTAAACCTCACTCAAAACAACCCCTGGCGAGGAACCAAGGCTTCGAAATAGTCTCGTTTGTATGAAAAACGCACTCTGACTCGGTATTTTTGCTCCTGAGTGTAGATAAACAAGCCGATGTAATGGCGGCTCATATATATGTGTTTATTTCTGTATGTTAATTTACCATTTTTTAATATCTATAGAAAAAGGCTACCGCTGATTTTGGCAAATTTTGGTCAAATAGTATAAGACATTAATTGTATGGAACTTAGCAGCTTTTAAGAGTTTATAATGTTTAGTATAAAAACAGATGGTCTAATTTTTGTTTTACATAACACGAATTGCATAATTTCGATCTTTATAATAAACCAACGATATAATAGTCATGATGCATTAAACAAAATGCATAATTTCAAAAACTATAAAGTTCATAAATTAAAAAATAAATATTTCTAACGGCTTTTATTACCTACTATTAATGTGGTCACAGTTCCAACCTAACCTAACTTAGTTAGAAGAAATCGACTAAAAATGCATAATAACAAAAAAAATGATAGTTATACTAAATGAGAGTTATGTTGCCATAAAATTATACAATTGGTTTTTATGCTAAACGTTCATTATGCTTTTCGTGGTTAGTCAAATGAAATTATACAAAATGTTTTTAGACTGATTGAAACGCGGCTGTTTATAATACGCCTATATTCACCCTTACACACACGTATGTAGGTGTATAATCAAAAAGATTTAGCAGTTTTGTGTTTCAATGGACACTTAAAATGGAAAAGTTACATAATGGATTAGCCGATGCTTTACAATGCACTACTGTTTCAATAAAGCTGTTTTGGTCAATCGATGTTATGTAACTACTGATGAGTTTGCATACTTTTGTTTTGTTTTGAATAAATTATTGACGTTTGACCTGTATGTCAATCTTTCTTTGTATTTGAAACGTGCGAGGAAGTTAAATTGGGTCAGTACGATCAGATGCAATAACTGCATAAGATATTTATTAACTCGCTTGAACGATTGAATTGTGACGATAAGAGACATGTTCTCAAAGATAGAAAAACATTTTTTTTATGCACGTCTAACTTTTTGCTGTGTTTATTGTTTATTTATTTATTTATGGGAGTTGTTTTTTATGTTTACAACATTAAATACGAATTTTAAAGTTAAGCTGCTATAAATAAATAAATACACTTGTGTTTTTTTTTCATTTTTTTAAATACCCTTTGTTTCTAAACACAAGTTACCCAGTTTTTTTAGGCTTACCAAAAAAACGTTGTTTTTGTTAGTAACATCCTAAAAGGTCTAAATGTTTCCTAGAGCAGCCATTTGTATAAGATTTTTATATTATTGATACCATATTCCTCTATCTCCCCTTTACAATAAAATCAAGCAAATAACCCTAAAAGGCTTTTAATTGGACATAGGTGTAACTCAACTCCAAATAAAAATACTTTTTTTTAACTTCGAATGCTAATTACTTAAGTTACAGCTATGTCAAGGCTATAATAATTAGCCATTACTGGAAACTACTAATTTTTAAAAGGCTAAGTTAATGCATCGAGTAGCCTTGCCGTTAAGTTATGTAACTTTATAATTAGCAAGTAAGGGTAAATGTTCTTAGCTAAGTTAAGGACTCACAAACCTAGTCTTCTACTGGTTACAGGCTGATAAAAAAGTGTGGCATCTACGGCTTTGCTTGATCCTAAAATTCAGAAGAATGCGTATAGATTTACATAATTTTTTTTTTAATTTAAACAATTTTTGCTATGAGATTTACAAAATAAAAGCTTTACAAAACTGATAAAAAATTTATCATCTTGTAGGTATAGCTATATTAATCTTTGTTATTACGTATGCAAACTTTAATGTCTAATAAAGCTCCTAAAACGTATTAATATCATATTATTAATATCACAAGGTAGCGGTTCATTTTGTTTTAAATATAATCACCTTATAGGATAGTATTATTAACCTCGTTGTCACTTAACATCAGGTGAGATTGAGGTAAAAAGCCAACCATTTTAGAATTAAAAAAACTGTTATTCAGCTAACTATTTAAATTTCTTAGAAAGCACAATAATACTGGACGGTGGACGCATGGTTGGTGCCGTCTAAAAATAAACAATAGAAAAGTTACCAACATGGTACATAGCGAAAAACATAAAATAGGAATACACCATTACTTATCAAGTAATTTTAATAACTCATTAAAACTTCAATGCTTTCCTTTGTCTTAAATTATAGCACTATAACTTAAATGACGTAAACGGTAGACGTTCTTGCAATATCGCTACATACACGAAATCCAATTAACGGACTTCAAATCGTTAAAAACTGTTACTTTATTTAACTTAATTCTAAGTCATCATACCAACTTTCATCAAACAACCTTGAAATGTAATAAAACCAATGTCAAAAAACAATTGGCAACCGTTCTATAACAAGAAAAATACACGCCATCTTTAAAGCGTGTAAACAATTCGAAAATTCGAATCATCGTAATTCCATGTTTAAATTTAAATTTTGCAAAAGGAACGCGAACTGTTACCCGAATTGATATATAGACCGGCGGTCCTATAGATGATGGAGTAAAAGTGGGCAGAAGGCACTATATAAGCGTGGGGGCACACAAGCGAGCATCACACATCTCGTGACGCTAGTGCAGAGCAGACTTTACCATGGCCAAGTGGAGCATTGTAAGTGTGGAATGCAGTGATAGTGTTGTGCAGTGATACAGGTTGTAGGGTAGCCTAGTGCTAAAGTGTCGAGTTCGAGTATTTAGTGTTGTTCCTTTCGTAACGAATTCGCTAAATAATGCCGAATTAGTATCATATTTACTTCAAGTGGCAGTAAATATGATACTTTAAAATTATAAGCGTGCACTTAATTTTAACGGGAATTAATTTCTAATTATATTTCAAGCGCAATAAGTGTTAATATTGCGGCGAAATCGAACTTTAGCATTTTTTCTGATTCTTTTCAACCAGTTACTGAAAACTTGAACTAGTTTTTTTTAAGTTTATACCCGATTTTAACCCTTTTTTTTCTTTGACAGGCCGTCCTCGCCCTTATTGGCTGCGCCGTAGCCGAGCCTCCTAGCTACAGCTACTCCGCACCCTCCTCCATCCTCGTCGTAGGAAGTTCCCACGGAGGCTATTCAGGTGGCGGCGGTGGATACTCAAGCGGCGGCGGATACTCAAGCGGCGGCGGATACTCAAGCGGCGGCGGCTACTCAAGCGGCGGCGGCTACTCAAGCGGCCACAGCAGCCTTAGCAGCGGAGGCCACTACTCCTCCGTCCCCGTTGGCCACCAGACCTCAGAGGGCTACAACATCGACCCTCATCTCCTGCACAAGATCAAGCACATCATCCTGAAGGATGAGATCCAGAACCAGGCCTACCAGTCATCCTCTTCCGGACATGGTTCTCATGGAATCTCATCCCACTACGGTGCCCCTGCTCCCGTGTACGGAGTGCCCCATGACAGGATCGTTGGAATCGAGCTGGACCATATCCAGCAGGGTATCCAGGTAGCCCAGTACCACCAGGCTGAGGAAGGTTACTCCGGTGGTTATGCTGGTGGTTATTCCAGCGGTGGTTATTCCAGCGGTGGACATGGAGGCTTTTCAAGCGGTGGTCATGGAGGCTTTTCAAGCGGTGGTCATGGAGGCTTCTCTAGCGGAGGCCACTCCGGCCCTTCCATCACCTACACCACCATCGGTGCCCCCTCGGGCTCCTACGGCGTCCCCTCCCTCTCCTCGTCCTACGGAACCCCTCACCATTAAACAAACCAGTCATCTCGTTAACAATCATGTGATCGCATCCTAGATGTAATGTATTATATTGTTATTATTGTAAAAAGTGTTTCTGTAAATAAAATTCTTTTTGTAACGTCTCGTTAATTTGAGTTTCACTGGTTGCAACACTTTCTCAAGACTTGGATTGGGCAGGACTACAATCGTTCTGCCTTAAACGGCTGTGATAATTCGAGACCTTATGAAGGGCCAAGAATGTAAAGTAAAATTGAAAGTACCGATCGCTTTTACAGTGATGCAACATTACCACATGCTTATTACTCTTAAAGCAGCTTACCACGTAAAATTTTAAGATTACTTAAGTAATTAATGTCGTACTTGAGCTCACTTTTACTTTCAAACCAGCATCTGACTAATGATAACTTTAACGAATGGTCATAACCCGTTACTCGTGTTACCAACTTAACAAATTTGCAAACTGCCAACAGAATTATGACGCATTGTCTTTAAGTTGCTCAAACTGTTTTCAAATT
The DNA here is from genome assembly GCA_923062465.1 of Acleris sparsana. NCBI lineage: Eukaryota > Metazoa > Arthropoda > Insecta > Lepidoptera > Tortricidae > Acleris > Acleris sparsana. Next base: position 18,084,537 of record OV281290.1, read on the forward strand.
AAAAGAATTCGATCTTATCATTAATCACAAACATTCTGTGCTAACTATTCGAGTCTTACCTCATACTGGTTATCTTTAATTATTTTTGTACTAAAACATTGACCTATATTTGAAATCCTCACCGTAAATTTCGTAACTCAAAATTGATATCCAAAGCAGTGAAAACGAAGAACTTACTACCTGACTTATCGTGTTACCTGCAAATCGTTGTGTAAATGTGGTTACGACAAGTTTTATTAGGGGCATTTCACGAAGTAAAATAGTGGCAGTTATTTAATTCACACCCATATAAAGCATATAACTACATAATATAATAATCAACTTCAGTCTTCTTCCTACAGACTTTACTTTTGCAGATATTTTTTTATGTTCTATTTTTCCGTCTGCGGTTTAGGCCCATCTTTAGACCGTAGCAGAGACTAAAGCTTTCAGACTTGTATCTCATAAAAAACATGTCATTACATTGTGGTCAGCAGCATGCTACTTGATGACAGATTCGCATAGGAGCAAGGTACTAACACTTTCAAGTGATATAGCAAACACGATCGTTACGTCACGGTCCATCCGGATTTAGCGAATATTTTCGCCTGTACGATAATCTGAGTGCAAGTTGCACTTTCTCTTGCACCGAACGCTCCGAATCTCGGATCTGTTGCGTCACGTGCAAGATACAGAAGGCGAGCGGGTTTCGGACTGTCCATTACTGGATTCAGCCTCTGCAAGTGACCTAGTTATTGAAGTTATTACAAATTAAGGATTTTCAAGGTACAAGTGATAATAATTACGCTGGAAAAAAATTAAAAGGCTTCAGATTTTTGCACAGCAGCTTGATTTAATATTGTAATCTAGTCAGTCCCAATCTAAGCTCTAGGTTTGTACTATTTGAACAAAAATCAATAAACAATCACAAATCTAAGTAAATACTTGAATACATAGAAAACATTTAAAATTCAGATAAATACCCTCGCGTTCATAACACAAATCGTATATACTTTACTGCAGTAAAACTTAGAAACTGCGAGTGGGAAGGTGCCAGTACCTACGCAATAGTAAGCATTAAGGTTTATAATGGCCACTTGTGAGGAGTAACTTTAATTATTTGAGATCAAATAAAACAATATCAATATAAACATCAAAATATTGTATTTATTGCACATAATAGAGTATAAATAGTTACATTATATTTAATTAAATTGTAAAAATAACTGAAAATAACTAATATTAAATAAGACTAAATCTATATATACACTAAAACATTAAATCTAAGTATGGCCCCTGCGGCATTGTACCAACGATGCTGGCAGCATTTCCTCGTTGAATGGCTAAACTTATTCGTTGACCGAGGAAACTGCCAGCTCTTCGGTCTCCAGTGACGTCAATGAGTCTCTTTGACAATTCCTTAAAAAGGCTAATAGCACTAGGACCCCACGCACCAAGGGTCTCGACCCCGAATGGAATAAAATTATATTCTGGGCCGAGACCAATATATTTGCCAGTCTTAATGTTTTCAGCCGCCCTATTGGAGGTTCGTGGGAGATGTGACGGGGCCAGCGTGTCTACACAGGTTGCATCCCACACTGGCACCCGCCCCATATTCAAAATTAAATGTCTATTTAGAAAGCAAAGCCTCATTTCAACTGGGTACCATAATGCTTTGACGTCCTTCTAGTACTGTCATCAACTCGGCCGCCATTACTGTCAAGTAAATAAAAGCTATTGTAACGTCGACAATACGATAACATGTCAACGGCAATAATGGTTTAATGCCTACTGGAATAAAGACCCAGGTTGTCAATTTTCTTATTTTTCTCAAACATGCTATGTAATGTCGGCGTTATGTTAGTTATTTTAGGCTTCAAAGTGCCACGTTTCCGACGGAACAACTCGAGAGAACTGTAAAGGAATTTCATACGAAATTGAAGGCCTAGGCCGGGAAGTAATATTTTTAAATTTTAATTTGGCCATGGTGGCTGTGTTTATGAAAAGGCTAAATAGCTGTTTTTTTTTTAATTTACTAAGCCGTGCATCCAACAAAGCGTTTGCATGTTTATTTGAAGTACCAGGAGCGCAGAGGTAATTAGGAGGTTAGCACGATGCGGCGAGCCCCGCGCGCGCCACCAGCGGGCCGGCGGGCGGGCGTACTGAGCACTGTAGGTTACTTTTAATGTTTTCATCACACTAGCTCGTAAATGGTGTTATTTCATACCTGTATACAGAAGGACAATGGCCTAAATTGTTCCCGCGGGAATTATGGCGAGTTTGTCATCCCTAGGGAATAATGACTTTCTTTTTAAAATTTGCAACTCTTTCGTACATCATTTCTGACTAAGGAGGTTTAATTTTCAGCCAAAAATTAAATCGGTTTCTAATTTCATCTTTAAAAATTAGCTATAGACTAACTTACATTACACAAAACCTATACGATTCATTAAACTTCATTATTTTTATACCTATTTCAAGTTTATATCAACATTTATCATTATTTTTAGTAATTATACATTTTTATCAAATTGGCTAAATCTGGCTCGAATCCAGGTCGAAACTAAACTCAGTTATTATCTGTGGTAGACATCACAAAAAAAAAATCGTTTCCATTTACGTTCCCGTTCATCAAAAGTTATTTCTTTATATTTTGCAGAGTTAAAGTGTTTTCTCTTTGTTTTTTTTCCTCGCAAATGTGATGAAAACCATTGTGTGTATCACAGGCAGTATGGGGATTACTAACTCGAGTCATTAAAAGCCCTCCGCCTTCGGCGTCGGGCTTCTAACACTCTCGTTAGTAATTCCCTTCATACTACCCTTGATGCACAATGTACTATTATGCACTCCTAGTACCTATTTGACATTGTAATTTTTGTTTTAATTATTTTAATGAATTATGTTTGAGAAAAGCACTATACATACTTCGGCGGGAAATATGGGGTTGCCCGCCTCAGACCTATATCTGGCCTTGCTTCGCTCGGCCGTCTATATAACTTCGGCCGGCAACCCCTTTTGTCCCGGCCTCTGTAGTAATGTACTATTACTGACGAGGTCTAGACATTTAAATTGAGTGTATATTCTTCTCTATTCTGGTTTGAACAAGAATATTAGCCTTGACATATAATCGTATTGTTTTTAACTCTGTTGCTATTGAAGTCAAGTAAATAAGAGTTATCGCTACGTTGACAATACGATCTTATCTTATCTTATCTTATGGTGGGGTCCTTACGGATACACTTCGACCCTGTGGGATCTTTTGTGTAATTACCCCTCTTTTAGCACTTAATCCAATGCAGCCTCCACCCCTTCCAAAAAGCGGATAGTGGAGTGCAATGGCGTGCCTTGAAATCGTTCGGTTCTGGGTATCCACAACCGAGGATTTTCATTCTCACTCCAGCGAGGGCATCACATTCACACAATAGGTGTTTCATTGTCTCAGCCTCTTCGCCGCACATTCTACAATCTGTGTTGTCATAAAGGCCCATCTTTGCTAGGAGATATTTAACCCCGAAGTGCCCGGTAAACACTCCGATAATGTATCGAAGTTGTCTTCTGCTGAGTTTCCAAAGTTTCTTGGTCCAGCTCTGGTCAACTCTTCCTGTGAAGAGCTTTGCATGCCCTAAGCCTAACGTAGTTTTCCACTCTTTTTGGTGGTTTTCTAGGGCGTTGTTGTTCAGGGCTGCTTTTATAGTGCCCGGTGAGGGTGCCACAAATGGTTCAGGTCCGACGTATGCGCCCTTGGACCTTGACAATACGATAATATGTCAGAGGCATTATGGTCTGATAGAATAGAGACCCTGAATTTATTATTTGTCTTGTATTTGAAATGTAAGATCACTTTTTTCGCAAATAATTCGTGATTCGTCTTTTAAATCTAGCCAGTTATTTCTGAAGGTACGTTCAATTTATGTTTGTAGTCTAGGTATAAATCTAAATATTAAACTTTCTAGACTTTTTACTATCTGATTGATGACCACTTGCACCAGTTTCTCAAGCTCAACTTGTACCACACCTAAAAGCGCCTTTCATACAAATTTTAGATAGTAGTATTACAAGTTTGGTTGTATAATTACGATGTAAGTACAGTTTGTCAATTTTGTCGGACACCTTGAAATATTGGGAGTACGCTATGACGAGGCGATTAGCGTGGTTGGAAGTGACCGTAACTACGAAGTTAGCGGTCGCGAGTGCGATTCCCGAGAAAATATTTATGCATTGAGCGCGAATTTTTCCTTGGATGGTTTATATGTATTTGCGTAAGTAGGTGTGTTTTCACTTATGTTAATCGTTGTCTTGTACTCATTGTACAAGCAAAATGTGACTATTTTACTTGACGTCATAAAGTCGAGTTTACGAAAAACTTTATTTACCAATTCACGCTTATTCCAGGAATATGTACACTTTACCAATACTGGTAAACCATATAATAATATTGCCTATTATGCAGGTATATAATATTATTCTGTGCTTACATAATAGTCATTATATTAAAATCAATTTACATGAGTAGATGAATAAAACATTAATAAATTATAGTATTAACAGAGTTTAACATTCATACTTTAAAAAAAAACGTTACGTATTTATTTAAATAAAAATAAAACTTTTTATATTCAATGCAATAATGATTGAATATTTAAAACTAAGTAAAAAATAATCACTCTACCAGGTCCACCCGTGGCAATTTGCCTATTACGTCAAAAGTTAACGCAAATGATTTAAATAAAATGTACAAAAAATATGAATGACTAATTCGTGGAAGCATGACTTGCTCTTGGCCGTGTCCATCAAACACTAAGTTATGCAACCATATCTCTGATACAGTGTCTTATACATATTTCTGTATTCAATGACCATGTATGTCGATAGAGTAAGAGTGATGTCATTTCATGAGTCACCTTGTTTGACTTTCTATTGAAAGTTAACACATTATTTTGCCTAGGTTTACAAAATTTATTCGTCTTAACACCTTTTTCGTTTGACTTGAATAAAGGAGGAGATTCTCAATTAATATTTTTTGGGATAATTTATTAATTATCTTTTATAATATGCTTTGTGGTTTTGTAAGTCTGGCACCTCGCCTATGACTCCATCCGCGTAGAGCTCGTTTCGAACTATCAAAACAGCCCCCTATTTCACCATCTTAATAATGACAGGTGAAAGGTGACAAGTCGGTGTACATTGCAAATCTAACAGCGCTGATACTTCACTGGGTTTCATATAAGCTGCGCCATGTACACTGTAATGTTACCTGTCACCTGTCATTGTCAGTATGTTGAAAGCATTGACAAATTAGTATAGTAAAAGTATAGAAAGTTTAGGACTTGATCAAGTTGTGTATGATTTCCCCTATTCAAAAAAAGTGATGGAAATCCGTCGGATTGGTGAAGATACTGATGACGTCAAATTCCATAGAAAAAAGGGATCAAACAGAACCACCTGTTGAAGAAATATTAGGAGTAGGTCGATCTCTAACATTGAAACGTATTTAGATTACCATGATGATGGTACAGTTACTTACATAATAAATTCCAAATCTATCTCACATGTTTCCTGACGCTACTCCACTATTATAATACACATTAAATCGCAGCGCTCGAGTTACGCAACAAATGTATCTTAATCAATACCTCGCACTGTTTCACATAATTCCGATGCGGGCGGGTTACATTACGTTGCATAATGCCGGCGGTACTGACGGAGCCAGTTAGCAGATGTAAGGACTGGTCGCATCTCATTTCGATGAGTCGCGTAATAATCCAGTATTTTAAGGATGGGTGAGATGAGGTAATTTGCCAGGAATGGAAGTTGAAGACATTCTTGAAGTTACTTTGAAGATTTTACAAGAGCAAAAATTGATTGCAGATTGCGTTTTTCATACAAACGAGACTATTTCGAAGCCTTGGTTCCTCGCCAGGAAATGCTTTTAGTGAAATCTGATGATGAATACCCCGAGCATCGATACAGGACTTCCAGAGTGCCTAGGATACCCAACTGAATGAATGCGGTTAGCGCCGGAATTGTACATTTTCAAAAAAACATCTAATATGGCAATAAAATGTAAGGAAATCCAAGAACTGACCCAAACTCTCCCGCTGTGGTGTTAACTGATCGTGCGATCTTAAGAACTTTTGACCTCTATTGAACCTCGGAGTATCCACCATTAAACCTCACTCAAAACAACCCCTGGCGAGGAACCAAGGCTTCGAAATAGTCTCGTTTGTATGAAAAGCGCATTCTGACCCGGCCTTTTTGCTCCTGAGTGTATTTGATCTGTTATCGTATTGTGTTGATGGTGATTCAGCTAAGAAGTATGAAAACGTTGCCAATACCATAACAGGTGAAAGACCTTTTTACCAGGTTTTACCGCCTAGAATCTTGGCTCAGTAACCAATATTCGTTGCTCTTGAACAAATATTCTGTCAACCTCACATGCCTACAGCTCCGCGTGGTCAACAGTTCAACACCCACGCTTAAATTACTATCAATTTACTTTCCCCCTTATCAACAGATAAGTTATGAGTTAGATAAACATGACAGTTATGGTAACTGACATGACATGACAATGCTCCGCAGGTTTCTATAGGCTTTACTAATGTCATATGCGAAAGTTTGCACGATGTTTGTTTGGTGATAGGCAAGTCCTTTTTTGAACAGATACAATGTATAAAGGCATTTTAGGACTCTTCTTATATTTAAAATAACTTGATATTTTTATGTGCATACAAACACCCTTGCAGGTTTTTGAATTACAAGGTCCTACCACCACAAATGATGATTAATTATTTTAATTACTAATCATCGTGAGGTTTTTATAAAAGTAACAAAGTAGAAATGCTGCCAGCATTTTGGGAACAAAAAGATAGAATAGAATTGGGAATATCCGGGACTTTTTTCACAGTTTCAATAAGAGCTACTTCATGTTACAAACAATTGAGTATTATCATTTTTTGAATACCTAGTTAGAAAAATAAACAAGATATTATTATAACCAACCAACCAAGAAGATTTTCAAATTTAACATGGAGTTTGAATGGCCGACCATGACATTTACATGACGTCACAGTGCACTACAGATCTCTCTAATTAGCAGTTTTATGTTTATATCATCCGTATTTAGTAGCCAATTTTATTTTTTACGTCAGTTTTGGTGATCTTTTACGGTATTTTCATATTTTGTTGAGAAATACGATTGACTAAATCCATGCATATTCCCTATTCGTGTTATGAATTTACTCAACTATAGGAACTTGCCCAAAGAAATCCTCCTCTTAGCTACATATACTAACTTGGACACGAAGATGGTAAGCGTAAAAGCTGTGTTAAACTCGGATATGCGCAAGCGCAAAATAACGATCGTTCATACGAATGACACCTGACATTAGTCGTAGGCGCAGCCGCGTTTCCTGAAGTTAACACAGAGTTGGTAACTCTTAGAAGTGGCTGCAAATAAAAAGTAAGTAAGTAAGTAGTTTAATAAAAATCAATTTTGACGGTCTTGTGGAAGAACATAAATTATCCAATTGTAAGCTTGTAATAAAATGGATAGCGAAGTTGTAGACTGTTCTTTTTTTCTCTCGTCCTTTAAGGTAGGTACGTAGAGATCTACCTTATAAAAATTTGAAGGGTTTTATTATGTTTTAGCTGCAGTTTCATAGAGACAATTCTTATTTGGTTTTGGGTTTCATATTAAGTAAATTTTCCTTTTAATAAAAAAGTGTTTTTTTTGGTTCCCATTTAAGGTACTAGAAGAGCTCAACAACTTTACAATGTTAAAAATATTTCCAGTTCTATAATTTTCAGTATCTACGTGAGATAAGCGATCAATCAGCGTACGCGCACTTCCCATTATGCGCTCGATTTGGCGCAAGTCATAAGAAATTTTGTGCTTGAACCGAAACCGTTAAACTTGCCCAGTAAGGCTAAGGAAGTTGGTCATTAAGTAACATTTAAGTATCTCGCTTTTGATAGGGCTAGAGAGATAAGATAAGTTTTTAAAATATACCCATTTATATGTTAGGATAACGCCGAAGATCACTTTACTCGAGTATTTTTACATAAAGTTGTTCAATTGAGTTTAACAAAATTGAATAAATATCATGAAAAACTTGACTTTATTTTGAGTTTATCCATATTCGAACGCAGTAGTATTTAGTTGCTAGCAGTAAATGTTAGCCAACATTACACTCACCTATACCAATACATAACTCTTATAGGTACTAACGTACAGTCAACCTTATAAGTAGGTGCACACTTTTGTACCTTGTCGCTGAAACGCCTTTGACAGATTAGTCCATCATTTCAAACATGACGTTAAAGTGACAGAGTACTAAAGTGTGCAGCTTCTTATAAGGCCGACCGTACCAGGCAGATAAGAAGTCAAACCTGACATATTGCATGAAGTATCTTAAAAACAATGCTGTTATTATATCAAACAACATTTTAATAAACAACAAATAAGCATGTGGTTTTTTGCCGCAACCTTATCAATCGTCAGAAACTTCAGGGTTCCACAATGTGTCAGGATTGACTACATATCTGATTAGTCCTTTCGTTTGTGTTTTTTTTTTAAATTAAGTAGCAGTTAGTATACCGTAAAAAAACATTTTTTTTTATGGCATAGGGTAGGTAAACGAGCACACAGGCCACCTGATGGTAAGTGGAAACTGTCACCCTTAGACATTCGCATTCACAAGCCTGCAAGCCTAAGACTGCAAATGCGTTGCCGGCCGTCTTATCCCCAAACCGGAACACAACAATGCGAACACTGCTGTTAGGCGGTAGGTTAAGGGATAAGATGGTGGTAGCGATCCGGACGGATCCTGCACAAGGTCCTACCACTCGCAAAATACATAAATGCGATACATTGAAGGTTAGATTATCAACAAACCGGAACACAACAATGCGAACACTGTTGTTTGGCGGTAGGTTAATGGATATGATGGTGGTAGCCATCCGGACGGACCCTGCACAAGGTCCTACCACCCGCAAACTTTATTAATAATATTGTTATTATTTTAATAATATTTGAGTTCCTAAAATATTAAGTATCACCTATATATCGCTTATCGCTCCTAACTTGCGTTAATTACGCGTGACGGCTACTCTATTAGAGTTGTATGGTGACCATCATTTTTTGTCCCACCTTCGGGCGTAATGACAATTTGTCCATCTTGTTACGCTCGTTATGGGTAAAAACTTAAGTTAAGCCCCTCTTCCATGTTGTAACACATCTGTAAGGCTAGATAAGCTGCTTAACGCTAACGTAAACGATTTTCGAAAACTGACAAAATGTACGGAATTGACGTTGGCGGTCGACGCGACCGCTTGACAGATTACGTCATTCCTATACTTTGATAACCATAACGAACGCCGAATGCATCTTGTCTATAGGTATATTGGGAATTTGACGTTAATTCTACACTATTATTATATGCACCAGGTCAGTAGCCGCTGGTAAATATGCTGTACCCAGAGTGAGCAATTACTATGGGGACAGGCTTATTGAGAAGCGTGTGCCTTACATCCTCAACAGCTTCCCTGCGACTCTGAGACTGGAGCCTAACAAAAATAGGTTCAAGAGAGCCTTATTGAAGCACTACCTTAATATTATTTAATTTTTAAATTACTGTCTGTCTTTTAGTTAAGTTAATGTAGGTACCTAATATCTGTGATTTATACTTATGTACCTAATCTAAGACTCGCGGATCCCTCAGTCAAACTGTGAAAACAGTTTTGCGCGACGTTGTAATAGACCTAAGTTTGTTACCATGGTAAATAAATAAATAAATAAATAAAATAAATAACTCGTTATGTATTAAACTACATACAAGAGGGGATATACTGAAGTTTTTTAACTAGTGTTTTGGAACCACTAATGGAGAACGACCAATAATGGACACTAGATTCTTATGGTACAGAAGATAGCGTTATTCATTTGTTTTTATACAGTCAATTTGTAACCTTATAAGTGTTTTATTAACTAGACGAAGTGCTTTAGTTTGTAGTGTACTTGTCTGTGAATAGGATGTGTTTGTGTGATGTCCCGAACAGATGGACCGATTTGGATGCCAATTTTTTTAAGAGAAAGCTAGTTTAAATGGAATGGTTTTTAGTACAAATGTAGAGTTGCCATTATATAGGGTGTATTTATCTATTTAACAGTTATCTTGGTTGCGTAGACCTTTTAAACTTGTTTTTTTCATCCAACTGCAAGAGATGGTTTCTTAAAGATTATCTGAGAATGTAGGTTAATATGTAGCTATGTGGTATACCGTATTCCTCATTGCTTCATGCATTCCAAACGGCAGAGATTTTATAAAATGCTGTTTTACTTTGCTCTAAAGATTTCTATAAGTAGTGATAGCAGCTTCTCCGAAGAGTTGAAATTTGGTGGTTTTCTTTAAACTTAACCTACATAGACAGTTAAAAAATGGATACATCTTTTCGTAGTCGGCCGTACAGCATCGCACTTTCCCATCTAATGATGTTCGACAGATATATGATTGAACATGGATTCTTTACAAAACCTTATTAAATTATTGTGGTACCGTTGCATAATAAAAATGATTGTAATCACATATACAGTAAACGAGGAAAGCATACTAATAAACCACACAATAACACGAGTCATTCATTATATTGACGGATAAAAATACAGGAAGAGCAATCTAAATGAGGCGGTATGAGGTGAGTAATCTATAAAAACTGTTAACTGCATTTAACTGATAAACTTAAAATATTTTTTACGAAGGGAATCTAATGAGGCTTTTTTCGAAAAAAGCAAACAAGTATTTATCACTATGTTAGTAGGAAGCCCTTTGCCCAAAAAAACGATTGTTCGATTGGCAATTGCTGCGATCGGTTTCCAGTTTTGTTGTTTTTAAATATTTTATCGAAGTTTTTCCCTTTTACAAAATCGAGCCCTTACTTTAAGAACATTTTTCTCGAACTGTTATAGTTTAGGACTCCATGCATAGTTAAGTAGGTAACTAAATTATCAAAAGCCATGATCATCACTTGATATTTCAAGACACGTGTTTTATCAAAACATCATATTTATCGCAATCAAGTGAAGGTACTTTCTCTAAGCCGAAAGTACGAAGGAGAAGTGCTTCATCGCACGCTGGTAAAGACATCGAGTGTAAGGTAAACATGTGTATGAGAAACCAAATAATTTGCATAATTATCATAAGTTTTTGTTACTACACTCAGGAGCCAAAATACCGGGTCAGAGTGCGTTTTTCATACAAACGAGAGTAATTCGAAGCCTTGGTTTCTCGCCAGGGGTTGTTTTGAATGAGGTTTAATGGTGGATACTCCGAGGTTCAATAGAGGAGGTCAAAAGTTCTTAAGATGCATGAGAGTTTGGGTCAGTATTTGAATTTCCTTACATTTTATTGCCATTTTAGATGTTTTTCTGACGGCACTATTCCGGCATTAACCGCAGATTCATTCAGTTGGGTATCCTAGGCACTCTGGAAGTCCTGTATCGATGCTCGGGGTATTTAGCATCAGATTTCACTAAAAGCATTCCCTGGCGAGGAACCAAGGCTTCGAAATAGCCTCTTTAGTATGAAGAACGCACTCTGACCCGGTATTTTTGCTCCTGAGTGTACGAGTATGTAGAGTTCAATGCAAATTGAATAATTAAAAATCAGACGTAGAAGACGTTCTTTTAAATCATCTAGAGTATAATTTGCACACCCATAAAAAATATAGCCAACCAAGAGTGATTTTCTCTAGTTAATATAAACTTAATACAACAGTTACGATAATAGTTATGTCTAGTGGTATATAAAAACAAAACAGATGAAAATCGTCGCTATTGTCTATCGCACTCGCAATCGCGATCGGCTTCAAAGTGGAACAATTGTTGTAATTTTGTTTGCAGAGAAGCCTTTGATTTTCGAAATGAAAACAAATCTTGTACAATGGGTACTAGACAACGATATAAATGTTCATATACAGATATTATTTAAATATTCGCGATCATCACAGAAACATCTGCCCTTACCGGGATTTGAACCCAGAACCTCTAGCTTCTTAGGCAGGGTCACTACCAACTAGGCCATCGCGTCGTCAGAGTAACATGTTAAGCTGCTATGCTATGTTACTAAAATGTTACAATTTCGTTACTTAAATGTATATGTTTGACGTTAATCGACAGTTTCGTTACGATGACAAAACTTTTCTTTAACTGGAAAATTATCTTGGTTTATACCCGTTAAGTAGTGGTGTATCTATCCCATAGGGTCGGAGTGTATCCGTAAGGACCCCACCAAAAAGATAAGATAAAATAAGTGGTGTATCTAACGGCTTGTGAGGCTCATATGAAATCAAGACGCCTTGCACAACAATCTTTTTATTAGTTCACGATTACTACGAGCTAGTCTACGTCAGTCCAGTTCATTTTCTCTAAGTCCGCTGTACTATTTTATATTTAATTAATATTATTAGACCTTAGTGACTACTTATTTTATTATAATGTTAAACTAAAACATCAATAAACAATACTTAAAATAACCAAAACTCAAGTTCCAGTATTAAACATCGCAAAGAATAGATTCAATTTCGTATGTTCGCCCACTGACCTCTGTTTGGTTCCCACAGTACACAGAATTGAATTGAAGGCCGTCTTCTATTGTTTGTTTTGAACTAGTTGAGAAAAACTACGTTAGTAATGCGCATACGCAAGTATGGAACCTCCCAAGTTTTGGAATTCTGACGAGGATGGTGCTAAGTACAAAGATTTAATTTTTCAACGTTTTTTAAATGGAATATTAACGTAATACAGCCCTTAGGCAAAGTGTATAAGATCCCCGCAAGGAGGCAAAAATCGTAAACTAATATAAGTGGTGATAAACAAAATTTTCGCGAGCAGAGTTGACCTTAAGTTCGCGACCGGATAAAATATTGATTTATTTTGATTGTCTACCGACTTTCTAGTATTGGTCGTAAAGCTGTATTTTTGGTTACATTGTATCAAAATAGCACAACGATGACAAAATAAGGTATCGGGCCTCCGTTGCCTTAATCTAACCTTAAATGTATCGCATTTATGTATTTTGCGAGTGGTAGGACCTTGTGCAGGGTCCGCCCGGAACGCTACCACCATCTTATCCATTAACCTACCGCCTGACAGCAGTGTTCGCATTGTTGTGTTCCGGTTTGGGGATAAGACAGCCGGTGTAATGACTAGCATAGAGGCATTTCATCTTAGTCCTCAGGGTTAGCAACGCATTTGCAGTCTTAGGCTTGCAGTCTTGTGAATGCGAATGTCTATGGGTCACAGTTTCCACTAGCCATCAGGTGGCCTGCGTGCTCGTTTGCCATCCATGCCATAAAAAATAATAAATAATAAAAAACGTACTTACCCACTTGATTGCTTGCGCAAATTTGATTGACCTTATCTATAAGCAAATAAGGGCTATTACTGGCAACTCTGTGGGGCTAGACAAGATGCCATCGAATAGAAACGCTAGCGTTTGGTGATCACCTATCAGTTTGCGTTGTCAAAAATGAAAAAGCTACTCAAGTTGCCCTTAGATACGAACGTTTATATCATTGTAGTGCTCGTGTTGAATTCAACCTGTCAAAATAGTACCGCGTAACGACGGACAAAACTTCAAAACTATCACTAGGTATTCGATTAGCGCGGGTGATAGTGATCACATTACAGCGTGTCAGTTGTAACGAGTTATGTATCACGTGGCTTACGTCAATTCCATACATTTTTGTAAGTGACAGGTGATCACCAAACGCTAGCGTTCGTATTCGATGGCAACTTGGATACACAAAGCAGCACTTGGTTTTTTATACTTGATATTCGAAATGATTTTTAACATATTCGAAATTTTTAAGCATTTAATTTTAGAATCTAAAATTGTTCACTTCTATCGCTCACAACTTGTAAAGTTGCAATGCTTCGTATCATTGTACACAAATGTAAAACGAGTACGAACTAAGTTATTTCTAAATAAGTCGCCTCAACTTACATAAGTTTGATATTAAATGCGTACGCGCTTCATTGTACTCGTTACTACCACCATAACTCACTTTTTCTTATTAGTAACTCTCACTTATGATTTCCCGCAGTTAAATTATTTTATTGCCTATATTTCTATGAGCTAACGAGTCAAAAACCCATTCAATAACTAAGTAGCGGTCATAGAAATTATCATGTCTGACTTCTCGTGATGATCATTGGTTGACCTCTGAAGTGGTCTCTTAGTATTACTTATATCTCGACGTCACAGAATTACCAATGACAAACTACACCGGAATACAAAGATTTTAATACTAAGCGGTAAGTTACAGCATACGATAGTGGAAGCGACAAGGTCCTACCACCGAATTTAACCTTAATAAAGGAGCAAGCATTATATAATTCTGTTAAGCATTTCTCACGGTACATTGCGTAATCAAGCAAATTTGTAACACAGCACGAGTATTCCTTGATGCAGTTGAATTTAAATTGAGGTAGTAAACGTCTCATATCTCCATTTCAATTATCATAAAATTATGTATTACTGAGAATTGTTATGACAGGTAAAACTGAGAAACTATTCACTAGTATACGCACCTAGTTTAATGTATAATTATTTCTATGCAATTTTATAATCGCAGCCATATTGTTTTTACGACCAACAGGTTTAGCAAAGGAGGGGAAAATGTCAGAGGAAAATCTCACACAAATTCAATGCTATGGTTTCAATATAAAACTGTTATTACTATGGCACCGCTCATTACAGAACTGTTATCACCGCGACAACCATTTGGTAAAATGTAAAAAATTGAGGCAAAACACGGAAACGATGATTCTTAAGCCAGCCAGCCAACCATTCAATTTGGATACAAAAGAAACATCACAAAACTTGTACATAATTGTATGAACTTTCATTTGGAATAAGATCTTTTCTCTGCGGCGCACCATTTTCGAAATCTTAGCAATAACCCGAAAGTGGGACCTACTTAGTGTCCCCTTGGCTGCCCTCCTAAACGTCAGGACTGTTATTTGTTGAGTCTCTGTGCAACCTGAATACATTTCTGAAGGAATCGCTTAGTCTCTGCTCACGTACTCTGCACCACTTTGTTGACTAAACTATGCGGTGTTGTTCTTTATCAGTTTTTTTTTATTGTTCCATACCTCATAAGGAAACAACTGAACCAACCTTTATAGGATCACTCGCGTGTCTGTCTGTCCGTTCGTCTGTCACAGCCAATTTCAGCCAGACTGGGCTGATCGAATTGGATACAAATTATGTAATTTAGTGAATTTCAAACATGACCACTTTTGGCGGTAAATTAAAATAAAAAATATGAAATATCAAGTAAAAGCCCTTATTGTAAGAATCTCACATTTTATTTTCATCCCTTAACTTATCCGAAAATACTGAGCCTAAAATGAAAAAAAAAAAAAAAAAACTACGTACGGAACCCTCTCTATGCGAGTTTCACTCGCACTTGCGGTTTCCTTTATTTATTTAATTCTACGCAGACAATATTTATATTTTTAAGGTTATAGTGGTTAGTTAATGTTTATAATGTTCTTTTAATTCAATATCTACACTTGCTAACCCGGTTCGCTGGAAGAGATCCCTTAAAGTGAAAAGTTCGCTTTTATGCATGACTTATATATCAATTGTATCGATCTGGTTTTTCTTTTGTACAATTAAGATTTACATACATACATACATACATACATACATACAATATTAAAGGTAGCTGGTCGTTATCAGTAATGAATATGCGAGAGCTTAAACTGCCCTATACCAGTCTTTGACATGCAAACCCGCATTACCGCTCAACAGAAAGAAATAAGTCCAAAATAAACTGAATTTAAATTCGTACTTTATTAACAGGAGTCAAAGTATAAAATCAGTTGGTTCTTGTTGTAACTTAGTTCTTTTACATGTAGAGATTATACCTGCGCAGAAGACAAGAAAGCGATTGCTTCATGCGCATGCGCATAATTATTCTATTGTATTGAAATAATTTTATGGATTCTTATAAGACAGTCGCGATTACTGTTTTGAATTGTTAAGTAACCTTGGAACCTTGTCGCTGTAATTAATACCATGTTTTATGGACGTAATTTAACATTTTTCTATTATGACAGGGTTTTCGGTGACAACGATTTATTGCCTGTTAATAAAATCTCTGCGGTGCCGTGTGGTTGCCGGCTTAGAATAGCGCCATTACATGCCTTCCTGTGGAAGTCGTAAGAGGCGACTAAGGGATTAAAGGCTTGTAGTATTGTTAGGCGATGGGCTTGCAACTTTGCTTCTTTCTAAGTTATGTACAAATATCAGGGAGACAATATCACATAAAGACAGATAAAATTAGTCTCAAACTAAGCTCTAGGCTTGTAGGTACAGTCTGATATATACAAAATTAAACAATAAAAGTCAATGTTGAAACAATAAAATTCCTAAATAAAACTCTTTTAATTGTACGTTAAACTTCAAACAGATATAAATCACAACCCAACGGTTTGAGACATTAGATCCTATTCCTATTACATTTTGGTTAACAATTCATTGCTACACATACGGACTTGGGTCTAATCTAATTTTTGTTTTGTGTTACATAACAAAAAAACCAGATCTTCAAGTGTTTTTTTAACAAAGAGTTGAGATGATAATCAACTGGTTGTCGATGGTATGCGAAATCTGTATCATTGTTTGATCTGGGTAAACTTGGGTCTACATTGATGGCGGGATTGACATTTGTTCACTGGGCAAAGATTAATTATGAATCGTATTTACTTTATAAAAACGGGCCAAGACTCACGTATTTTTTTTCATTTTTTTTTTGATAGAATTTATATAGGTTTTCCTGTAATCTACAACCAATGAACTATATTTTTTATGTTTTTCAAAATTGTAGGCTTAGCAGTTTCGGAGATCAGGGGGAATGGTCAATTTTTGTATTTTTTCATGAATAAAATTTCTATTTATTTTACAATAATAACAAAAACATATTTGAGATCCTCATAACGAACCTTTTCATTTGGTCCCGTAGATCAAAACTGAAAAGGAATAGGAGCAAACTGGCTGTGACACACAAAAGGACTGACAGACAGAAGCAAGAGGAATTTTTTCCATTTTTTGTACGGATCACTAAAAATGGCATGAGAAGGGCAAACTGATGGTAAGTGGCCTCTGAAAACCATAGACATTCCAATGTCAAGACTGCAATCTTAAGACAGCACCTCGTAAAACTCAAATTTATACATTTTGGAATTTATTGATTTCTTAAATTATTTCGGTGACTTTCACCAGATCATCAGTGAAAATTATAACCTATTAAAAATAAACAAACTGTCAGGCATGGTCATCATCCAAGAATTTTCGAAAATGGTTCAGCAGTTTTTGAGTTTATTAGTATTAAACAAATCGTTTCTCTTTTTTAGTGATAGCTTTTGCGCGCGACTTTGTCCAAGTAGAAGTCGTTCATCGCTATTTCCTCGAGAACTGTCATATATTCAGACTTTAATCTATCTCTGAGCCAAAATTTCACCCAGATCCGTTCAAGCGTTCTGGCATGATTGAGTAACACCAAAACTGATAAAGTTATTATTTAGTAGATATTCATCCCGGCTCATAGACACCTCCAGAGATCCTAGAGCTGGTGCTTACCCCTCCCAAAGGCTTGGGCTAGCTATCCAGAGAGGTAATGCAGTCAGTGTCATTGAACATGCCGCGAGCGGACCTGGCTAGAGGGGGTTCTTTTTATAGGGTGAATATTATTTACATCTTTAATATTTCAGTAATTTAAGATACATAATTGCTTCAGCAATTTTATTAATAACTATACTCGCTTACACAGTGGCCCCACCTCATCCCATATTACACTTCTCTACGTTCTCCACAAACGATGGAATGATGAAATCCGTCCGTATACCGCGTCAATTATGGCCGATGATTCACTCTTAAAGTAAAAGTGTTCATTATGTGGGACTTCAACCGGAAATGGGGTATTATATGTCTAGATTTGAGATCCTGCAACCGTATTTGGCTTTGAATGTTTTTGACTTTGAATAACCCAAAGTCAGAAACTATTCTTAAAATCTAAGAGTGTTTAATTTATGACATGAAGCAACGCAAACAAATACATAATAGGTAACCTAAGGATTGCAAACATATTGCCAGCCCTAAGTACTAAAATTGAATGATTCTACACCGAAACACAACAAAGCGAATACTTGGTTCGATTCCCGCTATTGGCATTTTTTTTTTATGGCTTGGAAAAGGCAAACGAGCGCACAGGCCACCTGATGGTAAGTAGAAAATGTGACCCATAGGCATTCGCATTCACAAGACTGCAAGCCTAAGACAACAAATGCGTTGCCAACCCTGAGGACTAAGATAGAATACCTCAATGCTCGTCATTACATCGACTGTCTTATCCCCAAACCGGAACACAACAATGCGAACGCTGCTGTTTGGCGGTAGGTTAATGGATAAGATACTGGTAGCGATTCGGACGGACCCTGCACAAGGTCCTACCACCCGCATGTTTTCTATGAATTTGAGTAAGTTTTTCTCTATATAAGTATTTATTTTCGTCTTTGTGTGAGATTGTCTCCTTTGGGCCCAATATGGCTGCGTCTATATCACATGTCAATATGTGGATAAAGCATCCGTCACTGTCGTACTTATTTACGTGTTAAAAGGAGACGGATGCCCTATCCAACCTTTGTCCCGCGATAAACTCAGCTGATATTTATTATTTAATTATTGGCATCAGCTGTTGAAGCCGATTCCAAATAAACTAAGTACTTGTAAGTACTTAGTTTATTTGGAAGCTTTCTTGTTATTATAATCATGGCATTAAACTTGGTAAAACCAAGCGTTTGACGTCATATGATATTGTTTTTAAGTCAGCTGCCAGTGCTTTAACATAATAGGAACTATAGTAACGTTGACAATACGGAAACACATCAAAAGCCATAAGGTACGTGTAGAATCTCAGCTCTGACAGGCAATTGGTCTTTAAACGATAAGGAAATGCAGAAAACTTACGCTGTCCAGAATCCTAACAGCCCTAATTACAAGAACACTGCAAATTGAACCTACGACACAGCATGCGGTCACTGACACCGGTCAGCCGTTCACTTTCCTTCTTGCTTGCGCAAGAGTCACTTATTGTCCGACATTTTGAACTTGTACCGCGGATTACGCGTGCTACCAACCTGAGAAAAAAAACACTATGCATGTTAAAAAGAACTTTATGGTCACCGTGGAAAGTTAGTTTTACTAGTGGAGTATTAAAGGTTAGAGTTTGCAATGTCAGCAGCAAATGAAGACTTTATTTTGATGATCAAAGTGGTTTATAGTTAACGTTATAACTATATAATCACTTTTGTAACGTGTTAATCCAATGTCTAAGGTAATCTTTTGTTACGTCTACTCCAATTGTTTTTAAAATGGTTCTAACAATTCAATCAATCAATCAATCAATAAATCGTTTATTTCAGCAATTTACATGAGTTGCCTAGTTTACATTACTGTATCACTAAGATATAAGTAGATACAAGTATAGGAAGAATAGTAAATAAGTAATACGTTTCTGCAGTGTAGTTATCTAGTACAAGACAAACGTTTGGCTAGGCTTGGAGTTGGGTTCCTGTTCCCTAAACTAGGTAAACCTGTCTCATAAGGAACAGAGAATTAAATAATATAATTAAATATAAAAGATGGAAAATTCACTTTTCAAATTGTTCACCTAACGTCACTACTGACATCCATATTGATGGAGATGATGGTATATGATTTCATTATACAACTATAGTTATCATGGCAACGCTCATTACAGAACTGTTATCACCGTGACAACCCTTTGGTTGCACTATGGGTGACATTTTCCCGCGATAAATAAAGTCAGCCATTAAATGTTTACACACATAACCCAGGTTTTTTTTGTGATTCGTTTTTAGTACTTAAGTATTTAAAGATCGAACGCAGTGATGTCAAACAAATAAGAAACGAAATCACTTTGTTTTTACTCATACTTTCTTAAAATATTATTAACCCGTATTTAAATTTCATAAATTCTATTGGGCCAGTAAGTGAGATAAATATGTATGTACATTTCTTAAAGAACTTACGTCAACTTTCAAGTTCATAACATGTTGTTATATAACAACAGATGTTCCCTTCTCCCGCGGGCCATCACGATTCATAACCAATTAGTGGCTACTTTTGTGATAGCGTGATGACTGATGACTGATGATACCGACGCTAATCTAAATTTAATTTGATATATTTGTCAGCCAGCCTGTCAGGCTGCGCTCAGAATTGATTTGTTAAGCTTTTTGCAACTTGTTTATCGGCTATTGAAGCTGGGTTCGTTGGATGTCCTATTTCAGCCAGTGATTGTAATTTAACTAGTTTGAAATAAAATAATTTTAAAGTTAGATTTCTAACTCTATATGTGCAGTTTTTGGGTTCATATCGTCTGGCATAATTTTTTTTAGTCATAATGGTGTTTTGAGTCATATTATCGAAAGTCATAATTTAGGTACTTGTTGAAAAAAACTGTTAATATTTCACGATTGTTATAAATCAAACCTATCCTAACATAGCCTTGTTTAC
This sequence comes from Acleris sparsana, assembly GCA_923062465.1. Classification (NCBI taxonomy): domain Eukaryota; kingdom Metazoa; phylum Arthropoda; class Insecta; order Lepidoptera; family Tortricidae; genus Acleris; species Acleris sparsana. The sequence continues at coordinate 18,105,119 of OV281290.1, forward strand.
ACGTAAGTTTAAGAAATTCTGTAAAGTCCACACTTCAGCGATATAAGAATTATGAATAAAAAATTATTAATAATAAATTAATATGTTTTAAAAATGACTGACTGCTGAGTTTCTTGCGGCGTTTCTTCTCAGCTCAGCAGTGGTCTCCTCTTGGGAAGCGCTGGTAGATTCTTGACGTGTAAAAGTGCCCGAGCGGCCTACTTACTGAATAAATTTATTTTATCTTTTTTTATCTTTTGATATCAATAATTATGTCAGCAATGACATTATGACGAAAACAAATTATGAAAAAAAAACGGGCGTCCGTACTTTTTACCTAATTTGCATTACTATATGCCCAAATATCATCGCAAATTTAAATATACGTGTATCTTAGTATGAAACTTCAGCCGCACTCACATACACTTAATGACAATAAAGTAGTTTCTTAATGACTTTAAAAAAAACAGCCAGTTCATTGTCTTTAAAATGTACTTATCTGAGTGCAGTTAGAAACTGACCACAGATTGATCTCACGCCAAATTCCTGTATGTACCATCAAAGACTTTAAATGTTGATCCATCACAGAACTGTCATCAATGTCATTGTGAGAAGATTCTATAGTGTTTCATCAATTAATGTCCATATTATGTACTATCAGCTCAATAGAAACATGACCCTATAAAATAATTTGTATGACGCTTCTTACGACTTGAATCCTGTGACAGTTCTACTGTGGGTCAGGGTTCCATTGTACGAGGCGGCACGATTATTCTGCCCTCCTAAATAAAAAGGACGCATACGCAGTTTGATAGCCAAAGTAAATTTTACCTCCTCTTCTTAGAAATAAGGTCGCTAATAGATACGCGGTTCTGTGAGATATACGCCCTTCTTTCCAATGAGGGCAGCATTTATTACTCAAAAAAAACTTACATAAACAAGATACATTAAAACCTTATTTTGTAGAACACAAAATATTAACCAATGCATTGAACCTAAAACTTTTAGTAAAAAAACGGACATTAAACACCCAAAAAAAGTCCGAATTCTAAGGTGTACTCTTTTAAAACACTATTGCCCTTATAAGCGTGGAATAACCGTGGGCTAGCTAAACCAAACTCTTTGCCCTTATCTGTCAAATGACACAATGGTTACTTTTTCAATGGTTACAATTTCTACGTTTATAAGTAAAGGCTTATAGCTATACCAACTTTGCTCTGAACTAACGAAGCAGTCTAAAACTTGATCAAACACAATAAAACACATACTCCAGACTTGAAATCATTTAAACTCCACTTTGAACCTTCTCCCCCAAAACTAGCATTTTTTCTTCATCATAAACAGGGATCAGAACCTTACCCTTTCGCTATAAATCTAGTGACCCCCCTCCCCCCCAGGCCGCGAGGTGGTTTGAATGGAGATTGAGCCAATTAAAGTAATCGCCGTAACAGTCGGCATTGCCTTGGATTAGTTCTGCGGAACAGAAAGCTGTGGAGAGGAAACAATTTTGAAGAAGGCAAGAATACGTGGGGAAAGAAAATTATTGTTATTTGGTGGTTTCTTGGGTTCGGATGAGTGCGATAGTCATACGTAGGAAATGTTTATCATCGGACTTTTTTTAGGATTATGCAGCCATAGAATTAAATTTCACAAGAAAGCGATATGTGCTTTTATCTACGCACATATAATAAGCTCTCTATGGGTTGAGAAACCATAGAAAATTTTACTATGAGAACTCACTTGTCAGTGGTAGTAGGTAAAATCTGTACTGTAATGTTATAACAGTATCAATTTTTGTAACGTTATGAGTTTAAATTTGTAACAGCAGTCAAAATTCAAGAGGGTCCCTATTCTAGTATCCATAGATATTAAAACAGTTCTCGATACGAAACGTAAATTCAGTATGGTTTATATTGGAGAAATGCATACTTAAATAGGTATGTAGAGAACACCCAAGACTGAGAATCAAATACTCGCGCTCATCACATAAACAACTGCCTCTTACTGGGATTTGAACGTGGGACCTCTAGCTTCATAGGCAGGGTCAGTACCAACCAAGCCAACGTGTTATGAAAAGTCATGTTAATAAAGAGACAGTTATTATAAAATATTGAAATAATGGCAGCTCCTCAGCGCCCAGTCCGCGAGGATTAGCATCATACAATACAACCAGCGACGGAATCCTTTTATTTATGGCTATTTATTGTTATTGCATTCTCTGCGCTCATTTCTCTCTCCTAATATTGTCTTATATAAATTTCGCTTAACGTTGCGCTTGTTTTTAAATATTAAGCTAATTAGCAGAAGCTTTTAGCTAATGAGTTTTTCGGAAGTTAAGATGTTGATCTTTTGTAGTTTCTGGGCGCATTTTTGTTGGATTTTATTGAAGACGTTTTGTGTCAGATTTTGGCATAGTGTTCTTAATGTGATAGTCATTTCACCAGTGGTCTTATCCCAACACAAAAATGCGAACACTGCTAGTCTAGCGCTAGATTAAACCATAAGTAGCGATGAGTAGCGATCCGGATGAAAACACCCTATAATTTTGTTTTGTTTTCCCTGACAGAGTTCATTTATCCGGTTTTTTTCCCAAACGTTACGTTATGCTGGAGTTATTTTAATTACTATAAGTAGGTTAGGTTAGGTTAGCTGTTTAAATGATATCAAAAATAAGTCTGCTCAAAACATTGCACTTGAATTCTTCAATTAGGAATTCATGATGGTGTACCCGATGCGGTTTACCCGTGCAGAAGGTTTTAACACCACTATATACAAACGTGTCAACCAACATGTTTGTCTACCATACTGTCAAGGTAATTTTTAATCCAAAACAAACCTTTAAACTTTATAATGAAAGATATGAAAGCCTGTCCACTGCAATATCCGAGCCATTCATAAATCGGCCTAATCATTTCAAATGCTTAGTAATAACGCTTGAGGATCGTTGAGGGGGTGAGTGCTTATAGTCCTAGCTGATTTGTAGCGGGAGGGGGAGGGATAATGGGGTCCATGGTTCAATCCTACTGAAGATAGTGGCGATAGTCTTATTTGTTTTAATTAATAATATGCTATTTTAGATGCATTTTGATCAGGGTAATAATTATTATAAATGTAAATTGTACAGTGAAGTACTAGACCTAAGACGACTTTTATCTTCGTAGTGTTCGTTATATGCGATGTGATATTGTTATGGTGATGAGTTACATTATGTTATGGCTGATAATCGTTCGGAAATAAAATGTTGTTCATTTAATTGTGAACCGTAGAAGCAGACCTAAAAAATAGTGGCCGGTAAAGGACGATGGGCAAAAATGTCCCCACAAACATGTGCCAGTTTATAGATCCTGGCAACATGATGTATTTTTATTATGGCGACGATCACCATATGTATGGGGTTATCTTGGAAAATCATAATCGTATGGAATTTGTTTGAAAATGAACACATATATGGGTGATTTGGCTTGCTTGGCTCTTGTATTCATTTAAAAAATCCCATTGATTTTGCAACTAAAAAAATTTTAAATCGTCCATATAAAATTGCCAATCACCCTTTGGACTTCAGGCGGACAAGAATGGGCTTACTCTAGAAAATGGAGATGAAGAAAACCTTTGCTTAGTAGTGACTTAATAAGACTAAATGAAATTGTTAGGCTCATTTACAATTCCTTGAATCTCTACACTCAGCTACACCGGTTTTCGAGGATTATTTTTGCGCGTATAGTAAGATTGTGAATGAAATGAAATGAAAAATAATTTATTCGGCACATAAATAAAAAACAGTTTACAAGGAAAATGAATGGGCTTCCTAATGAGATTTAAAAAGAAAAAGTACGTCTTGCAATTTCATCAAGACCGACCACTTATGAGGAGCGTCCTTGGTATTGATAATGTCCATTGGTGGAGGTTACCCCATTTCAGCAAGTAGGCTATCAATCAGCCTTTGGCATTAATAATACGCTTTTCTTATGGCAAGAGCACTCTTGCCTCCTATTTCAACATTCTGATAAGTATAGGTGACAAGTGAAAATTTGGTTTACATTGCCGTGTTAACAACATTTGACAGCACTGGGGTTCATACAAGCTGCGCAATGTACGCTGAAATGTCTCCTGTACTTGTTAGGATGGTGAAATGTGGGCTGATGGGATCTAAGACCTACAGAAATTTGCATTCTAACGATGACTATAAACTCAAAAATGCAATTAGACTGCAAATGCATTACCAACATGGACTAAGATTCAATAACTCTATGCCAGTAATATCACCAGTTCTCTTATGCGTTTTGGCAGAAATATGTTTGGCAAAATGTATCGTTTGCCAACCGGCACATTTGTCAACCCGCCTTTTTTTCTGTAACTGTAAATATTTCAATATTTTCATAAAAAACGAACCTAACCTAACCTATAGGGTTCCACTATGGTACAGAAATAGATCCTGAAATATTTACAGTTACTGAAAGATAAGCGGGTTGGCAAATGAAACGGTTGGGAAACGATACATTTCGCCAAACATATTTCTGCCATAACGCAGAGAACCGGGGATGTTACTGGCATAGAGACATTGAATCTTAGTCCTTGTTGTTAATGCATTTGCAGTCTAAGAATTGCATTTATGAGATTTTGTAGGTAGCAAATTTCTGTAAGTGTTAGACTACGGCCAAAAGGCAGGATACCCTTATTCCCACACTGGAACTGCTGCTTGGCGGTATGGTAAACAATATAATGTAGTATTTAGTAGTATATAGACTAGGATTTATACAAGTTAAAGGGTATACACGTCTTTATCAAGGGTCAGGTGGATATATGGCCAGTCGTATTAAGTTCTGTCTAAATATTTAATAGCACGAGCAAAGATGGCCGCTTCATCACTGGCGGCGTGTTTTCATTAGTCCGGTTAATGTATGACGCGGCGAGGGACTAAATCTTCATTTTTGACGTCCCACGGGTGTGGAGCGGGGAGCTAGGGACAATAGAAGTGGCACAAGTCGTTGGTGACTCAGAGAATATAAATAAACAAAATATTTTTGTAATCTGTTAACGTATATTGTGCTTGGCCTGTGAGCACCGTTCGTTTTAATTCAACAACATACATACATCAAACATTTCTATATTATTTAGAAATTGAAAAAAATACGTTGCAAAATTTACCTATGAGTACATTGCAAACATTAAAATAATGTAGTGATATGTTTGATATGTGTACTTACTAAGCCGTAGAAGTAGAAAGATTGATAAAGTGTGTCATTCTCTGGATAGCAAATGGTTGTCACACAAATTACCGTGAATCACAATGTATTCTTTTTTTTTTCTTTCAGATTTGTACTTAACTCTGGGTATGGTATTAGTTAAGTCCTTGTGTGTAAAATTGAGCCATACAGAGACATCATTATTAAGGAATTCCAATTGTTACAAATGGAACAGCGAAGAGCCATTTTTTCCATCAAATACCAATCCATCTCAGGTAGCTCAGAATAGAGGAAAATGGCGTATAGACAACAAAGGGTGGATAGTGGATACAGGCTGATCGGCTAGATATTTGGAAGTATGAGAGCCTTAGACAATCAAAATAACAACAACTGAAAAATCCAAGACGTCATTTAAATTATACTCCATATCGCATCCAGCCCTTGAACATCTTCATACACGTCTAGCTGTGGACGGAGGACAGCTCTAATGTAGATATATCGGCCGGAGTTCGGACGGACGGACACACACCGCGCTAGACGCTAAATAAGCCGCTGAAAACTTTATGCTTCTCGGTTGATCATTATTTATACCTGGAATTGAAGGATTAATTTAGAACTGGGGGTCTGTGGTGAAGAGCTTCGTTGTGTTAGTATGTGTTCAGTCCACGAGTTCCCCATCTACTTCAAATTATATGGACGCAATTGTATTAAGGAACTCAGAAGTAGCTATACATATAGTTCCTAGTCGCAGCTATATTGATGATGTCTTAAAAAATATCTAGCGACACGGTTTTGCAGGAAAATACATCGAAGCTTCTTTATGTGGCTGTCTTGCACCTTTTAATAAAATATTTATTTATTAGCTCTTGTAATAATTCTGAGATTTGACTACACGTGATATTTTACTTAATATACATATAGCTTTATATATGCTAGGTAAATTATTGACACAATAAGTATGTGTTGAAGTATGATTGACAGTTGAGTTTCATGCGGTGCTTCTTCTCAGCTGTAGTTTCCTCTTGGGATGCACTGGTAGATTTTTGACGTTTTAAAGTGCCCATGCGGCCAGCTTACTGCGGACCCTCAGGACTAATATGGAATGCATCTAAGCTAGTAATGTCTTATCCCCACACCGGATCAAAACAATGCGGACACAAAAAAAAAGTTGTTTTATTGTTTGGATGACACTATTTGCTAAGCCGTGCTCAAACGAAACAAAAAGCTCGGTGGTGTAAGACATACGGGAACACAACAGTTGGCCTAGCCCACGTGCAATCGCTGCTAATGTTTCTTCTTTCTATCGATTCGTTGGCATAATGTGGTCGATGCGATATGTCATCGCTAACTCATTCTTATGCATCTTAATAAAACACAGGCTTTAAGTACCTATTAAAGTTTTTATCCAAAAGTGTTTGCGTTTGATCTCAGTCTCACCTGATGTTAACTGACGACGAGGTCGAAGGTGGTACACGCTTACCCAGAAAATGCCTTCACTCGTGCCTTGAAAACAACAAGGTTATATGACTCCGGGAACACAGACGCAGGGAGAGCGTTCCACTTCTTGGCAGTGCGAACCATTGGAAATTCGACTACATGCAGATGGAAGCCCTCACGGCGTCTGTACGACTGATGGGATAAAGTGGAGGGTGGGATGACGTCATGAAGTTCCTTAGCTGAACCTTGTGAAAAACCGATAGACAAGCGACTTTACGCCGATGTTCCAAACTTTGAACTTTGGTTTTGACGTGTGAGTGGTCGCCTAAGTCTTCTAGCTCCAAATGTTAAAATAATCTTGTCCATTTTATAATGCTCATGATCAATATCTGGCAGCGTCATGGTGATCGGGCCAATATTTCAGTCTGCACTAACTTGCTCTCCCCTTGAAAATTATCGGGGTCTAGTTTATACGCGAGCCGTCAGAGAAGGTACTCTACGTATTAAATATAAGGAATTTTGCTATGTGAGGCGAGGGGACCACATTGCATGCATGTAATTAATAAATAATATAAATATGAGAGACTCTAACATGGCTGCGTTTATGGCGTGACAAAGTTTAGAGAACGGATCCGTCACTTTCTGACATATGAATGTAAATATAAATACGACAGTGACGGATACTTTATCCACATTTGACACGCGATATAGATGCAGCCATACTAGGCCCCACATTGGACAATATCCCACAATATTTATCAAGTCCTAATCTAAGCTCAAGGCTGAGTAATAGATGACGACAAACATACTTATATAGAGAATACATATGTAGATAACATCAAAGAGTCACACACACCTATATACTGCGACTACCGAGTAAGCTAAAATGTCGTCATGTTTCCGTTAAATTAAAAAAAAAGAGTAAAACCTCTGTACATTTGGTGTATTTTAATGTTTTCTATGCCATATTTTATTACAATGTGTCTTGAAATTGTATATTTACGCAAGGTAAACCAAAATAAGTTTGAAATTATTTCATAAGAACACCTATCATGACAGTACTGTAATACATATTTTAAAACACCATGCATACATATTATAAATGGAGGGATTTCAATAACTGTCATATCAATAACCGAGATAAACTAAAAAATGCGACGTTGTCAGTTCAGCTTTTGTAAGAGGCCTCTTAACATAACTCTAGTGTAGCCCTAGACAAGGTGCTTAACGTTAATGTAACGATTTTCGAAAATAGTTAAAATGCATGGATTTGGAATAACCGCTCGACCGTCTGGCGTCCGTCAACCCTATATACATTTTCTATAACGATAACGTTCTTAAATGCACCTTGTCTAGGACCACTGATGCGAAACTGATTTCAAATGAAGCCTCTATCGCTGTTACTTCAGACAAATGTCAGTTACATGTGGTTTAAAAGTGTACTTGTCAAGATCTTTATTTACTTCGTCGAAGTAACAATTCTTGACAACTTTGGAAAGTTTTTTTTGAGGCTCATATTGAATACGGATTTGATTCATTAGTCTGATTACGATATGACCGCTAAATGTGCTTAATAAAAGAAAGTGGAACAAAGGTTCACATATTAAACTAAGGTTTACTTACTTTGCTACCACATCAAAACCATTCAAATAATAATCATTGACTACAATCACGGCAGTATATTAATTAAAAAAGAAAACTGTTGAGAACAACACTTTAAACGAACACTGATTAAAATCATAAAGAACCGTGTTATTACAAATCTAAGATATAATAAAACAATAGTTCATACAACTGGGAAGTAAAATTAATCGTTTAAGATAGTCACAGACCATAAAGTTCGGAATTGTATGCATCAAACTTCGTTCTTACCTACGTACATTTAAATATTTAAATTTACTGGACTAAATAAATGACAATCGCGATTCGACGTTAGGATCATAATGGTGCATCAATTTCATGTTGAATTTTATAGTTTCACTTCAGCAGTTGTATAATTTCATCAAACATCGATCTTTTGCTGAAACTATGTAGTTTTCAGGAATTTAACTATACACGCACACTACGGCAATGCTAAGCGGTAATAGCTTAAAACTTAGAGACAACGTGCACGTGCATCTACGCACACAAGTATGGATCCACCACTTTCATTGTCCCCTGATATTTATTATTAGGTAAACTTAAGTGGCAGTGGGCGGGGCACATTGTTCGCAGGATGGCCGATGGGGTCAGAAGGTTCTGGAGTGGCGTCCGCGGACCGGACGAGCTGTAGGTAGGCCTCCAACAAGATGGAGTGACGACCAAGAAGGATCGCGGGAGCGTGTTGGATGCGAAAAGCACAAGGCCGGTCTGAGTGGAGAGCCTATGTCCAGCAGTGGACGCCTTTCGGCTGACATGATGATGATGATGATTTGTCATTAGAGTTCAACCATACTAACAAATTCCAAGTAGAGCAACTATCAGTCGAATTTCCATGCAAGTAGCCAATCTCGTTCAGATAATTTATTTGCTAGCATCACGAGAGGGTAGATGTGGGTTACATATTACTCATTATTTCCACTCGCTGACTGATCATAAATACCGGGATATTGAGCTGGTTTACGATGGAAAAACACTAAAAAAGCTGTAGTGGTTTCTAGACTGTGTAGTTTATGGTATTTATGGAATGATAGTCTTCATGGAGTAAGATATTACGATCATACAATATGAAGCTGGTAATAGGTTGCCAAATGTATTATTAGTATTACTGTATCTCATGATTAGGGTTAGGATTTTGGTGGCATTTCGTGGTTCTAGAATCCATGGAGTCGATATTTCCTAATTATTATAATACATAACACATTGATTTTGACCTTCGGTATTATCATATTCAAAAATGAACTAAATACATATTTAGTTCGGTTATTTCATACCTATTAATATTTGCTTGTTTGTAACGCTTTCACATCAGAGATATCCTCAATACGAAAATTAATTTAAATTGGTGCGGTCGAATAACGAATAAATGAATTTTGAAATACTAAAATACTGAAGGTCAAAATCAAAGTGTTATGTATTAAAATAATTAGGAAATAGCGACTCCATGGATTCTGGAACCACGATTTGCCACCAAAAGTCCTAACTCTACTCATGATTGAACAAATGACCTTCTGCTGGAGTTTCTTTTGGCGCTTCTTCTCCGCAATTGTCTTGTCCGAAGCGCTAGTAGATTCACTTCATATTTCCAACGTGTTAAAGAGCCCTGATGTGGCCAGTACCAATAATTTGAATTTTGAATTTAGAATGAAATCAATGGTGATTAGGTGAAGAGACAAGCAACGCATGCGGTCTTAGGGTGGCAGTCTTATAAAGAATGCAAATTTCTATGGGTCGTAGATCCCTTTTACCACCTTTTTTACCTTTTTTAGGTGGCATGTGTGCTCGTTTGCCTTAACCACGCCATTAAAAAAAACCGGACACGTGCGAGTCAGACTCGCCTACCGAGGGCTCCGCACATGACACAGTTAATTCAATTCAAAATTTGGACCGCCGTTCCTTGCATATTTTTTTTGTGATTTAATTAAAAATGTACAGATTTCAGATTTTTCCCCTATACTTGTAGTAGGTAAAAGACAACAAATATCATATACATTTTGATTCCCTCGAAAGTGTCGAAATACACGTTTTTTGCGCCATAAATGGTCGTATCTTTTTTAAAAGTTAATGTAGAAGTTTGATTTTTCACAGCTTCAAGGGACTGTAGACGAAGTTATGGTTTTAATTTCAACTTGCTACCTCCACGCGTTCCTGAGATTAAGAGTCGACAGACAGACAGACATAAGGACAAACGGAGAACAAAGTGATCCGTTTTTTTTCCTTTTGAGGTACGGAACCCTAAAAACAAAGCCAATGGTCGCTTATTTGCAAATTAGATTGAGCTCATACTGGCTTGACTTTTACTTGAAACTGAGATTGGTATGTCACCATTATCGAATCTTTTAACTAATTAAAAACGCTCTGCTCAAGCCATCTGTTTTAATGTTCGTAATTAATTGAGTAAATTGATCTTCGCAACGATATGTCTTAAGTCTTACTTGACGCCTTTTGAAGCAGTATTTATGCAAATAAGTGATTTATCTCCTTCACACATATTTAATAATTGAAGACTTATAAGACGCTTAAGTCTTATAAAAATGACATTTACGTAATCACGTCTTTAAGACAAATAAGGAGGATCAAGTTTTTTATTTAGCAACTGACTTGTGCCGACAAAAAATTGTAAATAAATACACGTTATTATGTGGGTTCAGTTAACGAACTAAGTAAAATGGTATTTTTCGGCAGAAAAGTAATTATATTATGATATAATCTACTTAATTTTGAACACAACTTCGTCGTTTTTTATTATAGTTTTATTTATTTTTGGTTTGTTGTAGGTACAGTAATATTATCCTGTGTGTTTTCTAAATTAGTGGTGATTGTGACGAAACTGGGTTCAGGTCATTAAGTGTCAAAATGTTAATAGAAGATTAACATTTTAATATGATTGAAAAAATAGAATGGGGACGCCAAAGCGCCACAAATAAAACAAATATAATTTGATTTAAAACTTAAACTAAATCATACCGAATTTAAATGCAACACAAACACATTTTGATTTGTGTTGCTGTTGTATTTAAGCAACTCTATGTTATATGCATTTTAAAAGTTTTCAATAAATATTAACATTTGCATAAATAATAACAAAAAAGTAAAAAATACTAGTTCTTTTTTTAATTTCTCTCTCTAGGGAGCAAATTAGAAATCCCTCTACTTTAGGATTTAAAATCAAAACATTATAGACCCCCATCAGTCCAGCTTGAGTGATCGGCCCTTGGGCGCAAAAGGGAATCGTCAGACCCTACGTTATAGTGACAGATGTAAAGTGCGGTTTAAAGGATTTGTTTAGTTCCTGACGTATCCTGACTTAAAAAAAACCTTATAATAGTGACTAAAAAAACAGTTTATACGCCTTAAATTCAGTCTTAAAAGGCAATATGAAGTAATTATTATACGTCACTCGACAAATTTTCCATACTTTAGAATAAAACTATCATTGTTTTCTGGTATAGTTTCTTTTATTGAGAATTATATGTATGCATGTATGTAAATGTACTTTATTAAACAAAAAAAAGAAATACCAATAATAATAAAGTCAAAAATATCTTCTCCCTTTAAGGGATCTCCAATTAACCTTTGTTAGTTCAGTTTGTTTTTAATTCTATAAGGATAAGCTTTTATCGGCTGAAAATAAAAATTACTCATAAAATGTTGAACCAATGTGAAATCGAATAACTTTTAATTAGCTATATTTATCTATACAAATATATAAGATGCCAAGTGTATTTTCAGGAGGGTTCTTTTTACATACACTCACGCTTTCATTCCCAGAGCGAGGTAGGCAGTGCTACAGAATTACCAACAACTCTAAATTTGTTGTTAATTCTATAACCACATTTCGCACAAATTGACAAAAGAAATCTGAGCTACTTCTCGTAACAAAGTATACTTTCCAATATATCATTACGACAACACTAAATCCTTCTGTGTATAATAAATTACGCAACGATCATAACGATCCATTATAAAACAAACATCTTATAATAGATACCACCTGGTATCGAAAGAGCTAATCAAAACATACCGTGCGCGGGCGCATTCAATCACTCCAGCGCCATCTATCAGTCGTCGCCGCGCATTACGGTTACCGGTTGCCGGACTCTGTTGAAAGATGGCTCTAGCATCGACGGATTTATTCGATCGACGAAATTTTTATGCTCTTTCAAGGTGTAGTAATAACAATCTCGCCTTTTTAGATTTGGCTTTAAATTTATGTATAAATTGAGTGCAGGTTAGTAACAGGGCACATTTTTTAAATATATAGTCGATGATTGATGCGTTTTAAACAAAAGGTATTGCTCATCTTTTGAGTAGATATACTTTTCTTTTAGTATGTACATCGATTTTCTAATATTAAGGGTTATTTTGGTATAATATTAAGCGGACGATCTCGCACAAATTGACCTCCCAAACTAAGCTCTAGGCTTGTAAATATATAGAGAATAAAATACTTAAATACATAGAAGACATCCAAGTCTCAGAAACAAATAATTGAACCTGGGACCACTAGCTTCGTAGGCAGGGTCACTACCAACTATATGCTATCGCGTAGACCTTAGGTTTTGGGTTACTATAGTAATTAATTTATCATATAATTTTTATCATCACAATTTAATAACATTCTGGCAAATGAAATGCTTCCTCGTCATAAAGAAGAACCAATCACTTTGGTAATATAGTAAAGCTTCCTATATCCAAGAGAAAACCATAATACGCAGGATAAAAGGAAGACGATGTTCGTCGTAATCAGTATCCACGAGGTATCTTTGCAGAATCTAGTATTCTAAATGTTCATCATTGAACCTTCACCTAAATATTTCAAAGTTTAACTAAGGTGCGTAAGGATGTTGTTTTTTTTTTCTAAGGCACCTACACAATTATACATAATTACGCTGATACGTGTATATCCTAGCCTTGCCTGATCTGGTTTAAGCTAGCGAGAACAAGCCTCCAATATGGATAGTATAAGTTCAGTTCGGTTATAATAGCCCTAATATCAATGCATTTATCGAGTGACTTGACTGACTTATAAGTGCGAGAGGGACGGATGCTTTATCCACATTTTGTCACGCGATAACCGCAACTATACTCCCCGCAGAGCTTTCCAACTTTTGCAGCCTAAAAATCCAGGCCAAAATAAAATGCTGTATATCGCTTGCTCGTATATCTCCCCTAGTAAAATGAAATATTTGAATAGCGCTGCGGGTGGTAGGACCTTGGGCAGGGTCCGTCCGGATCGCTACCACCATCTTATCCATTAACCTACCGCCAAACAGCAGTGTTCGCATCGTGTTTCGGTTTGGGGATAAGACAGCCGGTGTAATGACTAGCATAGAGGCATTCCATATTAGTCCTCAGAGTTGGCAACGCATTTGCAGTCTTAGGCTTGCAGTCTTGTGAATGCGAATGTCTATGGGTCACAGTCTCCACTTAGCATCAGGTGGCCTGTGTGCTTGTTTGCCTTCTCTATGCCATAAAAAATAAGTATCATGCGAGGCCCTAGAAAAGATGCATTCGGTGTTCGTTATCGTTATCAAAAAAAGTACCTATAAGATTAACGTAAGGTGTCAGACGGTCGCGTCGAGCGCCTACGTCAATTCCACACATTTTGACAGTTTTCGAAAATTGTTTACGTTAGTGTTTAGCAATTTGCCTAGCCTCGCTCTGCCACCAAAAAACGAAAGGCACTTTTTTTATAGCCGTAAAAGGCAAACGAGCATACGGGCCACCTGATGGTAAGCAGTCACTGTCGCCCATAACCATCAGCAATGCCGGGGGCACAGAATTCTTCAAGCTGATTTTAAAGGATGTCATTGTGCTGAGAAAACACCGCGGAGGGAAGTTCATTCCACAGTCGTAAGGTGCGCATGGGCTTCTTTAAACTCTAGATTTAGAAACACGTTAAATAAAAGCACAAGTCAACCATTTTACAAGGCGCAACACTAATTAATAAAACCAGTCATAAATAAACGCGATGGAGGCGGCAGTTAGCAAAAACTGTTAGGATCATAAAGCTGTCAGCGAAGAGCTACCGCCTTTGTTGCGACCGCCGATAAATTAGCTATGATTGGACGCTTTTGAGACGTTGGTTTGCTCGTTTGAGATTAGTTTTGGAATGATCTTGGATGAGACTATTTGTAAAGTTGTTTTTTTTTTATTTAGACTACGGGGGTGAGCAAAGTTCTTGGAAATCAACTAAGCTGTCTGTAACGTCTTGATAATGGTAAATATAGTTCACCCTTGTTTTATACACTCATTTCATAGAACGTATCACTCCGCAGAACTTTCGTTACATAGAAAACTAGTTTCTGCTGAACCCGTGTTGATTTCATTCTATCTTGTGATGGTTACAAGTCTGACCTAACCTACGTGAATCATATTTAAGATAATCTGAACTGAAATTAACACAGAAATTAGTTTTCTTTGACATGAAAATTCTGCGAAGAGATACGTTACCAGGTAATTAAATATATTATGAAACAGAATGAATAAAATAAGAATTTGTATTTATACAGGGTGTCCCGCTAATAGTTATATAAGCTGCATACAAATACGAAAATGTAAAAATGCTAAGCTTTATTATGTTTTTAACTTTGTCTGCTCATAAATGGCAAAAATCATTATTATTGTTCTGTTGACTGGAAGTGAAAATACAGGTGTTATGGAAAATAGTTTCTTTTGATTTGTAGGTTCCTAGATTTACTTTTCTGTGACTATTTTTTCTTAAATTTACTGCATTTGGCTTATCATCATTAGTAATGGTAAGAACGTTAACAATATTTAACTCCTTGCAGCTTCCCAGCTCGTTGCCTTAATTGATATATTAGCGACTGGCGCGGCCGGTACGATGAAAAGCGATGTTTCTTGATAATAACGCGCGTTATGTTATATTTAACGGGTAAATTGCCCGGACACCGGAGTTGTATGGAAATATGGCTCCCAGCGGAGCCTGTGTTGGTTCATTACGCTGCGTGTAGATGCGGGTTTTGAAATTTAAGTTGAGAGGAAAATTATGTTGGTAAATACAGGATGTTTTGTTACTAGGTGATTCTTCAAGTTAAATTATAGTTATTTTTATCCATACCCCAAAACCGACCGATGACACCACGATTAAAAAAAAAGATTGATTAATCAGGATGGTTCTTAAGTATGTTTTATACAAATCGGTTTGGCCGTTTAAATGATATGAACTCTGAAAACTCTGAAAGTAGGGGTCTTAAGTTTTTCTGTGGTATTTTGGCTATTAATTAGTTATGGAAACGAACTGTTATCAAAAATGACCTACTTATATAAAACCTAAAACTTAATAAATATTTAGATATAACAGGATTTTTAAAATTCAAATGATAACAAATTATGTGTTATGAATCAGCATACAATTTTTAAAGATACAGGGTGCTCAGAGCTACATCGTGTTATTATTCCAAAGTCCCTGTAATAATTTTTGAAGTGATTTTTCATATATTTTTTACACCCTCCACGTTTGTACACATACGTCTCAATACGGAACCCTAAAAAGCGAGTAAGTAAGAATCACACATGGAGCCTGTCGCGACATAAACTGAAGGGTAGGCGAGGTGAAGTTGGAGGAAATATGGGGTAATACCTCATAACTATACTCATATGAGTTTTCTGCGTATTATTACGGTGTCATTTCGAATACATGTTGTTTAGTAATAACATGACCATAATAAAGTAACGTAATTATCATTGTTTGTTGGGTACTATTGATTCCTTTAAATTATTGACATTTGTGTGCATTTGTCCTGTGTAGTTTGTGACCTTTATCATTATGGTGTTTCATTTTCAATAATTAATTACTTAACGTACGATGGGCACTTTAAACGCCAGATCGTTAAGCATCCTTGCGTAAGGACTTTTTTTAAAGTGGTTGTTTGAGTCTGGTAGTAAAATTAAAATAAAGATTCCAATTTGATATAACTGAGCTTATTATCATACTTTAAAGTCGTTTATTTATAATATTGTTATATAACTCAATTAAAACAATTAAAAAAATTTTAAAGCTAAGGTATTTATTTCAAAAATCACTTCCAAATTTCCAGTAAACAGAAATAAACAGAAATAAAAAATCCAAATGCAAAAAAGACCACTTCGGAAGCATCATCTTTTAAGCACCGCGCATGCACTGGAATATAGTATATTCTAACAAACTAAATTATTTTCTTAAAATCAATGAATGTTGATTAATTGTACAAATTAATACACAATATACATGACAGTTAGCACTCGTAAGTTAACGAGCAAAAGTGACAACCTTTTTCCAAGCCTGTCTAACACCATCACATCCTACATCCCTGCCGGGGTAAAAACCCCCCAGTATCACCCGGGGCGAGTCGATCCAGCCATAAATAATAAATACTAGCGGCCTGCAGATAATGGTAATATACGGTAACCGACGGCGTCAAATCGAGGATCGACGGTTTTAGACGGTTTTTTGCGACGTTTGGCACGGACAGACGGTCCCGAATAGCTTGGATATGTCACTGGTTGAAACAATATGACGCACTTATAACCCAAATGTTTAAAAAGGTAAAAGATAAAAGATAAATTTATTCAGTAAGTAGGCCGCTCGGGCACTTTTACACGCCAAGAATCTACCACCGCTTCCGAAGAGACCACTGCTGAGAAGAAACGCCGCAAGAAACTCAGCAGTCTGTCATTTTTTAAACATATCTCATATTAAAAATAACTTTCTCATTCTTACTTAAAGCTGCGTCGCTCTCACAACTGTATAAAGGTTGTCGCGCACATAAATGCTAGTCACCGGATCAGCTCAAAGTGAGACATTAGCGGCCTGCACACGTAAAGTTCGGACCGCGGGAAACGCCACGCGCCGTTCCAATCTTCGTTCCGACCGTACGTGTAAATGCAACTGTAATTGTAAAATAGTAAAAAAGATACGGTTTGGAACGATTATTTTAACGTCGTACGTGTAAAGGCCGCTATTGTGAGTGAGCTTTGATTTGAGTCCACTTAAAATGTGTCGTCAAAGGTCAGTTTTCAATGTCTCACTTTGGTTTCCATCTTATTCTGCCTCATTCACGCGCGTATATACATGTCAACGAGCACTACGTCGTACTGCTCTATTTTAATCTGTGAACCAGCAATCCTTCCAACGAGTATTTGAATACTGCACTATTAAGAAAACAAGCTTTTTAACTAACGCTAATATTGTACCTGTTTATCTTGGTTGATCCCCGGACAAACAATAAAAGCGTGGTAACTATAGTCGTGTCAATCTAGGACGATTTATGTGACAGGTCATATAAAAACGCATTTTACATATTTTTTTTGACTTTAAAAAAATGGTACATTTAATACAAAAGCGACGACGTTTAGAAACTGATTTAGTTAATATTTGAAAGAATTAACGGTCTAAATAAATAGTGCAAAAATAATATCAAAGCATTATATATTATTTTATTTCAATTTTAATTATGGAATTTAAATTTTATGCTCTATTGATTCTTGAACTTCAATTTTGATAATCTTATACAGGGTGTCCCAAACCGTGACGAAAAACAAACTGTGGTGCCTTAACCTTAATAAAACACCCCAACTTGCATGTTGAGCGATTTTCAAGTTTTAAAATACCTAGTGGTATTAAATATCAGCTGCGATTGTCATCTATTCATACATGCTTACACACATGAGTAAACGCAAATCTTAAGCGATTTTGCTATACGCACCAATTTAACAAATACAAACAGCGCCTTGTCTAACCATCGCCGTAACTCACGTTCGGTGAAACAGGACAAACACCGTCGCATCCGAGATCGAATAAATTACAAAGATATATTATTATTAAAATTTCTGGCGACCAAGTTTGGGCATTAACTCAGGCCGAGGTGTACAGGGTGCTCGGTAGGAATATTAAAGGCGTTTAGAATAGAGTTTCTGTTCTTTGTGGATGCGCTGTGGAGTTTGTGGGTAAGCGACATGTCGTGTCAAAACTGTTGGTTGAGATGGGTACATTCCAAAATAAATGTATATGTTTGACGTTAATCGACAGTTTCGTGACGGTGACAAAACTCTCTTTAAATGGACATTTATTTTGAAATTTACTCTGATGTGTTTCAGAAATAAACATTAAAAATAATAATTTTCACAAAAGCAAAAATAACAAACTAATTTTTCAATAAGTTTCGTTGCTTATTTTGAAAACAATACGTTTAGTAGGTACATTTTTTTTAATACGCTTTGTTCTAGCAGAATCTAGGTACTTTAGTATACAAACAGACCTAAAAACTTTAGGGTGGTTGATTTAAGCAGGTAACATAATTGGCCGACTACCTACTCACAGTTCACTATATTTGTCAGGATAAAACTTTCACTATTCATATTTCATAACTTTCAAACCGTGATAAAGCCACAACAAAAAAAACACCCTCCTACTGCATCTAAACGATCCCATTCAATGACATCTGGAAAATTAACGAGTAATCGTGCGATGTCCCGATACCGGCCCTTCCAGATACTAAGTACTGATACTTGGTACAGATACTTGGTATAGATACTTGGTACGGGCGGAAGTTGGCGGTAAATCACTGTGATTTAAAGGCCGGCTTAAAGAGTGGAATTATGAGGCCGTTGATTATGTGAATCGTCAGTTTGGCTTGATTACATTCAACTTCAAAGCTGAATAGGTTAATGCGTAGTCTATTGTTTTATTTAGGTACAGTCGAGTTCATGAATATGTATACACTTGTCTATTTAATTTCATGTTTAAACTGCCATATGCGAGAGACAGAGATTAAAGTGACAGGGTACTACAGTGTATACGTATTTATAAAATCGATGGATGGCGTCAGTTGTACTAAATTGTAAAACGATTTGTAAATATTATACTTTACTTGAGGACGCCCTCGACTTCGTACGCGTAGAATTATTTTCCCGCTACTCCCCCTATTTTAACCCCTTAGGGGGTGAATTTCCAAAAATCCTTTCTTAGTGCTAACTCTCATCATGAAAGGAACCCCTGTACCGAATTTCAAGTTTCTAGGTACAGTAGATTCGGCTGTGCGTTGATATATCAGTCAGTGAGGCAGGTTTGCTTTTTTCATTATATACATATATATATACACTCTTAGGTTATTTTAAAACATGAAAAGTACCTTCGTAATTATGAACTTAGTTCCTATTGTTCTAATTAAAATTATGTTTTAGATCACAACTAATTTTGTAGTAGCTCCTATTGCATTTAGGATTATACATTCTCTATATTCAGGTAGTTTCAAAAAATAATGATTTCCAAAAAATAAGAATATTAGATATTGATTCTAAAATTGCAGTCAAATGGAGGACCATTGAGGTTATGTTAAGAGGTTCTCCTTTGTAAATATACGTCAATAGGTATAAATCTATGTTAATTTCGTATAATAAAAGTTATAACCACACATACTATCAGACCAAGGGAACCCTGATCCACCATGGAACCGTGTCACATTGACATTATAAAACAATTTGTTTGACACTTCTTACAACTTGAATCATAACGTCACTATGGGCCGTATTAATAAACTCATCTTGACTGTGAGGCCCGTCACTAGATACGTCAAAGTAAACGCCAAACCATAGAACACTGTCATTTTTGACGCATCTCGAGACGAGCATTAGAGTTGAGATCAGTTTATCAATACAAGCCGATAGCTCATACAAACTTAATTATAACCTGACCAGTGACTCAACTAACTAAACATAATTTCGCATACCAGTACTACACCAAACAAGTCAGTTAGCATGCCAGCTACTAACTAAATAGCATTTGAACTTGACCTAAATACTCCTCGCCCTATAACTTCCAACAATATAGTTTCCACAGAGTAAAAAACTTGTACAGTCAGCATCAAAAGTGGCTACGCAATCGAAGACGTCAAAAGCTCTTATTCCCATTTGACAAGTAGTAGTACTTACTGTTAATTAGTTATTAATTATTAAAATGTCCTAGGCCTCTATTTAACTCTTCTTTTTTTTCTTTGCCCCGCGGCGACTTGAACAGCTAATACCACTATGAAGTGATTTCGCCAGTGTCAAGTATATATAAGTATAAATCAATATAACAATAAAACACAATCCAATCTTCTCTAGGAAGATTGGTGGCAACGTTGTACGGTGATATGTAGGACAGAGGCCAAGATAGTTTTAACCTCTGTACCACTGCGAGTCCACTTGAAACGAGAAGATGCCAGTATACACGAAATAAGTCCAAGTCTTCTATCACTGTGCAAAGGCATTAAAAGTACAAATCACTAACAAAAAAAATAATTGAACACCTAAATAGACCAAAAATAAAAACTAAAACAAATTACACATCCGCCATCTTTTGACGTTGCAAATGGCCTCCTATTTAACTCTGTTAAACCATATTGGTTTTGACGTGTATATGCCATTACTGTCAAGTAAATAAGAGATATCAAAACGTTGACAATAAGATAACAGCTCAAAAACAATACCGTTTTAACTGTGTTGAGAGGCCCTCGTCGCTTTTTGTGTTTCATAGAAACAGTGTTGTTATAACACGTAACATGTTTTATGACGCGCTGGCCTAGTTGGTGGTGACCCTGCCTACGAAGCTAGCGGTCCTGGGTTCCAAGCCCGGTAATGGGACATATTTGTGTGATGATCGCAAATATTTGTTTCTGAGTCATGGGAGTTTTCTATGTATTTAAGTATATAAGTATTTAAATCGTTGTCTAGTACCCATAGTACAAACCTAGAGCGACATGTTGTTTCCGTGAAAAAACTATTATAAAATTTGAAAGTTGCATTCAACGCCATCTACCATGTTATTAGCAAAGTATTCAGCAAACTGTATCGCTTGAAAGTGTTATGGTCACTGACCATATTGCAAGCGCCATCTACACTTTCATCTCAGAACTACGCTGCTAAATCAATAACTACACAAAACGCTATTAGAACCAGTATTAACCAACTTAATATTACTACTCTATTAATAAAATTTTACAATAGTTGATCGTTTATCATACAGTTAACGAAATTGTTAGTATTTCGTATATTGGTCAATGGCCATAGCTACTAACGACATCTATGCCACTTTATTGATACTATATCGATTATTCATGAACATTTTCGCTTGCAAAACATAGTTTAAACACTTTTAAATGAAAGAAAATTACTTATCGAATCTTTTGAAGTACATAGTTCTCAAAGAAAACAGCACCAAGCGCCGCGAAATTACGCAGAGTAATCAAAAACAACACTATGATTTATCTATCCGCCGCTAGATGTCGCT
Organism: Acleris sparsana; assembly: GCA_923062465.1. Lineage (NCBI taxonomy): Eukaryota > Metazoa > Arthropoda > Insecta > Lepidoptera > Tortricidae > Acleris > Acleris sparsana. Next base: position 18,126,629 of record OV281290.1, read on the forward strand.
GGGCGGCTAAGTGGCGCCATTTTCGTACTTAGCGGGCGGTGTGACCGCGTTATTTATCGCGCCATTACCGCGCGGGACCTTAAATCATCGCGTGACGTTACGTACGTGCCTTAATGAATGGGCCCTAAGTTTTTTTCTTTATGAAATTGTTGTGAGCACTTTAGGGAATCTATTAGGGGATGCGTTTGGATTGTTTCAGTTTAAAGTTTAATGTTCGCTTATAATGGCTCCCGACGTAGTCGAAAAAAATGTATGTAGAGATAGAACCTATTTAGTGGGAATAGAAATGATGTCTTGTGTTCCGATATTAAGGATACAAAAGGTTAATGTACGAAGCTAGCAACATACCCAAATAACTTCCAAGACATATGCTTAGTTCGTGCAAATGGTGATAGATAGATATTAACGGCGTCATGGAATATTATATTTTTATTCATTTATCATCTATCATTTTTAGTGCAATACCCTCTGGGCCCTATTTCTACTTTGTAAAAGCATATTGATATTTACATGTTATAGTATCATTTTTAAATCGTCTCATTTCGGTAATAATTACGGATGGATACCAGTATCGAAGCATTGCTGAGAAAAAGTGCTGTCATAAATTCAAACATTAAAAGTTACATCACAAGGTAAAATATTATCAATAAAAAACACGGTGACAAAATAAAATAATTAAATAAAAGAAAAAAGTTTGTTGCTTCATCAACATGTCTATGTAATTTAAATTCATAATAAGAACAAAAACCGTATAACTATATCAAGACTAAACAGAACTAATAGGTAAGTACCTACTAACGACTAACCGCCGATGGTCAGTAAATGACGCTTAGAAAAGTCTTTCTTTAGAGTCGGATTTTCATAAAAAAGTTTCATATTCACATAAATCACTGCACAATAAAAACAAGATCAAAAAAATAATATTAAATATAACTCTTTGTTTGAAAAAGGAACGGCGAACGCCGTAAGTATGGCGGTAATATCCAGCTAAAAACCAAAATTGTAACTTATGACTTTATTACAATTGCCAGGTACCCGCAATCATAGACGTAGAACCAGAATGTTGACAATCACAAAACGTCGTAAAGCGCATACATTAGAGACATTATCGCGGTGGGCCCACAAAAGGTTGAAAAGTCGCATTTCGCACGTTCCGCGTTATCGCGAGCCTGTTCGAACCCTTACGCTGGGGGAGAATTACGGGGGTGCGAGCGAAAGCGTGAGCGGGAGCGGAGGCGGATTGGGAACGAAGGAAATTTATACATGAGGGTCCAATGGACCATCTCATCCGAATATTTTAGCTCACCATGGTAACAACAATGAAAATTAAGTATCGTGGCGATCATTTTTTTTTATGGCTTAGAGAAGGCTAACGAGCACATTGGCCACCTGATGGTAAATAGAATATGTGACCAATAGACCTTCGCATTCACAAGACTGCAAGCCTAAGACTGCAAATGCGTTGCCAACCCTGAGGACCAAGATGGAATGCCTCTATGCTAGTCATTACACCGGCTGTCTGATCCCCAAACAACAATGCGAACACTGCTGTTTGGCGGTAGGTTAATGGATAAGATGGTGGTAGCGATCCGGACGGACACCGCACCAGATCCTACCACCCGCAAACATCATCATTATCATCATCATGATCATGTTTTAGAGTGGTTGGGGCATTCGTATTTGATATTAAGACGTCTTGAGACTTGGCTCATGGTCCCAGTAATGAATTATAATAGTTGACTATAATTAATACCATGTGATACCAGTGGCAGATAATCCTTTGTTCAATTAACGACTGGTGCATGTTTTATAAAGCCACAAATAACTTTAATAATTTTACAGCGCTAAACTGGCAACACTGCTCAAATGGTCGTATCAAAGAAAAACTTGAAAGTTGTAAATTTTAATTTGTATACAACAGGCCACTGGTCCTGCTAGTATCTTACTAGCGACCCGCCTTCGTTTAGCTTCGGTTTATATAAGTTTTATGTATTACCAGGACAAAACATAAAACATTTTTTAATAAAAGTAAGTGTCATTCTCCCTTGTTTAACCATGTTTTACCTATATTCGCCCCTGCCATTTTTAAATCCGCGGTATCCTGTAACATGGACAGCTGATTCACTTCGGAGGGAGAATTATCAGCAGTCGTTCAAATGATTTATGTACACAATTATTGGGTTATTCAGGTACTCGATGTTTTGCGATCCGATCCAACTTGAGACAATGAGAGTTAATTTACGTTGTTTTGAACTAAGCGGTTTGGGATTGCGTCACGAGATGGCGCTGTGACGCGATCTGATTGGCTGATAATTGGAGTTTGTGATTGCTAGATAAAATCGTTATCTTTACTTCCTTCCTGATATTTTAAATGCGATGATGTGATTGTATGTTTCTCTCCTAATGGTTCAACGCCTCAACAAAATACTTTATATTTCCTATGTTTTGGGATCATTTGGATTTGATGCAGTTGAGTACAAATAGGTGTAACCATTTGTTTACCTTGCAAAATAAAGACCAAAAGTAGATACATCTCTTTGTAGTCCACTGTACACAAAACGTTATACATTTTTAAACGAGCGTGCTTTGTTTTTCAGAAATAAAATAAAACTCTGAAACATAATTATGTTTATTTAATAGGTAATACAAACAAAATATATCAATATTAAAGTATATTAATATATTCATATTTACTTATTCATTTATTCGTATGGTACTTTTACAATCGTTCGTTTTAATACAGCTTAACTACCTATAACACTAATGTTAGTCTTTGTATCCATTGGGTTGAGTCATGTGCTAGCGTGAACAAGCAAGTGGACAATCCTGGAGGATATTTTTTAAGTCTTGGCCGCACCCACACTCCAGAGATTCAATCCAACCACATCGGTGCAGAAAGAAAGGCTCGGCTGCGACTAGGTATGATCTATTCTCGAAGTTCTTTCTCAACGATGAACAGTTGTAACCTCCGTTTTACTGATATTGGGTACTAAGCGTGATTTTTGAAAGTATATGTCTTGGTTACACTTGGGTAATTTATCACCCATTTCAAAAAAATATGCTTGAAGCCTTCAATGTCATTAGACATGCCAAGTTATTTGTAACTTATAAGAAACTCAACCTTATTGTTGTAGAATGTCATATTGACTTTGGACCTAAGGTGGGTTACATTTTAAATTCTTTGACTGTACAAGTTAAACAGGAGCGGAGCCAGGACTGAACCTTGTGGCAATCCATTGTTGAGCTTCCTAGCACGGCTCGCTTTATATTCAAGGTGTACCGTAAATTCGCGATTGACAAGCATGGTGTTGATCAAACCTACCATCTTCTTAGATGTCTCCACACGCTGTCACAAGCAGCCGACAGGTCGATCAGGACAACAGTCTTTGTATTTATAATTCGGGATTTTTAACGGTTGTGAGAGATAGCATCTGATCCACACTATTCCTAGCGCTGGGAAAGCTAGCCGTTCTTTTGGAGCTATTTTGTGTATACTACGGAAAATTCAATAATAGATAAGTTTTTCGAAAGTTCCTCACGTCCGTAGGAACTGCCACTGTTACACCCTCCACGTGTCGCACGGCTGGTGCTAATGGAGCAACAACTTCTAGCTGCTGTACCTCTTGTTATATGCAACCTCACAGCTACCTGCAATTGTTCAAACACAATCATAAAAAGCCAGCTAAAAGTATAAATGAACAATAACGTATCAAAAAATTGAAAATATAAGACCAGGTACACTACATTCTTGTGATCTCGGCATTCTCAGTTCTTGGTAGAAACAGGTGTTTGCCCAAAGTGCTGGCTACGTAGATCATGCCTCGTATGAGAGGTTTCGACTCTTGCACAGTCACTCTAGTTACTGTCATCAAATCATCTACGTCAGCCATTTCTATTAGTTTCTCGCAAAATATTTCCAAAGGTTGCCGAAAGCTGTAAATGAAATAAATATCAGTGGATGACACACAAATTGACCTAGTTTCGAACCGCTCTATGCTTGTACGAATGAGCACTAGACAACGATAAAATTGCTTGTATCAATGATCATAGAAAAGAAAAGAAAAAAATATATATTTAAGGAAGTCGGCCGCACAGGCACTATTACACATTAAGAATCTACCAGCGCTTCCCAAGAGGAAACCACTGCTGAAAAGAAACGCCGCAAGAAACGCAGCAGTCAGTCATTTTTTAAACATATTTCATATTACAATGGTACTACTTATGGCATTATATAAAGCTACAAATATTAAATTAAATAAGTATAATATCAAATAACATGCGTAATTCAGCAGGAAAACATGCCAAAAATCTTATGGGATAGATAGAGAGAAAAAGAAGAAACGAGAAAAAATAGAATCAACTACTTATGTGTATATAAGATGGTGCAAGATGACCACATAAAAGTTTCGATATGTTTTCCCGCATCAACGGTGTCCCCCAGACAAGAAAAAGCAGGACAAAGCTTTTGCATTTGAACAAATTATTATTGACTAAGTTTCGGGTTTAGGCCATGCATTTTTATCTGTTAGATAGTCCTCAACCCTATAATACGCTTTAGACATTAACGACTTTTTTACTTAAGTAACTTTAAAACTACGTCAGGTAATTTATTATAGAAATGAATGCATTGACCAACTAATGATTTATATACTTTACGGACACGGAATTTTCGAATAGCGATTTTATTTTTATTTTTATTATGTACCTATTACAGAATATTTGGTGAAAGAATCTAAATTCTTAATAACATAATTATGCTCTGGTCAACGCTTTCTATGAAGAGCTTTGCATACCCTAAGCATACCGTAGTTTCCCACTCGCTGACTCAAACCCCTTCTTAGTGGATCCCCAGGCTATCCAAGGAATATTCCCATCTACTTTCAAGTCCCAGGTTTAGCGGTTCCGAATGTGCGTTGATCAATCATCGAGTAAGTTTTTTCTTTTAAATAATATAGTCAACTGTCTTACCTATGATGAAATAAAACCGGGAGACGTAGAAACAGGACGTCGGGGTGGTCTACCGAGATTGGAGTATGATGCCTGGAGCTCCCAATTTCAGTGTAGCGATAACCACGCATATGGTTTACCTGTAAACCACAGTAATAATTATGAATGAGAAAACTTGTGTACCTATATTAATATGTGATTTAGTATGTTTCTTATGGAGTACTCGCTATTGGCAAGCCTTTACTGTAACCGCTGCACATCTTGATGTCATTGTGTCCGCGGCTCGCGAGCCTGTCTACTGCCTCCGAAGAAAAAGAAGCTCGTTACTGGAACTGCTACAGTTACAGAGTGTATGCAACTTGAAATGGAGATAGCTGGATTAATTAGCTAATGTTTGTAAGAAAGATAAATCGCTAGACAGTCGAGGCCCTTCGGTCAAGGTTCCATTGCCAGGATCCATCAATGCATGGTAAAACTTTTGTGCGTTCAGATCCATCGATGGAGTTGAGTTAACTGTATGTACATGAGAACTTGTAATTGATTTAAGTGGATTTATATCAATACTTTTTAAATTTAATTTTCGAATTTTGATTTTTTTTAGCTTTCATATTCAATTTGAAAAAACCCTCACAATCTTATCAGCTCGGGTGTAACGGGCTACACTCTTAGGGCATGCTCAGTTTGTTGGATTAACCAACCTCCTTAATATACAACTTGGGCTTATCCCGTAACGTTGGGTTTCCTGTAGAGGTCCAGTGTCTCACCACCAAGGAGTTATCGTACTCCTTACAATCCAAAGACAGGCCAATTACTGCCACACAGCCGTAGTCAGAAAAGTCTCGCTGAAAAACTAGGATAAAGAAAACGGTTTTTTTAATGCATAGATAGCTCACCCAAACTAGTAATTAATGTAATTTTACTTATTAGGTAACGTACTTTCAATAGCAGATTAAAGAATTCTGACCAAAAAAAATAAAAAAATATTATCACTTAGCCAGTTTATAAAACAGTTGCTGACGCCTCCCTCAATAAATTAATTGATAATCGCCTGGCTACACTTAACGATTACACCCTGTATCTATTGGGTGTACAGCCGGCCAAAAATGTGGTCTACCACCCTAGGGTTGAAGTTCATTTGCACGTCATGATACAACAAGTTTGATTTTCCAATGCAATAATATTATGACAGTGACAAGTGTCAACCTTAGAGATAATTATATCTCACAGACGCTTTTGTCTACTGGTAGACCACTTAGACAATTAGCCATCTTATTTGATATTACAGCAGATTTACTAGATAAGCTGGATATTGATATATTCAATTGTAAAATCCCTTCCGTGAGGCGAAGTTTGACAGCGAAATGTGTTGTTTGAATAGGTTTTGTGTACCATAGGGAAGAGAACCTTTTGGTGATCTACCTCTGGCTGGTATTTAGCAGTAGTTTTAATTTTACCTTTTATTTGCGCAAGTGTTTTTGTGCAAGTGCGTATACCTTTGAAGTTTGTATTTAACTTTAAGTTTGCTACTCAGTCACTACAATTTTTACTACAACAAACATTATGGTGTGAAATCCTTTAATTGGTTTTGTGTTTCCTATTCTTGTTTCTTATGTTGAGTTCGTAACTGTTGGATTTCCTACCAATAAATAAATAAATAAATATATAAATAACAGTTTACTTACATTCTTGACATATATGGTCAATTCGCTCATCCGTCAAATTCATATAAACTTCAATTTCAAATCTTAGCCGCCGGAATGTTTCAGCAACTCGCTCTATCCTATCAGGAATCTCCATATTACTTTGTGTTTGATAATTAATCGCATGGAATATTATCATTGCGTTTTTGTTATACCTAAAAAAACTTTGGTGATATGATATAAAATCAACAGTATCACACGAATTGACCTAGTCCCAAACTAAGCTCTAGGCTTATGCTATCACAAGACAACGATAAACTTACTCAATTATAGAAATACGTAGCTCAAGCGGGGCTATTACGTCAAGTGGCTTTATCTCCCGTTTTAAAGTTTGTATCGAGATGTTTCATCTATTGACAAGTGGATATATTTTTCCTCTACTTCACTCACTTCACTATACAATACGAACTTTAGAACGGGAGTTTGACCTTACTAAAGTACATAGAAAACATCCAAGTGTCAGGAACAAATACTCACGGTCAACACAAACAGCTGAACCCGAGACCGCTGGCTTCGTAGGCAGGGTCGCTACCAATTAGGCTAGCGTGTACATAGGTATTTGTTTTAACCCCAACGCAAAAAAAGATGTCAGACACCAATACACAGATATATTAACTTATGAAAGTTTAACGTGTATATCTAAAGCTGTGTGTCTATCTGAAGCACATAGGGTAAAGTCACAAGTAGTCAGCCAGATACCTGTAGTCGGCCTCTGCCTATACTTTGTATGAGTGGAAAGAGTACGAAATATATAATTCTCACTCGTCGCACTCATATAAGGTTGACTACTGGTCTCTGGCTGACCACTGGTGACTTTACCCTCGTATCAGAGTGTCAGTAACGATACCTCATTATGTTAAAATCCATCAAGCCGTTTAGCCTGCAGAAAGACCACAAAAATAGACATACGTACGTAAAGTCGCCGTCAATAGAACTTGCAAAAGATGAAATAAAAACCAAACGAACCAATTCACCATGATTACTGGATAATCACGTACTTTTAAAGATCAAGTGAGGTATTTACAATGATTTATACACATCATTGTATTCATATTAAGTTCAAGATGAAATAACTATTTATTATACACTCAGGAGCAAAAATACCGGGTCAGAGCGCGTTTTTCATACTAAAGAGGCTATTTCGAAGCCGTGGTTCCTCGCCAGGGAATGTTTTTAGCGAAATCTGATGATGAATACCCCGAGCATCGATACAGGACTTCCAGAGTGCCTAGGATACCCCACTGAATGAATCTGCGGTTAACGCCGGAATAGTGCCTGTTCAGAAAAACATCTAAAATGGCAATTAAATGTAAAGAAATCCAAATGTTGACCCAAACTCTCCCGCTGTGGTGTAAACTCGTTGTGCGATCAGTTAGGTATCTTAAGAACTTTTGACGTCCTCTATTGAACCTTGGGCCACCACCATACCACCATTAAAACTCACTCAAAACATCCCCTGCCGAGGACCTAAGGCTTCGAATTAGTCTCGTTTGTATGAAAAACGCACTCTGACCCGGTATTTTTGCTCCTGAGTGTACGTTATTTTTATTTTTAAGCTTAGTGAATATGTGAGGTTATGTGACAAACAGTACTTATTGGTATACATTGTTCAAATTGTTCTATTGACAGCGACTTCATGTCCTTATTCTGACACAATCAGGTAAAAAATAATCGTGTCACAAATCATATGAATCACTTACCCTTCCAATTTATACGCTAGTCTTGCTCTTGTTGTCACTCTCATAGCCCCTCGATCTTCTATTTGTTCTCGTTCTGTCTCCACATTCTCATTTTCTCGATCTTCCTCTGTTTCTTCTTTGCTATGACAAGCCAGACATTTCTTCTCTTCTTTAAAAGGCAAGGCAGTTATTAAAGGTGTTGGTTTTTCCAACAGATAGTCGCCGTAAAGCACTGTAAGGCGCACCATGGTTGTAAACACACTGAGAATTATTACTCTTATCATGTACGTATCGATTAATGTGATTAATGTGTGTTGAGTAGTAGGAAATATTGTAAATTAGACAACGCTTTCCAAGACCTGTTAACATTTGAATTCTCAAGACTTCAATCATAACACTCCAAATGCGTTACCAAACCTGAGGACTAAGATGGAATGCCAGTAATTTCACCGGTCACAACAATGCAAATACTTACTGCTGATTGGCGGTCCGTATGTTAAAGGATAGGATGGTGGTAGTGATCTGGACGGATCCTACATATGGTCCTACCACCACTAAAATTCGTTTTTTCAAGTTTTTTAATTTTAAGTTCATGGCTTAGGCTGTGCGATTTCTGTCAAATTTAAAGTCAAAGTTGGAATGAGAAAAAGCATCTACCTACTATTGGTTTGAGAATTAGAACCTGTGCCCCAAGAAACGCAGGCGTAAGAAACACCGCAAGGTACTTTTTTGTCAGTCAGTCCGGGAATGAAGACATTTATTATTTAAATTAAATAAATAAATAAATAAAAATGCAATGCAATCTATATTGTAACATTACATTGATAAATAAATAAACTAAACCACAGATAAAGGAATACAAGTACAGATACCCAATCCCATACAGCAAAAGCGTGCCGTCCTAAAGTAGGCAATTCTGTAGGTAATTTTAGTCCCGTAGTCACACCAGTAGATGGCGTATCTGAGCCACCACTACTATGACGCTGGCAGCCTACCTATTCGTTTTATTGAGATATTACCAGATGGCGTTGACTTCAAAAAATATATTTGACTTTAAAATTGAGGCATCTAGAAAATTGTTGTACTTAGTAGGAGATCCGAATAGAAGAAGATTTCCACCGGGCTGTTTATTCGATAAAACGTATTTTATATCAAATTTTATATGCTAAGTAATATACGGCGAATAGTTAGGCTAAAAAAATTCAGTCCAGTTGGTATAGGTATAATTAATTAAAAAATAAAATAACTTTGTACTAAAGAAATGCAAATTGCTTGTTTATTAGACAAATTGCATACTAATCTAATATGCAAACGTTAGGTTGATTTTTTTTTTCCCGTCAAACTATTGGGTTGGCAGGTATAAACAGCTAAGTCGGTAGGTACTAATAATTCGCACCAAACCTAACGTTTACATATTCTATAGGACTTGTATTCTTTTATCTGTGCTATAGGCTTCATACTTTCGATTAGTACCTATATAATTTGCCGTTAGAGCCGCGTCCGCTGCGCCGCGTTTTTGATATTTTTAACATCTAGGTATCATGTTATTCCGAACAGAAAAGGAGCGTGGCCAAAATGTTTAGCCGCGTCCGCTGCGCCGTGTTTTTGATGTTTTTAAACATCTAGGTACTTAACATGTTTTGTTAGTTTTTCAGCCACAACCTATTCGCCACATATTATTTAGCGTAGGCATCTAATTTGACATAAAATAGGTAAGTACTTTTCATCGAATAAACAAACAGCCCGGTGCAAATTCTCTCCTATTCGGATATTAGACCATTATAAATTAATATCTAATCGCTATATTCCTACCGGTCACATTGTAGTGGCGTTTTATTAATTCACGGGAACTGCCCTGACTATGATGTCCAGGATAAAATAGGAATGGGACATGTTCGGGAAGTTTTTTGCTGACATAAAATAAAAGCAATAGGTAAAAAAAAACTGGTTTATTTATTATATAACGTACTTATATAACAAGTTCTAAACAGTAGGACCCGAAGAGTAGGACAGGGTACCTATTTACTTATTCAGTTTACGAGTATCTGTGTAATCACTACACTTTGTAATAGGTATACTCCATTTCATATAGGTACCATGGCCCGATGCACTTGAGACGGTCATTAGGCGTTAACAATAGGATTAGTGATAACAAAAGATACCTGGCCAGACCCTTTCGCGGCGTGGTATTTTACATGCAACCTAATGATCTTGATCGTTTAACCTAGTAATCAACATAAACAATATTTCATGTTAGTTGTCATCTGACCACATTTGTGATTACACGTATACCTGCAGCAAATAATTATGTTTCGACCTTGGGAAACACCCACAAGTAACCCGTCCAGTGGTGACGTTAGTTTGCAGCAACGTAAGAGAAGATTTTTAAGCAAGGACGCCCAAGATGTGGTGATAAGTGTTTATAAAACTTTGTTAAATCGAATGGGCAAAAAATATATAATTAAAGAAACGTCTATATTCACCAGTGTTCCGGAAAGGACAGTTAAAAGGATTGTCTCTTCACTCTCATCAGGACCAAGATACCTACCGCGAAAACGAGTAAAAGCTTATTTTAAAAAAATTGACAATTTTACAGAAGAGGTTGTGAAAAGAACTGTCTACGACTTTTATAGAAAAAATGAAGTTCCAACGCTCACCGAGATTCATCGATCATTACTAGCAAGCGAAGTGGGATTTCCTTATTCAGAAACTACACTATGGAGACTTTTACGAAAACTTGGTTTTAAATATGGAAAGTTAAACGAAAGGAGAATCATTATGGAAACATCACGGCTTAAAAAATTAAGAGAAGAATTTATTACCGAAATACGATTGAAGAGGTCTACTGGAAAAAGTATTGTATATTTGGACGAAACTTGGTTTGATACCCACGACACACTGAAAAAAGGATACAGGGACGACTCTCAAAATTGTGCGACAAATACTCCATGTTCAAGAGGCAAACGTTTAATTATACTGCACGCAGGCACTGAAAATGGTTGGATTCAACGGGCTCTTCTTGTTTCGAGCAAACATCTGAAAAATTCAAGTGCAGACTATCACGAAGATATGTGTTCGGAGTTGTTCGAAAAATGGTTCCTGGAACAGCTTTTACCCAACATCCCTGCCAATAGCGTTATCGTTATGGATAATGCGTCTTATCATAGCCGCCAAGAGGAAAAGATTCCCAACACTAATACAAGAAAACCTGACATAATAGCATTTTTGAGAAAGCATCATATTACTATACCTGAGAAAACAACTGTTAAGAAATTGTTGGAAATTGTACAAAGTCAAAAATTTGAAAAGAAATACTTCGTCGACAAAATAGCGGCTGAGGCTGGACATGAAATATTGAGGCTTCCTCCCTATGATTGTGTGCTGAACCCAATCGAGCTTATGTGGAGTTATATCAAGAAACAAATTCGGAAGACGAACGTTACACCAACAGTAGGTGATTCAGTTATTCAAAATTTAAGAACTATAGTAGACATGACGAATCCTACGCTTTGGAAAAATGCTTGTGAGCATGTTATCAAAGTGGAGAACGAGTTTTTATCCCACCCTGTGTATCCGGTCATCATAAACACCTGCGAAACCTCAAGTTCGGAAGAACATACATCAGAAAGCGAATAAATGTATATAATTAATTTTTGCCTTTAAATATTTAAAATTGTTAAATATTTTATATAATTAATGTACATATTTTTAAAGTAATTAAATTAGGTTAGTCTTAAAGCTGATTGTTATTATTTTATTGACACATTATTATTTTTTTATTTAACTCATGTTAGCTATTATTATGAAATACCGTAAACAACTTATATTTCGTAATTTTATTTTCAAGTACCAAAATGTTTTAGTCACGCTTTAGTTGCATGCAGGTTGGACCGACGCGTGCCATTTTGAAGTGCTCCTAATTAGATAACAAAAGGCAAACATTATGAGCCCTATTGTTAAGCTTCAAGTGCATCGGGCCATGGTATATGAAATGGAGTATACCTACGCTTAATTTTTTGGAAATATCAATAGGTACCAATCTGATAATTGAATAAGTATATAATATGTTCTGTGAATAAACATTTCACTGCATTTCATTTCATTTCATTTCATTGATCATGTAGGTATAATCGTTCCGTGTTTGTACTAACATTTAATACACCAAACCCGCCAAAACAGTATTTTGTAATGGCCATTTATGTTTGTTAAGACATTATTTTATCTATTACGTTTTTTTTTGCTTTTAATATAAAACTAGTATTTTGAGACAATATTACCTACGCATCACCCAAGAATTTACAAAAACGAAACGCTTGGAGCCTGTGATTCCATAGAACTTTCGCGATCCGTGATGGCGCCATCTAGTGAAAGTACCCAATAAGACGCAGTAAGCTTGAAAGCTCACACGTATTGTATGAGTTAGATAGTGTTCATATAATTTTTATTGAATTTATTAAATTTATTAAATATACCCTTATTTTATGTAGAGAAGGATGTTTTTAAGTATAATTAAGATGCGTTGAATTTCTTAACGTGTAAAAATCATTCAATCATCACGATTACTGGTTCAAATGTTTCGATCGATACCTGTGCCGCCATCTATGAGTTTATTAAAGTAATTAATTATACGTTGTTCGAGTTGGGAGGCCATGACTAAACTAAACTAATAAATATCAGGGGACAATATCACACCAATTGACGTAGTCCTCAAATAAGCTCTAGGCTTGTTCTATGGGTACTAGACAACGATATAAATACTTATATAGAGACATATATACTTAAATAGATAGGAAACATCCATGACTCAGGAACAAATATTCGCGCTCATCACACAAACATCTGCACTTACCGGGATTTGAACCCAGGACCGCTAGCTTCGTAGGCAGGGTAACTACCAACTAGGCCAGCGTGTAATTAACTGTATAGATTAAATAAGATAAGATTAGGTGGATACAAGTGTTTTGCGATGCATTTCATGGTTACCTATATGAGTTCTATGGTAGAAATTACAATTATATAAACCAATACAGAATAGAGGATTTGGTGATGCGGCTGCGGACCAGGGAGCCTTATCTGGTTATGTGGAACTCACCAACCAAGACAAGCCAGAATATCCACTAAAAACCCAGCAATTCTCCCTCCATGCCGTGGTTGGCGAGGGCCGCAGGTTCTGCTTACGCATTTGACAACAACTCTCATTGGTAGGCCTGCCTAGCGCGGGCTACGCCGCGAGGCCCTCGCTGTCTAGGGGTCCAAAAAGGCGGCAGACCCAACCCTATGATCTACACGTTTCGGCCGCAAAGGAGAGGGAGAACGGCGCATCACAATACCGGCACTCGTGTTTCTCCGCGGCCCCACCACGCCGCGAACAACAAGGTAGGGAGAGAACCAGATCTCAATACCAACATGCCTATCAACATGCAATCCCGGCCACAGCGGATAGGGACAGCAGAGAGTCGTAATACCGGCATTCCTCTTCTTCTACGGCCCTGCACCAACTGAGGGAAGAAGTTTCAATCGCAGTCCACCCGCAGTCACAAACAGACTCAACGGAAACCACTGAAGCTGGCCCCGGGTATCTCTTAGTTTCACCATGGGTGACCAGGCCATGGTTACTAAGCCCCACCGCCACAACAAGGCAGGAGCCTGCGAGGAGTTGCAGTTAACTTTGTTGTTGTTGGTTAACCGTGATACTTAAGCTGACTGTTCCCATATTGATCCCGAAAAGGAAAAATGTTTGTGTGATGAGCGCAGGGATTTTTCAGAGTATCGGATAATTCCTATGAATATATGTAATGTTTATCTAGATAAGAGCACGTTTATCGTTGTCTAGTGCTCATAGTACAAGCCCCCAGCTTACAGCACTACGCAGATAAGAAGTCAAACCTTTCTCAATTCATAACCATGAAGTTTTTGAAGACTGTTAAAAATCAGTGCAAAAATGGTGTTATTACTATTCCTTCTTAAGCAACCTAATTCCAATTCTAATTTTATTTAATTGTTTTTCCCCCTGTTAAGTTGTATTTTGTTCAATATCAAGTTATTTAAAGATACTCCCATGGACATATTAGAGAAATAAGTTCATGGATATCACATGTGAGGAGAAAAGTTCGGTAAAAGAGTAATTTCTTTTGAGGACTTAATAGAAGCACATGAGGTTGTTTAGTTGTTGTATTGCTGTCAAAATTCAGAAACTTCATGATTATGCATTGTTTCAATGATTTTTCCTCGTCTCTTACTGGTACAGCAGTTTGAGACTAGGTCAATTTATGTGTGACCTTTTGATATTGTTTTCTTTTACTATTATTAATAGGAGTAGGAATTTACACTTATATAAATCAATAATAAAAAGGATCAATAAGAATTTCAATACCGTGTACAATGTTGCGTGCAAAATCTCCAAATTCAAATATAAATTTACATTAGAGATTAGCCATTCTTAGACACAGTATTCTATTTATTACATTTTAAAGATATAAAGTACTTTTAGTAATATTTTTACATATTTACATGAAATGCCTAATTCATCTACGGCATAAGTAAGCAATAACTGTGCTGCATAAACTCTATTCATTCATTGCAAAATTCAGCAACTCAGCAAAATGCAAAACACAATTCGGCTGCAATCCCCGTGAGGGACTCAATTCAACACCTCAACTAGAATCTATCAACGTCCCGATTGCTAACCAGAACCCGACATAAATCCCATAAGCATAACATGGTTTTGACGTATCATTGCTTATCTGACTGCGGATCTCTGTTTCCCAAAGGATTTCACTGCAAGTGTTGAGGCATGCGAACATTTTTATTGTACTAAAACTACATAGTACACTGGTGATTGCGGAGGAAACTAACCAATCTAAATAGAGCCAAAACAAGCAATGGATGTACTCGTGTTATTTTCGAACGCTAATCCAAATCCTGTGACGATTTCGTTACGAAACTTAACTTTGGAAAGATGTAAGTCAAATCGTAATCGAAATTCAAATATAACTCTTCTAGCGGTATAAATAAGTATAATTTTGGAAGTGTTGCTCTTGATTTAAATGGAAAAAAAATCTTGATAGTTTGAGAGACGGCTTCTATCAACTGGTGACAACAACATATCGTCCCGATGAGTTTTATTCGCAAGGTGAGATCTGTGTCGAATACCTACTTTATAGAATTGTCGTGTAGATCGAAAACATTTCTCTTGACGGTGAGATTGGTGACAAGGGGAGAGAGATTGTTGGGGAAATGAGAATTGGTTTGACGTTTCTTGAGTGAGTACGTACTCTTGGTACTTGCTTTGGCAGGTAATTTAAAAAATGCAATATTACTACTATACTTTGAGCTGATGGTTTTCAAATTCTGCGAAAGAAATGTATCTATGGTTCATAATGCTGAATTTATCCAAATCTGGTGGTAGGACCTTGTGCATGCGCCGTCCGGATATCTACCACCATCTTATAATACCTACCTACCGCCAAACAGTTGTGTTCGTATTGTTGTGTTCCGGTTTGGGGATAAGACAGTCGGTGTAATGACCAGCATAGAGGCATTCCATCTTAGTCTTCAGGGTTGGCAACAGATTTGCAGTCTTAGGCTTGCAGTCTTGTGAATGCGAATGTCTATGGGTCACAGTTTCCACTTACCATCAGGTGGCCTGTGTGCTCGTTTGCCTTCTCTATGCAATAAAATAAAAAAGAACAAATTTTCACAATATCAAAAGTAAACGTAATTAAAGACTTTATTTTTAGATATTACTCATACTTGACCTAAGAAAAACAAATGACTTAGTAATTTTAAAAATATTAAATGAACATTTGGCCAATTAAAGTTTAGAAACTTTTTATTAATGTCATTACCGATTTTTATAGAAGTTTCCAAAAAATATATCTCAATATTCATTTGCATCAAAACTAGACAGTCGGTATTTAAAAAACTGGCAATCTTAACTCACAGCAATAATAACCGTAAACACATAAGCTTTGGGTAAAAGGTTTGACATAACACATTTTAACCGATCAAAGTAAAATCAATAAGGTATACTAACAAAATTTAAAAGGGAATATAAATATCGAATGCACCCCATGCTGGATTAACGTCAAGGGCATAATTATTAAGTTAAGCAATAACTTGATCTGATTTATTCAAATTCTGACATTCAAGCTAAAAAAGGGCACCTTGGCAGATGGGTAAAAAACTTTAAAAAATGTAATAAATATAACTTATCAGATTGGGCGGGGAGTTAACGTTTTAATAAATAACGTTTTTTGAAATTAATAATAATGTGGAATAAATCAATAAAAGAATGGAACTACAGAGCTCGGGTGAATGATTTGTTGTAATGCGAGAGTACGGATGTCTGCGGGACGAACCAGTCTTGAGACTTGGATATTTTTTAAGTATCTAATTGACAACAATCATGCCTCTGCATAATACTGTTTAAGATAAATGTAACTGAAGTATTGGGATTTTATAGCGGTATTCCGTCATTTATTTTACTTTACAGTATCAGCATACTAAGCCAAGAAATTAACGAGTAATAAAAACGAATACCGTTAATTTAATTTCTATTGTTACTTTTTTTAAATCTTTATTTAATAGTTTTTTCGCACAGTTTTCGTTTGCAATAAAAACTATTAAGCAATTAATGAAAAAACATAATTTTAATAAGTTTAAAAACCATGTCGAATATTTATATTTCGTGTTTAGAAATTACCTATAACCTTTCGAAAGTATAATTTGTTTGTACATATTTTGTGTAGCAATAGATTAGATTAGATTAGATTTATTTATTTCATTTTGAAAATTTACATGTCATTTTTAAATTAAAATACCATGAATTCACAAAAAGATCGTCAAAGTGTATAAGAATAACAATAAAAAATAAATAGCAACTGATCAACGTTATTTTGCGTAGAGACATAACATATTTGTATTATTTTAACTTACTTAACCGCTCCATCTTGTTGGAGGCCTACCTACAGCTCGTCTCCCGGTCCGCGGACGCCACTCCAGAACCTTCTGACCCCATCGGCCATCAGTCTGTCGAGCTGTAGGTAGGCCTCCAACAAGATAGAGTGACGACCTCGTCAGGACCGCTGGACCGCGGTGGATGCGAAACGCACAAGACCGGTCTGAGTAGAAAGCCTTGGGGGAGGCCCATGTCCAGCAGTGGACGTCGACTTAACCGCTATATGTAGAGCTCTTTATGTCATAACAAACGAATTAATCATAGCTTTAAAAGTACCAAGACTACCAAGCCACCGTACAAAACCAAGCTAGTCCCTATATCAGTCGGTATCTGCCTCTAGATCCTCCCCCTACAAAGCGCGCATCAATTCCGCGCGCGCGCAGCTCTGGGCACTGACGGACGGACGGACGGTGCCTCCCTTGTAATTGCGAATGCCTTTATATATAGCTATTTGAGTATTTGAATCTGGTTTTGCTTATGGTTATCCCAGGGCCGAGATTCTAGGCGGCAAAAATGTTATCGTCTTGGACCTGTTTTGGTATTGTTAACGTTTCGATAGCTCTTATTTAGGTACTTCACAGTAATTGCGACCGAGATAAAAACAATGCTATATTTATTTTTATTTTTTTATGGCATAGGGAAGGCAAACGAGCACACAGGCCACCTGATGGTAAGTGGAAACTGTGACCCATAGATTTTATTTATTTTTATTTATTTATTGAAAGTAAATTTACACAGCATTAGCATTACAGAATAACACTAATACACTGTGAAACTAATATAAATAAAACTAGACTTAGGGTGTACCTTATAGAGGAACACTAGAAGGCCTGTCGTCCATCTTCTCGCAAAACTTTAAGCATTCCCGACTCACAGCCATCCATCGCCACGCAAAAACATCCCATTCAGGTGCTGACACCAAGAGCGCATTAAGCAGTGTTAGGGCACGAAGACACGACAAGTTCCGGTGAGACACAGTACGTGCAACCGGCACGTCTAACAGGGCACGCGCACGGGCTCTAAGGGCAATCCTGTGAACCTGAGGAACACGCCATAGACATTCGCATTCACAAGACTGCAAGCCTAAGACTGCAAATGCGTTGCCAACCCTGAGGACTAAGATGGAATGCCTCTATGCTAGTCATTACACCGGCTGTCTTATCCCCAAATCGGAACACAACAATGCGAATACTGCTGTTTGGCGGTAGGTTAATGGATAAAATGGTGGTAGCGATCCGGACGGACCCTGCACAAGGTCCTACCATAACAGGTCAGATATGGTTTTTATCGACTTGAATAAAGGCCCTGATCAAATTTCGCGTATTCCCTAGCATAGCTTTGAACCTTTTTTTGACCTTGACCCTTATTTTGAACTTTGAGATCTTAACGTACCGTTACTGGGTACAGTCACGGACGTTAATTGATGAACCACTATAAAACCTTGTCGCATATAACCGACGATTAATTCCTTTGTAATTTCAATATCGTTATACTACGCTGTCATTATGACAAGGTTATATGGTGGATCAACATTTAAAGTCTCTGATGGTACCTTACACTAGACCTCTATTCCACACTGTCTTTTAGTCTATAAACTGACTCTTATTATCGTGACAGTAAAGGCGGCGGACTCGTAAGTAATACGACTGTACTATTACAATCGAAACCCTACCCTACCCCCCCAATACACTATGGGTAAAAATAATGGAAGATACCAAGTCTAAGACTTTCAGCTTCAGGCCGGAGCCTGTCGTTAGGCAAAAATATGTTTGCCAAATGTGTATGGTTTTCCAACTTTTTCATTTGCCGCTATCGCTATAAAATCCTACTAATATCATAAGTGCGAATGTTTGTGTGTTTGTTTGTTACTCTTTCACGCTGCAACGGCTGGACGGATTTTGATGAAATTTGAAAGGGAGATAACTTATACCCTGGATTAGCACATGCTACTTTTCAGCTCGGATAATTTTAAAGTTCCTTAGGGAATAACGATAATGGAAATCTTTGCGGACGAAGTCGCAGGCAGAAGCTAGTAATATTATAAATGTAAAATAAACTTCGTCTGTTTGTTACGCTTTCACCGCTAAGCGAATAAGGTTCTTTTTTCTGCGAGTAGCGATAACCGACTTCTACGTAGACAGATTCGTGGCGAACAGTTAGTAAATAATTAAACCTGTCAAAATGTATGGCATGACAAATTTATAGCAAAACAACGGCCTCAAGAATAATAATGCATGAAACATACCTCCAGTCACCACGGCGATAATAAGCAATTTCTGTCCATTTTTTTTGTCCCCCAAGCTTTACTTGGGAACTGTAATATAACATTACTATTCTCAAAACAAACCTGTCGTTTCTTACGTAAGCTTCCTACCTCCGAGATTAATATAGAATAAGAATTAAATAAATCACAGAGGGTTCACATCTGAAACGTCAATGCGGGGGATACACTCATCAAAATTCAAATAGGCCTGTGTCATCGGCAGCTGTCGCGAGTGGGTTTGTGTGGTTTCTTTTATTTATAGTTACTGTGGCACGTTGTATGGACGATTAAATAAAATATTGTACTTATAAAAATAAAGTGAAGCTTGGGGAAATAGTTCGAGTTTGAAGTTATTTTTGTATCGGTTCTTTTCATGTCGTAAACCTTTGTGAAACTGTGTCAATATACCACTCAGCAGCAGGATAAGGACTGCTGAAAATAAAGCATACCTAGGCATTCTACTCAGTGTAAAGTTAAGACAAACATTGAGGCATTCGGTCTTAGTCCTCAGGGATAGTCTTGGGATTGCAGACTTGACATTGTATTTATACGTGTGCTCGTAATCAATGTCATTGACGATTTGAATTATTTCAACTATTGATAAAACATTATAACTCAATTCAGGGAAAGTGTTGGTTTGTGCGTGGGTGCACTTAAGATAGTGAGTAACACTTCTTTGAATAAATAATTAAATCATGACAACATATAAGTAGAATGTGTCAGTACATGATAAGATAAGTATAATTTCTAATCAGTATTAAGTGGGACTTATCTGCTCTATGCAATATGTCATTGGTAATTTGTTAACAAATCATTCTAGGTGTAAAAACAATGGACGATATACCATTGCTTGTAGAATGGATGGTCGCTAATATAATAAAACAGAAGAGGTCTCAAATGATAATCCTGTTCGGAAAGATGCAAGTAATGCTTCCAAGATCTGGATTAAAATGACTTTGAGTGATTCTTCTAGGACGCCGATGTTAAAGTTTTGCTGAAGTACCCAACGTAACCTATTCACGAGTATTTAACATTAAAGAGCCAAATGTTGTCCATACTAGTTTAACTTATTAAGGACCGCTTTTGGAGTCAGTTAGTGACTATTATGTAGTTGCTTAATTTTATTTTTATTTTTTACACAAAATAACACATGTCTAAAATGTCTATGACTAGAGAAACTGTGCTTTCTTGAGAAATTCTAAGCACTATGAGAAATTTTGTAAAATCATTACAGATTTGCTAGGCTGGTAGTGGTGGTAGGACCTTGTGCAGGGTCCGTCCGGATCGCTATCACCATCTTATCCTTTAACCCACCGCCAAGCAGCAGTCTTCGCATCGCTGTGTTCCGGTGTAGGGCTGAGACAACTGGTGAAATTACTAGCTTAGAGGCATTCCATCTTAGTCCTCAGGGTTGGCGACGCATTTGAGGTCTGAAGATTTCAGTCTTGAGATTTTATTATTGAGATTTCAAATATCTATGGGTCTCGGATCCCACTCATTGCCATAAAAAAAAATCAATTTAGTGAGCAAATTTTTATAATATCGAAAGTTTCGTTAATAACTTACTATTATCATTAAATAGAGTATATGTAACACGAATAATATGAGAGAGGACACTATTTTTTGTAGCACTCTGCCCTGGTTTATCCGACCTAGCTCAGAAATCAGTAATCAATTCAATTTGTACCTAATAATAATATATCGCGTTTTACTCATAAAAACCCTAACTAACTAGCAAATCGCAATCATATCAACATTAGCAATAACTCAGTTTAGAATAGGCCGTATCACACACTGGCCATCTAAAATTTATAATCGCCCGATAACATCTAAGGGTACAAAACAACTCGCGCGCACGATCCCCGGACTAATGATAATGTACCCGACCAACAATTAACTTCCATCCGTACTGGGCAGTGCCTTGTCACTGTTGATTTGTGATTGATATTATATACAGTCTTAACCACATTCTAGTATCTTGCTAGAATAATGCACCGTAACCTGAGGAGGTGGCGTCGGTTTTTAAGTAACAGACACAGATCCTGCTAGTTTTGCATCTTTAGCAGTGAAAATACAACTTTAAAGGCTTGAATATAGACACGAAATTTGGTGGAGTTTGGTGTTTAGTTTGATTTGAGTCGAAGAATTGAATCGTTCGATTTGAAACTTTAAGAAGGATTAGATTTGGTTCATTTTTGAGGGGTTTTTTGTAAAGGTAACCACTACATTGTAAAGCCTACGGTTATAATAGGTTGTAGATCATTTTTAGCAGAAGGTAGGTATTGGCTAGGGAGTATAATGAGGTATTGTGAGAACTTATGCGTTGTGGTAATGGGTTCAATCAATGGTATTGGTTTTTTGATTGGTTTTTTAATGTTTCTTGTTGCTTTTGTTTTATCATGTTATATTAATTCCCTTAATAACATGTCATAGCTTACCCAATTTCAATAGAATTCAAGCAAAACGAAGTACCGTTAAGATCTTTACACTTTGTTACTGATAACTCGATTTTATTTTCTTCTTCTGCAGCATTTAATTTCAATGCCCGCTCTTGATGGGCACAGCCTTCATGTTTCTACCAATTTGTCGTATGATGAGTATGTCTAACCTATGACTCGATGCCGACTCATTTTCGCAACGTTATCAGGAAGTTATACGCATAACATGTAGTCGAGAGCTTGGAAAGAATAACACTGCTGCTTCAAAAGTCTAAAGGCATCCACCTAGTATCTAATAAATCTTATTCTCAATACACCCACACATCAAGCTATCCAGTTACGGACAGACATACGTGTCGAAAGTTAGTAATTAAGGGAACAATAAATAACGGAGGCGTTTGGACCAGGGTCATAAATATTAGGAGGCATAGACGGCGAATTAAAAAACAATGTGGTAGGTTCTTCCGGGAGTTGTTGCCGATAGACTCTGGCACAATGGCATAATAAGTTTTTTTTCTGAGAATCAGGCAAATAAATATATTGGTCGGATCTTGTACGGAACACTACAATGCTGTGAAAAACAACTACTGGAATGGTGGTAGGACCTTGTGCAGGGTAACTATTTATCTTTCGATCGACCAATGAGCAGCAGTGCTCCCACTGTTGGTTTTCGGTGTGGGGATAAGACAACCGGTAAAGTTACTAGCATGCAAACTCATGCACCTTCTACTTTGGTGGTGCATACAATTCGCACGGATGATGGCAGGGGAGCGAGTGGCGAAGCGGATCTTCTACTCAGACCTGGAGGAGGCAGGGCATGGCAAACAACTACTCAAGTCCAAAGATGCGATACCAGGAAAACAAAAACTTTAAAAAGATACCCAGCAGTTTAAATAATGTAAAAGTCAACAGTATTTTCAGTACTTTTCCACGCCTTACATAAAACGCAACCAATTAATTCTTATTGTGAAAACAATAATTAACCCAAAATCATTGAGTGCTTCGGTATAATGCCTTAACATTACAAAAATACTGATGCAGTTTGAAAAATAGAACACAATAACACATTCATACAACGTTTCTTCGGTTATTCGCAAACAGCGCACTCTTAACCAGCAAAGTTATTTTTGTACTACCTGATCCAGATTATCACTTCTTATTGCATATTTACAATTTTCGCTACATTACCTGATAAAATAAAATATAATAAAATAAAATATAACACCCCGAATGTATATTTTAACGATTTTTAAATTGACACTCCGGCTCCGAATTGTTCCTTTCGAACTTTTGACACTTCTCGTTTGACCTGATAAAGTTCGTCTCCACTGTCACACGTTATTTATAAATAATTACTTTTATATAAATTAAATTGATTTACTTAAGTGGTAACAGACTAGTGTCCCCTTGTTTAGTTTTACTCATTTCATAATATGTATAAAAGTACCGAATTTCACTTCATCGAAATTTATTTTCTGCTGACGCCTTGTTGTTGATCTTAAATATTCTTTACGTAGATTAGGTTGGGTTAAAGTTAAAGAAGTATAGATGATTATCACAAATTCCAAACTCCTGCGCAGCTGCACGTAGAAAAGTATGTCGATGAAATGAAAATTCTGCGAAGTGATACGTTCTATGTAAGGAGGCTCGACAAAAAAAGGATACCTACCTAATAGGTTGTAACTGAAAATGTCACTTAATTTAAAGTAATTTGAAACGTCATTTTTTGTAATGGCTTATTTTCAATCTTCAAATATGTAATTTTTAAATCTTTCCTTTTATTTTATATGACAAAAGAATGGAACTCGATAATTTTAATTATAGGATGAGAAACATAACTTTTATCTACTTGATTGACGTTTCACAATGTAATTTCAAACCGACTTCAAAAAAAATAGTAGGTAGAAACTAGCCTCATTTTATTTCACCAGTAGGTACACATCATATATAACTTCAGGTAAAGTCGGAAAGACTACATTAACATCATAAGAGCGCATGAGAGCGACTAAAAGTGAAGTGAGTACAAACCCCAAGTTCTTGAACTCAATAACTTATGTCTGTTTCTGGGCTATTACTAGGACAGGCATTCACAAAGGTAATTCAGACTTGTATATTCTCATTGTTTTTAAGTATTCAAACATAATACAATACGCGTATTAAATTGCTTTATAATTTTGTATTCCTTAGTGCAGTGGGCACAGATCTCACAGTCGGAGCACCGACTCCGGCGCATCAAAAACAACCGTCGACGCGTAATCGCCGCTCCGTGTGAAAGGCATCAAATTTTGTAATTTTTAATGCTACCTCAACTTTATCACAGTGTTTAAACTAGAACAGTAGGATAACTCATTAATTGTTTTAGGTACACATCATCATCATCATGTCAGCCGAAAGACGTCCACTGCTGGACATAGGCCTCCCCAAGGCTTTCCACTCAGACCGGGCTTGTGCTTTTCGCATTCACCGCGGTCCCGCGATCCTGACGAGGTCGTCACTCTATCTAGTTGGAGGCCTACCTACGGCTCGTCTTCCGGTCCTCGAACGCCACTCCAGAACCTTCTGAACCTTTAAGTACACATTACGCAAAATTTTACTTAATAAGAAAGGTGTAAAGGAACGAGAAAGCATTAAAGAATAATCGTTGTTAAACAAGGCCAGTTAAACATCAACCTAATTAATTATAGCTGATACGCGCTAGAGCACTTTTGTACTTATTAATTTTAGTAATAGGTTCTTACGTAATAATTAAACGGTAATAAACAAATGTTTGTAAAACACAATTTAAATAAATACTTAGATAATAACTTAATACACCAAAGATTTTTATCAACTAAAAAAGAAAACACAAATTATAATTGACACATTCAGTGCCAACAAGCTACGAGTGCTACATTGCAGTCTGTAGCAGCATATTTCCGCTACATAGTAAAAATCTGCTACGAACAATGTACCTACCCAATATCGGGTCACTACAGCTCTGAATGCGTTTAAAAAACATGATAAAAACCGACCATTTTAACATATACTCGCGGTTTATACGGTCGCGAAGACGTAGCATGCTGTTTATAACCTGTCTGCTGCGAGCTAAGTGAGGGGTCGGGGTGAATCCGTTATTTCCCAGCCGACTACTTAAATTCATCTACCTTATAGTTATTCGGTTCACCATTACGATAAGGCATGCTATCAAACGCCTCGGCATAATGCGCGTGACATTAAACGGTGTCGGACATTTTGTTTTAACAATAAATTGGAGTATTAAATTAGTTTGTTTGTCGCAATGCTGTTATCGGTTCATGTGAAGTAACACGCAGAGAGAATGTATTTAAAAAAAAAAACGACGTGTTGGTGACCCTGCCTATGGAGCTAGCGGTCCTGGGTTAAAATCCCGGTGGGCAGATATTTACGCAATGAGGGCGAATATTTGTTCCTTTCTTGGATGTTTCTACTGGTGTCCCTAAAACCAACGCTAAAACTGAGAGGGCTGATGGAGCAGCTAAAAAGCTATCGATGTAACCCCGATGTACGAGTAATATGCTCAACGATTTTTTCCAGTTTCGGAGATATTATTTTCATGTTTTAATTCATAAGTTTTTCATTGGTATCTTACATAATTAGAATCAATACGAAAAAAATGATTACAAAAGAAAACGGGCAAATTAGGTTTAAAAACTTCCCTAAAAACTTATTCATTAAAACATGAAATTAATGATTTTTCGTGACCTGGAAATTAGTAAAAATCGCTGAATATACATAGGGGTTTATCGATAGCTTTTTAGCTGCTCCATCAGGCCTCTCAGTTTTAGCGTCGGTTTTAGGGCCACCCTGTATGTAATTAAGTATATATTTCTCTATATAAGTGTTTATATCGTTGTCTAGTACCCATAGTACAAGCCTAGAGCTTAGTTTGGGACTAGGTCAATTGGTCTTTCTCCCCTGATGTTATAATAATCAAATGATTCATACTTTTTTTTTTTAAACCTTTCAAACCTTGTTTTAAGGAGCTCTTAAGGAATAGTTCCAATAATCGTTTACACTTTACCGTGAAGACCATCTTTCTGATAAAATACGAAAGTTTGGATGTTTGTTAGTCAATCACGCCAGACGTTCGAACACCAACGCCAGTCTGGAACAGCACATACGCTTCTTTATATCTTGGAAAAATGTACGGTTCCCGTGGGATGATAAAATTATGAATTCCACGCAGATGACGCTGGCAGCATTACATTATAACAGGGCAGCTGTCGTTGCCTGAAACTGTCCAATTTTCTGGAATAAAAGTCTATTCCTGACTATAATCTATCTCTGTGTCAAATTTCCTCCAGATCCGTTCAGCCGTTCTGGCGTGATTGAGTAACAAACATCCATCCATCCAAACTTTTGCGTTGATAATAGTAGGTAGTAAGATAGGTGACAGTAGTAGTATTTTAGTGCTGGTAGGACCTTTTGCAGGATCCGTCCAGATCGCTGCCACCATCTTATCCATTAACCCACCGCCAAGCATCAGTGTCCGTATTGCTGTGTTCCGGTGTGGGGATAAGACAACCGGTGGAATTACTACCAAACAGGGGAATGTAGTCTTGACATTTCAAACGTATATAGGTCTCAGATCTCACTTACCATCAGGTGGCCTGAGTGCTCACGTGCCTTCTCATTGAAATAAAAAAAGCAACAATGTTCACATTGTCGGTGTAGGTAAAAGACAACCGGTGAAATGACTACCAAAGAGGTATTATATTTTAGTCCTGTGGGTCGGCAACGCGTTTGCGGTCTTAGGGTTGCAATCTTTAGATTGAAGTCTTGAGAATGTAAATGTTTATGGATCCCACTTACCAGGTGGCTTGTGTGATCGTTTGCCCTTTCTATACGATAAAAAAGCAAGACATTAAAATTATTAAATTGTATTGAAAAGAAACGCAGCAACAAAAAATAACGTATTCACAGAACCCGCAAATAGTTCTTATAAATACAATCCAAAACCGCAGGCTTGCAAACATCAAATTAATTTAACGACGAATCGCTTGATGTGTTTATGAATATTGTTCTACATAAAATTGAGAATTGACAGCGTTTTACGAGTGCCGATCAACTCTTGCGCAGGTAATAGCAATTTAGGATCATCGTCGGAAACCTGAGATGGACATGATATCTGGAAATAATCTGTTGTAGGGGTAAGTGTGATGAAGCTTAATGTTGAAAGTATTCAGTAGTATAGTGTAGACCACCTTTATTTATTTGTTTTGACATGATCAGGATCTAATGTTGGTTTATTTTAGTTAACACCAATAAACTTTCATTGTACTAGCTATTGTACAAAAAAAAAAAACATGGCTTTAAGGGATTTCTTCAGCTATCCTATCATTTCGACATTTATGTATGGAATTTCAAAGCATTAAGGTTCCGATTTATTTTACTAATATTCATTTTTCCTAATTTTATTTTTTTCGAAAGGTGTGTTTATGCTAGAGTTTGCAAGTACGTTACTGTTTATAAATGTTAAGAAGTAAATTTTGAAATCAGCTGATACAGAGATGCAATGCAAATCAGGGAGGTTCAAGGAACGAGCCATACGTCATTCTTACAGGCTGACAGACGCCTCTGCATATCCTCTCAAAGGTGATATTTAGCTATAAAACGACTTCTGGTCGCATTCTCAGCTATAGAAAAGTGTAGTTTGTACGTTGTGACACGACAACTTCAATAATTGATCCGTCGAGTTGTAGAGTTTATTTTCCATCACATAATCTAAAAGCTATCATCATAAAAAGAACTTTCCTAATCATATTTGAGCCAAGCTTTTGTAACTGACTGTAGTTTTTTTTGCGAAGTCATTATCTGCTTATCAAGACCATTGAAATGAGTCCCTATTGGGTCTACGTTTAAGCGGAGATCCTGTCACCACCTTCCGATTCCTTAATCAGACCAGCTCAATGGTGCCATAATTAATATTGTATATCTCTGGGGGAAGTCTCCGGGAAGTGGTTCAAATTTTCCTTGCAGTATTTGTCCCCAATAAGTTAATGCTGCAAATGTTGAAAGTTAATAAATAGCCTGTAAAATGCATACTCAATACAATAAAATAAATGTTTAAAAAAACAAAAAACCGCCTTCAAAAATGCAAAAAATAACTTCTTATAAAATGATAGGTACCTATAGGTAGGTCAGTCCAACTGAAGTCGGCGTCCCACATTATTTTAAACCAAAAGCCGATTTACAAACAGCAACACAGCTGAGTGACTATTGAAGATGAACAGAGAGAAACTGTCTCTTATGTAAAATCTATATTCATCTCTTTCTACATTTTCTAACTTCGGTCTTTAATGGGCAGTTAAGTGTGTGGTTGTTTGTACCTATCATTAAAATATTGTGGGACGCCGACTTCAGTTGGACTGACCTACCTATAGGTACCTATCATTTTATAAGAAGTTATTTTTTGCATTTTTGAAGGCGGTTTTTTGTTTTTTTAAACATTTATTTTATTTAATACTTTTTAGTGATCCTATTTATGCTGTTATGTAGTTCCACTTTTCAATAAATGAGAAACTATAGAAAATTTCGAGCTCGCCGTAAGCAACGCCACTGGAAAGTTACAGTCATATTCACCTATGGAAAACGACCACCATCAAATGTTATTCCTGCTGATGCAAATAACTGTGGTGGTTTGATGCACGTTTTGAAACTTGGCATAGGCTCCAGAGTCATGTTAAGACGCAACATTTCTGTTACTGAAGGCCTGGTCAACGGGGCAATGGGGATTGTGTCCAAGTTTAAATGGCCTGCCTTTCGCCGTGACCAAATAGAATCAGGCGAGTTACCTGAATCTGTTTTTATTAAATTTGATGATGTCACTATTGGCACAAAAGTGAAAGACAGAGACGGGTTAGTCGCCATAGCGCCTGTGTCAACAACCTATCAGGAAACTAAAGGATACGGGGATGTTGAACGAAGGATGCTGCCGCTAATCCTCAGTTGGGCGGTTACAGTGCATAAACTCCAGGGCACTACCTTAAACAAAGCTGTAATAGATTTGGGTAAAAAAATGTTTGCCAAAGGCCAAGTTTATGTTGCTCTAAGTCGCGTAAAGACCCTTAATGGTATTGCTCTTTGCGACTTAGAGCCCAATAAAGTGCTAAAGAAACCACATGATGAAAAAGCGTTGTGCGAAATGCAACGTTTAAGAGGATTGTGCTAAAATTTTAATAACGTGTGCCACGTGTGCTGATCATATCCTCCTAAGGCCCAAGGTCCTACCCAAAGTACTTATTAACTTTGTCATTCAGACCCAGCTCCTTCGCCAGTTGTGTAGTTATAGCGTACGTCTGTCTTATATTATTATGAGAATACGCTGTTACGTAGTCCCACTTCTTTGTTGATATGAAACTTTAAGTTATTTCAAGCGCGTCGCAAGCAACGCCGCGGGAAATACATAGTCATATTTCTACAAGTAAATAAACTTCGTAGTAGTCGTTCAACCATCTTAATAGAGATATCTTATCGCCACCCTTGAAATAGGTACCGTTGAAGAGTTCCGGTGGCCATCTGTGGTCTTCATCATCAGGTCCACTTCACCAAATGATACTTTCTGAATGCAAATGCTAGACTTGTTACTAAAAATACTAAAATCGCTTTATGTTTGCCTACAATATTTGAGGAGTTCTCTCAATTCCTCACTGATCCCCTCATCAGATTCCGATTTGGTGGCAATGGGACCACCTCGGAAGTATACCCTATCAAATCAAAAAAGAATTTTCAAAATCGGACCACAATTGACGGAGTAATCGGTGAACATACACAAAAAAAAAAATCCTCCTTTTTTTGAAGTCGGTTAAAAAACAAAAACATTTTAAAATAATAAGGAAAAATTCGTGGAAAAGAACATGACATAAACACACGGATCTAGATCCGTTCAGTGTCTACCAATGATCATCAAGATAATTATCAATTTAATTCAGCTCAAGGTTTACGTGTAACATGTTACCTGCCACCAATTAACGATGGTACGCAACTTTAATACGGCAAGAGAGCCACGGGCTTTGAATGCGTGAATGAACCGTCACATACAGTTTAATAAACAAAATCATTGCACGCCATTCAAAACCAAATAAAACTTTAATAGCATATTAATATGCTGTGAAATGTTGCGATTGGTTTAATTTTACTCTTCTACCTTTGGTGCTTTCAATTTTAATGGTAAGCTTTAATTTGAATCGAGTTTTCAACACAAAAAGCTCTAGCCAAGATGCAAAGCTACTAAAGATTTCTTTTCCGTAACTAAGAATGTATGGGATGACAGTTGACCACGTGGTTTAGCGCAACGTCAACTTGTCAATGCCAGTATACTAAAACTGTATCGAAATAATTCCTACTACATGGCATCTTTGATATTTAATCCGATACCAAAAGAAATAAATAAATAAATATAAATATCAGGGGACAATGTCACACCAATTGACCTAGTCCCAAACTAAGCTCTAAGCTTGTACTATGGGCACTAGACAACGATATAAGTACTTATATAGAGAAATATATACTTAAATCCATAGAAAACATCCATGACTCAGGAACAAATATTCGCGCTCGTCACACAAATATCTGCACTTACCGGGATTTGAACCCAGGACCGCTAGCTTCGTAGGCAGGGTCACTACCAACTAGGCCAGCGTGTCGTATAAGCGACTTCCAGTTCCTCAAAATTAAAGGAACTGGTAATAACAAAATTCAAGGAACTAATAGGTTGCGATATTGGCTGGCTGAAAAATGTTTCGATAGTGTAAAAGATTTCCTTGAGACCAGCACCTGTAGATTCGTAAGATATTGAAATATTTAACTGCAATTTTATGTAAGTCCTTATAATCTCGAACATGATTTAAATAGAAAATACCTAACTAAAGTTTATATTATTATTAAGCAAACTAACATTTGCGCGCCGTATTGTCGGTAGAATTATGCGGCACTCACTGTTATGTTAAGACCAACTGTAATGACCATATTCTTGCAAATAAATGTTTATTATTATTATTATTTGCATTTTATTACCAATCACAGGACTATGGGAGTCCCGGACCTTTGGAAGACGTACATGGAGCCGAAGGCAACACGCAGAGGCCCTGTAGACAACTTTAATTTAGTAAAGTTATGGGACACCAACCGGCGATTTTCCCTGATTTCAAACTATAGAAGTATGCTCCCACGGATAACTATCGATTAGTGTAAGACTATTTAAAAAGGATGAGAATATTAATAATAGGTTCTATGAATGAACTGATATGGCCAATGCTAATTACTTTGGTTGAAATAGCAGGCGGTGACTCGACAACTCAATGGAATGGACCTCCCGAAATAGCCGCATATAAGGCTAAGGGTAGAGAGGTGCTTCTGGACTTTAAACGACCATAAGGTGCTCACCACTTATGCAATAAAGGCAAACCAGAGGTGAGGCTCTGTTCCTCGTCATTGCACACCGCAGCCGGCCGGTGAAGGCAAGCGTGAGGTGAGGAACAGGACCTACTCGGGAGCACTCAGGTCCGTGGTGTCGCCAGTTACCAACAGCTCGCCATTAGCTGCCCTATTATTATCCCATACATTTTGAGTGACAAAAAAGAACAATGTTAGTATCTTTTGCACTTTGCTAGAGCCTACTACGGTAGTTGTAAACTACGGAAATGAGCAACTGTATAGTAGGTTTAAACTAGGATGATTTCTACGTAGGTCGTAGTACAATGGCATTCAGCTCTCTCCAACAACGGCGTGGAAGTATAATCACTGTGTTGTTATTGGGTATTTTGGCCACTCTCGGCTGGCTAGTCCCTCATAACCACCTTGAGTGTTTCCCTAGAGTAAAAGAGATATGATTTCTGACACAGCTACGCGAGAACTGTACTGGTTTCACAAAATTTTCATTCCTCATCACTTTAACGCTTCATCATCATCATCATCATCATCATGTCAGCCGAAAGACGTCCACTGCTGGACATAGGCCTCCCCCAAGGCTTTCCACTCAGACCGGTCTTGTGCTTTTCGCATCCACCGCAGTCCCGCGATCCTGACGAGGTCGTCAGGATCGCGGGACCTACAGCTCGTCTTCCGGTCCGCGGACGCCACTCCAGAACCTTCTGACCCCATCGGCCATCAGTCCTGCGAGCAATGTGCCCCGCCCACTGCCACTTCAGTTTAGCTATTCTTAGGGCTATGTCGGTAACCTTAGTTCTACTGCGGATATAATGTTATTATAAGTTTGAAAAAATGTGTTTCGAATGGATCATGGTTCAAATTATAGAACACTTGGTTACGCGCACCGAGAATATATATGATGTTTTATTCGGTTTCAGTGGAACTGATAGATAAATAAATATCAAGGTGCAATTTCACACAAATTGATGATACCAACTAGGCTAACGCGTAGTCAGAAAAGTAATATGACATAAATATTTAAGTGAATTTTAATGTATAAACTGACCCGCAATTATTTTTCCTCATGCCGAAATAGCGATGACCTTTCGTCAAAAACAAATTTAATTATATTACAATTCGAATATCGGAATCGTAAAAGTTTACGCGTATCTTCGAAGGGGCAGTAAAAGGAGTCCGCTGCGCAATGTCCGAAATTACACGTATTTTATTATAATAATGTGTTTTTTTATCGTGAGTGGAATGCTCGTCAGCGCGTGAGGGGCGCGAGTCGAAAGTTTGAGAATTGTTAAGATGTATGGGAAATTGGATGTGGTATGAAAATGAAAATCTTTATTCAGTAAGTAGGCCCTGTATGCACTTTTACATGTCCGAAACTACCAGCGCTTCCAAAGAGGAGACCACGGCTGAGAAGAAGCGCCGCAAGAAACTCAACAGTCAATCTTTTTTTAATAAATCTCTCATTACTAGCACATAACGTAAGCTGATGACACAAAAAAAAAAAAAGAAATTTCACAGGGATTACAGGTGTCAGAGTAAAGTATACCTTTATTAAATGTAATGTTAAAGTCTTCTATAGCAATCGGAGAAATGGATACTCCGATTTACGCAATTATCCACGTAGCAGAGCCAGAACATACTATTCATGTTTTAGGTATAACTAAAAAATAATTTAAACAATACCTTCATCGCTATCTAAAATTTCTGTTTTATATGATTAAACTTCTAGGTATAAGCTAAAATCAATTGGACTATAAAAGACAAATAGATACATGTACTCAATAAAAAAAAAGATATTTTTAGTCAAGTTACTTTTGTTATAAATATTTCCAAACATACTAGACTTTTATTTTCAAATAAAACAGAAGTTATTTATTGTTTTATGTGTGAAATGTAGCGTTTTTTAAGGTTGTCTTTTCATTTCGCCAAACAACGTTTCCCAAACTGATTCATTTCCCAACTGTTTAATTTGGGCAAATGCTTTTTTTTCTAAAACTATAAATTTTTCAGGATTTTTTTAAAAACTAACCTAACCTAACCTATAGGGCTCTCTCTACACTATGGTCCTGAAATAAATCCTGAAATATTTACAATTTTGGAAAAAAAAGCATTTGCCCAAATGAAACAGTTGGGAAGTGAATCAGTTTGGGAAACGTTGTTTGGCGAAATGAAAAGACACCGTTTTTTAAGTACATTAATAATGGTAAAGTAACTAGATCTATTTTTTTTAAATATATATCTTATCTTAATCACATTCGATATAACATTTTAAACTTTTGATTCCAAGTAATCACCAGATCTTTCTCATAGCTTTACACAAGTTAAACTCCACCCAAACAATTTACCACATCCACAAGACATTCGATCTTAAACGGAACTAGCCATTGTTTTTAGTCGAAGGGTGGACAGTCGCACATCAAAGTGTTCGTTATATGTTTACGCTACGAAAGACTTAACGTTCCAGTTGATATTGAGATTGGACGGAGTGTATTCTGAAAAGGAACGGTCAAAGAATATCCTTTTTACAAGTTTTATAGTTAAGTATATATAGGGGTGAAATCTTGCCAGTTAAATTTGACTCTCTTCCCGGTTACCGATGAAGCTGAAAATTTGCATTCACGTGTAAATTGGATGACAATGCAATACTATTACGACTTGGAGCAGATCTGATGATTAAGTCGGTAGATGGCGACAGAATCTCCGCTTTACTTAACGGAGTCCCACCGTGTTGGGACTCATTCGTAAGGGCTTGATAATTAGATAAGGATTCTGCAAAAAAAAGTACAGTCGGGAACAAAAGCTTGTCCTTAAAAGGAAATTTTGGACAGAAACTTATTCCGTAGGAAATAGTTTGTATAACCAAAGATATTTAATTTTCTTGTTATATAATCATGTTATTATATTTATCGCTGTGACAGCTAATTGGTTGTCAGCTGATTTATTTATTGACTACTAAATTAACTAGAACGCCCGTCACTTTGCACTCGTAGAATTAGTTTCCAGCTACTCCCCCCCTATTTCTTCGACCCCCAACAGGGGTCGATTTTCGCAAAATCATTTCTTAGCGTACCCAAGGAATAGGTCCTCCAAATTTTAAGTTCCTAGATCCAGTGGTTTAGTCTGTCATCGTCTAGCGGTCAGTCACTGTCACGATACCGTTCTATGTACCTACTAGCGCCCCGCCAGCGAAAAAATAGGGGTTAATTTTTTTATATATATGTATAGATATGGATTTAATATGGCGACAATTGCTATCCCGAAGATACATGAAGATAAACATGAGTCTTCAGTTGCATCGGGTTTTGGCCAGAAAATTGAAATTGAATAGAAATATCTGTGTTTGATGACTTAACGTGTTAAACCATGAACTTCGTAATTAAGTTGCCCTGCGGTACCTCTGGAGTTTACCTATTTGTTTGTGGCCGTCACACCGAGACCAACTAAACTGTGGTTTAACGGTGCAGAGTTCAGACAGATCGATCTCAACGCAGTGGTCGACGAACTCACCATCCAGAACTTCGTGGAGGCCGAGAAAGACAAGCTCAGCTAGTACCTACCTTGACTTGGCTCACGAGGTGACCGCCATGTGGGATGTTGACTCGACGATCATTATCCCGATAGTTATTTCGGCAAACGGTCTTACCCAACGAGTCTCGACCAGCACCTCAAGAGACTCGCTAGATGGCTGGATCAAGGGTCAGATACAGAAGGCAGTACTCCTCGACACGGCACGCATTTTGAGGAGGTTCTTTGTGCAGCCCTAACTACCGGTAGGTTGACCCCTGCCCAACTGCCGGTGGCACTCGTTTTTAGAGTTGTTGGTTTTGTAGCTCTGCCTACCCCACTCTGGGAACGAAGGCGTGAGTTCACTTATTTATGTATCCAGACATCCAGACAAACTTTCACATTCATAATATTAGTAGAATGTAGGTCTCATTTTTCAGAATAGTACCGCGATTTTCATTTGCAATTCAAGACTGTTTAGGCAGCCATTTCTTTTTTTATTTATCCGCCATATCTTTACGAGTTGGCAGTAATCTAAAAATTATGATATCAAATGGTGTCATTCACTCTGTGCAGAGGTCGTCAAGTCTGAATAAGGCAAATAAAAGGACATTGTTCTGTAGCAGGGATGGAAAATAATTGGATAGTTTTTTTATGAAAATGTTAACTCGATTGTTTGGAAATCACTGAGCGATATTTCATCTTAATTCAAATTTCATACGTTCTTTAATTGATTGTTGCAAAACAAGTTAATAACCATTATCTTCTGTAAAATACGAATCAAGTGTTTATCATTGGTCCTGGTCCATTACTGGTCCCGTCACCCTAGTGCTCTAAACTTCATCAAAGAAATTTTGAAATTTCCTCGCTCGTACGACCTTAACGTATGATTAAGCTATTTAGTTTTAGCTTAGTTTTATGGTTTTTAAACATATTTTCTTAACCAATAATTCGACCATAGACTGAGTAATGATGATAAACCCTGGAGCCAAATACAAATCTTCAAAGTTTACTCTCTTCAAAGTTGGTTACACAGACTAAAACATAAGTACCTACCTACCTACAAATAAGGACGGAAAAAAATCAAATATCTTTTTCAACTCCTTTTTTTAACTTTATGGTAATAAAATTTTAATAGGAAGTAAGTGCATAGTAGAGAATAAGCATTATTAACGATGTAATTCCTATTGTTCTTTTAACTAACAGATTGACACACACAAAGCTCTGTAGCACGCTATGAAGAAAAATATTCTTGTAATTATTAATTTATTAACGTATTGATAATGTGATAACGTATGTTGTAGGAACGGTTATGTATTTCACCATTTAGACGAAAAATTGGTATTGTAATGTGTAAAAATGTCATCATATTTCATTGTATGCCGGATCACTTAGCTTGGGCCTGTTTCCACTGTTCAACTCAACATGACGGTTAGGTAGACAAATAGAGATGACTTAAGATAACCGGTACATTTTTAAGCTGTATCTAAAATATATATTGAATATTACAAAATTTACACAAGGGTAGCAACTTTATGTGCCTAAATTCTCAGTATTTCTAAGAATATACTATCATTTTGTTTGAGATGAAATGTAAATATTCGCGATGCTATGAAACGTTTTCGAGAAACTCAGAAATATCTTGAGAAGAACTACCAAAAGTCTTTAAGTTTACTCGCAGACAGACGGACAGAGGGACATGGCAAAACTATACCCTTATAGTTAACGCTAAAAAAACGTTGTGTGCATTCAGAAATATAATTTTATATGCCGGTTCACAAACAGCCTAAAGATATTCACACCTTGTCATTGGTTATTATAGTTGACACGTTCAACTGACCGACACATCGATTGAAGATTAATTTATTATTTTCAAGCCTAATTTAATGATTAACGTACGACGGTGGCTGATCGATAATCAGACTGATTTGTGGGATTTTGAGCGACGAGCAGTTAATTCATTAAGTTATTGTTATGGATGATTATTATTTGTTATAGATTACCACACACTAAGTATATTCATAGACCTCAGATCCTGAGTTAGAAAGCTCAGTGTTACAGGAGTCAGGACCCAGTAGGACATACATACATTTAACGTGGCACTCTTTATAATAGCGTACCTAGACATTGAATGATAAAATTGATATTGATTTTCCGTGCAATTCGTAGGAAAAAAGTTACGTCACCTTTGAGAAGAATGCGAGGCAGCTCCAAAAGGATCCCCTAAATTATTTCAAATAGATTTAGTTAAGTCGAATTTAGAATTTAAGTTTTAAAGTTGTTCCTCAGTACTAACATTAGATAGTAAGATAATAGTGTATACTAACCAATATCGGTCAGGTTAACAGAAATATGATTTAGATTTGAATTTGAATTACGAAGGCTTAGGTACAAGCTGTATAAGTAACATATCAAAAAGCAATATTGTTTTACAAATCAGAACACAGCCTCAAGTCTATTAACTAGCAGTGCGGATGTCCTTCCAGCCTATAGTCCCGTATCGTCCTCAACAATGGACCCACACTCGCCACTACGTCCACGGTCCGGCCTGCAATATCCAGATAGTGCCCGATGATTTAACGCTCAACTTTTGACACAACTAAGCTTTTTGGACACGCCGCCTTTCGGGTATAAATAACGTCTTACGTGCGCATGGGCGGGGAGTGCGAGCGAGTGACAAGTGAAAAGGGCCTCAAGTTGAGATGAGACAAAAGTTTAATGATAAGAGAATGCCTTCAAGACTTTTTGGCAACCCTAGTGTATTGAGCCTAAGCCTTATTTAAACTTAATTAAATTTCACGAAAATTTTACTACACTCAGGAGCAAAAATACCGGGTCAGATTGCGTTTTTCATACTAAAGAGGCTATTTCGAAGCCTTGGTTCCTCGCCAGGGAATGCTTTTAGTGAAATCTGATGATGAATACCCCGAGCATCGATACAGGACTTCCAGAGTGCCTAGGATACCCAACTAAATGAATCTGCGGTTAACGCCGGAATTGTGCACGTTCAGAAAAACATCTAAAATGGCAATAAAATGTAAGGAAATCCAAGTGCTGACCCAAACTCTCCCGCTGTTTTGTTAACTGATTGTGCGATCAGTGAGGTATCTTAACAAATTTTGACCTCCTCTATTGAACCTCGGAGTATCCACCATTAAACCTCACTCATAACAACCCCTGGCGAGGAACCAAGGCTTCGAAATAGTCTCGTTTGTATGAAAAACGCACTCTGACCCGGTATTTTTGCTCCTGAGGGTAGTCCCAAACTTATCTCTAGGCTTGTACTGTGTAAGTTATTATATAGAGAAATTAATACTTAAATACATAGAAAATATCTACTAGCGCTCATCACACAGGCATCTATCTGCCCTTTCCAGCATTTGAACCCGGGACATAGCTTCGGCAGGATCACTACAAACTAAGCTAACGTTTCACTTATAGTGATATAGTAATTGTACTGACGAGAAACGTCTCAAATTGAGACAGTTTCTTATGAAAAGTTCTTGTTACCTTTTTAAAATTGGTATTTAAGTAAAGCAAACTTTCCCAAAGCGGTTTCCGAGAATTTTCTCAGCATGAGTCACTGGTGTACTGCAACAGGGCCTAGTTAAGATTCAAAAACATATTTCCTGTTTATAATTTTAAGAGCCTTGTGTGTATGAACAAAGTTTTTATCTATGCGTCATAACGGTAAGTTATCGATTTAATCAAATCCACAAAAAGTCTATTGACATAAACGGATGACGGATTACGTCGACCGCTAATGTCAACTCCACCATTTCGAGTCGATAGAAAACAGAAACGTTAACAGCAATTGCATCTTGGATAGGCCTTAAAAAGTATACATAGTGATTCAACATTTAAATTGACTGACCGAAAAAGTTTTTTTTTTTTCTATTTCTGTCTATCTGTTTTATTTAGCCTATCCTGGTGTCCCACTGCTGGGCAAAGGCCTCCCCCCATTTCTCTAATCTGGTTTTAATTTATCCAAATCATGTTTGTACTTTGATGTTAATATCAAATTATTGCATGGTCTAAATCTTTATTTAATAGACATAATATTTTCAGAATTCAACATGAATACAATTAAAAATTAAAATATATAAATATTAATCACCACAATAAAAAGCCCACCAGCACCAGCAAAGGCTTTTTTCGCATTTATACTCTTGCTTCGTCTTAATATAGACAAAACTTACTAATTCAAGGAGA
The DNA here is from genome assembly GCA_923062465.1 of Acleris sparsana. Lineage (NCBI taxonomy): Eukaryota > Metazoa > Arthropoda > Insecta > Lepidoptera > Tortricidae > Acleris > Acleris sparsana. The sequence continues at coordinate 18,165,736 of OV281290.1, forward strand.
ATGCAAACTAGCACACGATACTAGATAGATACTAACTTTCACGTATTTTCTTAAATATCACCAAAATCTCAAAATAAAAACGTTTAGATATTCTCTCGACAAGCACACGACATAATTTGCATAACTTCGTTTAAGTTCATTAATGTCACCAACTTACATCTTTGTGTACTAAATTTCAAATTAACCTGTCTAGTATTTTCGGAGGACCTTTGCTCTGACAGACGGATGGGCGGAGACACACGCGAACGATCCCAAAAAAGCTTTTTTCCTTTTGTGGTAAGGAACTTTAGGCACCGTAGGCACTTTCACTATATGCCTCAGTCTACCAGCGCTTAATATCAGGTAATTTAAACATAATTAGAAACTCATATATCTTTGGTACCTGATCCACATTATTTCGACGATTCGTTATGGTATTGTTGATAAAAGATAAAAAAGATAAAAGATGTTTAGTCAGTAAGTAGGCCGCACGGGCACTTTTACACGTCAACAATCTACCAGCGCTTCGCAAGAGACCACGCTGTGAAGAAACACCGCAAGACCTCAACCGTCAGTCGTTTTTTTAAATAATGCGTATGATATTATACAATTTTAAAGCTTAACCTAGCATTATATAAAACAATGTATCTAACATAAAATATAAAATAAATATATTCAGGCGTAGCTTGAGCAGGAAAATATGTCAAAACTCAGAACGCTCAAAAGGACTAATGACAATGCAAGACAACCACATACAAATTTTCGACACATTCTCCTACAGAAACCGTGTCCCCTAGACAATACACAATATTTATATATATTTTTTATAACTAATTCATTATCAAGTTATTTAGGTGTTTAGTTTAGTTTAGGCCAAGCATTTTTATCTATTACATAGTCCTCGACCCTATAGTAGGCTTTAGACATCGACTTTTTCAAGTAAGTTTTAAGTACTGGAAATGGTATCTTTAACACTGCGTGTTGGTTGTAAGAATGACCCTGCCGTCCCTATAAAGGTAACGGCCTCGGGTTTGATTCCCAGTATTGACAAATATTTTGTGTAATGAGAGCGAGTACTACTGTAGTCCCTGAATGTTAAATAATTTCTATGTCTCGTTGTCTAATACCTATCCTTGAGCTTTTTTAGGGATTTGGTCAACTTACGCTAGTTTTTCACGACGCGGCCACAGAACTATAATCGAGTAGTTCTCCATAATTATATAGTTCTGTGGACGGACGTGGCAACGCGCCGTGTTTCACGTTAAAGACGCCGTGCTGTGGTGATGTGGTAAAGCCCTAAGAGTCTCAAGATGCGTCAGGAGTCTTATTACTCGTATTTGCTCCATACGCGTGCGTTTGACGACGCGGCCACAGAACTATATCGAGTAGTTCTCCATAATGATATAGTTATGTGGACGAACGTGGCAACGCGCCGTGTTTCACGTTAAAGACGCCGTGCTGTGGTGATGTGGTAAAGCCCTAAAAGTCTCAAGATGCGTCAGGAGTCTTATTACTCGTATTTGCTCCATACGCGTGCGTTTGACGACGCGGCCACAGAACTATATCGAATAGTTCTCCATAATGATATATTTATTTATGTGGACGGACGTGGCAACGCGCCGTGTTTAAAATAAAGACGCCGTGCCGTGGTGATGTGGCAAAGATAGTTTACTATGACTTCTCAGCCAGCATCTCAGCCAAGTCGAGTTAATCAATACAGCCCCGAAACTACCAGCGTTTTAGACCCAGTTAGTTAGTTAGTTTTAGACCCACATATCTTATTATTTGCACCATACGCGTGTTCCGGGCCCCTGATAACGGCACTGTTCATATTTCACACATTTGTCGGACACTCCCGGTGATTTGTTGTGTCCACTGACGTCAAACGGACCTTTTTCCCTCTAACTTACTTTCTAAAGGTCAATAAATAATCTGTGTGGGCATGGAGGACAGCGTGATGCTACAAAAAGATTTCAGGAATGTATTTTAAGTATTATTCAGTTGCGTCTTTTTATATTTTCTGAATAGTTTACTTATTAAATGTATTAGAAGAAATGTTTTTATTACTGCCACATCATATATATAAGTATACCGGGTGGAACAAAATGAGGGACTGAGCTTAAAGGATAGTGTTATCTATGTGATCTACAATCGATTTATAATTATAATAAATAAAATAATACATATCAGGGGACAATGTCACACCAATTGACCTAGTCCCAAACTAAGCTCTAGGCTTGTACTATGGGTACTAGACAACGATATAAAGACTTACATAGAGAAACATCAACTTAAACACATAGAAAACATCCATGACTCAGGAATAATTATTCGCGCTCATCACACAAATATCTGCCCTTATCGGGATTTGAACCCAGGACCGCTAGCTTCGTAGGCAGGTTCACTACCAACTAGGACATAAAATTAAAAAAAATATATTAAAATTAATTTAATATCAGTGACAACCCTACTACTACTAGTTCAAAGTCATTTACATTTTAAATTGACACATGTCATCAACTTCACTTTACATGCGATGCTCAAAAGTACCACCGTGTCATATCATGCACGCTGCCGCTCGTGCTCGTGTATACTATATAACGGTGTACCTTTAATATCGTGCGGTTCTGGACATTCCTTCTACGGAGGCAACTGTTAGCCTTTGCCTCATCTCGTCTGCGGTATAGCATTCCTTGTACACCATAACTTTTAAAGTGCCCCATAAAAAGAAATTCAGCGGTGACAGGATGGTTGCTCTAGGATTACGGTTGAAGTAACGAAGCACTCTCTCCTCAAATCTAACGGCATGTCGTACGCGTCCTCCGCGTCGGTCGTCCTGTCCCGTTCGTGGTACAATGGGACGATTGTTAGTGACACGATCCACTGCTCGTAATATTATCTTCTGCCTGGTTGGATAAGGTGGTAGGTAACTGTTTCGGTATTGACGTAAAGAGTCGGCATTATAATTGCACTTTACGTATAAAAAAATGAATTTTAAATAGCCTAAAGCGTCTAATTGTGGCATTTTTAACACGATATGCTAAGATAATATGACATGTAACCTGCAGGTCACCTGTAATCGTATTTAATCAATCGCTTAACCAAAAAGCCTGGCCATTATCGAAAGAGTTCGTTTGTACTCTTTTTTATCCTTAAAATAATATTGTACTTCACGATAAAATTCTACTATTTAGAAACTGGAGCGCAAAAGTTTGAAATAATAGCAAAAACATTTAGCAAGTTGTAGATAAGTAACAATTTTAGTTCGTGTTAAGTTTGTTTACTAATAAAGTAGGTGAAAAACGTCTAAAGGCTTCGTCATACAGCGGGCGTCAAAACGCCACGCGGCGATCAGCGTGTTGTTAGCTCTCGGTGTGGCGTGATTATGTGTGACGGCCTGCATACAACTCCTTGTTAATTTGCTCGCTAAGAAGACGCTGATTGCCGCGTGAAATTTTTACGCCCGCTGTGTGACGAAGCCTTAAGTTATCTAGACACCTTATATCGATGAAGTCATCGAATCTAAATGCTAGGGTTGCTAATTTGCAGATTGAAAAATAAAGAACAAGACCTAAAAAATCCTCGTTTTGTTAAAAGTTCGTTTCGTTCCAACCTGTATAAATTATTAATAATATTGACATTCTCACCCAAATTGACCTAGGTGTTATGGAACGGTAAACATACTCACTGTGTAGAAAAATATAAATTTTCCAAGACTTAGACACAAAATACTTGTGCAAATCCAACTGGGAATCGAACCCGGAATCGCTAGCTTCGTACACAGTGAATTATCAATTTAAATAACTTGATAAATCAAGGGCTTAACGAATATCAAAACAGAAACGCACACAAAAGTGATATTCATCAAAGATGTTCACGTAACGAAAATATTATTTTGTTTGTTTGTCAAAATGCTAAAATAATTTACCTACCTAAAGATTTTTGGTTCTTTAGACATTTTTGATAATTAAACATACATTATATTCGATCCAGCTCATCCAGTAAGAATTAAAAAAAAACTCGCCAAGTTTTTCCCTTAAACATTTTGCACGTAAAACGTCACATAAAAGCCGTAATAAAACATCAAACTTATGTCTATCGCGGGTCATGTGAAATATCTGATATGTCCGCTGTTATAAATAATGCGTGTAATATAATATAATCAACTTATTCAGGAAATGTGTGGGTAATCAGTGGAGCTTGAAGGGCCAGGCTGCGGAAGGGTGGAGATGGACTTGTTAATTAAATATTCGAATAAGAGTTGTATCGATTATATACCATGCGTTTTGTACCAGAGAGGGGAGGATATAAGGTTCAATTGAACGATGAAATAGTTTTCTTTGAGCTTCAATTTTCTTTCCCAACTGTTGGGACTTAAGTTTTAAAAAAAATGTAGGGACTTTTTCAAGTGCCGTTACGTTAGTTTAATTATGTAAGATTGATAAAAAAAAACCTATCCTAACCCATTGGTCCTTTGATAAAATCCTTTAAACAATTTGAAAAGAAAATAAATCTTGACAAAAAAAACAGCCCCTTCAGAACATCAAGGGCATAATAAAATATTAAGATTATCCTGTGCGATAGCTCTGAAAACAGCCATTTGGGTTAGTCCGTCTCTCTCCCTCCCTCATACGCTCACTTATATTTGAGTCTGACCGACTTTACCCGGAGCAAGTTTTTAAGATCTCTTACACATACCTACTTAAGCATTTTCATTTCACCTTCTCAGCCAAAAAACCTTTATCTAATTCAACCTTCAAATTATTGAACACCTCGAGACACCCGCGACTATTTCATCCAAATCCGTCCAGCCATTGCAGCTTGAAGGAGTAAAAAACCAACACACACATACAAACTTTCATATTCAAATACTAAGTTTTGCGCTCGACTCCGTCCACGTAGAAGTCGTTTATCACTATTCCTTTGAAAAAGTAGCCTATGAGTTATTCCAGACTTTTTTTAACAATTTTGTTGCTAAGTTTCATCCAGACCCGTTCAGCCATTCTGGCACGATTATGAGCTTAGGCTTTACCTATGTGTTAATCCAGGGTATAAGCTATATCAATTTCAAAGGACAATGGGCAAATTTGTATGGGCACTGTCCCCCCCCACCAACAGTAACGGGATGCATGTCTATATGTTTATAAGGACCCAAAAAAAGACAAAATACTTATTTTAGTAGCAAAATCAATGGATTTTTTTTAATGAAAACAAGGGCCAAATAAGGCAAATCATCCATATATGTATTTTCAAACAAATTCCATACGATACGATTATGGTTTTCCAAGAAAACCCCATACATCTGGTGATCGTCTCCATAGTAAAAATACATAATGTTGCTGAGATCTATTAAATGAGACATGTTTCATTTCTGTTGGTGGGGGGGGGGGGACATTTCTGCCCATGGTCCTTTCATCAAAATCCGTCCAGCCATTTCAGCGTGAACGTGTAACATACTAACACACACACACACACACACACGAACTTGCGCATTTATAAATTGTAACTTATAGTAAAAGTAAGAAAATAACAACTCGACGTCCACATCAACGAAACGAGTAAGCAGAGTCCTACTCCACACTAACCGCGCGCGTGATAAAACCTTATAAAAGCTACTAAATAGTCATGTTTATCGTGTACTAAACGTCGTGTGCGTTAAAAAAATATCGATAAATATATCAAAATAACGCGCCGTAGCGTTTGATCCCGTCGGAAGGATAGCGACCGATTTAGTACGGTGCACACTACCTTAACGAAAAGGTGGTATTATCTCTGACATAAGGTTCATATTAGCTGAAATAATAAGGCTGTACGGTTTAAACACGAATGTTTATATCTTTGTTTACTATTGAATCGAGTAAATTGTACTAAATAATAGTAATAAAGGACTAGTTCTAAATACGATGAACTAGTCTTGCCTTGTTATTGTAAATGTAGATTCTCGTAAAAATATTATTTTCAATTGCTTTTTTATTTCAAGATATTATCCGAAATATTTACTAGGTATTCACTTTTGTCTATAGCCTTTGTAATTTTGGGTTTACATTATTAAATGTTTGTCTACATACATACGTACAGTCAGCGTCATATAGTTTGTAGCATCCAAAGTAGCCAAATAGTTCGTTACACGCCCTTGTTACTACGGTAATAATGACGTGTAACGTACTATTTGGCTACTTTGGATGCTACCAACTATATGACGTTGACTGTACATACCTACCTATCTCCCAATAGCGTAGGGAAAGACTATGGAACGCCAGGTGCAGCGGTCTAAACATAACTTTAGCTTCCTCTACATTTATCACCCTCTTCATGCACGTACGTCGGTTTCGGGTGCTTTTGATCTGATCACCGTACGTCCGTCTAGGACGCCCGCTACCGACATCTCCGCCTGTGTGTGTCTTGCATTATGTTTCCCTGTTAACTAATTCATTATTTGAAATAAGCTTTTAGTTAAACCCACAAATTTGTGTGTGATTTTATTTTTACCCGACTAAGTTAGAACGAGGGTTATCTTTTTCAAGTGTAGGTACATACGTCCTTTTTTTAGCACGCTTGATAGATTTTAACATAATGAAATTTCGTTAGGTTTGTTTTGGTTGTGGAAGGGATAAGACTCATTCATTAGGCTATTTTGAACAAAGATATAACTGAGAGACGGGTTATTTTTTTATCTGTCTGTTCTTTCACGGCTAAGCTGCTGAAAATTCGAGTCTAAAGGAAGAATATAAGGTATTAGGGTACCCCGAAAATTGGATAAAAAGAAAAAAAAAGATAAAGAATTTTGAACAATAAATGCTGCGCCAGCGCTGGTCTACCGTTTGCGATTATTTGGTACACGGCCCGACGCCATGATCGCACACGCATCAATTTAAAGCACAATTTACAAAAACAATAATATTAGGTAAGTTTGTGCAATATCTAGTTCATAAATCCTGTTTTTGAAACAACTGAGCATCAAAACGAGATTAATATTGAATCTTAATGCATTTTTTTAAATGTAAATATTTTTTATTATTTGAATTAAAACTTCATAATTATAAACAAATAATAGGACCTGCATTTTTTGTTTTTAAGTTTTAATTTTTACATGCTTTTTTGCTCATTTTGCGTCATGGAAGAATGTGACCGGAACGTATCATGCTTTGCTGTAAGAGATACAAGTAAAAATGTATGTTCAACTGTCATTATCAAATAAAACAATTGTCCAAACACCATTAACGTAAACCACAGTTACCGATCGCCAGTTAAACTCCAGGTAACGAGATTACTCCAACAATGTATTGCTAAACGCGCATTATAACGCACTATATGAAACCAATTAACTGGTATGCGATTCGGATCGATTTTCATTAACTAAGCTGATTTATTTTGTTGTGTTTTATGAAATTAGGTTCAGCCTTCTATGGGTTCAGAGTGAGATATGAGATTTTGTTAAGGTAAGGTAGATGTTAATTATAAGTTCAAGAAATTTCTTGAAGTATACCTAACTACCCATTGGCTTCCACGCGATGGATATCGTAGCAGAGTTAGACCCAGAAGGAGATGGCGAGATGACCTTGAGTCGTTTGCGCGGGATTGGCGGGAGTGCGCTCTGGATAGAGACGAATGGCGAAAACGAGGGGAGGCCATTGCTCAGCAGTGGGACACAAAAACAGGCTAGGAAAAAAAAAAAAAAAACCTAATTGTATTGACTTTGACATGTTATCGTATTTTTAATGTTACAATAGCTCTTACAGTAATGGCGGCAGAATTAGGAACAATACAATAACATGGCAAAGGTGATATGGTTATATCGATTAAAAAAAGTAAAGCTCTTGAAGTAAAACATACTTAACAGTGTAAAGGTCACTTTTGATAAGACTAAAAAATCAAAAAGTAATTAAATACCTAAAATTTTAGTGATAATCTATCTGACTATTTCATTAGAGTTATTCCTGAGGACATAGAGTATTATTTTTTAGTATAAAAATGGGCATTAATTAGATAGAAACATTTATTTCTTCAGATAACGACGTGTCTGTCTTGGATGGTAGACTCTGCCCACGAAACCAACGGTAAAGCAAATTTTTGTGTGATAAGAACGAGTATTATTACTGAGTCTTAGAAGATTCCTATCAATTTAAGTATTATTTCTCTATTTGAATATTTTCCCTAGCACCTAAGAGCCTAGAGCTTATTATGAGTAGGTCAATTTGTGTGAGAAAAAAAACCCAGATCTGAGCTTAAATTACACCAGAGCTGTAAAAAAAATACCCCTATCCGCCATCAATCAATACCGCAACGAATTTGAATTACTTCACATATAATATACCTCTGATCCTACATTCAATCACTCAATTTTAAACTCTTTTACTATTGATTTAAGACACAAGCACACGCAAGCTCAGAGTTCTTGTTGACGCGAGTTACAACCGTTTTAATTGGGTGGTAGCTGAATCTCTAACTGACTGGTATACGACAGGAGCTTCTTAAATGTGATGCATAAATTCTACAGGGTAAAAACTGGACCAACGGAACGTTAGAGACTTGTGGACATGGTTTTACGTAAAAGTCATTTTTAGTTTACTTTTGCAATAGAAATGAGGCATTTTCGATAGCCGAGGTCGAACGATAACCTCATGAACAAATGTTTTTTGTATAACATGTGTCGGGACTGATGTTCCAACCTTTTATGACCAAACAACCTAACTTGCTTCCTATTTCAGAATCCTGACAATGCTGGGGTCCTGCTGACAAACGGTACAAGTCGACTTAAGTTTTAATAAAAAACCGGGCAAGTTTAAAAAAAATGTTAAAAATATGAAAGTAAGTCTCTTCGTTTGATTATTACGCTTTCACCACTTCATCGCTTTTTAAATGTAAACGATGTATGTAAAACAAAACGTGTACATTTTATACCTACCCATAAATTTGGATAATGCCCAAAGGAATAGCAATAATTTTCAACGCGGACGGAGACGCAGGCTTCAACTAGTATCCTATATAATTACGTAAAAACCTGTTATTGGCTCTACTAATATAAACAAAACAGTCAACATAAAATGTATCCTGTTGTGTCTTAATAAATTGAATTAAAATGCAAATCCATCCAATGCTAACCTTCACACAATAGTTACGGTTGCAAAATTTATTGTTTTTCATCTCAGAAATCTTAACAGAGTCAAGTTGCATAAATCATGGGTTAATGCCCGGCATTATACAAATTCAAATTTATAACCCGATAAAATTACGGAATGGCCATGGGGTGTCTCCCCCCCAAGGGGGGTAACGCCGGGTTCGATTCATTAAGGATTTTGAATTTGGGATAGTTGTAATGTATTTGCACATGACGAGTTTTATATTGAAAACAGAAGTACCTATGTAGAAAAAAAAGCGGCCAAGTGCGAATCGGACTCGCGCACGAAGGGTTCCGTGACATTATCAAAATACATTAGCAGAAAACGATAAAAAATCACGTTTTTTGTATTTTAGCCCCCTTAAATATTTATTTTATTCTGTTGTCAGTATTTGTTGTTATAGAGGCAACAGAATTGCATCATCTGTGAAAATTTCAACTATCTAGCTATCACGGTTCATGAGATACAGCCTGGTGACAGACAGACGGACGGTTTTTACCCCTTGGCTACGGAACCCTAAAAAGGAATTATGAGGTAAGAATGTAACTAGCGAAGTATATTTTTAACACCCGACATAATTATTGTATGTCATGTATCTGTGTAATTTTCTGTCCGTCTATTTCATCGTAGCTACCAAAAGAAGCCGATCTGGACGCTCTTTTTTCCATCCAAAAAAACCACAAGAGTAGGACTTACAATTAGCAGGATTTATTGAAAATCAATTGGGCTAGTAAAGAGTTACTAATTAATTCCTAGAACGCAATTATTTCGGTGGTTTTTTAAAAAAAATTACCTGTTAGGCCTCCATTATATTTTACTTGAGATTTTTACTTCGTTCTTATTAATTTTTGTCTCAACCAATTTGATAGGTGTCGAAAGAATTGCAATATACGACGTCAACGCGGGTGGACTCGCGGAATAATGCTAGTCAGCGTATAAAATTCTTCCAAGAACTTTGTACTACATCAACCATTTTGCTACCAAAAACCTCATTACCTCAAACCAGCCCATCTCGATAAGCGCCTATTCCCAAACAATCATTCATTCAAAAATCGCCTTACCGCTATCGAGCGACAACCAATCCGAGGTAATTATCGCTTTGATTTATAACGACTTTCGACTAAACCTCTTTTCTTTCATTCACGTTTAATGGAATGATTAAATCTGAGCGATTTTCGTGATCGCACCCATTGTGCGCTGAAACAATGGCGTCAATCGATGACGCGGCGGTTTGCGGCGAATGACAATTCCAATTTTAAATAGATTCCAAATTTGAATGGGTTTTTTGCTACCGGCCAGTATTGCGTTCGTGTTAGTATTATAAAAAATACTACAATTTCGTGCCGTATTTGGTAGTTGGATGTTAAAGGTTTTAGTCGTAATAGATTTTCTTCGTAAATAAAATAGGCATTCAGAAAGATATGCAAAGTGACAAAACTGGTTTACTCTTGTTTTATAGACACTCATTTCATAGAGTCATCATTTCCGATTTCAGTTTATCTTTTGATGGTCACAAACCTAACCTAACCTACGTGAATTATATTTACGATAACCTGAAATCAAGACAGGTTTAGCAGAGAATAGCTTTCTATGAAATGAAAATTGTGTGAAGTGATTGTCTATGAAATGTTTGTCTATAAAACAGGATGCCGACAAAACGAACTTTAACCAGAAATTAACTTTAATATTAGTATGTATGTATGTATGTAAACTCTTTATTGTACAAACAGAAAATAACAAATCAAAAAATAAACAGAAACAAAAAAGGTATGTACAAAGGCGAACTTATCCCTATAAGGGATCTCTTCCAGTTAACCTTTGAGCGATTGAGAGAAGAATAAAAACAACGGATGGCTAAACGTACAACGTATTAAAGATACAGAAGATTAAAATAATAATAGCAAATAAATATGTAGGTATAATAAATATATATATTAAATAGGATAAATAAATAAATATATACATTGTATGTATATATATACAGGGTTATTGGTAAGTCGACCTATTCCCGTTAGGAGGTGATAGGGGTGACTATTTGCAATAATTTTGACCCCTATATGCATTATGCAAAAGTGAACCATTTTTGAGTTATCGCGTTTATTAGTTTTTTTTTAAATTAGTCGGAAATTCAACTTGAAAAATTTATTACACAAAAAGTATCAATTTAAATCTTTTTTTTTCTTCTGATTTACAAAACCGATTAAACACTGGTTATTTCTCAATATTAAAACAATAATTGACGGTCCAAATTTAAAAAAGCGAGACGGAAAACGAAATTTTTTCAATATTTTTTGCGATCGCTTTCCACTAAAATGCCTTAAAAACAAAGAAAAACGTTATGAAACTTGGCTTGCAGATTATTTTAAAAACTTAACTGTTTTCTTAGCTCTCCAAAAATGCATAACAAGTAGAAAATTATTTAAAAAAAACCTGAAAAAATAATCATCACAAAGGAAGCGGGCGGAAACAAAAGTCACAAAAGCAACTTCAAAAATTAAAATTAAAATACATACCAAATTTAAATCATACATTTTTTATTTGCTTTTGTACAAGATGAACTTGTAGTTCCTATGCAAAATAAAAAAATAAAAAATCTGTACACGTTTGAGAATGCGAGGCCGAAAACTAAAAAATACATGTTTTTTTATCAACTCCAACATAAATTACACGAAAACAGAAAAAATTACCAATACATTTGGCGTGCAGATTACACATAAAACATTGACGTTTTTCCAGCTTTCTAACGAGCTATTAAAACTAAAATGAGTTTTGTTAAAGATTGCTGGAAAAAATTGATCACAAAGGAAGCAACAAGGAAGTCACGTCCGAACAAAACTTAAAATTAACTAACTAAATGTATCAAAAGTAACTGTTATACTCGTAAACACAAATAACAACATTAACTTATGTAAAATGTTACAAAATTAAAACTAATAAACAATTAAAATTTAAATAATCAGGATTTTTATAGTTCATTTTCAAAATGGCTACCTCCATTTCTTATTCTCACATAAGTTAATGTTGTTATTTGTGTTTACGAGTATAACAGTTAGTTTTCATTGATTTAGTTAGTTAATTTTAAGTTATGTTGGGACGTGACTTCCTTGTTGCTTCCTTTGTGATCAATTTTTTCCAGCAATCTTTAACAAAACTCATTTTAGTTTTAATAGCTCGTTAGAAAGCTGGAAAAACGTCAATGTTTTATGTGTAATCTGCACGCCAAATGTATTGGTAATTTTTTCTGTTTTCGTGTAATTTATGTTGGAGTTGATAAAAAAACATGTATTTTTTAGTTTTCGGCCTCGCATTCTCAAACGTGTACAGATTTTTTATTTTTTTATTTTGCATAGGAACTACAAATTCATCTTGTACAAAAGCAAATAAAAAATGTATGATTTAAATTTGGTATGTTTTTTAATTTTAATTTTTGAAGTTGCATTTGTGACTTTTGTTTCCGCCCGCTTCCTTTGTGATGATTATTTTTTCAGGTTTTTTTTAAATAATTTTCTACTTGTTATGCATTTTTGGAGAGCTAAGAAAACAGTTAAGTTTTTAAAATAATCTGCAAGCCAAGTTTCATAACGTTTTTTTTTGTTTTTAAAGCATTTTAGTGGAATGCGATCGCAAAAAATATTGAAAAAATTTCGTTTTCCGTCTCGCTTTTTTAAATTTGGACCGATAATTATTGTTTTAATATTGAGAAATAACCAGTGTTTAATCGGTTTTGTAAATCAGAAGAAAAAAAAAGATTTAAATTGATACTTTTTGTGTAATAAATTTTTCAAGTTGAATTTCCGACTGATTTAAAAAAAAACTAATAAACGCGATAACTCAAAAATGGTTCACTTTTGCATAATGCATATGGGGGTCAAAATTATTGCAAATAGTCACCCCTATCACCTCCTAACGGGAATAGGTCGACTTACCAATAACCCTGTATATATATATACATACATATATAAATAATATATATAAGTATGAAAGGAAAAAAGGACATACAGTCTTAGATCAGGAACAAGAGTCAAGCCAGTACCTCTTCAGCCTAGATCTAAGTGAAGCAACAGATTGTGATTGCCTGATATCAGTTGGAAGGCTATTCCATAAACGAACAGAATGTACCGAGAAGGATTTAGAGTAAGATTTGGATTTGCTAGCAGGAAAAGCCAGGAGTAGGTTGGCACTCGAGCGTAAGCGGTTCTGGGACCCGGTAGCCAAGAAAGAGAACCGTTCGACAAGGTAAGGAGGGGATTGAGGATTGAAAAGGATATTAAATAGCAACGACAGGACATGAACATTCCTACGCGATCTAATGGGCAACCATTTAAGCTGAGTACGGAAATCAGACACATGGTCAAATTTCCGCAAGCCAAATATGTACCGAATGCACACGTTCTGAAGCCGTTCCAGCTTATTGAGCAGCTCTTCAGTTGCGTCAATATATGCGATGTCGCCATAGTCGAATAAAGGGAGTAGAAGAGATTGTTCAAGAGTAATCTTGGTGCGAAGGGGCAGGAAATTCTGCAGGCGCCTAAGGGAGTGGAGAGATCTAAAGAGCTTTCGACTAACTTCAGAAACCTGAGCCGACCAGGAAAGGGTCTGATCCATTGTGAGACCCAAATTTTTGACAGTGGAAGAGAAAGGAATAATAGTACCGTCGAATACCAAAACCGGACACACAAGGTCAGACAACTTTGCAATAAAATGTGGACTACCGACAACAATTGCTTGCGATTTCCTCGCGTTGATTTTTAGCCCGTAGTTAGCTGCCCAATCTCGAATCCTAGCTAGGTCAGAGTTTATTAGGCTTATTAAGGAGGGAAAATCATCAATACCAGCCGAGGCGTAAATCTGCAAATCGTCTGCATAAAGGTGATAGCAAGATTGAAGAGAAGCAGTGATGCCATTAATAAATATGGAGAACAGAAGCGGGGATAGCACAGCTCCCTGGGGGACACCAGCGGACAAATCCCTCCAAGAAGAGACAGCATCATCTACCTTGACAAGCTGGCGCCTCCCAAGGAGATATGATTGGAACCACGAGAGAGCTGTAGTAGAGAGATTTAATGTTTTGAGGATGCCGAGGAGGATTTCAAAGTCTACGGTGTTAAAAGCACTGCTAAAGTCCAATAAGACCAGAACAGTGAGTTTTCTGTGTTCTATATTAAGGCGAATGTCGTCGGTGACCTTGACCAAGGCAGTGACAGTGCTATGCCCGGGGCGGAACCCAGATTGGAACAAATTGAAAAGTTTGTGAAAGTTAAGAAAGCGAGACAGTTTTCTATTTATAAAATGTTCTATAATTTTTGATAGGACTGGAAGAATTGAAATTGGTCGATAATCGGAAAAGGAAGAGGGATTTGAGGTCTTAGGAAGAGGAATGACGTGAGCAGATTTCCACGAAGAGGGAAAACAGCCCGAAGACAAAGAAAAGTTAATAATTTTGGATAGGATGGGAGCAATAGGTTCCGCCACGAGCATAAGCATGTCCAAACCCACACCGTCTTCACCAACGGCTTTCGTCTTAATATTTTTTTAAATATTTAAAGTTTCTTCCGTCGAAATGAAGCCTAGGTCGAAAGGGGGAAAGTCGGGGTGAGGAGTGTTGGCGAGAAGAGATAAAGTCTGTTTTTTTAGAGACGGGTCCAAGACAACCGGAGAAGTACTAAAGTGATTGTTGAGGGAATTGAGGTCAAGTTTAACATTAGAAGAGTTTTGTTGAGGTTTGCCCACCCCTAAAGACTTAAGAAACTTCCATAATTTAGGATAGGGACAACTCTCTATACGTTCGTGAATGTAGCGGCGCCTAGCATCTCTACACCTACGACTGCAGCGGTTACGCAAGAGAACATAGTTTTGGTGATTTTCATCCGACGGCATTAGTAACAAAAAACCTGTAAAATATTTTTGAATCTAACCGATAGCTAACTAAACTAAAAAAAAAAAAAACATATAATATACATGTGACCTAGCTTCTGCCCGCGAATTCGTCTGCGTAGAATCAGATATTCAGCCATCCCATGTTGCGGGGATTTCAATTATCACCATTCCCTAAAGAAATTTTAAATTTTACAAGACTTCACGTTGGGGGTAATTTTTAAAATGGTCTTTGCATGCAGTCTCAGGAATAAGAGTACATACTAGAAATGTCAAGTCCCTAAGAACAGCTGTTTAGGCTGCGCTCTCCCTGTCAATCAATCAATCAATCAATCAGTCAGTCAGTCAAGGAAGAGATTTATATATTACTAGCTACTGCCCACGACTTCTTCCGCGTGGATTTTTACTCGGAATTCCCTCGCGAACTTTAAAATTTCCCGGAATGAAAGTAGCCTTTGTGTTAATTCAAGGTATAAGCTATCTCCATTCCAAATTTCATCCAAATCCGTCCCGCCGATGCAGCGTGAAGGAATAACAAACTAACACACACACAGTGCAGACACTATTTTGACTTGAAAAAACTTTTTTTTAGTATTTGTATGTTAATGTAATTGTCATCGTTATTACCAACACGATATAATACACCCATTATGTCCCACTTGTGACATCAACACTTTAAATTCTGCAACGTAATTTTTTAAAACGAATATTGTGTTTTTTCGTATTTAAATAAACATTATATCCCAATAGCATCAATCAGCATTAAGAACTTCTCCTATAACTAATAATTAGACGCCGTCCGTGTGACAAATATATCCCTCGGCGATACCGTGTGGTCACCCCTTAGTGAGGGTGGCCAGGTGTAAAAAAAGTTTACTTTTGGTAGGAATTTATTAGGAAAAAAATGGGTGGGTATTTTATTTATTATGTTGTGTATGGAATTAAGTGAAGGTGCTTATGGTAGGTTATTAATAAGGGGTAATGTTTGTATTTTTTCACTGTTGGTAGAGTAATAATTCAAGAAAGAGGTGCCACCTTATGTGTCGCGTGTAACTGTAGTGAATATATTTCATGGGTTTGTATTTCGATATATTTGTAAAATATCTAAAAAAAAAACCTACTTGCCTTGATATCTAACGCTCACATAAACGTTTTTCGAAATCTGTTTTGACGGTATGTTATCTGGATATAACAAAACCGCTCGACGCGACTATCTGGCAGGTACCACTAACTAAGGTTAAGGTTATTGTTAGGTTGTGTCTGGTAATTAAGGTTAGTTTTAACATATACATTTTTGTCTAGGGCCCTAAGAGTATATATTTAAAATCTGTAGTAAATTTGCGTTAGTTAAAACAGTTAATCCCGTTTTTAAATCAATCGTATGGTCACCCTTATTCCTAATACGAGAGTCCACCTGAGTTGGAAAACTAATAGTCATCTGTTCAAAATTATTACTTCAGGTAGAGAGAGATGAAAACTATGTTTTAAGGGAAACACAATGATTTTAGTAACAGTATCTTTGAAATCACGCCTGTTTAAGAAAATTAGTATATTTGAACATATACCTACGTATACGCTTCTTAAAGTGACCTTGTCTATGAAGCTAGCGGTACCGGGTTCAATTCCCGGTATGGGCAAATATTTGACTGAGTGTTGGATGATTTATATTTATTTAAGTATTCATAGGGTAAAGTCACCAGTGGTCAACCAGAGACTAGTAAGCGGCTTTATATGAGTGCGAAGAGTGGAGAATATATCTTTCGTACTCTTTCCACTCATATAAAGTGTAGGCAGAGGCCGACTACAGGTCTCTGGCTGACCACTGGTGACTTTACCTATTATGAATATGTTCAAATTTGTGCCGTGATATTTATGATATTTATTATTACATAATAATATGTATCAAAAAGAAGGCAAAGCAAACACTGTATAAAGGACGCTTATTAATTTACGATTCATCTAACTTTTTTAGTACGTGCCATATCAGCAGCTTGAGCAAGTGTTAGCAAATTGCAGCGCTTGAAGCCAGCGCTGTAATGAAGAAATTTAAGCCATTGCAATCCTATCCTACTTAATATTATTAATGCAAAAATTGTGTGTGTGTGTGTGTGTGTGTGTGTGTGTGTGTGTGTGTGCGATGAAATGAAGAAAGGAGATAGCTTATACAGGGAATAACGATAGTAAAACTCCACGCGGACGAAGTCGTGGTCTGTAGCTAGTAATATATAAAACTCTTCCTTGACTGACTGACTGACTGACTGACTGATAGATTGATTGACAGGCAGAGCGCAGCCTAAACAGCTGTTCTTAGTGACTTGAAATTTCTAGTATGTACTCGTATTCCTTGCAATGCAAAAAACATTTTAAAAATTACCCCCAACGTGGAGAAACTCTTGTAAACTGTATAAGGAACGCTTAGTAATTTACGATTCACGAATATTTTAGTAACTTGTGCCATATCAGCAGCTTGAGCAAGTGTCAGCAAACGGCAGCGCTTGAAGCCAGCGCTGTAATGAAGACAGCAATCAGCTTACGAAGTGTCCGTAAGAGCCACTTTTTGATATCTCGTCGATGTACTGTTGCGGACGAAAGTGTTTGGAAATACTTTAAGGGCCTTAAGTACTGAGCTTGAGTGAGATCGTTTTAAGATATATCAAAGCAGTAGAAAATATATCTCTGCCGTGATATGGGACGGATATGCTGATCATGATAAGTCTCTTAGTATCTTACTAATTATAAATAAGAAAGTTTGAACGGCTGAACGAATCTGGATGGGATATGGCACTGGATTATAGTTCGGAATAGCATAGTATACTTTTATTATTACGAATTCTACGCGGACGGAGTCGCTGGCAGAAGCCAGTAGTGCCATAATTGCGAAAGAGTGTGTGTCCGTTTTTATAGATATGATAGAGTATGACCTTGACTTCTTTGGCGTTAGAATAGCAATTCCAAAAAAAAAAAAAACTGTGTTCTTATATAAAATGACATGTGATGAAGCGAAGATCTAGCATGAAATGAATGTCATAGAACTTATTGATGATGTTTGATTTACAAAATCAGTTACTGAGAATACATTTTTGACAAAAAAATATAGGTAAGAGAGGGGTAGCATTAATGTTACAAAAGTAAATAGGGTAGGTGGTAGCAATTTTTGTTATCTAAGTTGGAACTAGGGGCCTGTTAAAACAAACATTCTAAACGAAACTAGTTAACCATCGGTTACTCATAGCTCATAACATAAGCGGTTTAACTTGATATATTAACTTTAAATTAACATTAAAATTATTACAATATGAGAAGCCATATATAAAAATAAAAGATATTTAAGTAATGAAATAAGAATTATACAGGAGTATTTTATATAGTGTTTAATGTTCGGCCTCTTTTCTCGCCGCCAGTACGCGTGTCGGGAACAATCTTACGTTCGCCGAGCACGGATCTCATCGCATATATTCACCGCTGGTGTTATTTTACGTTATTTATACACAAATATATAAGGGATTAATTCAATGGCGCTTTTCACGGTATCTGGGAGAGGCTCCAACTATCTTGTGATTTTCGTATCAGCATTTTTTGATGATATATATATTTTTTTATGGCATAGAGAAGGCAACCGAGCACACAGGCCACCTGATGGTAAGTGGAAACTGTGACCCATAGACATTAGCATAAGACTGCAAATGCGTTGCCAACCCTGAGGACTAAGATGGAATGCCTCTATGCTAGTCATTACACCGGCTGTCTTATCCCTAAACCGGAACACAACAATGCGAACACTGCTGTTTGGCGGTAGGTTAATGGATAAGATGGTGGTAGCGATCCGGACGGACCCTGCACAGGGTCCTACCACCCGCACAAATGACTGGTGACTATTCGTTTCTAAAATACAAGATTTGTGATTCCATTATCAAAGAGCCGTGTGGTTGCCGGCTTAGAATCGTGCCACTCCATGCCTTCCCATGGAAGTCGTAAGAGACGACTAAGGGATTAAAGGCTTGTAGTATTGTTAGGCGATGGGCTTGCAACCTGTCACTAATATACACTGGGAAACATCTTAGCCTGTTGTTAGAGTTGTTGGTAATTCTGTAGCTCTGCCTACCCCACTCTGGGATGAAGGCGTGACGGTATGTATGGATGTTATCAAGGAGCCGGTAAATATTTTTTGTTAAATATTGGTTTAAAGAAAATAAACGCCGGTGACTGATATGAGTGATAAGTGCAATCACCGGCGATTTGCTTATAGAAGTAAAAAAAAAAAAATATACAACTCAAATTAATCTGTACATATAAAACTCTTGAGTGACTGAGTGAAAATACAAAGCCTAAACTGCTGGACCTAGGGACTTCCAATTTGGGGGAAATACTCCTTGGATACCCTAGAGGCATTAAAAGGATTTTTCTAGAATCCACCACCGATGGGAATAAATAGAAGGCGAAAAGGGAAACTAATTTTAGTGTCCGAAATTGCGGGAGTCCTCTAGTATGCTAATCTATTGATCTGTTTTACTCTTTAGGAAGGTTTTTTTTTTATGGCATACCATATGCCGACGAGCACACAGGCCACCTGATGGTAAGTGGAAACTGTGACCCATAGACATTCGCATTCACAAGACTGCAAGCCTAAGACTGCAAATGCGCTGCCAACCCTGAGGACTAAGATGGAATGCCTCTATGCTAGTCATTACACCGGCTGTCTTATTCCCAAACCGGAACACAACAATGCAAACACTGCTGTTTGGCGGTAGGTTAATGGATAAGATGGAGGTAGCGATCCGGACGGACCCCGCACAAGGTCCTACCACCCGCAAAACTTTCAATCAAAAAAACATGGATGCCAAGGGTTACAAACAAGATAACACCCAGAAGTGAAATCCGTATAGTGCGTAAATTTCAATAACAAATAAATACACAAACTTTTAGGTAGCTAAAGAAACCTTTACAATCGCCAACCCGTTCGCTACGTAGAAAATCTTAAAAAATAGGGTTCGAGTAGAAATGTTTGTTATACTACTTACTACTAACATTATACATGTATGCCGCGTCTGTCTGTATATTTGCGATAATTTCAAAAACTACTGAACGGATTTCCACTCGGTTTTCACCATCAGTTAGATATTTTTTCATGGAAGGTTTGAATGTATGATAAATTCGGTTTATGTACGGATGTTTCAGGAAAGTCACTCAGTTATTTATTACTGTGAACGTAAGCGTTAGTTACAATATTACAGTTAGTCGTTACAATATTTGCCGATAGATGGCGCTGCCTGTCTTTTAGATGCCGCAATCGTTAGTTTCCTGCGATTGTGTTGTATACTCACCTACTATTATTTGATATTCACAATTACCCATTTTTTGATTCACTATTTAGTTTTAATATGCCATTTTATTAATACCAGTAAGATTGGCTCAGTTATTAATTAAAGTTCTCGAACGAATGTTTGTTTCTTAATTCATGTTGTTTTTCTTTTGATGTTGTTTTTTGTTAAGTGTGTCTCTTTTCGTCTCTTCACCTAGCGGTTCCAGTGGAAGATCAGTGCTGGCTTTACGGCTAGCGAATGCTGAGTTGGGACCGTTTCGCAACAATTTCTCTGTCTTGTTCTTTTTGTATTTATGTGACGTAATTTTGTATTGTTGCGAATAAATGTCTTTTATATAAATTCTAATCATTTTTAGTTATTAACGTACTTGAAATTAAATAGAAGATTCTCAACGACGTCGCGTTGTAGTGACGCTGCTAACGAAGCAAACGGTCCCGGGTTCGATTCCCGATCAGAGCAAATATTTGTGTGATGAGCACCAGTAGCCTAGGTACTATATGTTTTCATCCGCAATCATACGTCTTTAATATTTTCGTAATTTTCTCAAAAACCGCATAACTAAAAACAGTGTTTTTTTTTTACCAAATGGTAAAGCTAGTTTGTGGTCGAATGGCATTAAAAACAAAAAATCGAGTATATGTTATGATATGTATAAAGCTTTG
The DNA here is from genome assembly GCA_923062465.1 of Acleris sparsana. Taxonomy (NCBI): domain Eukaryota; kingdom Metazoa; phylum Arthropoda; class Insecta; order Lepidoptera; family Tortricidae; genus Acleris; species Acleris sparsana. Next base: position 18,186,691 of record OV281290.1, read on the forward strand.
AAAGACTAAAATTTTGCCTACCCCCTCTTTTTAACTATATTGCGTGATTGTGTTTTGGTCTTTGCTACGTAGTCAGAGAGGTGTGGAAGTAAAGGGAGGCATTTACCCCGAGGTAGAGTGAAAAAGCAAATACCAAAGTATTAAAATAATTATCTATCCCTGTTCAAATAAAAAATAATTATGTTACCAATGACACCGGAGACTTCTTTCCTCGTCCCGTGACGAGGTTAATAAATCGACCGCCGCCATTACCGTAGGTTCGACCGGAAAGCATGCGTCAAGTTGATTTGTGACGCGTTTCACACGCCAACCATAGATGGCGCTAGTGGTGATGCGCGGGAGCATGGAAGTCTGAGTATTGATAGGTTGAAATATTGGTGTATAAAAATGAAATTTGTTATTATTTTGGTGTTAACATTTAATAATAAGTAAGATAAATGTATTTATTTGCGGTGTCAATTTTAAGCCATTATATAACTTTAAACGCAGCTTAATACCGTACGTCCGTCTATTTGTCCTACCTTTTAAAACCTGTAATTCTTAAACTGTTATATGTAATTACTTGATATGGTCACAAAATATGTGTAAATTGACTGCATTTACGTTATTCCTACAAAGGAATAACGTAAATACAGAACTACCAGAATTGAGATTGTTCATATTTTTATAATTACTCTAATTCGAAAACCATTTCGATGAATAAGGTTTTAAAGCCGTTCTGCATTATTAAGTTTTTGAAATAATTATCTATTTTGGATATTTCGACAAAAGTATATTTAACCTTTGTTTGACTTTCGTTTTCAGCTTGAAGCCCTCCTGGGTGTATCTTACGGGTTACAATCACTTTTTATCATTAGATATCATTGAATTGTATGTTATTTACTAGAAAATGCCATTCCAAATTAAAATAATCATGTCATCCATAAAATGTCTGCTAAATAAATAAAGATATCAAAACAAAACTATTGGGTCAAATACAAAAATACCGAAATCAGTCTCTTAAAATTACCTATTCTTTTGAATTAGAATGTAAAAACCGAGACTTATTTTTTTTGGTCAATGCTAATTTATAGGATAAGTAAGTGTTTCTTTTAGTCAAGTCTTAATCTAGGACATAGACTTCATTTAAATCCGTTTATCCTACTCACAATATTGTATACCTATTTATAATATAAGTAAGAGTAAGATTATAGCGTATATTGTAATAAAAAAAACTTATTTTTTTATTTTTTCTGATACCTAAAATGCGTATCTAAGGTATATACAAAAAACTTAATCAAACAAAGATTTAACATAAATATTAGCGTTCATAATTCTACTGAACCCCTAGTTCGTAAGAAGGACAACGCGCGCTTGATAAATTTTCTAAAGAACCCCATACAGTAGTTCTTAGAAGTTTTTTATGTAACCTCAAAAACAAATTTTGGATTCAAAAACCAGTGTTTTTCCCAAGTGTACCCGACTAGTTTTAAATGAATGACGTAAACAGCCATGTTTGGTCTACGTCAGTATCTGCTGACATATATTTCAAACAAACAGGGCTCTCAAGACAATGCTTTTCAAGTTACCGTCGCGGGCGCAGATGGCCACAACTTAAGTAGAACAACTAAGCCACTTGTAAGTATTAAAAGGGCTAAAATAGCAAAAACATTTTGTTTTCTAGATTAATAATATCCATTTGCACCAAAATTCCTCAGCATTAAAGTCCCATCTCATTAGAACATCTTCTGTCACTTTTTGAATCACCAATGGCAGCACGCGTTTATGGTGAAATTAGACTTAATGAACGTTTGAGCAAGTATTCTTTGTTAATATCTGTCAAATCCAAAAGTAACATTGAAAGAGTAGGACAAAGCATACTTTGACCTAGATTAGCCTTTGACATATATAAAAGATAGGGGTGATTCTTCGGGGCCCTGATTTTGGACGTCCGGGGGCTTAGTTCAATTAACTCTAAGTTTAGAAGCTTGGTTTTTTTTTCAGAGGTTATTGATATTCATGTTTAACTGGGACATCGGTCGATTTTTGTTTAAGTGATACTAAGCATTTACAAAAAAAATAAAAAAACCCATTATTCTTACTACACTGTCGTGTCCGTTCTCTATTTTTTTGAAAACATATGATAATAACTTAAATTTAGTCAACTTTATCAATATTTTGAGTGACCACATACAAAGAAGATTAGTTGTTACATTAACAAAATTCAACAAATATTTTTTACATGCAATATTATTCTTATAACTGAGGATATAACGTTTGTCCGCCGTTAAATTCTTATTACTCTGGAGCGGGCTTCAATCAGCTGTATCATAAAGACATTTAAGAACCTAGCAACAACTCCCACGTGGGGCGGTTTTTAGTCGTGTTCTGAACGTGTCAGGTGGTGGACGTGTCGGCTGATGCTCATTACTCCGGAGTTACGAAGGTAAATATATCATTACTCTGTCCTTGGTTCACGTAACATTCTTATAACTCTGTTAGTTTTTTTAACGCGTGTGTAATATTTAAAAAAAATAAGTTGTGCTGGATTAACTGCTTTACGTGCTATCTTACCGTAGCATTAACGGTAGCCTTCCATTATGTTTGTATTATGAACCATCACCTTGTTTTCAATTTTTTCTTACTCCTTTGTCCCTTATTGCTTTGGAGTTATGGACAGTGGAATAAGAAAATAGTCAGTTTTCATAGTTTCTTTTCACTATCGATTTTGTTATTAATTTATATATTTCGTCAAAGATAGGAGGTAAATAATTAGGGACTCATGCAGTCGTTTTAGCCTGCTTGAAAAAAATATGTTATCAATCCAATACGTATTTAGGTATGTAATATTATTGAAATTACAATTTATTCACATATGATAATTCATTAGGGCTTCCAAACAAATATACAAAAATATATAGGTGTATGTTTGTGTTTATTTGTAAATTTGTATGTACCTATGTGTTTTTTCAAGCATTTCCCCGAAACTATCAGTCGGACTGTGACCATTATTTTTTATTGGCTTAGATATATGTAAACGGGTATGCTTAAATTAAAATATTTCATTAAAATGAACACTAAGTAAAAAAGTAGTGGTAGTTTTAAATGATTATTTAATCAAAGTCTTATTATAAGTGCCATGATTATAATGATGTTGTGATTGAAACCAAAAAGGTTATTGTTCCTATTGTTAACATTTTAATGGCTCCTAGAACAAAATTTTTTTTATTTTTATGTTTTTTAAGTTTTGGAAACTTACCGACTGACTCGGATTATGAAACCTTGTGCAGTTTGTATTCTTATTAAGGCCGATTATAAATGGGTATCATTAAATAAAATAAAAACAAAACATTAAAATTAGCAATAAGTAAAAAAATATGCTAAGAAATATTTGTTTCTTTTTTTATAAGTAATACAAACATGAACTTTTTTGTTGAAATAGTTTAATTTTTATTTGTTTTAAGAATACATACATAGACACGTACCATCCGGACTTGTGTACTTTCATTTTTTATATAAATACATATATATTTTAATAAATAAGGCTGATTATAAGAATATTGTGATTTATTGAATTGATTAAAACAACAATGAATAATTGCACATTGTTTTATTTTTAAGTAATTTAAATACCGACAAAATCACATAATTTTTAATACTTTAAACCTATTCTTATTCCTCTGTCGTCAACTTCTTATTCCTCTGGGCACGAAAATTAAAAAGTTAATTATTTACTTAACGAGTTCATAAAAATGAGTGCCAAAACCATATTTATGTTTCTAAATAAATCTACTTTAATGGGAGAATAAGATTATTACTCAAATAAGCAAAAACAAATACGACAGAGGAATAACACAAAAATCACGACCTCGAAGAATCACCCATAGTCCTTTACATGACAGGTATGCAATAGATTCTGTAACCATACTTTGAGATTTAAATATCTTGAATATCTATACCTACATGAAAATAGTAAGTGAAATGAACGGTTAATGAAATTATTCAATTCACTATTCATTTGTCTTCTTGCAGTGCCTATCCGCTGAACAGATGGCCGATGGGGTCGAAGAGTTTTGTAAACGAACTGGGAGACAGCGTGGTTATACTTCCAACAATATGGACTAAGACAACGTGGCTAATGTTGCGTTAAACTGATGTATGCAAGCGGCACTGGACCTGTATCTATGGTAAACTTTGGGAGACGTTAATGTCCAGCAGTGGACGTTCGACGTTCGGCTGAAATGATGATGATGATGATGATAAGCGCATATTAAACTTTTAAAACGAAAATTTAAGGATCATCTACTGTACCTACTCCAAACAGCGCTCTTTTCAATATTTTTCTATTTCTACACGACTGCCCAAAAAAGGGAATGTAATGTTTTCTGGGTTCATATATACAGTGTGTAAATCCAATACGAGCAAATATTTTAACGACGGTTAAAATGCATCCTAATTAACATAAAAACATGTGTATCGTTAACCTAAGTTGTAATTTTTTTTTTCATACTAATTAATTCGCCACGCAATGTATTACAAATAACTCAATTAACCTGCAATTAACTGCGACTTAAATCTTCGTTTCAACTGACAAGGTTTCAAGTGGTTCGGGAAAACTCGGTTAGACTCGGGTCACAGTCGTAGTTATGTGTATTTAAAACTTATTTAGAATGAAAAGCAGTGGAAATGCTTTTTATTTTGTTGTTAATTTAATAAAAAACACTTAGTTCATGCACATACTGATTCCTTCACACTTACAGAAATTAAAAAAAAATATCTTCGTTTAATCCTTAGTTGATCCACGATGTTCCAAACTCAGCGATGTAAATCAGGGGAAACCATTGTAAAATCACAAGACAATGTAGATACCTGTTCTCCATAATAATGCAAAATTATAACGTTTTTCTTAATAAAAATCTATCAACAAACAACCAAGGCACCCAGCATTGATTGATACTTTAGGTTATGTGACTGACGGCCACTCGTAATGACATAAGGTCAACATTGGCTATACTCACCTGCCCTGCCAAAAGAGTTTTCTATCTTATTGGCACTATGAAAAATATTTTCGTTTCAAGCAGAATTTTTACTAGCTTTTGCCCGCGAGTCTGTCCACGTAGAAATTGTTTATCGCTTATATCGGGATAAAAACTGTCCTATGTGTCATGAGTCATAATAAGTCGATCCGTGGGTGTCGAATTCCTACAAAACCGTTAAACCGTTTTTGCGTGATTGAAACACAAACATCCACGGTACTTTGCCCGAGTTAACTTTGTAACTTCTTTCATTTCTTTTAATCTAATCTTTATTCTACAGAATAATTGTACCGAAGGAAGTTAGACACCTACTTAATTCAAAGTTTTGCATACTACAATAATAACATTTAAGTACTTAATCCCACTAATCCCACTAATAAATGTAAAAAATTCTCATTCTTTGCCCGTGGTTCTACTGCGTAGTCCTACTGACCAATGATTTCTATTTCAATATCAAATTGACAGGGTTGACGGATCTACGCTGGCGCGGAGCTCCTATTTCTGGGCGTTTTAGCCCTTCAGGCCAGCTGCAAAACTAACATAGCTTAAACCTAGGTACCTCATATTTATGATACTATTTTCGATCAGTAACGATGATTGAATAAATCGTGACACTGCTGTATTGTGTTATTAGCTATACACAAGCGTAATTCTTTACCAGTGCAAAGGTTACGACCAGCGACTGTATCGCGGGTTTTGCAACTGTATGGTGATTTCATCGCTGAAAAAGATGCTATGGGTGATCTTCCTAAGGGACATTAAGACCTTTAATGAGTAAATGGCGAACTGGACAATAACGCGAATATCAAATTTAATTTTATTTACAAACATAGGTACTGGTACTCTAAAAAAGATACTGTTGAAATTTTCACTGCCGCCGGTGTATGTACATGCCTGAGATAGCTGTTCTCCACGTGTCGACCGTGTACTTCAATACAGGCTTCACAGCGTCGTTTAATGGAGTCTATGACATGGCTGAGATCGGTCGTTTGTCTCAGTTTTTCAAAAACTTCGGTTATTTTGTTTTTGAGCTGTTCCACCGACGTCCTAGGTTCCGAGTACACCTCGTTCTTAACTGCCCCCCAAAGAAAAAAATCGAGTGGCGTTAAATCGGGAGAACGAGCCGCCCAGCGACGTGGGCCAAACCTCCCGAGCCACCTGTCCTCAAACATTGAATTGAGGACATTTCGCACGCGAATTGCCGAGTGAGCCGGAGCACCATCCAGCTGCAGCCATGTCTGCCGGCGTTCTTCTTCGGGCAGCGTATTAACGTAGTCTGCTAAAGGCCCATTCAGAAGCTGTATAAACTTGTCTGTGTTTAGGTTACCGTCGATAAAAATAGGCCCGATAATACGATTGCCATGAATCGCAGCCCAAACGTTTACAGCCCAACGATACTGGTGCCCAGTTTCTTTTAAATTGTGAGGATTTACCCGTGACCAGTAATGACTGTTACGCTGGTTCCAGACCCCATTCCGTGTGAATCTACTCTCATCAGTCCAGATTATCTTGGCCAAAAAATCGCCGCCTTCTCGATGTTGGCTGAGCAACCACTGACAAAGTGCAATTCGTGGCGGCAAGTCCCTGGAGAGCAAAGCGTGAGCCTTTAAAAATTTGTAAGGATGTTGCTTGTCGCGCTTGAGGATATTGTGCACCACCGTTTGACTCACATTAAAGCGTCGCCCAGCATTCCTGGTACTATCCTCTGGGTTAGACGAAAAATGGAGCAGTATTCGATCTTCTGTTTGAACGGGAACCTCTCGATTCACTGCTGCACCATCAGTTCTTCCGGTCACAGGCAAATCCTCTCGAACTCGCTGTAATGCGTTCACAATCACTCGAGCGCTACTCGGAACTCTGCGATTCGGGAACCGCTCTCTGTACAAACTTAACGCTCTGTTTCCATTTTGTTGAGCTTCACCATATGCTAAAATCATATCACTCAATTCCTGAGCACTAAAATTAGATGGTCGCGGCATTTTAGATTTATGTAACTGTTTTCCAGCATATTTTATGTCATAGTTGGATGCTGTTACGCAAAAATGCGTTATCCCACAATTATTTAGCAATAAAATGTCAACCCACAACAAGAGTTCTAAGGGTTGACACTTTATTGTGCAGAATTGCTAAATACTTGTGGATTGACACATTATTGCGTAACAGCATCCAGTTATCCTTTTTTACTACATGATGGGTTTTCTGTATGCAGTAGTGCAATTCCTCATATCTAAACTGTTTTCATAATAAAGAAGTATGTAGGTAGGTACAATACAACTTCTTCGTCTATGGTCATCTGAATTGATTATGAAATTGTCATTACCACAGGTCATGACTCTTTTGACAGTTACAGTTCTTTGTTGATAAATACCACATTAAATCCGCTAAATTAATACATAATCTGTAAATGCAATATTATCCATTAATAAAACCAAGCCCACAAAAAAGATCATGTCAATAATGTGTGAATAATGTATGTGTGTGATAGATGACACACTGGATACCTAGTAAAGATAAGTAAGTAGTATGTACGACAATTTACGTGCATGGGTGCATTAAATTATGATCGTTTCACGTTAAAATCAATAATAATACAAAATAAAACGTTTTTGTTTAGAGAACAATTCTAATTTTTCACGTTAAATGCCATAATTACGCTAGTTTGGCTGCCGATATACGAAAGGTCTGAAAAAGTTATGCATTATACATTGCTGCTCGATGGGACCTTTAAAAATTAATTGCGCTCTATGTATTAGAGTTATTAACGAAATTCCACATTTACATGACTTGTAGAGCTATAACCTACGTCTAGTTTAAATGTTTGCTCGTATTCCATTTACACACTGTATATCTAAGTATGTACGATTATTTTTTCCACCATAACTTCTAAACGCCTGAGCCGATCTAGATGTGTGTGGTATCGTAAGAATCCTTTTACTATCCTTGGTGACATAGGATACCTAGACTTTAAAATTGAAATAACAACAATGGCAAATATTAACATGGATATATCGATGACATTATATAAAATGCAGTCGGGTTTTAAACGCTTGCTTTTCATTTGTTATTATTATTGTTTACATGTTAAGTGAGCTTTCTGTAAAGCTAATCTGCTAACAAGCGGCGCGTTTGTACCGTTCGCTGCGCCCGCGCACCGCGTTATTTACTTAGCTTATGGCGCTTGATACTTAACTTTAAGCTATCTTAAACTTAAAGCTTGCACAATATCGTTATTGCATTTTCCTCTGATGCAAACTTATGTAATGCAGGTTTTTTTTTTTATATTGTTTCGCATGCATAATGTGGTATAAAACGAATCAAAAATATTTTCTGATGCTGATTTAAGAGAATGAAAATATTTGTACCCATGACGTTCCTTTCAGGATCAAGGACAAAATAAAAAAAAATGTAGGTATATAGAAAATACAGCCTTAAAGCTAAGGCGTAAAACAATGCAGGGTAAAAACCAAATGGTTTTTGAACTGTTATCGTATTGTCAACGTTTTGATAGATCTTATTTTCTTGACAGTAATGGCGGCCAAATTAACAACAATACCATAACAAGTCAAATGCGATATGGTTTGTAGCCCCTAAAATAGAGGCCCTGCACTTTATCTCAAATGTGCTGGTAATCTAAAGATTAAAAATTAAGGGTAACTAAAGCAACCCGGGCCTCTATTACACTGTGGTTCATCTTATCTTAAATAGCTGTTTCTGTCCCACTACTAGGAAAAAATCAACGTCAGCTCTCTTCACATGCGGGTGTTGCTTTGCGGGTGGTAGGACTCTGTGCAGAGTCCGTCCGGATCGCTACCAACATCTTATCCATTAACCTACCGCCAAACAGCAGTGTTCGCACTGTTGTGTTCCGGTTTGGGGATAAGACAGCCGGTGTAATGACTAGCATAGAGGCATTCCATCTTAGTCCTCAGGGTTGGCAACGCATTTGCAGTCTTAGTCTTGTAGTCTTGTGAATGCCAATGTCTATGGGTCACAGTTTTCGCTTACCATCAGGTGGCCTGTGTGCTCGTTTGCCTTCTCTACGTCATAAAAAAAAAAAACATATTTTTTTTCCACACAGAAAAAACGCTTTAAAAAAATGTGTTTGTGGTGCATAAGCGTCTTGATTCCACACGAGCCTAACAAGACGTTAGATACATTAATTAAGATGTTACTTGAATCACTTCAGAACTTGCTGTTGTCACTAACAGCTTTTGTTGATATAACTTATATATTAACTATTGTATTCAAGTTTGGCGAACTAATAGAAAATCTCTCTTGGTTGGCTCACATCCTTTTGAGTGCAGTGATTTCTAAGCCCAGACTTTACAACTGCCATCTGCTTCTTGTTTTGCCTCTTCTCTTTAATCTTAACATAACTTCTCATTTATTCAGTATGGTTTTGAAGGCTCATCAAGATGAATGAATGAACAAGAGTTAAAATAAAGTGAAATTTAAAATCTTTTATGTAATTCTCTGAAACATCTCCTTATTTAAATTGTTGATTGAGTAGATACTAACCGGCGAGCTTAAGTGGTTCATCACAGCATTATTGACGTTTTAACACGTGTATTTTTAATTCGGTTGCAGGTTTCTTAGCCAAGTGAATTAGCTCCGCTAAAGCGGTAGTCCACTCTACCTTATGATCCTACGATGGTAACTTTAACTTTAACAGTACATAAACATGACAAATTGAAATAGGTACATATATAGACGGTGAAAATTAAGTTACGCCAATAACAGGCACGCGCCAGCAACCATACAGTATATTCAGGGACTAACACTTGAATCGGTACATAAAAAAATTACATTCTTAGAATAATATGAAATATTAATAAAATAACGTAAAAGGGTAATAGGGGTTAAAAAAAATTCAAACAAATTGTAGAAGAAATAACATCCTAGAATAAAATAAAATAAAAGTTTGGTATAAACTGAACACTCCCTGATAATATTTCATAAAAGAACCGGGCATACTTAAATACAATACGTCTATAACTTCTCTAGCCCAATCAACTGTTATTTGGCGCCCAACGTGGGTCCGTCTTGCGCCCGTCTCCGTCAAGTTACGGCCCCGGGTTCCGTAGAATTAAACAGTTCCAAACTTATCCTGCACCGAGCCAAATAAATTTATTTTTATTTTCTTTCGGAAGCAGGGAAGTATTTCATTCTGTGAAGTGGGTATTCCGATCGGGATGAAGCGTGATTGTGTGTTGAAGTGTCTTATGGATGATAGAAAGTGTATTTTTTTATTCTTTTTTTTAATCGAAAGGCTTCGTTACAAGTTTTTTGGTTTAAAACGTAATGTTTTTTGAAACTTATGTTTGTTTGTTAAATTTAATTGGATTTTTAAAATTACTTCAAATCGGTGCAAAAGCTTTGTATTATTTTAAAGAGCTTTTGTATTTTTGTTTTAACCTTAAACATTAAATTTGTAGCTTTTGCTTCTAAGTTATTCTAATTACTTTTTAACAATTTAAATTTGAAAAAAAAATGTGTTAAAGTTATTTGTACTTACATTCAGCTCATAATAATGTTATTCAAGACATCGTATTTAACAATAAAGTTCTAAAAAATCCACCTCGGAATACGCCCCGTCTCCCCTATTAGAATGATCCAGTATTTTTTGTTCCGTTGTTTGAGTTCGCAGTTGCTTAAGGAATAGGCTATAAATCCGGCTGTTTATGTTTAGGTAGATCCACGTTATTTATTGCTAATTTGTCTTTCACTTATTTACTTGCCTTAAGACTAGTGATCGTTTGAAATGTTTCTCAGAGTTGTACTAGATGCGTTTTTAAAATCATTAAATATTTAACGAGATTTTTTTCTAAATACATCGTAAGTGCTTTACGTACGTGACTTATGTGCTTTTGCCAGAAAAAGTTTCGTTTTCATTGCTCTATTTTGTAGTGTCTTGTGGTCGTGCTTTTACTGGAGAAAGGCACCTGTTAATTAGTTTATTTATTTATTCATTAAAATACAAACAACAATGATTTTAATGTGATTAATTATTATACTAAGGTAGGTTATGGCTAGTCTCCAAATGCAAGCTTACATGACTTAAGCTTTGCCCTAAGGTTTTTGTAATTTACTGGTACACATAATATTTAAAACTATAAAACACTAAATCAAAAAAAAAAAAAATTTAATAAGATTAAAAACTCAATAATATTTTTGGCGAGTTGATTTTATATAGGGTTATAAAATCAACTTCTCTTGTAATATAACTTTTACTCTTTAAAAACACCTAGTTAATCAATCTGCAGAAGCCCCCGTTCTCACATAATCCCATCCAGGTGGAGCCCTACGTCATAAATCCAGCAAGTTTATTATATTTTTAATTCGCAAACTCTGTACTAATACATCAAGGTGATTTATACGGAGTTGCGAAGTTCAGGATTTATAAACCCTCACGCGCCTTGACGCTGACGCCTTTAAAGTGGATTTTTACTCGATACGGAACCCTCAGGAGAGTTATGTTTAGAACGAGATGTTTCTCAGCTTTGGTTCTTGTAATTGGCCAGGTAAATATGGTTTGTAGAAGTGAGCTACCGATTTAATTATTTTAAAACGTATTTTATTCTGATCTTAATCAATAAATCGCACAAACTTTTTTGTGTAGTATATTAAACAGCCATAACTGTTTCAATAACACTTTCTTTCAGAACTGATATGTCTTTAGCTAAAAAACATTCCGACAAAACTAGTTTTCGTTTTAAAAAACCACGTTCATGTCAGTCCGGCTGTTCGGAAGCTACAATACAACCGATAGACCGATACACATCCACACAGATGCATAGATACACAGCATGGTAATTCCACAAAACACGCACCTCTAATTAGTAACTCGTTGTTGTTAAGTTTTTCGTTAATTTAATAAAGTGTAAAATATCGATGTTCTGAAAAATTGACCAAAATTTTCATTTATCCGACTATCATGTTTCGCTGAACCACTTTTTAAAAATATATATTTCAAGAGATATCTACAGCACTTGTACGTTAGGTTAACTTAGTTTTGTAACAATCCAGGTTAAACGGTTTCAGACTAAAAATATTTTCGGGCAAAAGTTTCTCAAACCTAAAATAGGTAACCAAAACAGTCTAAGTACCTACTATTTAAGAAACGAGATTGTTGATAGATCGTTTTGACAGTCTGTAGCCTTCACACAAAAAACTATTGAGACGTAATTTGACATTTAAATAAGCAATTGATTTAAACAAATAACTCATCCATGTCAATCTTAAATGATCTCATCTGATCAATATTGAATAACGATTAATTAAAAAATCTGCTAAACTTGTTTCTAATTAGAAGAGGTGTCTAGCCATGTTTACTTTACATCATAGATTATTTTTAGCGTTATATATTTGCATTTTTAATGCCTTGTGTAAAAACAACAGATGGGGTTTCCTGATTGACATCTATATGTGATTGGCATTTCAAATTACAATGGATTGTTATTGTATTTGAGTGGATTAAGTAAATACTTATTATTTTATCGAATTGGCATTCAACTAGCATATCATTATTTCATGAAAAGGCATTTCTCGCCAATTTTTTTTTTCGGTTGTCACAACTCCAACCTAACTTAAAAAATATGGTTTTAGAAGAAAATACAGTTCGATGAAATAAAATTCTGTCAAATGATACTGAAATTTGATAGAATTTTGGGTTACCAAACACCTCTTAAAAAATAAAGTAAGGCTTAAAACCAATTTGCAAATTGCTTAAAACAAATTGCTGAAGTTTATAGTGCATAGGTCTTGATATGCGTCATGTGCCATACGCTATGCATTCGGGGCTCTTCAGTAGTCCCTGTGCAGTTTTGGACCTGTCTGGTTTAAGATTTAGCGGCAAAAAGTATTTTTAAGTACTGGAACTGCAGAAGTTGCAAGGCACGTGTCAAATTTATGAATGCAGTGTCACTTGATGACAAAGTGATGTGACAAACTCATCATCCATCATCATTGAAAGGTCATCATTACTGGAAATAAGACTCCAATGTCATCTTCATAACAACCAAAATACATCCACTCCTGGACATGAGGCAACCCAAGCATAACCAAAATTTATTTTTTTATTTCGTTTGATAAGTTACCAACAGACGAATAACAGTAAACACCTTTTCAAATGAAGCTGCTAAACATAAGTTGCAGTTCATAAAAAAACGGCCAAATGCCAATAATTATTCATTGAGTTTTTAACAGCGGAGGCCGAAAATTGTAAGAGCGCCGGCCGGGTCTCGTAAAACTGTGCCAGGGGAAGATGGAGTCGCCGTTTTGTTTTAGTTTTTAAAGACTAGATAATATGCGATTTTTTTTATTTTTTTTAAGATTTTACTTTACGAAAAAGTAATTCACGTCCAAAACTGTTGTAATATCGATGTTAACGTAAGTTCGGTTACTTTTTATGTTTTCTAGGACCTGAGAGCTATTTTTTTTTATTAATTGTCAATACTCACAATTGACATTATCTAGCGCCTATTATCCTACAAATTGACTTTGCAAACAATTTATTTTTACTGCGTTGTAGCTTTAAACGAACAAACCTATTATGCAAATAAAAACCTAGTTAAACTTCTGTGGTTTAAGACATACGAGTATCAGCCCTAAAATGAAAAGTAAACAGTTTTTTGTTTAATATTTATCGTAAAACTTGTGTGACTTGAACTTTTTACCTAGCGTCTCCACGCCTCTCCTGTTCCCACCCGAGCACACCATCTCCTGACTTGTTAATGCCGCCAGCCTACTATCTTAGCATATTGCAACACTCTAAATAACGCCATTATTCCCTCCATCCGCGCAAGTATAGAAACGGCATCGCGAAAATATTTGATGCCTCCTGTCTATTTATTATTCACGTATAATCAGACTGCGTTTGTGAAGAGGCCATTGACGAGTATGTTAGGGGGCACAGCTTCAATTATTTCAGGTAAAGTTAGGATCTTAGGTACTTTGAGGAAATTTGTTACGAAATGGTAGTACTAAAGATTGCGTATTAAATTCTTGCGTACAGCGGGGTCTGGTTTCACTTGATGGTCCTAATGGAAGACCAGCACTGGTTAAGATGTTAACATTATGCTGAGTTAGGACTGCTTTGTGTCAACCAGGCTATTTGTTCTTTTATGTTTTTTGCTTTCTTTTTGAGTTAAGTGTTTTTTTTATAGTAAGTAAAGGAGCCACAACGAGTAAAGATCAGTTTTTAATGGTTCCTAGAGCATGCACAGGTGTCATTTTCTTAATAATAGCTTCTTGTCATCAATCATAATTATACTACATGATAAATAAAAAATAATTTCAAAATATATGACACCTTCAGCTCATAGTCAGTTATCAGTTAATGACCTTGATAAACAAAATATTGAAAAAGCTAACAGACAACAAACAGAGAATATAGAGCTGGTAGCATCCTCGAACAATTATAAGCATTGCTGTTTCAAATTCTAATTTAGTAAAAAACATCTAATATCAGGGTAAATCTCAATCAAATTAGCCTAGTCCCTCACTAAACTCTAGGCTCGTACTGGCCATACTGAGAATAGAACTGGGACGATATATTATAAGAACTATTTATATCTCACAAAATGTTAAACTATATATGGGCCGTTTGCAGATTTTTTTTACAAAGTTAAAGCTCCAAAATTTACAAAAGTTAATCATAATCGAAGCTATATTAACAATTGGCGTAAAGGACATCTAAATTGTACTGTAAAATTGTCCTATACGACATTTTAAGCATCGAATTAATTAAGTATAGTAATTATCGTTACGAAATGGAAAAACAAAGGATTTTAATTGAGGCCTTACCTATCCTTAACTATGTATAATGTGTTTAAAAACAGCTCTTATATCAAACGCTACACTAATATTAAAAAATATCGATTGATTGCTACTTTATCGACACAATATCTCAAATTTGTCACCAATTAATCTTGCTGATGTGTTTTTTCTAGCGCTTATTGCCTGCAATTCGTCCCCGTATTCTGCAATATTCTGCATTCACGTCGGTCGAAACGAGCGCGATTATGCTGCGTATTTACCCAATAATTCGATACGTCTTGATATAAAGCATAAGCGGGAGCGATATCTTAGACGCTTCTGCTTGTCTTAAATTTTTATTTAAGTGTTATTTTTAGTTCGACATGTATTTTAGTATTGTAAAAATGGCCAAGATTATCAAGTAGTGATTTAAAGTTATACTTAAATACGTTATAAAGAAGCAGACACAAGCTTCCAAAACGCTGACGATGTTATAATGTGTAATAAACTATAGGTGACGTTCATTAAAAATGAAATTACTTTGGTTTTCTGGTTTGAGTCGGCTTGTTATTAAAATTACTTTAATAACTGATAATTTATAATTTTTTTCCATGCAAAAAGGAAAAATGCTTTTACTTTGTGATAAGCTTAATACAACAAAACAACCTAAAAAGCTGTTTAAGTGTGATGAGTGTCAATTCGTATAGTTTAAGTTAAATTGAAAGTTAAAGAAAATAAGCCATAAAACCTTATTACGAGTATGTGTGTCGAGAATAAACATCGTCAAAACGTGTAAAATCAGGTTCCGGTATAATAATAAATTACTTCAAAATATAATATCCATCATCAATTAAAATACATGCACAGTTACGCAAAAACTTGCTATTCAATAATTGAGCTCCTATTCGTAGTATTCTAAGGCGACCTTAGAATGTCGCTGTCACTCGTAACTTGCGCCGGCGCCGCCTCGATCCCGCCGCGACTCGTCATTTCTCGCATTGTCGTAATCCGCTGATTTACTAGCCACATTAATCAGGTTGACGGCCGATAGGGACTAAATCACTCACAATCTTACCCTTACACCATCAAACCACCTTACCCCGACCAAATAAAGCACAAATTAGATTAACTTAACTCTTGATTATTCTGGCAGTTAACACTAGTGCATGTTATAGCTTGTAATTCGTTTTGCGAATTTGGTTGTATTTTTTTTCGTTATTTATCTAGGTTTCTATTGATTTATTGTGGCATGGGGTTTATTCTTTGATTATATGACGTGTTTTGTTGTGTGCTGAGTTGCTGACATATGGAAGCAATTTGTCTAATTTTTATTTTAAGCTTCTTGTGATACATTTTGGACATATATTTTTTAACCATATAGTTCTGGGGATATGATGTTTTTTTAAGAATTTAGTAGTTAATTTACCGTAATATAAATTATATAAAACCTATTTGGCAATTTAAACTGAAGTAAATTATTATTTTTGCTTTTTTTACGAATTACCTGCTACTAAATTAACATTTTTCAAGTTATGTTTAAGTATTTTAAGACCTACTTACAAGCTTTTGATCGGGAATATTATTGTCCTTTAAAACTTATTTCAGGACGAAAATATCAAAATGTCTCAATTCAGGTAGGGCCTATGTCGGTTTTTTTAAATTATACTTACTGTAACAGTGTAAACAATGAAGAACCTTGTCAAACATAATTTATTTTGTTTATTGTTATCGCTCCGTCACATATTGTTTGTCTTAAAATATTGATAGTTTTGTGTACGTTACTTCAGTAGCTACCTTCATTATTAATTCCTTCCGTTAGTTTTTCTTCAATTCTTCGTAAAGATTCCTTATCCCTCATATCCTTTAAAACCAATTAGAAGCCGACATAAATATCCCAAATCCAGGCCATTTACCAATCAAATATGTCCCTCAATAAATCAAATTAATTAGAGCTGAAATAAAATCCGTCGCAGACGACTTCAAAACTGAGCGACAAGTTAAAAACCCGTAACTAAATACAACCTTAAATCTACGTATTTAAGTTGATTTTCGATCATTTTCGTAAATAAAAGTCTAAAATAAAGTGTCGCATGCACGCATGTCGAGACGCAGGCGCTGCTTTTTGAACAAAAACAACGTATCTTAATAACTGCCATTGTTATAACGGACCTTATTTCAAAACCAGCTATGGTAGAGTTAGCTTTAGAGATTTGATGGTGGTTGCGCCCTTTTTTATAGAAAGACGCAAGTGTATGTGAGTCGTGGATACTGACAAATTGATTTATGTAGTTGAGGGGCTCGGTAACTTCGCGTTTGGAGGAAACTTCGCGCGTCGCTTTTTTTTAATTCGAACGTTCCAGAAATTCTGTTGAGTTTATTTTATTGGCTGCGTGTTTTAATGCACTGTAGCGTAATTGTAGTGGCATATAAATAAAAACGTAAAGCGATAATTGGTAATACATATGTACATACATAACCGGCAGCAATGAGATTATTCTCATCAAAAAAAATCTGTTGAGTCTACCTTATTGTTATCTAGGTCCAGAAATATAATATCAATAGAAATAGACATGACGGATATTCCTAATGTTGACTAGGATAGACTAAGGTATTCACTTTTTACCTTAGAACCCTGTCACAATAAGGTGTCATAGTAAACCAATAATATCACCCAAGTTTTAGCTGTACGGTGTGTTCTAGGAACTATCGTACTATACAGTTCAAAAGCTCTTAAAAATATTTCTTATTTGGATAAGGTTAGTAAGATTATTATAAGAGTATACTGATTAGTATACTGTATTAACTTTATTAGTCCAAACTCCAAACACTCCGTAAGTGTGATTGTTTAAATACATTCTTTTCACCCAAAAATGCATTCCATCTTGGTCATCAAGATTGGCACCGCATTTGTATTACAAAAAAACAAAAAAAGGCATAGAGAAGGCAAGCGAGCACACAGTCAGGCCACCTGATGGTAGGTGGGAACTGTGACCCATTCACATTCACAAGACTGCAAGCTTAAGACTGCAAATGCGTTGTCAACCCTGAGGACTAAGATGAAATGCCTTTATGCTAGTCACTACACCGGCTGTCTTATCCCCAAACCGGAACACAACAATGCGAACACAGCTGTTTGGCGGTAGGTCAATGGATAAGATGGTGGTAGTAATCCAGGCGGACCCCGCACAAGGTCCTACCACCCGCAAATTGCTGCAATTTCAAATGTATACGGACTGCAGAACCGACTAGCCACCAGCTACAAACAAATTATCAACCGTGGAGTTAAAGTTGTCCTGTCAGAGCATATTAATATCACATTAGGGCATGCAGTTTCAAGTTAGTTGAAGCTTGTGAAGACAATAAAATGATGACCAGCACCTTTACCATGCTTTTAATCCTTTTCTTTATGGAGGTAGTCTGTACAGAATATCAGCCCAATGGAATGCTGACCCGCCATAGAACTGTGTCATAGTATCGTTGTTATTCAAGACGTAAGTGTCAAATTAATCTAAATACATATTAGGTAAACCTGACTCACTGACTTAGATATCAACGCACAGCCGAAACTACTGTTCCTAGAAACTTGAAATTTGGTACAGGGGTTCCATTGGGCCGATACTTAGTACGTTTGCTTTCCTGTTTTAAATATGACATCGAGAAGGAAAACGAGCGTACATGCTTTTCGATTGTATACAAGATCTGAAACCAATACGCACTTGCATTTACTAGACTGCACAGGTTGTCTTATTCACACTCAGCTTGGCTGTAAGTTCACAGATAAGATGGTGGAACCACTAAATGATTGGATTAAAGACTGGGAAAAAGTTCGATTTCGAAACGGACTATTTCAGCATCTTTAAAAGGCGGCGTCCTCTGTGGTTTTAGGGCTCCACAATCTTATCTGGTTAACCAAATGTTTTAGTTTAACTCCGGTTCAACTCCGCCGCTGTTTGACGCCGGTATACACACAGTTGGGAAATGGTTAACTTAACTGTATTAGGAAGGTTTGGTTGAGATTTTGAGTTATGTGACTAAGTATTGCTAGTAAAATTTCCACCACTCTAGATGATCTTACAGTGAGTTTTAGTCTCCGTAAACTCTTATGATTTTTTGACTGCTCTTAAAACTCAGTAAGTACTTTGACAGATGAACAAATACAAGAAAATATTTTATGCCCGAGACTCCATCCGCGTAGAAGTCGTTCATAGCTGCTCCTTCAGCATCTGTGCAATTATCCAGGATAAAAACTGTCCTATGTCCTACTCTAGGACCTTACCTTTAAGTGTACTAAGTTTCATCCGAATCCATTCAGTGGTTGAAGCGTGATTGAGTAACAAACATCCAAACATCCAAACTTTCACATTTATAGCATAAGAAAGATAAGAAGTAACTCTTAAAGTGACTGACAGATTGATAGACAACGCGCAGCCTATTATTAGACTCATGTACTTGAAATTTGGAGGTAATATTCTTTGGTTACCGTAAGGATGCAGTAAGAGATTATTGTTCGAGGAACAGCCTCCAACGAGATGAAAATCAGGAATAACGTAAAAGTAATTCTACTAGTATAAAGTCGCGGGCGTCCTTTAGTTTGTCATACGAACTGAATACTGTTCTACTATTGGACAAAATCGAATAAACCATTTCTAAGACAGCCGGCACTCAAACTGCCACAAAAAATCTTCCCAAGCAATTGACACCTCAGTTTTATGAGCCAAAAATGCATAAAGCAGACTGCATTAAAACGCTCGATTTAGGGTGCATTCTCCAATCAGATGACACATTTTTTTATGACTCTAACTAAAGAATATCCAATCGTTGTTGGTCAATGTCGTAAAAGTATTTAATGGTGTTTATTTCGGTTTTTGACGTATATAAGTGGGTTGGAGTCGTTTAATTGATATTCGGTTTTATTACTAGTTCACGAAGATTTCACTAAACGGGAATAAAACACCGGACGGTATTAGGAAATATCTTTTACCCATTTATAAAATAAAAACACTATTTAAAATGTTGTTATCTATGTAGCAGCTCTATGGCAGATGAGTTGCATTTTGTGGTTGCTGTCATCCATCTGTAAACATCACTCAAAATTTATGAAATTGACACAAGCAAACTGATGCAACTGCACGGCAGCTTACCACTTCCCCCCACGCATTTACATTTCCCCTAACCTTGTACATTTTGTGTTATTTCGGCAGCCGTTAACATTCTCAGAAAGTGACTTATTAAGGCCTCCTGCAGGGATGGCACAACCTTGAGCTTCTGCCAGATTTACTAAAGCAGACTTTCTAGTAGATTGACTCCATAACTAGTACAAACGTATTTCAAAGAACTCAGGGCCTTGATGTAGCCAACTTGCTCTATAAATGACTGCGACCGTGAAAGGGGGCAGATTTTGGAATGAGCTTCCTGCTAAGACTTTCCCATTGCTCTACAGTATGGGGCTTTTTAAAAAGGGTGTCTATCATTACAAGGCGATGTATGGTAGGAATGTGTACAACATGTGTATAAAAATTTATAGCCATTTACCAGAAAGTATCAAGTCACTTACAGGAAGCCTTTTCAAGCGCATATTGACTAAATGGCTCATGGATAAATGTTTTTATAGTGTTCAAGATTATTTAAATTTTAATGTAAATGTGTTATAATATAACCCATAGTATTATTAGAATATTATTATTATTATTTTTTGACATGTGAAGTAGATTTAAAAACAAAAAAAAAAAAATTTGCACGCTTGCATGCGGGCTGAATACACTGGAACATTATTTTGTAACACCTTATTTTATTACTGTATTCTAGCAAATAAACTAATTTTGATTTGATTTTTTGATTTTTTAAATTTCTTCGACACTGGTAAGGCATTCGTGACGCCTCCGGCGTCGCAAATGTCCATATGCGGCGGTAACCACTTCACATCAGGTATCTGTCTGTATGCCCGTCGACGGCATTTTTTTGTTGATAAAAACATATATGGTTGACGTACGCTTCCGTTCGGTCGCCAGTCGCTTGTCTCAAATCCACTCTAGGAATAACTTTAGCAGAATGTATTGCAGATTCAGAAGAACACATCTGAGGACGATTATAATGATGCCCGGCAGAATAATTGCTCTCGGTCTCGCTACGACAGTAGTCGCGGTGAGTGGAAACTATTTGGTTAGAAATCGCCTCATCGCCACCGCAGCTCGTGGCATGTTTCATTCATATCTATGCTTTGTCTTTGTTTTCAGTGGCCCCAATAAGATGCGTGGCAAGATCGTTATCGCTATCGAATATGTAAAGGATTGACGAATATGACCCATACACTTTGACAGTTTTCGAAACTAGTTTCCGATAGCATTTATCTAGATATGCCGTCGGAAATCGGTCTCAGATCGTTAGTGACCTTTGTGACTGTCAAGGTTGCTGTTCCACCGGCAATGCGAGACGAGTCGAAACTACATTTAAATCTCATTTGGCCATTCTCGCCAAAAATTGCAATCGCGAGTCATCGTGAAGAGCTCGTGATTAATATCAATAGAAGTGACAACTTAGCTGGCGCAAGAACTCGCAGCCATCGCGTGAATTGTTTCCGTTGTTGTAGTTAAGGTATTTGTTTTAGTCGAAATGTGTTTTAAGTCACAACGTATTTTTTAAGAAACCATTAGTGCTTCTAAATTTTTGTAAATCAAACCTTACCCTAGCCAGCTACATGTTGGATGTTTAAGAAATTCTAAATAGTTTACGGTCCAGCGATATAACAATTATGACTCTCGATAATAATGTAAACACAGACATTATGTTTTTTTTTTCAAATCTATCTAATATATATCTAATACGGTTCTACGTTACAACAACCCTCATCCTCTCATCTCCGTAGTCTGAGATCTCCTCTTGTTTCTTGGCTTTAAATGCGTGAAATTTTCGAAAGCTTTAGCTTACTTGGCATGCGGCAAACGTAATCAGTCGAATCAAGTGAAATGGCTTAGAAGTCGCTGGATAGAGTTTTGTGGAGCCTGATGGCGTTAGCCAAGCGGCGGGACATAAAAAAATCGGAAATAAGAATATTTACATGCGTAAGTATAGTATATATACTGCGTTATGCAACAGATAAAAAACCGCTTCATCATCAAACATTTTAATTAACGCCAAACAATGATTACCGACTTATCTAACTCCACAGAGCCATGACAACATATTACTTTTATTAAAATACGACCTCATAAAGTAGCCAAAATTACACAGTACCGATATCAAAAACAATGCCTCCGATCGTTTACAAACTTCAAACGAATTTGCACTCTGTTTATGAAACTATAAAGCGTTATTTTACCCATTTTTTACATGCATGCAACTATACCACTGTATAACTTTTTTCAATTTAAATCGTCTTACTTAACTTCACCCATCACATTCCAAAACGAACTAACTCTCACTTTAATAAAATTCAGTTCACTTTGTAACTTTTTCAAGTTAAGTCGTTTTGCAACGGGCAGTGTTCTCTACGAAAATGTTAATATAATAGTTGCTTTAGTGCTACGGGTTTTGTTGGCGTGAAGGCATAAATCAATTTTATAGCCCCATCTAAATCAAACGCGTTTTAATGGGCGGCCCCCGTCATATCACACCGTAGTATGATAATTTACGATGGCTATGTGACGAATGTTAGAAGGAAGGTCCCCCAAGGATGCTTTGGATTAGTTTTACGCGGGATCATAAATATGTCACCCGTATCTGGGACCGTGTGTCATCGGAGATAATTTTCGGCTTAAGGGAGCCGGTGCATTGTTTTGAAGCCTTGATAAAGGCAGTGTCATAATGAGCTTTTATACGACTGTTGGAGTGGACATCTAATCTTGGCGGAGAGAGTTGTTCTGCCTAAAAGGCAATGCACATCAACTATTGAACCAAAACTGGGCATAAACGTAGAATTGTGATATATATAGGTACATATCATTATATCCAATTTAAGTTTGTCGATTATATCATTTTATCAAACTCTATTTTCTGCTGAAATCATATTTTTTTCAGGATACCTTGAGCATTATTTACGTAGGTTAGGTTAGAATTGTGACTATCAAAATTTGATTAAATGAAAATGTTGCATTTTGATACGATAGTGATATAGAGTACCACTAACAACAAAAGAACATAACTACTTAAGTACAAAAAAAACGATTTTAATTTCTACGGCATTGTATTTATATTTATTATCACGTTCACAAACATGGCTTTAACGATTTCGGTTAGCACAAGTTGCTCGGATCTCTCTTTCTATCTAGTCAGTAACGATAGAAACGCACTGAGCGACAAGCGAGAAAATACAACTTGTGCTACCCGTGCAGGTCAATCTTAAATGATCTGATACTATGACCCAGTTCATTTGAAAACCAATTCTTCCCCCTAGCAAAACAATCAAGTGAGTTGGTACGTGTTGAGATAACGCAAAGAAAATCCCCAGGTTTGTGCTATAACCAGACTTGATTTATACTAGTTATATTAAGTGGAGAATATTATTAGTTAATATTTAACACAGAACCAAATTAGTTTTTGCCAGCGACAAAGCCAGGTCACTAAGAACTGGGCCACCCGCGTCATCTTCAGTAGCCAGTAGATGTAACTCTGTCCTGTAGCAAAAGGTAGCAACGCATAAAAGAGGAAATATAACTGACTAGCGACCCGCCCTCGCTTCGTTTCGTTGAGTTTTTTTGTAACACCCGCATCTAAAACTGAATTTATTGTAGATAAAACTTTCCTCGAAAAATAATCTAAATCCGTTACGTGAAATAAACTATTTAAAGAAAATATTTATAATACTCTCTTTTTGCTTTTATGTCCGTTTTACTGTGCGTTCTTATTTTTTATTTTCAATTTCTTGTAAGTACCTGCGACCGTAGACACGATCCATTCGGCGGAGCTCGCTATCGTTATCAAAAATGTATAGAAATAACTTGAGCTGTCAGACGGTCGAGTCAAGCGCTAACATCTTTACCATCTAGGGTAAAGGCACCAGTGGTCAGCCAGAGACCAATAGTCCTCCTTATATGGCTGCGAAGAGTGGGAAATATATCTTCCGTACTCTTCCCACTCATACAAAGTATAGGCAGAGGCCGACTACAGGTTTCTGGCTGACCACTGGTGACTTTACCCTATTCTATCAGTTTTCGAATACCATTTACGTTAGTGTTGAGCAACTCGTAGCCTCAATGTATTTTTTGTAATTTCTCCATGTAAACAATCATGGAAAACAAACGATTAATTCCTATGTAATTTCTATCTCGTCACTTGACCATCTGTGACCTGCCTGATATACCGACGACTTAGGACAAAGTAAAAATTTTTTTTACTTAATATCAAGTTACAAATTTTCAGTCCTAACGCTAGAGAACGTAGTATCCATAGTTTAAAAAAGGTAGTTGGCTCTTTGTCCTGTTGGTGCTGCAGTATGAACACTGGACAATCGATTGCCACCACGTGACCCATTCGTTTGCCTCTCACATAAAAAAACGCAACAATTGGCCTGTCTTTTTTCGCATGTCACATTGAATTACGAGTAGCTCAAAACGAAAATGGCTGTCCGTCCTGACCGAATATAATTGTTTTACACAAAATTGAACCTACTACCCATGCATCATCGCAATGACGGTAATTAGTTGAATTTATGTGCCCTCATAAATTTATTCATGCTTTTGATAGGTGCTGGAATTAAAGAGGATAGGAGTTTTATAAATGTATTGTCTATGAAAGGAAATGAAGAGGTCAATGACTATTTCGACAGGTTAACAACATAGTATAGTGTACAATATTTCGTGTCCTTTTAGGAGTTTCTGTTACCTACTGCCACTGGTTCTGTCGATGCGCGTTGCTCGAAAATTACTATATACACATCTAAACGCGGCCCTGACTAAACCGGCTTGGTGCGTGTTAAGTTTGCTTGTGGTGGCTCGCGGCGCATACGGTCGAGGCACGCATACATGCAAGCCCGGATATACCCTTGTTTGAAGACGAACTACTGTTCATACTGTAAATACCTTAATCTGTCATTCGAACATGTAATCATATAGTTTTCCTATTTTCGTTTGATCATCAATCGGTTGACGACCACTGGTCAATCGAGCAGCTGAACTCATCATCATCATCACGTCAGCCGAAAGACGCCCACTGCTGGACATAGGCCTCCCTCAAGGCTCGCCACTCAGACCGGTCTTGTGCTTTTCGCATCCACCGCGCTCCCGCGATCCTGACGAGGTCGTCACTCCATCTTGTTGGAGGCCTACCTACAGCTCGTCTTCCGGTCCGCGGACGCCACTCCAGAACCTTCTGACCCCATCGGCCATCAGTCCTGCGAGCAATGTGCCCCGCCCACGGCCACTTCCGTTTAGCTATTCTTCGGGCTATGTCGGTAATCTTAGTTCTACTGCGGATATCATCATTTCTGATTCTATCACGCAGAGAAACCCCGAGCATAGCGCTCTCCATAGCCCTCTGAGTGACTTCCTTCTTCTGAGCTTCCTTATGAGGCCCATTGTTAGCGCCACGTCTCAGATCTGTAAGTCATCACAGCTGAAGTAAGCCAATTAAATTTATCATAGTCGATAAATAAATAAGATGCTCGATAAATGAACACGGTCAAGTATTTGTTTGTTTAGACAAATTGAGCTAGTCCAAACTAAGGTCTAGGTTTGCTCTATAGGTAGTACACAACGATAAACATGCATTAATCTACATAAATGAGAATGGGAACATCCACACACCAGGACATGGCTAAACAATTCAGTGTAAGGAAGGAGAGAGAGGCAGAGCCGTGTAACTGCTATAGCTCTGTCCCTTACACTCCTAAACTGAATTACTTAGCCCTTGTCATGGTAACCGACCCGACATAGCCCTAAGAATAGCTAAACTGAAGTGGCAGTGGGCGGGGCACATTGCTCGCAGGACTGATGGCCGATGGGGTCAGAAGGTTCTGGAGTGGCGTCCGCGGACCGGGAGACGAGCTGTAGGTAGGCCTCCAACAAGATCGAGAGACGACCTCGTCAGGATCGCGGGACCGCGGTGGATGCGAAAAGCACAAGACCGGTCTGAGTGAAAAGCCTTGGGGGAGGCCTATGTCCAGCAGTGGACGTCTTTCGGCTGACATGGTGGTGGTGGTCATCGTAACCCCCCTGTTTTTCAAAAATCGAAAGCCTTTGACTTTAGTGTCCGGGGTAAGTAACATTTTAATATTTAATCGAAACATTAAGCTTACATTAATTCACCTGCACGTCATAGATCAAGTGGCAGTATTACGGCAGGAATAAATAATGCCAGGCGTCAATTTACAAAAAATAAGCAGGTTATGCGAGAGTAACCAATATTGAATATTAACTTACATATTAACAAAAGAATGGGTAATCAAATTTCAAATAGAGTATGTCAAGCGAGTGGTGATCGGGACTGTTTAGATGATTTCTTAAAGTGGCAACACTATATTTATCAAATGGGAGATAAATTGTCTATTGGTGTTTTACATACAAGCCACAGGCCACTATTACATCATAAAATTAATTATTTTAACTAACTTAAAAATAATATAAATATGCGACACGACACTTATTGTCACACTCTAATAAGGATATTTGAATTTGGGTCGAAAAAATGTTTTAAAAATAACCAATGATTATCTACAGTCACCGGGACCGGGAGTCAGCGAACCGGGAGACGAAGTGTTGGCAGACCTTCCACAAGGTGGACTGACGATCTGATAAAGGTCGCGGGAAACCGCTGGATGACAGCAGCAGAGGACCGATCGTTGTGGAAAACCTTGGGGAAGGCCTTTGTCCAGCAGTGGACGTCTTGCGGCTGATAATGATGATGATGATGATGATCTACAGTCACCGGCAAAAATACTCGCCCACCCGTCTTTTGTTATGACTTCTTAAATTAGAGAGTAACCTCGAAATACTGAACCAATCTCGATGAAGTTAGTAGTGTTTTGGTGCTAACTAACCTAGGTCCAAAATGGCTACCAAGTATTATTTTTAAAGGAACCTGTTCGTAGTAAATTATTGTGTTTTGTACGACGTTCAAATTTATGGAACATCATCACCATCATTTCTGCCATAGGTCCACTGCTGAACATAGGCCTCCCCAAAGATTTCCACCTCACCCGGACCTGACCAAATCGTCCGTCCAACTCGCGGGGGGTCGACCTACGCTGCGCTTGCCGGTAAGTGGTCTCCACTCGAGAACTCTACTGCCCCAGCGGCCATTAGTCCTTCGAGCAATGTGGCCTGCCCATTGCCACTTCAGCCTGCTAACCCGATTGGCTATGTCGGTTACTTTAGTTCGTCTTCGTATCTCCTCGTTCCTGATTCGATCTCGTAGCGAGACACCAAGCATAGCTCTTTCCATGGCACGCTGAGTGACTCTGAGCCTATTCAAAAGGCCAACGGTTAGACACCACGTCTCGGCACCGTAGGTTATCACTGGTAACACACACTGTTCGAAGACTTTAGTCTTCAGACACTTAGGTTAATTAGCAACAAAAAACTATAAGCTACTTCAAAATTCGTTCAGTATTTTTCAAGTTACTCTCTGTTTTAAGAAGTTAGGTCTGTTAGCAATTGTATGCCCAAAAGACGGGTGGGCAAGTATTTTTAAGTGTAAAACTCTTTCGTGATTAGCTGACAGACAGACAACGCGAGAGTTGAACTTCTAAATAAGTAAACACCCCGATATAAAAGCGGCCCCTTCTTTCAGAGCTGATGTCTCTTAAACGGCTACACCGATTTTCATGAAACATAGCATCACGATTAAACTACCTTTCATATGTAAAAAAATACGTTCAAATCGATCCATCCGTTTGGGAGCTACGATGCACACGTTAAACTCCTAGGCAATTTTCTAATAGTTAGAAATAAATTTATGAGAAATTCTGCTTTATCTCTTTTTCAATAAAGTCAAAGTCAAAGTTCTTTATTCTTCAATTTAGGCATAATATAATGCACCTATGAATGTCAAAAAGCATTACCACCGGTTCGAAAAATACCTTTGCCCCGAGAAGAACCGGCGTAAAAAACTCGGCAAGGTATATATTTTTCAGGAAAAAGGTTTACATCATTACATAATAATTATAAATAGTTTACAATATCACAGTATTTTTGCACAGTAGGTGCACCTTTTTTAAGCGTAGGATGGATCTTTAATGCAACGACCGTATTATGAACAACTTTTTGGACGCAGATAAACTTATAAATTTAAAACACCCCTCTTTTTGGAGGTTAAAAATTCTTATGTTGCATAACGCCATCCACAGATATTAAATAAATCACTGGATTGTTCATTTCATTCAGTGATTTTACATCCAGCCGCGTTTAAATCAAAGTATTACATGACAGTAAAAAAAATGATCAGATGATCAAACATCCGGCCAGGGCAAATTGAACATTATTGCGTAAAGGATAAAGTACAACTCCAGTTGGAAAAACACTGGATGGATTAAAGCACGATTATTTAGCGGTAAACAATGCTTTGAATTTTTTTACTCCAGGGCTCTATTCCAATTGCTTTTAGCCAGCTGGCTTCTATATCTTAATCATATCGCTGACGTTATAGTAGCTCTAACTGACAAGTTAATAATAGTAATTATAGCGCAATCAGGATTCGATTTTATGAAGGTAGAGAAGTTGCATTTTTTTTTATTATTAGGATTGTAAAGGCAAACAAGTACATAAGCCACCTGATTGGTAAGTGGAGGAGGAGTGGAGGGAGTCTCAAGATTGAAGTCTTACGATGACAATCTCAAGACTTATATAGACATTTAATAGACTTAATTAGGTTCAGGACTTTTGTTGGGAAAAAAATCGTGGTTTTAGACTTCATGGAGTCGCTAATTCCTAATTTTTATAAAACATGACACTTAGATTTTGCCTTTTAGTGTGGTCATATTTCAAAATCAACTAATTACATTTTCAGTTCGGTTATTCCATGCCTACTAATATTTGCTTATTTGTAACACAGCGGAAATATCTTCCATACCAAAATTAATTTAAATTGATTTAGCATTTATTTAGAAATATTAAAATACTGTAAGTCAAAATCAAAGTGGTATGTTTTATAATAAATAAGAAATAGTGACTCCATGGATTCTAGAACCACGAAAAAGTCCTAACTTTAGACATGATAGATAGAGATTTACATTGAAGACATGTCACTGGTTATCTTGCACAAGAGCACAATAATGCGAACACTTCTGTTTGGCGGGATAAAGAGTAAGATATTTGTAGCGATTTGATTAAATTCCATTCAATTTGACCATATGGCCAGCTTTGGAGCAGACCCTTACTTCTGAACTCTTGGTAATAGCTGAACAACCTCATCTGAATGCTAGGGTCCTACCTGGGGTACAAGTTGACTTAACTCGTAATAAAATAGGGTGTATACATGAACGAAGTATACTAGACTTAATCAGCGGCTTAGGCGGGTGGTAGGACCTTGTGCAGGGTCCGTTCGGATCGCTACATCTTATCCATTATCCTACCGCCGAACAGCAGTGTTCGCATTGTTGTGTTCCGGTTTGGGGATAAGACAGCCGGTGTAATGACTAGCATAGAGGCATTCCATCTTAGTCCTCAGGGTTGGCAACGCATTTGCAGTCTTGTGAAAGCGAATGTCTATGGGTCACAGTTTCTACTTACCATCAGTTCACGAAACTATAAAAAATAACCTTTTTAACTTGATGTTCAAAAGAATTATACCCTTTTTTACTTCACAAACAGGATGCCTTCAAGGAGATATAACTCTTGGCTTGGGTATTTTTGCAATAATTGCTTCGTATATTCGATAATTAATCCAAAAATATGTATATACGATTGACATACTACACGTAAGCTGTCGTTGGCCTGTCAATTTCATACTTACGTCTAAACGGATTTCTTGAACCATATGAAAAAAGGCTTGCCGCATAACACACGTTTTGTTTTTCAAATTACCCCATCCTTTATTATTAAAGATACAGGGTGATCATAAAACATGTGATTTAATTAAATTTTCCTGCGACAAAATGCAAGTATTGTGTGTGACCGACACGGGGTATAATTAACATCGGGCGGGTAGCGACAGCAACACAGGCGGGTGAAAAATAATTCAACTGAAGGGGTAACTTTGTATTCGCAAGATGAAGTACATTTCGTTTACAATAGTTGATTACCTATTAAAGTTAATATGAATAATGTATTTTACATGAGGTTTTTTATACAATTGCATTTTTGTTTTTTTGACACTAAAATTATTGTTTACATTTTTAATAACCTATATTTAAGCCGGTGAAGAGTGCTGGAATAACAATAGTAATAAAATGAATCGGTCAAATTATAAACCACCTATTACGGTTCTTGCCCAGCAGTGCCGGCCACTCAAAGAAAATAACATTGAATCTATGTAATAACCGCCACCGTTCTGTTGCACACGTCAAGCATCTTTCAAAGCCAGAGCTTTCCTGCGCACCCTACACCACCCTAATGTACAATATTTGGCCTATTACACCGCCCTAGGCCCATTGATTTATTGGTTATGAATCAACCTATCCCCCTCCCCCCCAGCCATTACGGCCTGATGTATGGCCCTGATAATGAATCTGGCTGTATTTTTGCTGGCGCTTGATGGAAATATGAAGGTGGGTGGTGAGTTATGAGTGAAGACGGGGTTCTGCAGCACCCTGTATAGTTAGTGTTTCGCGAACAGGAACGAGTGTAGCATATTCGATAACGAATGCCTCAGTAATTATGTTGGCGATGAATTTGGAACCTTGTCGGTTGCCCTTCTTTCAAATTAAAAAAAATCGAAATTTAAAATGTTCATTCTGTAAATTGGCCACATGAGGGCTCTTTTACACGTCGGTAATATAGAGTGAATTAGCACTTCGGACAAGACCATCATAGCGGAGAAGCGCCGCAAGAAACTCCAGCAGAAGGTAATTTTTTCTCATAATAAAATACAATAATACTTAAAAGTAACATTACAAGGTAATAAAGTAATAAATAATTAATTTAAAACTTACACCAATAAAATCATTACAAATGTAAGCTCAATAACATTAAATTAAATATAGTGACTAGGAGAACACGACGAGGTCTCTACGTCAGAAACGATATTCCAAATAACTAACTGAAAAACAGTTTCTTGCAAGCGTGAACAGACCGGACCCCACAGACATCACCCGTTCTTTGATAACATCATACTGCCTTCTTATGCCAAGGCGGTATCTCAAATTCAAAAGCCACAGCAGATTCAATCGTTGCCTGTTAGTAATAAAGTTGGACTTGCTACAACAGTAACAACAGTTTTGGGAACATACGCCAGTATAACAGCTAACCTAACCTAAACCTAAAATTACAGGGGGTACTGGAACTGGTCCTCTAGCTAGGGGTGTCGAACCAATTTTCGTACGAGTTCGAGCCTCAGTAGTCACCATTCAGTCACGAGGAATAATATATTGTCCAATATTGGACTTAAAAGACCTGTGAGGCTAGACAAGTGGTAAGCGATTTTCGAAACCTGTCAAAACGTATGGAATTGACGTAGGGGTGTGTAAAAAACAAATGGTCTAATTATTCTTTTTACATAACACGAATTGCATAATTCGCATAATAAACCAACGATATAATAATCATGATGCATAAAATAATATGCATATTTTCAAAAACTATAGTGTACATAAATTAAAAATTAAATATTTGTTATGCATTTTGAAAGAATGCATAACAACAAGAAAATGATAGTTTTACTAAACAAAGTGTTATGTTATTATCTCTTCACCAAGCGGTTCCAACGGAAGACCAGTGCTGGCTTTACGGCTAGCGAATGCTGAGTTGGGACCGTTTCGCAACAATTTCTCTGTGTCCTGATCTTTTTGTAACTATGTAATGTGGTTTTGTTTTGTTGCGAATAAATGTCTCTTTATTTTTATACATACATACATACATAAAATCACGCATGTTTCCCAGAGGGGTAGGCAGAGACGACTTCTTTCCACCTGCTACGATCCTGACAAATGTCTTTCGCTTCTTCCAAATTCATACATCGAGTCATGCACGCACGTCGGTTTCGGGTACTTAAGATTCGGCCCTTTTCCAGTATTTCTCCGATTTGATTCGAAAAAGTACGCCTAGGGCGGCCTCTTCTGACCCTTCCACTCACTTTCGCTCTGTATAGGAGTATCTCTTTCGTCAATCTTCTTTCATCCATCCTTTCCAAATGACCGAACCATCGAAGCATGCCCTTTTCAATCTTAGTCACTACATCTTCTTTTAGTCCACATTTCTCTCTGACATTTCTCTTTATCTTTATCTTTATATTATTTTATTCGATCGTATGCCAGATATTTTACAATTGGTTTTTATGCTAAACGTTCATTACGCTTTTCATGGGTAGTTAAATTAAATTATATAAATGTTTTAGACTGATTGAAGCGTACCCTTGACGTAGGCGTTGGACGCTACCTACTGACAGGTTACGTCAATCCTAATACATTTTGGATAATGTAACAATAAATGAATCTTGTCTGGGGTCTCTGACCCTACTCTATTACTGAGATAGCACGTCACATATTTTTGAACGAGATGTTGCGTTGGGTAGCTCTTACAGCAATAATAAACAGCTCGAGGAGTAAGAGGTGTAATTGCGCCCTTACAGGATAAGATAAGAAATGTAACGTTAACGCGGCAAGATGCCAAAGACGTTGTCTTTCATACAAAACTTCAGGAAACCTGCGACTTTGTAAGCGAAGTATTGCTTTCCCGCTACTCTCCCTAAGTCTTCCAATTTTCGAAAAATACTGTCATGTTCCCCAGGCGTACCCCAAAAATATTTAGTCATTCATAGTAATAGTCATATCATTTATTGCATTATGTGTTTACAAAAGGTCTTACATATATTTCATGTCCAACATAAACCCTGTTAGGGCACTGCTTTTAATTCATATTATAATATTAAGATAACTACTTAATAACTAAATTACATTTCATTAAATTACATAATCACTTAACTTATCCCTTATATTCAAAAAAGTCAGTCAGAGTGTAAAAAATCCTTTAATTTCTTGTAAGATATATTGTCCTTGTGTATTAATGTCGATGGTATATTATTAGGTATATATTTTGTACTGACGTGTGGTGGGTCCCTGAACTGACTATTTTCATGTTAGTGAATGAACTACAAGTTCTTGCTTGTTCAAGCTTGTTCCTCTTTCTTAAATTGTTAGGTAGAGGGTGATTATCTCGTGTGTGAGTAAATAAATTAGCATTCTTTCTTACAAATTTACAGATCTCAAAAATGTATATGTATATTGATGTTAATGTTAAAAAAATTAATCGAGTGTTTCTTCTTTTCAAGTCCCTAGATTCATCAGTGTAGGCTGTACGTTGTCTGTCAGACCGTCACGGGATTGTTTAATATGCAAACTAGCGACCCGCCCTCGCTTCGCTTCGGATTATGCGAGTTTCTGTAATACCTGTACATAGCCGTGAAAAATAATCTAAATTATTGTGAAAACTGCATCAAAATCCGTTGTGTGGTTTAGGAGTTAGCAGGACATACAGACTGGAAAGCGACTTTGTTTTATACATAAGAATAAATAGATAGATAGAGATATTGAACTCCCTGTAGTCAACTGGGATACACCTTATATTCCCCGTCCATAAAGAAGTTTAATATTAGTTCATAGAGCACAACGGCCATCATATCCTGATCTCCGACCTAGAACCGCTTATTTAAAGATAGAGATCAAGATATAATGGTATTTACGGTAAAATGTGTTGACATGACCCTAGGAAAAGGGTTTCGAATAATTTTTCTCATGTATTATTTGACAGTTATTTCTACCTTTAAGTGTTGCAGAAGAAACAAATAATTACTACCTAGAAACGTTGATAAATAAACGAGCATGGCTTACTTGAAAATCAAAAGTTGTCAGAACGGCGCGGCAGTTGGATTTTTGATTGATGTATCCATTATACTAATATTACAAGTGAAAGTAACATTGCTTGTTTGTCGGTTTGTTACGCTGTTACGCCATCTATACGGCTAAAACGGTGGATCTATTTCGATGAAATTTAATGCAGAGATAGTTTGAGTCTCGGGGAAGAATAAAAATTCCACCATCAAAACAATGTTTTTTTGTTGTCACTCCCTTTTAAAACAACAAAATGCTATAAATAGAGACTGTCATTTTAATTCTTTAGACATTGACTGACACTTGTCATCGATAAGCGATTGACGTCTGACGAAGGAATCGATTAGAGATACGACTAACCAACTTAATAATGCAGTTGGAGAAACGTAGAAGCGCTCTTTTTACCAACAAATCGGTGAGTTGTTCGACAGTGGCGCCTTTACTAACTGAATAGATAAGTTTGTTTTTAGATGTGAATGAAAGATACTCGATATTTTTGAGTCGATTGACAGGTTATTGAGGGCTTGAGATGAGTGAAATTGTGGATGGATAAAAATCAATGAAACGGTTTGAAATTTGGTAAGTAAGTAATAGTTTTTGGGTTTAACAGAAGCTCGTGGAGCTAGCCTCATACGCATCAGGTAGAATTTGGGATTGGTTCGCTTTGCGTTGTCAAAAATGAAAAAGCTAGCCAAGTTTCCTTTAGATACCGACGTTTACATCGTGATAGTGCTCGTGTTGAATTCAACCTGCCAAAACAGTACCGCGTAACGACGGACAAAACGTCAAACCTATCACTATTCGATTAGCGCGAGTGATAGTGATCACATTACAGCGTGTCGGTTGTAACGAGTGATATATCACGTGGCTTACGTCAATTCCATACATTTTTGTGAGTGACAGGTGATCACCTAACGCTAGCGTTCGTATTCGATGGCAACTTATCTAGCCCCGCTGTTTAGTTTACCATTATGCATTACGAATTTCTCTAATATGTTCAGGGAGATTGTCAAAAACTGGACATTGGCGAAATACATCTTGTTGAAACAAGGAGTAAACAAACACCCATTAATTAAGGATAAAATCAATAAAGTTTGTATTTTATTAAACGAATCGGTGACGCTAGACAAGATGCTTAATAAAACGTTATAGTAAACGATTTTTGAAAACTGGCAAACTGTTTTGACTTGACGTAGGCACCCGACGTGACCGTCTGACAGCTGACGTGAATGCTATGCATATTGGATAACGATAACGAATGCCGGATGCATCTTGTCTACGGCCACGTAATTTGATAAGACTGTTAAAGATCGAAAACCGGCCCACAACACTTACAATATCCGTGGATTTTAATCCCGTTGTCTATTCTATCTTACCAATATGTGTTAACATCGCAATAGTTTTAAACAATCCATGATAATTTACTTTTTTTATTTCAAAAGTCACTCAGGAAATTGGTCACGTCGAACAATATGACTGTTGGAACGCGGCGCGTTCAAACGTAGGGACCAAGACTCGGTAAGCGTAGTGTTAGACGCGCAGCCACTTGTCGGCAGGAACTGACGTGCCTGGCGTGCTCCATGATAGCTGTTTTATGATATAATCATGCTTTTTTAAATAATTTTATTAACTAATTGAATTCGCATTTTCTCCTGAAATATTTGATAATTATATTTTATTTTATTCAAGCCAAAAAATAAAACCAGCCCTAGATACCTACAAATAACATGCAATCGGGTTCTGCATCAAAAATGTTATAAAATTTCAAGAGATTAAGGCCGGATTCGACCAAACTGGAGTAAGTTTTTACTCGAGAGTAAACCATTGTTTAATCTGGAGTAAGTTGATTTTGCATTTTACCAAATCACAATCTCAGAATAAGGTACTACACGCAAGTAAATATTTACACGGCCGATTTTGGTGGAGTAAAGGAACAAACTGAGAGTAAGCTATTGTTGTCAAAGTCACTTGTCAAATGAACTATGAAATTGTCAATATGATATGACGGCGGCCATTTCTCCAACTGTATTTACCTACAAAATTAAATGGTTACTTCGTTTAAAGTAAGGCCAGAAGAAACAATATGACACTATTCCTTGTCGGTTTATACATTCGTTCATCATTCACTCTTACTCCACAAATCAATAATACCGAGTTTAGCTTACTCCTCGAGTTCGTTGGAAAAACGTAATCTTAGTTAATCAGGAGTAAATTCCAAGAGTAAAATTATTCCCGTAATATTTAGACTAGTGTAATTACGTGTTTGGTCGAATCCAGCCTAAGTGATTTATCTGTTCAACAATAAACTCTAATTTCTAACCCTAGTTTTAAAAAATATCCTAAAGCACTGTCATCCAAAACCAAATAGTTGACACTAACACCGTCAAGTCATCACCCAAAAAACGGAACAAAAAGCTGACATTTGTCAATCACACTACCACTGTCAATGACAATTAATGGGTCCCATACAAAGTTTTATGGCTTTCTTTGTATCCAATGATTAATGCACGTCCTAATGCAAATCCACGCGTACGAAGCACGACTACATTGAAATCGATTTCTATAAAATTGATTAATGGCAATATGGCTGACACTCATAGTTTCGCGCGTTTTTTCGTAGGCGGCCATCTTTGTTGTAATGCGGGTTTTGGAGAATTTTGTTGGTTAATGTTGTGTGGATAATTATGAATGGGCTTCCTTGATCACCCTGCATTGACCGGTGGCTAATGGTTTTGATGGTGATCGATATACTTCGGTGTTATATTTTTGGCAACGTTTTTTTTTTAGTAAAAACTTTAGTTTTTCTATTTTTATTTAAATAGTTTATAAGGACGTGCGTACGTACCCAGAAAAAGTAATGCATAAATTGTATTAAACTGTCACGATCAACTAAACATGCAATATAAGTTTTTTTAGTTTTTTTTTATTATAGCTGCTCTTATATTGCTGCCATTACTGTCAAAAAATCTATTCTAGTAGGGCTAAACCTAATCGCTTTTGGCATGTTATTGTATTGTCAACGTTATTAGATAAAAGCCCCTGATATTAAGACTTAATTTATTGAAAAACGACAAAAAATATACATAATTAAATAAGACGAAATCTAAAACTAAAGATAGATAAGAAAAATAGACTAAAACATTAAATCTAAGAATGGCCTTTGCGGCATTGTACCAAAGATGCTGGCAGCATTTCGTTGAATGGCTAAACTTATTCGTTGAGCAAGGAAACTGCCAGCTCTTTGGTCTCCAGTGACGTCAATGAGTCTTACATTAGGTATTAAATTAACCAAATTATATTGACCTACAGCGCGAACCGTATGTGGCAGCGAGCGAATAAAACAAATGAATTAACAGTACCAACGCCGACCGCGGCGGCGGCGTCCCGTGGCACCGTTCATGCACCTACAAGCATTTCTTTTCTAATTTTAATATTAATATCCGCCATTGAGGACACGTTAGTAAAGTAAGTTAGTAGTTCGTGGTGGGAGGACCTTGTGCAGGGTCCGTCCGGATCGCTACCACCATCTTATCCATTAACCCACTGCTAAGCAGCAGTATTCGCATTGTTTTGTCCGGTGTGGGGATAAGACAAACGGTAAAATTACTATCATAGAGGAAATATTCCATCTCAGACCTCAGGGTTGGCAACGCATTTGAAATCTTAGGATTACAGTTTTGAGATTGTAGTCTTAAGATTTCAAATGTCTATGGGTCTCAGATCCCACTTACCATCAGGTGGCCTGAGTGCTCGCGTGCCTTCTCATTGATTAAAAAAATGGTGGTTATCTGTAAACGACTCGATATTATTGAAACGCAGTTTAAAATAGACGAAAGCCATCAATTTGGAAAAAAATAAGTAACCGACTGTCGTGAAGATCTTTGGGAAAGCCTAAACCCAGCAGTGGATGATCTTCGGCTGATGCAATGATGAATATGATGATGGTGATGATGATGATGATGACGATGACGATTATGATGATGATGATGATGATGATGACGATGATGATAATGATGCTAGTGATGATTGGCTAACTATAGATGCCTCATTAGTTATGAAAATGTTAAACGTTCACTCCACGAAGAGTCAATGACAATGCAAAAAGCATCCGACAAACGTAAACCATAAGCATTGAACTTAAACGGTTTAATAATAAGATTTACTCTAGCGTGTATCATTTTGAGAATGTAAGTCATCCCCGGTTAAGAAAATTATAATGTCATAATAAAATAACTCTAAATTACTTATAATAACATGTTATTAAAAATGCCGTGACTTTTATAAATAAGAACCAAACGGCATGTTTAATATGAAAAGTAAACAGGCTAATATCGATTTTGAGCTTACAAAGGCCTTGTCGCTCCAGTTCTCTTGTCCGCAAGTTACATGATACGGGCGGTTTAAAAGTCTAAAGTGGTACCTGCACATTGAGAGCGCAGGCGCCTGACAAAAGCAGTTCTTAGTGCGTTAGCGGATCACTTGTGGGCGAAGTAACACGCGGTGTACTAACTATAGTTAGTTAAGTCGCTTCTTAAATTTAAATAAACTCTAGGGTTTGTGTAGCTTTAATTTTCCTCATTGTTTTGTTATGTTATGTAGAGTTCTTGTGTTAAATTTGTACCTAGCTTTTAAGTTTCTATCTTGTTGGGCGCTTTGGCTGACGCTGTAAGTCCTCAAGACATTGTTTATATAAATAAATAAATAAATAAATAAATGAACCCGCTTTTTATAAAATGTTCGTCTTGTCTGTGCCTTCATGCCATGACCATTGCAGTGACTGACTTTAATTGATAAACCAATGTTAACATAAACTCTGTCGCAGAAAGTCAATGCCCTTTTTAGGGTTCCGTAGTAAAACTAGTAACCGTTACAGTTTCGCCATGTCCGTCCGTCCTTCCGCAGCCTAGCTCAGATAATCTTAGTTCGAATATTTGTCACGTCAACAAAGTGGTAAATAAAATGTTGAAAAATTGTGTGGGTTGTCGTTGGATATATCTATCATAAATATTGCGAGTTTGTGAAATATTGAGCTTTAAAGCGGTTATTTTTGTTAGAGCCTAGTGTCTGCCCCGGCCCCATCAGAAGAAACTACAAATACTAAAAACCTAAAAAACAATTTTAATGAAAGCACATGTAATGAATTTAAGAGGAAAACCATCACGACTAAGTAGACTTCATTGGTTCTTGAGTTACGAACGGTTTAAATGTTTATACCTACCGAAAACTTATTTGCGGTGTTGGTAAACTGACCGCGACCTATGTCAATGTATGGGGATAACGGTTTCTCAACGGCAAAATTAAGTTTGTCGTGAGGTCTATTTTGATTGTAGTTGTTTGTTTGTTTGATTGCATTTGATTTGTTTGTTGTTGTGTGGTTGTAGCTTCAGAACAGAGCTTTTTTTATTGAATAATCCGTTATACTCCGTGGATGAATATATGAAAATGGAAATGTAAATTTATTATTTTGTTGACATTTATTATTTATTGTACATATTTTGACATCGGACGAATGACCATTATTAGATGTTTAACTTTTATTGTTTTAATTTATGAATTATTATTGTATTCTATTCTTTGATTATTAATATTTATGTTTTGACGATCTCAATGTAATTTCGTATTTTTTGACATGCAATGCAACTAATATTGTAATATTACATTGACAAATAAATAACAAAAAAAAAAAAAAAAGAACCCTACATCGAGCATGGTCCGACATGCCCTGGCCCGGTTTTCTATTGTGACGTGACGCTGTGGTTTAAAGGAGGCCAAACGGTTATAGTTTTTAAAGGTACGTACATGTCATGGCTCGTGCCTTACATAATATATAAAATGCTTACTAAAACCGCAGCTCTAATTTCATTATTAATTTTTTTTTTTTTTTATTATGGATCGAGCACTCCAGTCACTGATCTTTCGTAGCGTTGCTTATTTTTTCACCATGCTTTCAGAAGTACCAAGTTAGAAAAAGCATCGTGTTTGGAATACCTAACTTATTTGTAGATTTGTGGTACCCCTCAATCAACACAGAAATTCACCAGACGCATTAGCGTAGTTTAGTTTAAATATTATACTCATAATCCATAACATTAACTTTCATTTCCGCTATCTCTTGTACTTTAACCGCCTGTCACAATTTCATTACAGCCATCGCCGTCGCGTCACGTCAACGTCACGTCACGTCACGTCACGTCACGTCACTTACCTGCCACTCCGCCGCTAATTAGACTGTTTGTAGACGATTTCGTTTCGCGTTTATTTATAATTTCGTTTTTGTTGAAAACGTTGAGATAATGTTGTTTGTGATGAGTTTCATTTATAAAAAAGTTCTGGAGTCGTCATGGGACGTGAACAAATCCATGATTGACCTAGT
Source organism: Acleris sparsana (assembly GCA_923062465.1). Taxonomy (NCBI): domain Eukaryota; kingdom Metazoa; phylum Arthropoda; class Insecta; order Lepidoptera; family Tortricidae; genus Acleris; species Acleris sparsana. Next base: position 18,226,745 of record OV281290.1, read on the forward strand.
TTTAAACACCCCTACTAAAATAGGAGTGTTTTAATTATAAGTTAACGTGTGTATCTGTATGTCAGCATATCTGTATATTTGTGTCTCTCTGTGGCATCATATCTCCCAAGCTTGTTAATTCAGAATGACTCTTAGCAAGGTTTCGTGAAGAGAAGCAAGTACCTCTGAGAAGAATCAAAATCCAAGGGTAAGATTTACTAGTGTTTTAAACCCTGATGCAAAATAGAGGGGATTCTATAAGTTTGACGCGTGTATAATGAACTCATTCAGCGTTTTTTTTAAAGAAAGCTGGTTATTGCGGGATGGTTCTTATAACCTGGCCAGAAAAATGAAAAACCTTGCCATATTGCGGAAATTATATAACCTGTCATTCCTTTTGCAATTCACGAAACATAGATAAGAAAAGTATTAGTGTTTTGAAAAAACTAACAGTATCCATTGCTGCTTTTAAAAATGCTGATTCATGTCGTCTGCCAGGCCGAATTATGTCGTTGATATCCTGTCGCGAGGTGGGGTGGATCTGCAGAGTTGAAGATGGTGAATAATGACGTCTATCGTCTGACGTCGTACTCCGCCACATGGCGTTTGAGAACTGTTCCTCGTCGCATGGCACATGCAGGTAAAAACCCGCGCGTCATTGGTGGGTGGCTGGCGGGTGGTATGACCTTGTGCAGGATCCGTTCGGATCACTACCACCATCTTATCCATTAACCTACCGCCAAACAGCAGTGTTTGCATTGTTGTGTTCTGGTTTGGGGATAAGACAGCCGGTGTAATGACTAGCATAGAGGCATTCCATCTTAGTCTTCAGGGTTGGCAACGCATTTGCAGTCTTGTGAATGCGAATGTCTATGGGTCACAGTTTCCACTTACCATCGGGTGGCCTGTGTGCTTGTTTGCCTTCTCTATGCCATAAAAAAAATAAAAAAATCTGACGAAAGATTTAGGCGCCGGCTTAGTAATCTTTTGCTGGATATCCCAGTCTATTCGGGAAATGAGTATATGGAACTTGACTTGTAAATAAGGTTGACTATTTTTTTTTTTAATGTACTTCGTATTTGTGTTGACTTTTACCTTCTATTATTTTTTAATTCTATTTCTGGTTACCTCAATGTAACTGCATATAATTTGACATGTCATGTAATTTTTCCTGTATTACTTATATTGAGTAATAAAATCTGAATCTGAATCTGAATATCTTTACATCATGACTATTTTTTACATTGAAATTGTTGAATTGAAATTAATTTGCTGGAATATTCCTTCTTTAGCAATTCTTATGATTATATTATTTTTATTATTATCGATTGCACGAATCTTTGTGTACTGTTAAGTTTAATAAAACGTTAGGTGTCTAAATATTTGCTATAACATAAAACTATTAAAAAATCTGTAAAATATTGGTGTCTATTAAACTTTATTAAACATTTTATATTCAATCTCTAGGAATCGCCTAAGACAAGATACCCTCCGTTTAAGAAAAAGCAAACAATCAATAATTCCGTGGATTTTAAGTAGGGTCTTCATAGCAGTGATTATGTCGCATTGGGCCGGATAACCAGAGGAGATGTACGCTACCTAAGACCGACGATTTTTTTTCGCTTTAATATAGCTAAGAATGCTTCAGGCTAACGTAAACCATTTTCGAAAACTGCCATAATGTATGGAAGCGACCACGTTCTCGCATTGCATCTTATCTAGCTATAGATATTGATAATGGATCGATGTCAATTTAAACCATTTAACATAATCCATTTGACAAAAGCAACAGATAAACAATAGTGAACAAATATAGGTTATACGATATTCTACAGAAATAATAATATGGAAACATTTTAATCTGAAAATATATTACGACGCCAACGTGCAGATGTCTGTGGATCTACAGCTGATGACAATTAAACTACAAAAACTTATGTCTAATAAATCTGCTCTTTTTTTGCTAAACGCGCTCCCGCAGACAGCGCAACTATTTTAGTTAAATGATAAATGGTTGACTTTCCTTTGGACGGTTGGAGCAAAGACTATGTAGGGATAGATGAGCAGTTAGGCATAAACAAGGTTACGATCAAGATGAATATATATGGCGGCTCTCAAAAGTTGTGAACGAAGGTCATAAATGTGCTTTTAAAAATATTGCGGCTCATTTCGACCGACAACCTCTAGTTGACGCTTCGAAAACAGCCGTGATCAAATATATGCACTCACACGCAGTGGCCTCGTAATGAGTGAGTGAACGTTTTCCTTTTTTACGCGTATTCCAGCCGCTTTCAGATAATGACTTCCAAAATGATTTCAAGTTCTCTAGATGCATTTTTCTATAAGAAAAAGGTTGGCCAACAAAAAGAGACTGATCTTGACGAAGAATATCTGAGATTCAGATACAGATAGTGCAGAGTCGTGTATTAATATTCCCTCAGGAACAGTAAAAAAAAAAAGAAAATTTTGTTGTACGTTACCCTCTTTGATGCGTGAAGAAAAATAAATCAGCAAACGTAACTTCTCAATATAAGAATCTTAAAGTATACTTTCTATGACTATTTTAAAGTGTAAATATATTACGCATCATCCCCAGCATAGGGTTGGCCTAATAAGACTGGCATGACCACTGGTGACCCCTACACTAATAGAACGTTTTCACAAAAACACACGATCTAGATATCTGACTATCTGCAACCGCCTAATCTTTGCCATGTTTGTTCTTAGACGCGACGTGCGCCCGCGCTGACGTTGACGGACATAAATCAATTGTCAAACCGACGCGGTAATCTCACGCGACTAATAGCGCGTGAAGCGCTGTGTGGATACGACAGTGTACAGAGGGATTTATTTGTATGAATGTAGGTAAATATACTCTATGTTAGAAGTTGTGGAGGAGTATGTTCAGTGGGCGTGTACTTTCTGGGGTTATTAGTGATGGTGGACAAGTGTTTAGCTTTCATGATTCTCTTTGTACACACAACACACGAACACAGGCGAGCCAGAATGCTAAATACGATAGTACAATAAATCGTTTGCTATAAATAAATAAAAAATAAAAATAAAAATAAAAATTATTTATTTTCAGATTTCTCAGATCCATAGGTTGTTAGTTAGGTACAAAAACACTTATAAAAACTACGTTAGTGCATTATTAAAATTTACATTCACATAAACTAGGTATCTCAGGGTCGTAAGACATGAAGGTCGGTGTATCGGCGGAGAATATCCGAATCCCACCTATCTGCTATCATTTTCAGGATGCTATTTGTGCTCCCCCTCATCTGTTTCACCACAGAGAGAGGCCGTCTTCTTCCGTACTACGGCATAAAAGTCCTCTACGCTAGCTCCGGCAAACATCCCAGAGGCGCTGCAGAATCGAGGATGCTATGCTATTTGTCTTTCATTATGTTTTAATAAATCTGTATTTTCATGCGAGTCCTAACTGGGATAGACCAAAAAAAACACACGATTTTCACATTCTAAGTTTAAGTTAATTTTGTATTTGACCCAATAGTTTGGTTTTAATATCTTTATTTATTTAGGAGACATTTTATGGAAGACTTGATTATTTTAAATTTGTGTTGGCATTTTCTAATAAATTACAACAATTAATTGAAATCTAATAATGAAAAGGGATTTTAATCGTGTATTTAAACATACTATTTCAAGCGATTTTCGCCTAACCCGTAAGATACACCTAGGAGGGCTTCAAGCCAAAAACAAAAGTCAAACAAAGGTTAAATTATATGGTTATGTCGATATATCCGCTTGTAAAAACAAACTCTTACAGTAAACAGAAATTAGTGAGTCGTTCCATTCCTTTTCATCTCTTATATTTTGTATTTATAGAAATAATACGTCTCAATCACGGAAATAAACATAAACACTTAATCTGGGATGTTTTAATAATAGGAAAATCGATAGTGCAAGTATGAAAACGGATCACTTCTGATGCCCTTCCCAAATTGACAGTGTTTGGTGAGGAGTCAACTGTCAGTATGTCGATCATCATGTCAGCCGAAAGACGTCCACTGCTGGACATTGGCCTCCCCCAAGGCTTTCCACTCAGACCGGTCTTGTGCTTAACGCATCCATGACTAGGTCGTCACTCCATCTTGTTGGAGGGCTACCTACAGCTCGTCTTCCGGTCCGCGGACACCACTCCAGAGTCTTCTGACCCCATCGGCCATCAGTCCTGCGAGCAATGTGCCCCGCCTACTGCCACTTCAGTTTAGCTATTCTTCGGGCTATGTCGGTAACCTTAGTTCTACTGCGGATATCAACATTTCTGATTCTATCACGCAGAGAAACCCCGAGCATAGCCCTCTCCATAGCCCTCTGAGTGACTTTGAGCTTCGAGCAGCATGTCGATAGATAAAAGATAAAAGATGTTCATTCAGTGAGTAGGATTCACAGACACTTTTGTACGTCAAAAATGTACAAGCGCTTCCGAAGGGGAGACTACTGCTGCGAAGAAATTCCGCATCACTCACTGCCTTTGGAGGTATTGATGGCGGATTGTGAAAAAGGTAATAGTGTATGATATTATACTAACTCTATCTCAAATTAATGATGTTTGTCAGGATCGTAGCGACGTAGCAGATGGAAAAAAGTGGTCTCTACCTACCCCTCTGGAAAACAGGCGTGATTCAATAATGATCCCAAAATAATGAGACATATAATTTCTGAAAGTATTTTGTATTCTGTGAGTACGAAAAACACAATAATGCATGCTAACAGTAACAGCTGAATGCAAGTAGCACAGAAACGATCGATTACAGTTTACAAAAAACATAAGATAGGCACAATTGTTTACCATAATAACACAGAACAAAATACTTGTCATGATTCTTTCAAATATCATTAAACGTTAGCTAAATTATATTCAAGACATCAAAGTCATGCTATCAACCAAGAACTACAAATTGGGTCAATTTCCTATGCAAATCCAGAAGCTTGGCACTCAACGCGTGCAGTCTTATCCACACAAACCTCTCGCACCAAAGGGCGTCGTCACCAAGCACCGCTTAATAAACCCAAGTGGAGCCACCAGCAAAAAGTATCTAAAACACAACACCGAGCAACCTTACACACTCATCTCTATTACAGACGCGACAGGGTTTAAAATGGTTTAATAAGTAGAGTTTGAACGGATAAACTTGCGTGATACTTGTTCGGTATATCGTGGGAGCAAATCGATTAGGTACAACGCAATTAATGGTTGAAGTGAAGTCATGTGGTTGAGATGCCATGTGGGGATGATCTTGTTATCTCTATGGAAAAGCTATAAATTGGGAAAAGTGGTTTGAGAACTTTTTAATCTGGTTCAATGTTTTTACATAATGTGGCAGAGTGACTAGAATTTAAAATGGAACTGACACTCACTCTCATTTGTAGAAATAACGCCTCTATTTTCAGAATATGTAATGCACTTTGATGATGTTGGTTGCAAATGTTATACCTATATATTTATAAGTAGGTATTTGGACCAGTAGTTAACTACTAATTACATATTTATTAGTTTTATTTCAGGATATCTAGAACTACTTATAGAACCGAGTTGTTTGCTCCTGAAAAGACCATTAAATTGAGTTAAAATCTCAATGACACAGTATAGCGACGTTGCAAGAATGAATATTTTGTACTTTTTATGGTGGTAGGACTTTGTGCAGGGTCCGTCCGAATCGCTACCACCATCTTATCCATTAACCTACTGCCAAACAGCAGTGTTTGCATTGTTGTGTTTCGGTTAGGGGATAAGACAGCCGGTGTAATGACTAGCATAGAGGCATTCCATCTTAGTCCTCAGGGTTGGCACCGTATTTGCAGTCTTAGGCTTGCAGTCTTGTGAATGCGAATGTCTATGGGTCACAGTTTCCACTTACCATCAGGTGGCCTGTGTGCTCGTTTGCCTTCTCTATGCCATAAAAAAGAAAAAAAACCTCACACGAAATATTTAGGCGCCGCCTTAGAAATCTTTTGCTGGATATCCCATTCTATTCGGTAAATGAGTATATGGAACTTGTAACTAAGGTTGACTTTTTTTTTGCTTTTTTGTTTAGTGTTCTTCGTATTTGTGTTGACCTTTACCTACTAGTATTATTTATTTCTATTTCTGACACCTCGTTTGCCTTCTCTGTCATAAAAAAAGAGGAAAACACAATGGTATTAAGTCTGGTGATCTAGGCGGCTGCTAATTTTAATGAAATCGATCTTTCCATAAGTTGTGACTTATTATGTTTTTAGTATTTGTATTTATTTCTTAATGTGACCCCACGGTCCTCAGTTTCAGTGGATTAGGTGCGTTGTCCGTCAATCAGTCTATCTCGTAACAGTTTCATATGGTTGAATAATGATGTAACATTTAAATTTATTACAAATCATAGAAATTCCGGCAAATCTGTATCCATTAATACAAAGTACCTTCGCGTTCACAAACGGCTCGTAAATTATTAAATTAATGTAATAATAGTCCATCACGGCGTAATTAAAACCCGGCTGGCCTTCCCGATGTCAACGTGTTTGCGTTGTTACGGGAACGAACCCCAACTTGGGACGCAAACCGTAAGCGATACGCGAGTTTTGCGACAAGAATGAATGAGAACTCTCTCTGGTGAGCAATTGCGTTAAGCTTTAATGCTTGCATTTTAATATTTTTTTATCAATTTGGTTATCTTTGTGATCTTAAACTTTTATAGAGCTTGTAATGTTCTGTATGAAATGAAGCTGTGGTCTACCAAAAACTTCATAGACTTATAATTCTATTAACTTAAAAGAGCTCTACCAGTTACAGACCAATAGGTACAATGTAAAATTTTGTTTTACTCTGACAACCCTCGTTTTATTTTGTGCTTTACAAAAGATCAAGTCCCTTTTTAACTTAAATAAGGACGAACAAGGCAGTACACAAAGAATCAAGAATGCGTCGTTTACGAAAATCGCTTAAGACTATTAATTGTACCAAAAACAAAAGCACACCCGCTTTCGTGCACACGTCAGTCACTCGCCATCAATCACTGTTCGCCGCGACTGTGCCACTCATATTTCAAGGCTCGGGTTACAACCAACAAACCCCTATGACCATACGTATAAGGTTCAAAATACAACAGTTTTTCCCCAGGAAGTGGGGGTAGGTTTTCAATCGATTAAGTGTGTCGGTAATGAGTCGGTCTGGTTTTGTTTTAAATTTCGGTGATTTTTTTAAGTAATGGAGGTTATTTGTATCGAGTTTCAGTTTAAAAGTTTCCATAAAGGGTTACTAAGTATATATCATTAAATGGATGTTCTCAATATAACTAGGGATCTATTCTACTCTGTAAAACCTTATTACTTTTGTCAACGTTATGATAGCTCTTATTTACTTAACAGTAATGGCGACTTTCAGATACACTGCGACCTTTTAGTATCTTTTGTGCAAATAACTTCTTACACCCTCACCTGTTTGAATTTCACGTCGTATTGCCTTCTCAGTAAGATATACTTAATGTACTTAAGTTAGAAAAACTATTTGATACAGTCAACTTTAAAGAGATATATTGTAAATGGTGACGACGGGGGGTCGAACTCAGTACCTTAAGATCACGAGTCGTTACACGAAGCCACTTAGGCCCCCGATATTTATAGAGAGCTATTAGACTTGGTAGAGTCAAGGCAATTTATTTACGTACCCTAACGCAATCTCAGCCTTAGGTTACTTGACGACACGTTAGCGTGACCGAGCCTACGAAGACAAACGTGAATAAAGCCTCCGTCACTTACATACTGTTAAAAAAGTGACAGGTTGCTTTATACACGCCCGCTGATCGCTTCATCAGCTCAATCGAGAGATGTAAAACCATCCAGATTAAACACGTTTTATTTTACAAAAATGCCTTCAAATCGGTACATCTTTTGCGACAGACAGACATACACAGACGCAGACAGGAATTCAAATCATCATCACCATCGGCCTATATCAGTCCACAGCTAAACGTTGATCTCCATTTTACCCTGACCTCCTACACAAAAAGGACGTATGCGCAATTTTATATTCAAAGTAAATTTAACCCCACATCTTAAGAAATAAGGTCACTAATACATACGCGGTTCTGAGACATACGCCCTTTTTTCTAAGGAGGGCAGATCTGCTAGCTGCGTTTCGCAAATCATCACTCCATCTTGCAGGAGGGCTTCTCCACTCAAGAACACGCGTCTTCCCCAACGGTTATCGTTATCGGTTCTTCTACAGGAATGGCCAGCCCACTGCCACTTCAGTTTGCTAATTCTCTGCGCTATGTCGGTTACTTTGGTTCTCTATCGGATACATACATACGTCCCTCTTAATTGTCGGGGGTAATATAATTATTCAATAATACAACTGTAGCATGACGGAAGAGTGTTCGTTCAAAATTTTGATCAAAAACGTTCTCTTTAGTAATATATTAAGAAAAAAATATCATAAGCTAAGTTTTGCCTTTTTACGGTTCCGTAATCAAACTGGAAACTCTTATAGTTTTGCCATGTCCGTCCGTCCGTCCCTCCGCAGCTTAGCTCAGAGAATCTTAGTACTAGAAAGCTGTAATTTGGCATGAATATACATATTAGTCACGCCCACAAAGTGGTAAAATAAAATCTTGATAAAAAAAGGAAACCGTGTACCTCCAATTACACGTAACGTGGGGATGTATTTTTTTTATCGTCTACCCCATAGTGTGGGATGTTGTTGGATAGGTATTTTAAAAATATTGCGGGTTTGTAAAAACAATTTTCCGATGAAGGGATCCGTTTATGAAATATTAAGCTTTGAAGCGCAAAATTTTGTTAAAAATGTCTTCAATGAAGGAGCATATAACGAATTCAAAACAAAATCTATCACGACTAATTTAAAAATTATGTAAAAAGGACCAAATTATTTAAATAGAAAATTAGTTATTACTTGTTCTTTGTATGTTTGTAGTACTTAGGGCTTCGGAACCCTACACTGAGCATGGTCCGACAGGCTCTTGCCCAGTTTTATTTTTGAGATCAGGATAAGATTGTTCACAAACTAAAACATTAAACAGCAGAAATTCGTCCGGTTAAAAACCAAAAAGTACAAACTTCACGAGTCACGTTAATATAAAATCCACGGTGCTACGATAAAAACTCGAAATGAAAACGGAGAGCACTCGTCGGGCAGATACTGTCAGCTGTCAATCGGCTGTCGCGCGCGGCGAGTGAGTTTTATCAATCAGCTGGGACATGATGTTGGGCATCTTACTACGAGTTCTGTTTGGTGCTTGTTAGAAGTAGTTAATATTTGTGTTGCTTATGTAAGACAATAATGATAATTACAAAACGATTAATAAAGTTTAAATTTTCATGAAAAATAAATACAAATGCAATGTTTATTTTATTGGCTTTAAATATTAACAAGCTATCAACTTTAGGCGTTTATTAAATGATTTTAATTGTGACCGCAGTTAATATAAAAAATATATATTTCCAGCTTTCTTCCATAAATGTGTTTGATGTGTTAATAACCATAATAATGCATAAACATGCACATGCTCAAAATTAACAAAATTGTTTTCAACGTTAATACATCGTACATTATTGATACAATTAAAAAGTACTTAGATTACTTTCTTTAGACCTTTATAATAACATCACTTTCTCACTAATCTCTCGCACTCTATTCACTCTCAACTTGCCCTCGGACCACTAGTAACGCTGACAGCTGATTGAGAAGCTGACAACGTCCTTTATATTTTTTTATTAAATCACTCAATCAGGTGCACATCGTGTCTGTGAACGGATTCTCGCTAACGAGCTTAGAGACGTCAATAACTGTCTACTTTGATTCAGTTTAACTTACATTAATATTAATAATACACGAAAAGGTCTTACACGTCTAACGAAAACTAAGCTTTAAAATACAACCCCTCATGTTAAAAGCCATCAAGCGGCCATAGAAATAGACATACATACATGCATGATTGACAAACATAACCCTCCTGGAGCAGTCAGGTAAAAAAGATTTTGACCAAAATGTTTTTGAGACAAGTTTATTTTGCTGCGTCATATGCTTAACAATTTGACAAGTTGGAGTTAAGTATAGCAGAAATCCGGTTGCCATCTTTAACGGTCAAATTGTATGGACGGCAGCTTATACAGGTGGAAAAAACGGCAACTACCTTCAATATTGGAAATAGCAAGTTCTACGCAAAGCAGACTAATTTTTATTTTAAAAAACAAAGAATCCTGCGTGATGAAAAAAAATCTTCTGACGCAGCGAATCGAACTGGTCGAATATGACAAAACAATAAATACGTGTTTTATGATACAGATAGATAGATAGATAGATTCATTTATTCGGCTATTAAATAAAACAAAAAAAAAACATGCATTTGACAAAACAAAAACAATAGTACATTATGATACAAGTGTGCTAAGTTGACCATTGTATACAAGGCGCTATTGTGTGCGCACGAGCGATAAGCGAGTGCGCCACAAGAAAGCCGCGTATATTATGGTCACAGGCACACGTGTTACATACGACGTTTTTCAACACACTTGCGAAAAAAAACAAGACTCTTCATTTTCTTTACTTAAAGAAGACATTTTTGTTAATATTAAACTTCACAATAATTAATCCAAACTATCTTCGTCACAGCCGTCAATTATTTACGAAAAATGGCGGCTGGCGCGTTGTTTTTTTTCTTGCCGCGATACCGATGCGCGCGCAAGGCTAAGGCGCGAACGAGATCGGCCAACAGCCAAATTTAAAATGTAATAATTTTTGTTTAAAATACAAATTACAGAAAAATTTAAATGATTTTAATGAAATTGAGTTATTTTTTAGTAATAAAGCTGATTTCATCAATTTATTGAAATAAATATCGATACCTTGGGGATCACTTGGCGTAAACGCCAAAACACGATTTTTCAGCAGAACCGAAAAACTAAATAAAATCTAGAAAAAAAATCATAACTTTGTGTTTTCTAAAGCTATAAAAAATCGTCTAAGACAAAAGTTCGTAGAATTCTTCGTTGCGTAACGAGGTTTAAATATAATATAAAATATCTTTAAGGAACAGAAGATAGCTGGCGTATACGCCCGAAAAAAAAAAACTTTATGGCGTGTACATTCAAAAAAAAAACTCCTGTACTTGAAGGAATGGTAGTATCTGCAAAGTCAAATCGAATTTCTGAGATCAAAAGGACGTCAAAGACAGTTTTTAAATTACAATAGGTAGTATTCGACTGATAAGTTTGTTTTCATGATACTGAAAGCATATACGCCAGATATTTATGTATTGATTTGTAACAAAAGATAATGAATCTGTACATTTAAATAACCCAAATCTCTGTCATATTCAATAAGTCTAACCACACAAACCTACATAACGAATTCTGAGATTTGTTAATTTGTGAATTCTGTGATTGAATAGTGATATCCGTCTCTCATCTGAAATTGTTAATCATTTTTTTACACATCTCCTTTTTGTGCGAGGATTTTCTTTTATTTTATGACATTTCTATCTTTTAACTCATAAGATTCCCTTCATTTTTAAGCTTGGTACGCATTTTTTTCCGGTTGATGCATTTTTTTGTATCAATCTTTGCTCATTGCTTTCCTTACTGTTATTTTTATTTGTTTTCTTTTTTTTTTATTCACATGTTATCGCTGGATGTAACTTTAACTTGAAAAGTCTTAACAGATGAGGTTCTATTGTCGATAAATGGTTGTTTTATAGTCCATTCAATATAATTCGATATAAGCTGCCAAATTCACTTGCCGGTGTTACGCTGAATGTGATTCTAGCAGTTTAAATGGGATTATATTCGTATTTTATTACAATAACCACAAGTACATGCGAGTGTAGCAACACTATCTAAGCGAATGGACTATACTACTCTACTCTTTTTTCTTGCCTTTGGGCTGTCAGCTATATTTTGTTGTGTATTAGAAACGTTGTCGTTGGAAGAAGATGTCGTAGGCTTTGGGATTAACTAATGCGTTTTATCAGTATTGTTGTCGATGACAGATATCGGTGCACTTGCAGGTACATGTGTTTTAGGAGTGTCTTCGTCACAGACTGGTGTAATATTTACATATCTGTCAGAAGTAGCAGGTGATGGCGCCCTTGCAGGAAGGTGATGCATTTCAGAAACGTCTTCATCGAATATTGGTTTCTGCGGTTTGCCTTTTTTTTCAGAAGTATGGACGTATCCAGTTGTACCATCGTCAATGGTGGGAGTGGGCAGTTTTACATTTATTTGAGGAGCGACGTCTTATTAAAGAATATGTTCGTCGATGGCAGGTGTTGGCGCACTTGCAGGTAGATTGTGTATTTCAGCAACATCTCTGTTAAACGCCAGTTTCATTATTTCATAAGTAAGGTCATATCCAGGTGTACCGTCGCCAATGGCAGGAGTTGGCCGCTTTAAATCTCTTTCAGGAATGGCAGGTGTTGGCGCTCTAGCAGGTAGGTCACGCATTTTAGAAATGTCTTCTTCGAAGATTGGTCTCGTCAGCTTTTCATTATTTGGAGAAGTATGGTCGTATTTAGGAGTACCATCGTGAATAACAGGTCTTGGCGTCATTGCAAATTGGTATGTATTAAAAAAGTCTTCTCTGGAAATTTCAGGTGAAGCAGTTAATTGTGTACCAGGTGGGTGCAGTGGGGGATTATTTTCTTGATTTTCAGAAGGTTCATTTCATTTAATACTAATGTAAATAGTGCTAGCCGAGTCTCCAGGTAAGTAAGAATCGTAGCGATCATGGGTACCACTTTTCTTGCCAGTTTTGAGTGAAATATCCACCGACCGAGGGAGATGGTTAGGATCTCGATGAGCGCTGTGATATGGTTGTGGAGTTTTAACTTGTGGAATCAAAATGTTGAAAATAATTATTAGGTACGAATAGTCCAAAGAACTATTGAAGTAGTCGTGGGTTAGGGGTAATGATATCGTAGATGTGTTTATTTATTTTATATTAACTGTTATTTCTAAATAATGTTCGTTAGTTAGTTTATTCAGTTTGATTATCATGTCCCAAATCCTCTATTTCCTCATCAGTTAGTCTTCCAGTATTTATTACGCGCGGTTGAGACGCCGATAGGCTGAAAACAATTTCTTTTTTAATACATTTGTGTAATTATACCTTAAGCAGTATGCAGTAGGCAGGGCAGGGCAGACCAACTAGGCCAACCATGTCGTCAAGATCTCATCAAGGCATGTCACAAAGTTATTATCTATGTCAAAATGATAAAAATGTTCATTTGCCCTTAAATTAAAATGTTTTGGACTTTACCAATATTGTAAACATGCTTCAATATTTAAGGTGGTAAAGAAACATGTTTTTTTTATTTTTTGAAATCTAGGGGCATAACCGCCATATGATATTTCAGATGGCGGTAACGACTTAAGATTTATAAAAAAAACTTAGGTCGTTAACACCATATAATATTTCAGATGGCGTTTACGACCTATATTTTTTTTAAATAAAGATTCAACGGTAATTGGAGACCTAAGATTCGACCAAAGTAATATAAATTCAACCTATTTAATTAAAATTAAAACCAATAATAACTTACGTGTTAGGGTGTATTTTGGTTTTTATAACTATCACCGACGGTATGTAATTTATACGTAATTCGAATTAGGAGCGACCTAATAGATCAGACATCGTTGGTACAACAACAGGCTAAGTAAATCCTATAGAGCGATATATCATAATAAGTACTTACCGCAACCTGTGACGTCTACGTTCAGCTGAAGAGATGAACTGTCCACGCCGCCTCAAAAGTGCATCAAAATATCCATCTTCGTACAAATCAAATGTTATTTTTTTATTTATAATATTTTAAGTAATGGTTAAACCGCAGTAATTGTAATTTGTTTACAAACACCAGCCTCAACGTCCACAACCTGTCCAGCTCATGAAGGCCAAACGCACTAAGCGCGGGCGCCACGAGAACTATTCCCTTAACTTCACTATCTCTTCTGAACACTGTATGACGTTGCGTGATAGAAAGAAAAAAAATATATTTGTCACCACGCATTGATACGTATGTAATAGAAATGAGTCGTATAATGCTTAAAAAAAAATTAGTCGTGATATTAATAATGTGGTAACAGCATTTTTATTTCAAAAATATAATTAGTTGAGATCGTATCACACATTTATATTCCAAATTCAGAACAAAAAAAGGTCGTAAGAGAAAAAAAATGTGATTGGGACGTATAAGCCACTGGTAATTTTTTGGTAGTTTTGTATACGTCTTGGAAATTTTAGAAAGATTAAACTTGTTGCTTTTACGCCCTTCATGATTTTATTTTAAACTAGGAACAACGTTTACGCACTTGCTGTTTTAGAAATAATCATCTTATACTACCTATGTAATCTTAGGAAATCAAACTTGGCGTGGTTACGACCATATTTTTTTTTTTATACATGTTTTTCGTACAGAACTTGTGGGCTGTATTTGATTTTTTTTTGCGAATTCAGAAATTTCATATATACAGATCGATAGAGAAAAAAAAACGGAGTAAAACTGCATTCAAAACTCATTTTGGCCCAAATGGCGTTTACGCCAAGTGATCCCCAAGGTATCGATATGTAGATAATGTTATTTGCCGCATAAAAACTGTTTGTTGCTAAGAAAAAAAAAGGTATAACCCGACTAAATTACATCGCTTCTTCTTCGTACTTACAACTTGGTACTAGGCTACAAATGTAAATTGTTTGGGTTAATAAACTAAAGGCACTTGTGCGTAATATACTGAAAAAGCACGCGTGTTTAATATCTAGGTTTATGAGCCAAAAATCGGTGGAATAAAAAGGTCGTTTTGAGCAAGTGTGTTGAAAAAGTAACTTAAGTAACAGATCGAAAGGGTCATCACCATCAAATTAAATAAATACCTTAAAAAACCCTCCTTAATTATTTTGTAATTATTCGACCAGTTCGATACTCGGTTAAGGCAGACGAATTTTCAAAAATCCATAAATGGAGGATTTATATTTTCAAAAATAAAAGTAATACTCCTTTGCGTAGAACTTCCTATTTCCAATATTTAAGGTAGTTACCGTATGTGGCGTCCGTTTATTTCCACCCTGTACTTATACGAAATCCCATTGAAATTGATTTTTCTAAAATACTGTAAAAGTTTGTTTGTAAGCACTATTGAAGTCGTAATAAATTTCCCCATTTTCCCCACTAAAACCTTTGCCACTAATCCATTTAAAGAAAAAAATATGCGCCAGAGCTTGACTGATGTTTCGTCCAAGTGCGCAATAACTCACCTTCGGCCAAAACACCCGGAGACTTGCTAGTGATGTGGATTGGAGAAACATTTTGAAGCATTTTCGGGTTGAAATTGAATATGATATAGGGTGTTTGAACACTTAGTGTTCAATATGTTCTATTGTTTCAAAGTGATTAATGTTTTGTATTTGATGGCGACAGATATTTAAAAAGCATGTCGGACCATGCTCAGTGTAGGGTTCCGAAGCCGCTAAATACTACAAAAAAAAATGAAAAAAATCACAAATTTAAACAAAAACTTAGAAATCTCTTTGTTATGTTGGTAAAAATGTATTTTGTTGAAAATTTTGTGCTTTGGCAGCTAGGCGTTTCATTTAGGCTCAAAAAAGCACAAGACTTTTCTTCGCATTATTCCGCGGACAAATTATGCATGTTCTTTTATTAGCGTTCGTGACTAAATAAATGACAGATAAAAGTAGGTACAGGAGTAGGAAAAGTAAATAAAATAATTAACTCCAGATTTTTACCAGCCGGAAATACATCATTATTGTAGATAAACCGCGGAACCGTAGGATATTATGTCTGTCCGCCATTCGTCGTGGTACGAATTATGAGTTGGCAATGAGCTAGTCATGTCTTCAAGTTACAAGGAGGCTTTAAAATGTCTGTTCTTGAAGGATAAATAACTATTACCAATAAACTGGTGCTCCCGCCCGGGGTACGAAAGTACCCCATCCCTAGCTTGCAACCCGTCAACGTCGTGGATTGATGGACGCGCATACATCGCGGGGCCGACGGAAGTGCGTCCGTCATTCGTCATCCGTCATCCGTCGTCCGTAGTGCGTCACCCGCATTGGACAAAGGCTCATGGATTTAAATGTGATGCCTATTTTTTATAGCGTGTGGATGTTTGGGTTGGTCATTTCATCAGTTTTCTAAAAAGTGGTAAATATTATTATTTCAATTTAATAAAAAAAAAGAAGAATAATTATCTCGATGCATTATCTTAGTTAGAACGGTAAAAAATGTTTTTACGTACTCCTAATAACAATTGCAGGTGGTAGGACCTTGTGCAGGGTCCGTCCGGGTCGCTACCACCATCTTATCTATTAACCTACCGCCAAACAGCAGTGTTCGCATTGTTGTGTTACGGTTTGGGGATAAGACAGCCGGTGTAATTACTAGCATAGAGGCATTCCATCTTAGTCCTCAGGGTTGGCAACGCATTTGCAGTCTTAGGCTTGCAGTCTAGTGAATGCAAAAGTCTATCGGTCACAGTTTCCACTTACCATCAGGTGGCCTGTGTGCTTGTTTGCTTCCTATATGCCATAAAAAATAAAAAAAATAATTTAATTCAAATAAAAGAGGTTGTAACTTGAAACTTCGTATATAGTCGTTGCTTATCTTGTACTTGAATGATCTAAGATACTTAGATTAGTGTGTAAAATATAACAAAAAAAACAACATTACTTTAAGGAACGCAATCTTTACAAAACCACAAATTGATAAATCGCCAACACGAAAAATCCATACGAAATTTACAGTACGCCCACCCCGTACATGCATTACGAAGTGACTGCAACCGAAATGCAATGATTGATGATTTTTTTTGCAACCCTCGTGACGTGGCCGATAATGGACACATGTCGAGCCATCCATCAGGGCGGCAGATGTGTGCTGGTCACGGAGTCTGGTCAAACCCGGACTTAAATCAGAAATCGATATTAAAATGAAATCATTACGGCACGGGTGGATAATATTTTTTTTACACTAATTTTCTGCAGGATTTTATTTTGTACATAATGCACGAATCAAAGAGGCAATAGATAGATCGTCAAAATAATGAGTAGGTAATGTCTTTCCATAATAATTTTGCGCAGGTTTTTTTTTAGATCAAAATCATTTTATTTCTATTTATTCAATGTCCCGATTTATACTGTGGAACGGTATGACACAATAAATAGAAGAAGAAGGAGGTTTTTTTTTTAACTGTACCAAAGAAAGGAATTCACAAAGTTAGCATGGAAAAGTGTTTTATATCCTCGTCGTCTAACACCAGGCTATGATCACACCATTTTATTTGCCCTAGCCAAGGCTATATTTTTGAAACTAGGTAATTTTACTGTTCAAAGTTCAGTTGTTATAGACACATTCGGCTATCCATCAGTCGCGCAGATGTCGCGGGGCGTCACGGAAGTTTGGACCAAGGTTCCAAGTAGGGACAGGGTAATCGATGGTTGACTGCATCTATGCATCAGTTAATAAATAACAGGGTATTCATAAATACCAGGGACACACACATTGAGTATGTCCCAAACTAAGCTCTAGGCTTGTACTATGGGTACTAGACAACGATATAAATACGTATACAGAGAAATATATACTTAAATGAATAGAAAACATGCATGACTCAGGAACAAAATGTTCGCGCACAAATATCTGGCCAAACCGGGATTGGAACCCAGGACCGCTAGCTTAGTAAGCAGGGTCACTAACAACTAAACCAACGCAAATAGGTCAAGACTCTGAAACAGCTCATCACGCAAATCCATACTTCCTTACTAACATTCCAAAAGTACCATTGTCTGTCTGTTTGTTACGCTTTCTCTGCTAAATCGCTACATCAATTTCGATGAAATTTGGTATGACCATAGCTTGAACGCCGAATACGGTACTTTATAGCCCACAATCGACGCGGACGAAGTCTCGGGCAAAGGCTTGTATTAAAAGTAAAAAGACCTAACCAGCTGAACGGATTTCGTCGAAATTTGACACAGAAAAAGTCCTAATCCTGTAAATAGGTAGCATACTTTTTATCCAGGAAAAATAGATATCCTTAAGGAAAAACCAATTAACGACTTCTACGTGGACAAAGTCGCGGGCATCTAATAAATTAATGGTTTTCATTCATATGTTGCGACTCATTTGACAGAACTGCAGTTATGACATGAATTAATTGACGCAAGTGTCACGACAATGACGCACACTTGCAACATTGTTAAATGCATCCAAAGTAAATATTGCGTCATTCTGACCTTTATTATTCTTCTTATTCATTTACTTTTGGATTAAAACGAGTGCTTGGTGAAGAGAAAATAATCAGGAAGTAGAATATAATTGACTCGTATACCGAATACACGCCACGGTGCTCGTGTGACATTAAATGACAGATGCAATGGTCTTCATCTATTTAGATTATACAAACACAAAAATGATTAAATTCAGCTTTGATAACAAACTTTTACACTTATTATAACACAGATTTTTCAAGAATGATGATCATACTTAGAACCCTTTCATTGTTACTGCCATTGTTATGTCATACTTGCCGTTTGATTTTCAGTTTGAAGTTTATTATGACGGTGCACTAAAGTGCTTAACATTTTCGTTGGGGTACTGTACCTCCAATTTAAAATATATCAAATATAAAAAAAAAACTTTTCTTTTCTTCATTTTGTATCAAACACAGAATTGATAAGTTCAATTACTTCGGAGGGCTTATTAAATGAAATCGCAATCGTTTTTATTTTGACATCCATTGTTAAACTTTCAAGTCGATTGCGATGGCGAGTGCGTTAGGCAATAATTACAGGTTGATTCAAAATTTAACTTGAAGCTGAAGTTCAATTTTGAATCAGCCTGTATAATCCAAAAAAGAATACATCTACTCCAGTATTCACCTACATAAAACAGACGTAAAACTCTCGGAACAGGTGACAAACTAGAAACTGACCCTTTAATAGTCGAACTATTCCTGTAAAGGGTGACCGATGTCCTTCTCATAAATAGCAGTTGGCAAATAAATGATTTAGCTAAGGCTGTAATAGCGGGATCGATGGAGACCTATGCCCTGTCATTTGTCAACGGGCCCCGGTTTTGGCTTATACTGTGACGGTTTTTGAGGGAAGAAAAAGCCGTCAGTTTAGCTGTAATAGAATAAAAGGACGCAGATATTTTGAAGATGTATGCAGAAATAGAAACTGTACAAGTTATGATTTTGTGAGTGATACAGGTTGTTTATTTTTGCAAGAGCAGTTTTGGAATTAATTTTACATTGTTTATTTGGTGGAGCGGAGGAAATATTATTAGTTGGGTAACTAGGTAGATATCAATTTAGTTTTCATAACATTTTGTTCCCTTCAAAATTTCTTAAATTTTTAAAATGTATCGTTGCATTTTTTTTGTGATATTACTTAAGTCACATTAATGGGCAGTTTACAACCAAACAGCTTTCTAATGTAAGTAGAGTTTACTTTCTAAAAAATATGCTTAGTATTTGCTCATGCTTTAGCGTACAAAAGCATAGCAAAAGTTCTAAAAAGTAAAAATAGACGAGGATATTATTTCTCATTCTTAGCAATTTATTTCAATTCGATTATTCAAAGTTTCATAACTTAAAACAATGCCCAAACTTTCACCCGAGATCTGATAAAAGAACACAACATCATCGAATTTATGACTCAATAACACACTATAATTAAAACAGAAAGCAAGAGAATTATTTCGTTCTGTGTCATAAATATGATAAATGATTAATAAATCAACAGATCCATTTTACGCAACCGTGATGTTTTTTTGTAGATGAAGACTGAAGGGAAATGATTGGTGCTTATGATATATTTATTGACAGGAACTGACATCAAAGGCACCGCTGGGTTTGTTTGCGAGGCGGTATAACTAAAGCTTACGAAGGTTGTTAATAAATAAAAATGCTTTAAGAATATTGTTTGACATGCTGGTTTAAAAACCTAATATAATACAGTACTAACTGTTTTGGTAAGTGGGATTCTAGAGTAAAGTCAAACTTATACATTTTGTAAATTTCAGCATTCGAATAACTCCATTCTACTCAAATACAAATTCACAAGATCATAATTTTTGAAACTACCTCGTATCAGCAAGTTTAAATTATTGTATCGGTAATGAAACGTTATATTAAAGCAAACTATAAGTCTGACTCATTTCTTTTCTCCGTTAGAACCATTATCATTATTAAGGTAAAAACGATAAAGCTCTTGTTAAGAGTGCAAAAAAACACATCCTTTATAGTAAAAAGGTGTAGGCCACCAATACTCCGTCTAAGCGGTTTCAAAGTCAAACTTTGTTTACCCTTTCGTCGTTTAATGCTGCGGTAATTGGGAGCATTATTGGGGCAGTGACAGACAGCGCTAGCGCGGGGCGCGTTTGTCTTGTTCAGCCCTTGGAATATACAGGATGATATTTTGTAGGAAATCGACGCTAAACGTCTTGTTTCGTATGAAGGCCGTATCGAATATATTTTCAATTTGTATCACATTATATTTCGGTATAGAGACATAATATCGTGGTCAAGAAATAATAAACGCATGATCAAAGAAAAAACCTAAATTATTTTGATGAACATCGATTCATTTCTGATAATTTAAATTAAATCTAATAAAGCTAAAAATTATTTTGATTACAATCTAGGTACCTAATGCACCTATGAAGTGTAAACCTTTTTACCGATGCATATTTTGTGTATTTATTTTAAAAAAGTACATTTTTTTGTTTTTATGTAGGTATCTTGTATCGGTAACAATAAAACATTCATTGTGGCGTACGCCAAATTATACTTTACTAATGTTCTTACATTCCATTAACAATTCTAATTAAACTGCGTTTCAATCCAAAAAATCACCCCGTATATTTCCCTCTACCTGTAGCTAGAAGCTCCGCATTCGAGGGTTTGACTGACGGGTCATGTCACTCCGTCGACCCCAACCCATCGCTATGCACACAGCCCATCGCTGCTTCAACATGAAGCTCGGTTATGCCTTTGTTAACAAAAGCGGTAATGTAAAACATATGAAGCTTAAGTTACTGATGTGTAGCGTTAAATTGGTGAAGAAAGTGAGTAAACGGCGATGAATGATGTCATTATAGTGATTAAGGCGAGGCTGCGGAGTTGAGACGTCGCGTTGAGTGATTCCGAACGAGATTTAAGGCGGTCGTGTGACAAAGGCTCTATTGGTGGAATTAGGGGTGATCTGTTGTGGCAAATGACGTTAAAAAATTGACGGTTTGTTGACTTTAATTAAACAACCTGTATTTTAGTTACGTCAATTAAATATATGTGGGGATAGTATGGCGGCTATATCGCGTGTCAAATGTGGATAAAGCATCCGTCACTGTCGTACTTATTAACGTGTCAGAGGGTGACGGATGCCTTATCCAAACTTTGTCACGCGATCAACGCAGCCATGTAGTTGGCTTAGTGGTAATACTTTGTAGAGACCTCGTAATTTTGTTCTCCTAGTCACTATTTTTAATTTCATTTTTTGGTGTTAGTTTTGAAATAATGATTAATACTTTATTACCTTGCAATGTTACTTTTTTGTATGATTGTATTTTATTATGGGAACTGACTTCTGCTAGAGTTTCTTGGGGCACTTCTCCGCAATGATGGTCTTGTCTGAAGCGCTAGTAGATTCACTCCATAATACCGACGTGTAAAAGAGCTCTCATGTGGCCAATTTACTGAATACATATATTGAATTATGAATTTGTATTTTTTGGTGTGGTAAGTCGTAGCTTTGATTCTAGCGTGAAATGATTTTACCATTATTTAAAGGATGGGGTCTCTATTGACTGCCATAAAGTTAAAGTTTCGATTATTGTTTGCCAAGTCGTTTTACATTATACGTATTAATAGTCATAATGTTTTTAGTCATAATTTTGATGATTATACATCGGAATAACAATTATTGCGGGTATTTCTGTTGGAAGTCATAAAATTCATAGTCATGCCAATTTATGTCATAATAATTTAAGTTCATAATGCCAAAGGTAATAATTGTACCTGTTATAAATGTGTTTAGGTCAAAAGTTGTAGGTCATAACAGTACAACAAATACAATTTGAAGTAACACACTTTTTTAATAATTATATTGGTTGTTTTTTTTTTTATCCACACGTACGACACGTTGGCAGCTATTTACCAATAAAAAAAAACCGGCCAAGTGCGAGTCGGACTCGCGCACGTAGGGTTCCGTACCACTATACATCTAAATAAATGTTTTTCTTTATTCTTTATTATATTGGAGTTGATTGAATGAAAGGTAAAACGCGGTTTACGATTTATAACGTATTAAAAAAAAACTAATTATTAGATCTCGTTCAAACCAATTTTCGGTGGAAGTTTGCATGGTAATGTACATCATATATTATTTTTACATTTATCATTCCCTTATTTTAGAAGTTACGGGGGGGGGGACACACATTTTTCCACTTTGGAAGCGTCTCTCGCGCAAACTATTCAGTTTAGAAAAAAATTATAATAGAAACCTCAATATCATTTTTGAATACCTATCCATAGATACCCCACACGTATGAGTTTGATGAAAAAAAAATTTTTGAGTTTCAGTTCTAAGTATGGGGAACCCCAAAAATTTATTGTTTTTTTTCTATTTTTGTATGAAAATCTTAATGCGGTTCACCGAATACATCTACTTACCAAGTTTCCACAGTATAGCTCTTATAGTTACGGAATAAAGTGGCTGTGACATACGGACGGACAGACGGACAGACATGACGAATCTATAAGGGTTCCGTTTTTTGCCATTTGGCTACGGAACCCTAAAAACATTCGTATAAAGTCCATGTTCTATTGTCTCAATGTTCAAACAAAATATAGACATGTATGATGTGACGGAAACGACGGAGATCCGCTCCGCGGAGCTCCTATTTCTGGATAGTTAAGGCCTTCGGCCTTGACGCAATACTAACCTAACCTAACCTATTGATCTAGATTTATCGTGTCGTGTCGTGTCGTCTATAGTGGTTAGGCAGGAGGCTCTGCCCCCCGTAACCGCCTCCGTTACCACTAAGTGTTGCCTTTTAATGATTTCCATAATTGTAGATATAAGAATATTAAAAGCAAGATGTATGTTGAGTTGCAGTGTATTTGTCAAACAATAACTATTATTTTTTCTTTAAATTTTAATGTTTAATATTTTCGTTAGGTATATAAAAAAGTTGTAATTAACGTTTGGTAGAAAAACCGTATGATTTAAAATATTTGATAGTATGAAAGTATGTCCTAAAATATTTCTGACTCATTTTTAACATGCCTTTGAATGTTATAGGGTTTTAGGTTATGGCTTTTGTATATATAATTTTAACATTATGGATAGTAAACGTTCGAATTATAAAGCGTTTTGACTAAAAATTGTTATGACTTCCGATAGTTATGAACATAAACAATATGGGTACAAATGTCTGACTTTTAATAATAGAAACTATAAATGTATGGCAGTCAAAGGGATCCCTTAAAGGATGTCTTTCAGAAGGTTTTAACATATTAATATCATTTAAGAGAGTATTAAAAGTTAAAAATATTTTTTACCTGCCATTGTTCAGTAATTACGTGACGTTTTTACAATGCCGCTTTGTGGAGCTGAGGTCAAATAGGTAAACGATATCGACTTCAGTAAATCTGTCTAATTTAAGTAGACCTTCTAAAGCATGTTAGTTAAAGTTTTTTTATAAAGCTTTATTTTGTAATTTCCTGTTGTTTATATTTTTTTATTTTGTATGAGTCAGTACCGGAAATAAACTCTATCTATTTATTTAGCTTTAGTGGTGGTACATTTTTACCTTCCTGTGCGGGTGCGAGTTATTTTAAAAACTGGTAAAATTGCATAGCGGCATCTTAGGCCGTAGTAATCTCAAGACTGCAATCCTAAACTGCTCTTGGTTGAGAATTCCGACTCAAGACTTAATGGTCATCTTAGCCAAGGACAGTAAAGTTTAGAATGGCCTTCAACAACTAGCCTTTTTATTCTCAACGGCCAGCAGAGCACCTGCGATTGCCACTGATCACTTATCATCAGGTGGCTCCCATGCTCGTCTGCATCCTTGTTCGAATTAAAAAAATGTCTATGGGTCTCAGATCGGTCTGTGTGCTCGTTATATAAAACAAACTGAAGATTGCTACCACTGCTTCTCCTGATTTTTCCCACTTATCTCACGGTGGTATAAAAAGTTATGTTATCATTGAAAAGGGTCTTGTTGATTCTAACCGTGGAATATTTAGTTTGTTTATCCATCCCTTAACCTGATGATTTTTGTCTTGACACATTAAAAAGTTACTGCTTCAGTTGTTTTAAGAGCATTTGCGGTTCTTCTACTTACAAGGAAAGGTACCCAACTGTCCGGCTCCGATTTAGTTGATTTTGATATATGTTAGAGAATAGTTTAAAATAACAGGCACGTATTCTTAAACCTCTAAAGAACTGAAAAGTGACTAAACCCTCTAATATATATATAAAAATCAAAGTAAGTTTATCTTCGATGATCTTTGAAGGGTATTTTTTATTATGAGTTTTAGCCGATATAACAAAACACGTGCCCATTATTTTTTCATCTTCATAAATATTTATAATCAAACCACTATGAAACTTGCAACAAAAAGTTAGAGGATTTAGTTTTTTTTTTTTTTTATGGCGTAGGGAAGGCTGACGAGCACACAGGCCACCTGATGGTAAGTGGAAACTGTGACCCATAGACGTTCGCATTCACAAGACTGCAAGCCTAAGACTGCAAATGCGCTGCCAACCCTGAGGACTAAGATGGAATGCCTCTATGCTAGTCATTACACTACTACTACTACTATTACTAGTTAGTGACTTTTCAGTAATTTGGAGGTCAATTTCACCAAACAGGTTGAGTTTGGGCCGCTAAAAAAAAATACGTGTCTGTTATTTTAAACTACTGTCTAACATATATCAAAATCAACAAAATCGGAGCCGGACAGTTGGGTACCTTTCCTTGTTAGTAGTGACTCTGCCTAAGCAGCGCCGATCTATTCTCACAAAATTATAATGTGTCATGTTTGTGTGAGGGCGAGAAAATGTCTTGCCATGAATATTTTCTATGCACACACGTCAAAAAATATCCTTGTACATTATTTTGTTATTTTGCGTACCAATTTTAAATTATCAGAATAAGGCTATTCATCCTGGAAATGTTTGATTTGTGTACTCGTATTAAAATATGTTTTTCATTAAATATTCTTTGGAATTAGATCAATTTGTGTGCCCAATTTGAAGACGAGCTGTAGGTAGGGCTCCAACAAGATGGAGTGACGACCTCGTCAGGATCGCGGGATCGCGGTGGATGCGAAAAGCACAAGACCGGTCTGAGTGGAAAGCCTTGGGGGAAGCCTATGTCCAGCAGTGGACGTCTTTCGGCTGACATGATGATGATGATGATGTGTGCCCAATCCGCCAACAGGTATTAGCCAGACACTTATAAGAACTACAGACCAGTTAATATTACAGATCAACAGTTTTTGAACTGTCAAGCTTCTTGACAAACTCGAAACTGCTTGTAACAGTCTGTGGTGCCCATGAGATTACGACAGCATGAGCATGTCATTCTGTCTCAGAAGGGGTTTTTACGGCGGCATCGTTGATTGAGTCGCCACCTTCCCAAACACATGGTTGAGGGAGACGACAGCGATACGTGACATACTCATGAGCAGGTGTCCAGTCTGTTCACACTCGCATTGCCAATGTGTTAAAGAACTCTGGGATTATTACGTTAACGATTTACGAAAACAGGCAAATTTTTGTAGTTAGTTGACGATCGCTTCGGCCGTTGTCATCAATTCAATATTTTGTCAGTTCTCTAAAATCGTTTACGTTATAGAGTGATTTGTATCTGGCCTATATACCCCATAATGCCAATTTACTAAAACAATATGGTTTGAATTTGAGTATGGTCTATTCCTTTTATATACTAGTTTGATTATTAGGACTGTAAAGCAGAAAATTTCCATACAAAATGCAATAACGTTTTTCTTCCCTAAATCCTAGGTCATTTATACGATTTTTAAAACGGAATCCTTATAGGATCACTCGTGCGTCTGTCTGCCGGTCCGTATGTCACAGCTAATTACCTCCGAAACTACTGGAACGATTGAGTTGAATTTAGGTACACATTTGGTAAACATTTTTTTTAATAAAGGTAATTTCAGGGGACAAATTATGAAATTAAAAAAAAAGTTTTGTAAACAAGTTTTGTTACTGTTTCATATATCAAATAAAAGGGCGCGTTATGAGGATCTCAGATATATTATTGTTGTTATTGTAAAATAAATGGTTTTGATTTTATTCACGAAAGAAGATGAAAATTAACCATCCCCCACATGATCTCCGAAACTACAAATTTACAGTTCATTGCTTGTAAATTACAGGAAAACCTACAAGAATTCTATCAGAAACATTTTGTTTTACGTATGTACCGAACCATCTCCATGCGAGTTTAATTCGCAGTTGGCCGGTTTTTGAATGTTTTGGATATTATGAAAAACTGTCTGAATATTTTCCTTTCCAAGAAAATACTTCATGAAAAAAACAAAAAAAAAAACGAAAACGTGCAAACCTAGTTATTATTACTTGAATTAGGGGGCTGAGAAACATTACCGCACGCTAAATTTGTATGGAAGTTTTTTGACAGCTATACGTAATTTAAGTGACGTTTCACAATCCTTTTTTGGATTTATATATTATTGACTAGGTTTGTCGTTCGTTTCAATTCTACAACTATACAGTTGCCCTAGACAAGATGCTTCGCGAAAACATTATCTTTATACAAAATGGATTGACGTAAGCTGCCAGACGGTCGCGTCGAGTGCATACACTCGCGGACAAATAATACGGGTCAGAGTACGTTTTTCATACAAACGAGGCTATTTCGAAGCCTTGGTTGTTGCCAGGGGTTGTTTTGAGTGAGTTTTAATGGTGGATACTGCGAGGTTCAATAGAGGAGGTCAAAAGTTCTTAAGATACCTAACTGATCGCACAATCAGTTAACATCACAGCGGGAGAGTTTCGGTCAGCACATGGATTTCCTTACATTTTATTGTCATTTTAGATGTTTTTCTGAACATGCACTATTCCGGCGTTAACCGCAGATTCATTCAGTTGGGTATCCTAGGCGCTCTGGAAGTCCTGTATCGATGCTCGGGGTATTCATCATCACATTTCACTAAAAGCATTCCCTGGCGAGGAACCAAGGCTTCGAAATAACCTCTTTAGTATGAAAAACGCACTCTGACCCGTTTTATTAATCCGCGAGTATATGTCAATATACTCGGTCAGTCTTCGAAAATCGTCTACGTTAACGTTATGCATCTTGTCTGACACCTCAGAAACCCTAGACCAGATTGTTAATGCTACCGAAGGATTCGGATAGTACAATCAGCGTCATATATAAGATTACATTAAAACTGCTCAAGTTGTTCGCTACATCATAAAATTAACATAGTGTATCGAACTATTTGAGCACTTTGAATGTTATATGACGCTGTCTGTACTATAAGTTTTTTTTTCTAAAAAAGATAGTACAAGGAATGGATACTTCAACAGAAATTTGGACGTCATAGTTGATCATACTTTTTCTTTATTATATTGTTGGCGGGTTGTAACAAATCATCATCATCATCATTATCAGCCGCAAGACGTCCACTGCTGGACAAAGGCCTTCCCCAAGGTTTTCCACAACGATCGGTCCTCTGCTGCTGTCATCCAGCGGTTTCCCGCGACCTTTATCAGATCGTCAGTCCACCTTGTGGAAGGTCTGCCAACACTTCGTCTCCCGGTTCGCGGTCGCCACTCTAGAACCTTTCCGCTCCAACGGCCATCAGTTCTACGAGCAATGTAACAAATACCTCGTACGAATGCAAATACCATTTCTACAGTTTAAATGTTTTCATTTGATAGTTTCTGATTTTCTTGACTGTTTCTTTTATCTACTTGAATATTTGAGTAACAGCAAACTTAGATAAGGTTTTGCGTTCGTACGAAGTTTTGGGTAGCACCTCGAGTAGATTTGTCTTGTGTACTGTTCATGGGAAACATACTTTGGGTAATATTATATGTTTGGTTCCAAAGTAGGTCTCTCATCTGGGTTGTGAACTATATAGGATAACAAAATAAAATAACCAGTTTAAGTATGTAACATATATATTTCTTTGAGCTTTTAATTGCATTTTGAAATACAACATAAAAATATTAAATAAGATTATTAAATTTGGTAAAATCAATATTTTAACACCATTTTTTTAAGAATGAGCAAAAATTTCCCCATCAGAGCTAGCGTATACGTAACGTTCGTATGTATATTAATAACGTTAAAATGATAAATTTATAGATTTCAAAATTTCGATTTCTAGAAGATCGTATACTCGTCGCACAATTTTAGAAAAAAAAAGAAAACAGATTAAAAACAGTTCAAAAAAGTGACGCACAATCAAACATCGTATACTGGGTTACTGATAAGGTTTATCTACAATTATGCGATGAGTATTAAACACATTAAATTTGATATCGCCTGAAACTTACACTTAAGACAGTTTACAATATTTTTATTTAAATATAACGGAGCTTACGCTCGCTAGTACCGTATATACACCTCGTATAACTGATGTTACAATGGAAGATAATCTGAAGGTCTAACGTATACGACTGTAGTCATTCCTTTTTAAAGAAAAAACTGTATAACTCGTATTATCACTTTTTAATCCTTTTAAATATCTTAAATTGGTTTGGACAACCGATTTAGCGCTGGTATAATGGTATACAAGTTTTCACAGACGTGGGTTATCTAATGTACTTAACACTAAATAATAAATAGCATTCTCGCACGGAGAGCGTACCTAGACCGAAATTTACACTAAGGAGATTGTATCGTATTGCGTACAGCCGACAGCTTGCAACGCGAGAGAGATTGGATCTCCGAGATTACTGTGACGGATCTCTACGTCAAGAACCACTAAAACCAAAATATACATAAAATAAACTAAAGTCCAAGTTAACCCTAACTCTGATACAAGTAAAAAATTAAGTAACACAAATGATATTGCAACGAATTTCAAAAATACTGAACGTCTCTCGCACGCGCCGCGGCGCGCGCGCGACCTCGTCCCCCGATTATTAGCAAAAATACATTTACAAGAGATCGAATCGAACTTTATGACTTAACGTGACTTATATTTACAATTATCGAAATGGAATTACAACGTAGTGAGGAAGAAGCGGCCGCTCCGGCCCGACAACCGATCGACTTCACCTAAAGGCATTATTTCAAAATATCTTCTTACACTAGATGAACGTAAGACGTTTGGCGTATACTTAAGTCGCTAATCGTTAATTACACTAACCGAACAATGCGGTGACTAACAATTACCTAAATAATTAAATTGGCAAAGAGTTTCGAAATACTTAGCGTCGCCGAGGCGAACCTAACCTTAGCAGGGTTATAGCAGGATATGGTATGATCACAACTGCCGGCGCTGCGCTGCACAGTCTATACGTATTTGCTGGAGAGCTGCTTGGCTAGTTCTGTGTATTTGAGAAATTTGGAGTGAGGACTCTCGTCGAAGGCCTGCGCGGGGCTCCTAGGATCTTGTGGGGAGGGGGCCGAGGAGCCGCCGCCCTTGTGCGCGCCGGGCGAGGCCGCCGGCGGCGTCGCCTTCATCGGAACCGGTTCCGGCATGGCACTATCCTTCACGAAATGCATCTTCGACAAGTGATGCCGGTACGCCCCCTTAGAAACGAACGGAGTATCGCAAAGAGCGCACTTCATGATCGAGTCTGTTACAACCGCGTCGTTGCAAGCCCAGCTGAACGTGAGAATGCTCGGCGGGCCGGCGGGTGATTGGGCCGGCGCGGGTGCGCGGGATGTGCTAGTCTCCGTCTTATCACACAGCTTTTGCAGCGCCGCTAAAGGGTGGCTACCGCGACGCGAGGAGCTAGGTTCGTTAGATGAGCCTCCGCTAGCTAGGTTATCGAACATGGAGGACAACGCGCCTAAGCTGGAAGCCGGCTTCCTATCAACACCAGGAGTGTTCCCCGAACGATCGCTAGCCGGGCTGCGTGGACTAGCCGCAGGGCTAGAACCCTCGCTCTCGCGCTTAGGCACAGCCTTTCCAGTATCCTCATGAGAACTACTCGGCCTAGGAGGCTCCTCCTCCTCATCTATTTCAGTTTTGACTCGCACTGGCTGGCTGCTCAAGTCTACCCCATTCTCGCGATCGTCGTCTTCGGTGATCTCTTTTTTTATTCTAACTTCAGCGGAACGTTCTTCGGACGCGGGAGTTTGTGAGCGGCGGGTGTCGGGAGTAGTGCGAGGGGTCATGTGATACGCGTCTAGTTTCCTATCAGGAGTGAGAGACTCTACTCTGCTGCCGCCTCGCTCGGACATCGAGCTTGATTCGCTGCCGCTGCGCTCGCGGCGCCCGTACCCATGCTGATGATGATAACTTCTTAACATGCTCATGGTCTGCGCATCTACCAAAGGCTTCGTATAGTCTACGCTCTCATCTATACCTAATCTTTTAAGAATGCTAGAACCAATCGGGGCATGCGAAGCACCGCCAGGCATGCCGGGGACTGAGTGCCGCGACCGCGTATCGAAACTCTTTTCTATCAATTGTTCTATGGCATTAAGGACCGACGGGGACGAGCTTTTCTCGTTGCTCGCGTTAGGGTCTTTGGAACTCGGGGAGGAATCGTTCACAGACGAGGGGGAGCGATGAGGCGCGGAACTGGGAGAGGGCAACTCGTCGTTGATGCTCTTGCGGCCGTCGCGGCCAGTGGGCGTGACGTGCCCAGGTACGTCTGGCGGAATTATGCTGTTAGTGAGAAGAGCACTCTTAAGAAAATTTCTTTGATTATTGGACATCGGCGCGCCTATGCACTGCCGTATATGTTCAACGAATACGGCAGTCTCAATTTTATCCCCGCATTTCTCGCATGAAATCCTACTACCCGCTCCGTAATCCCTAATCGGCTTTCCCATAGGCACCCCATTACCGTCCCCATTTTTAAACTCGTGTTGCGCGCGCTCTAACTCAAGAAGTTTCCTAACCGGCAATGACTTCTTCCTTTTC
Organism: Acleris sparsana; assembly: GCA_923062465.1. Lineage (NCBI taxonomy): Eukaryota > Metazoa > Arthropoda > Insecta > Lepidoptera > Tortricidae > Acleris > Acleris sparsana. The sequence continues at coordinate 18,257,873 of OV281290.1, forward strand.
TCGCGTGTCTGACGACGCCTACCTCCACTCTCCGTAATAGATCTCATAATATGCTCTTTATAATGAGAATTTTTAACCATATGATTACTTAACTCTTTCAAGGAACTAAATGCTTGGTCGCAAACCTTACAAGTTAAAACTGCGCTGACGTGGCTGCTGGTGCCTGTGCTGGGCGGCGCTGGGTTGTTGGCTCCGGTGTTGCTTGAGTTGGAGCCCTTGGATTCGTCGGATGACTTCCAGGAGATGATCTGCTCTTGCGAAATTATATTCGTGTAATGCTGAGTTCGCTGCATGTGGCTGGTCATCTCGGCTAGCGAGCGGAAGCTCTCCGCGCACCACATACATTTCAAGATCTGCCTCGTTTGCTCAGCACCCTTGCCTAACCAGACATCTTGACCGCGGACTAGCTTTCTTGGAATCGGCATGTTCTCTTTTATGAGTAAATTCAAGTCGCTCTGACTTGGTTTCGACGATCCGCTCGAAGAAGTCGAGTTGTGAGACGGAGTTGATGGCGAGCTCGAAGGAGGGTGGTGCATAGACGGCATCATGGGGGCGCCGCTCGTCGGAGGCATTGGCACATTCACGCCGCAATGTTTCGCTTCCTTCATGTGGATCGTCAAATCGGCGAGAGAGTTAAAGCTCTTCTTGCACCAGACGCATTTCAGGACATCTTTAGTTTGATCAGCGCCTTTGTTAAGCCAATGAGATTGCCAGGCGGAGTGTCTGGCGGCTGAGTTGGACGCTAAGCCAGCTCCTAACGCCGCGCTCTGCACTGACCGGAACAGTTCCTCTCCTCCGAGTCTACTAAGCTCGCTCATCTTTTCTAATGCTTTAGTAGCATCACTAGGTGTCGGTCCACCATGTTTCAGTCTTCCGTTCCATTCAGCTGGAATGCCACCTTTAGGAGACAGGCTAGCAGCGGCAACAGCAGCTGCAAAATATGGCAAATGCGGTGCAACCGGCGTGCCCCAGGGCGACATACTAGGCCTTTCTAAAGTTCTCGAGCTCTTCCTCGTAGGCACCGGAGATGGTGAATCCTCCGGCCCGCGTTTTCGAGTACCAACGGACAAGTCCAAGGGACCATTTTCTGGTATCTTACTGAGATTGACGGCGTCGTCATCGTCGTCGTCGTGAGGGGAGTCGCTGCGCTTCGTGCTGAAGTCAAGGACAGCGTCGGCTCGTTCGGAGTCGGTCATTTCTTGGAGGCAGGCGGACTCGATGAGGCGCTGCTGGGCCGCAGCGGCGGCTGCACCCAAGTAAGCCGCAACTGCTGCCGAGTGGGGGGGCAGGAGGGCCGCGGGTAGGGCGGCCGTCAGTGCGGCGGGGAGAGGGAGCCCCGGCCCGCTGCGCCCCGAGTACATCGAGTCATTGGATGGACACCGCGGCGCCCCCGAAGACTCCCGGGACAAGCATCTCGGGCTCTCCCTGTGGACAAACAGACAACTTTAAATGATTGATGCTATTTCGGAACATAGGTGACATCGGAAAAGTCGGGCTAGTGAATTAAATGGAATATTTGGTATTTCGTTTTTATTGCGATGATATATTATGTCGACGTGGCAGGTTTTGGTAGTATCAAGTATCAACTAGTTAACTTTTAAATAAAGGAAAATTTTGCACCTGTATCGGAGAACGATAAAGTTTTTGATGTATTGCGGAAAAAAAGACTAGAAATGACCGACATCGAAACTAATTCTTAAACATAAGCCATTTCAAATATCGAGTAGGTATTTGTTCAATCTAAAAAGATTTATTATGAAACTGTGATCCATCAATCAATAGAAGGAAGAAGGTAATTTATATCTGGTATCAAATCCAACACGCCCAACGAAAATAAACGAGATGCTAAAAACAACATTGCGCCAGATAAAAAATCAGGCGAGACCCTTATCGATATTTATGGGAATATAAAATTTATAGCCGATATCTGCGACTAATAAAAACTAAAAAGGAAGAAGATTATAAATAAGCTGAATTATTTCCACTTCAAAGCTTCTCGGCGAACAAACAACGCTCGGTAACAAAACAAAAGTCGGAAAAGTTTTTTATTTTGTCTGCCACTAGAATTCCTCTCAAGACAAAATCGTAGAGGAACATTATTGAATAAAACTATGAAGACAATTAATGATTAACTAACAACATCCTTTTTGGAGAGCTTAAAATAAGCTCCGCAGGATTATAAGTCCAAGTCAAACTATATAAAAACCAAGTTTATAGCGAAACTTTAAAAAACCTTGTTCGTTTTAGGAGGCATTGCGTCTAATAAAGAAGAAATGTTTAATTTGTGAAACATATTTAAGAGAATACAACTACTATTTCGACATAAATGCATAAAAAAACCTTATATTCATAAAAGAAGGAAAGCTCCGAGAAAGTTAACTCATTGTAAAAACTGTGACAAAGAAACGGCAAGAATAGCATCTGAAATTCTATCAAATCTATAGAATAATCACAACACCTAATCTTCAGAAATTGAAATAAACCAAACACAAAACGTACCTCACGTGGTCCGGTTCGACGATCATTCTGGACGTAATTTTTCAGTCTTCCCAGAACGCCTTCAGTCGAGAAGCTTTGATCCATTCACTCTAATATGACACTTGTAACAATTCCAAAAAAAAGTAAACACGTCGCGAGTTACGTCGCTGCCGGCGGTCGGAGGAGAAGTGCGGCGCCTGCGGCGGCGGCGGCGGTCCCGCGTGGAATGAGACCCGCGTGATTTACGACCCGCCTGCAGCGCCCCCGCCCCGCACGCCCCTCGCCAGAACGAGACCGAACACCCACATAATCCTACAAACCAATGAGACGAAACGAGACGGCTAGCTGTTTTAACTGAGGGGAGGCGCTGCGTAATGCAAGCGTGCGTGCTATGCGCGAGGTGGCCGTGCACTGATCGGACTGATGACAGCTTTGACAGAGTCACTCTGACTCATTGGACATTGTGCTAGAAGAACCTTCACGACCAATCGGTGGCAGTTTTTAATGTTTTTGTTTACTACACATAATTTTTTTACGTTACCCGAATACGAAGTCCATTTTGATAGTCTCAGGGGCTTAGTGGATTACAGTTGACGGCGTTGACAAGGAAATGGCGCGTTAACAAAACGAGACGAGTCCTTTTAACACCGGGACAGACAGGGGACGAAGGATTTACGTGTATCATGAACAGATTTCCTGTCTGACAAAGGAAAATAATGTCGGGTTTTATTTGAAACGGGGAAATGCGTGATAAAAAATATGCTGCGGAGTATAAAAACTGATTGGAAGTTTATTACAATCTAAACTGAAACTGGTATCCTCAAATCAATAGATGTTTAAATTGAAGAAACTATCTAAAAATATCAAAACAATGCTATAACAAACTGACACATTAAAAACAAAATTTAAACACTAAATTATTACCAACTTTGCAGGAACTACCATCAGGAATACGAATTAAAATCGACTCACGAACATTTGAAACGAAATCGCCAGCTGTTTATAGCTTCCTATAATCGTTAGTTGGGTGCGGGTCAATCAATCACCCGTCTTTATGTGACAGGTATCGTCGTCCCTTTTACACTCGTACGAAAAAAGGAGATGGGAGCTCAAGGAGCTGTTTTGGCAATGATAGTTTTCATGACTGGCCCAAAAGTTGAGTAGGGGATTACATGCAAATAAATCGTCAACATAGACGACTGCTGGCAATTATAGCGGACGTTAATATCATTCTGCAGATTGCCGACAAAAAAAGAAATAATAAAGACATCATACAGCAGAAAAACAACGATCATAATAACGTAAATGTAGATACAATTAATTGTCACAAACTTGAACAAGATGATACATTTGTTGAACTAGAAGGACTAGATCTTAAAGCAGACCAAGTGATTTCTAAACATGTTTATGCTTATAGCCAAAATGCGACACCATATGTTGCGGCAGGTCTCAAAAACGTAATCATGCATTCAGTTACCGATGCATATCGGAATTGGGACGGAGGTGAGTTCAGTTTTGCATCGTGCGGGCGCTCTATGGGGGACACCTGACACGGCATGAATAATTTTGCAGTAACATACTGAATTTTAAAACAGCACAGATGTCTTCAGGGCAATAAAACCGGAGAATGCTAATCTATTTAACATTGTTATGCCTGCATGACAGTTGATAAAATAGGCAAAAAATGCATTAGTAATCATGTCATGTGGGATTGCTAAAAGCTTGTTAGGAATAATATTGGATTGAGAACAAATTATGTTTATTAACGGCCGATATTTTTTACTCTAAATTCGTAAGGATCTAAATTTTGTTTAGGTTGATGGTCTTAGCACACATTTTAAAATACACACGTAGTAATTACAAGAAAGCAAACTTGTAGGAATCAGTTTGTTTGCAACAAATTCTAGTTTGATCAATCCGATTAAAATCTAGTAAAATATGTCAGAATAATTTGCACCAGTCAAAAATAAAGAAATAGGCACCAATTAATTGGAACGGATATGTCAATCAAGATATCCATAGTAATAACAAGTAATAATTAATGAATGTTTGGATAATCTGAAGTTTTTTCCGATAAAAATCGTTGTGATAAACGGACGGTCCGGCAGGTATTATCAGTGTAATTGATTATTTTGTTGACAGAGGAAAAACACACCACCGTGACTTGACTTTTTTGTATGACATGATTGACGATAAACGGTGTTAATTTAAAAAATAAATTAAATTATAACCAAAGTCCAAGGACATTGAAATGTAATTTTGTAGCAAAAATGGTGTATCACTATGTAAAGACAACACATAATTATTTTACAGACCATCTTGTTCTAATAAGCATTTAATAACACATAGATTTTTGTGACGATGACAAATCAAAAGTAGACGAAATTTATTCTAATAAGCCGACAGTTTTTCAACTGTTATTATTCTCATTGGGTAGTATTGAGTAAAGTGTTAAATGGGATCCATTCAAGCGAAGTCTTCCATTTGTTCAGGTGTTCTACAAAATTCATCTGTGACATAAATTAACTTCATTATATTTGTATTGTCTTACAAACTCATGGGTACCTAGTACCTACTGTTTAATTTTAATTTTATAAAGTTACCTACAGAAATATAGACCGAATGCAATTATGAATTTGCGTGGATAATCAGAATTACTTGTGAACCAGTTTCTTATGTTATTAAACTTTCAATGAATATGACTTCAAAGGTATTTTCAAGACATATTTAATTTGCAAAAGGAACGATTCCACGAAAAGTAGTTTAAAATTTTGCAAACTATAGAGTAGTTAGAAATTTTATTAATTTTATAATTACTTAAATTGAGTAAATTTATTTAATAATATTTCCTAACCAACCATATTTACCGTCATGCTTTAATAACCAGATCAAAACAATATTCTCAAGTAAATAACCATTTTCTAAACAATGGACCCTCAGGGTGGAACTACAACTGTAGAATGTATGATTGATGAAGTCTCTTCACTGCATCTAATTGACAGTGATGGAAAAGCGGACGTACCAGCCTAGGCAACGTTAACTCTGCATTTTGATAACTTAAAACTCACGAAACCTGGCTCTTATCCCAAAGCAGTAAAGTGAAATATTTAGAAATTCAACTTTTGCATGGGGTTGGGAATAACTTTGTGATGACAATCGTACCTGCTGTTTCACCGGATACAGATAAGGTTTAGTCTTTTTTAAATGTTTTGCTTAATTAAAATGGTGACGATTCTGGTGTGACAAAAACAAAAGGTGAGCTGTATTATGATTCCATTATTTTCGATAAAACATGTAAAAACGTTCGAACTTCTTGAGAAGATAACTGGCTGATTATGACTTGTAATAACTAGGAAGAAATTAGTCATGACTCGTGTAAGTATATTGTTTATCGCTTTTCAATTAAGTACTAAAACGCAGACAGAACTTAGTTCGCCGTAAATTGATAAATTTCCATTCAATTTTAATTTAACGACAAGAATACAAACAAGAAGAAAATATGTCAAGAAAGCATAATTAAATACAGACACGTAATACAAAATACATCATTAGTATGTATTTCTGTCAACCTGTTTGTTTTTCTTTTTGATCGGACCAAATACTGCCAGTTTTAACATCACCTTCGGACAACCAATAATGATCCTTAAACCTAAAGTATTAAAGAATGTTAGATGTGTATTGATGTAATGGATGGCTTTCAACATCTGTTTCAACACGAAAGTAAAAAGACAATGGCATCTGACGTGCGATTTGATACGGCACTTCAAAACTATTTGATTAAACAAAATAAATGTTTCGTTGAAAAACAATGTAGGATTTCTTAGGCTAAGAATGCGGAGATATTGTGAAAGCATTATTTACTATATGATATCTTGTACTTTTTTATCCAGCATGTTAAAAACAAAAGACTCAAGAACCGTGAAGATTGATGTGAAAGTTGTGGTTTTATCATGTATAAAAGTACAGTTGAATGTATTTGAGAAAATAGCAATTAGAAAATTAACTTTAAGTTGAGAAAATGACAAACAGGATAAAAATATAAACCAAAAATAAATAATCTATCAACTACTTAAAAGCATCAATCGATCAATCTTAATTAACCGTCCAAAGCCAAAAAACGGGAGACTATAGCATCAGCATGAAGATTGAAGATTCAGACACACTTCGAGAGCAATAATTGATGAAGTGTCATATTGTGAATCCGGATCATTTTTAGTGGTATACAATAACTGTCACTATCTCTCGTCCATTCATTTCAAATGCAATGACCAAGTTAAAATCAACCTTGATATGAAGGAAAACAAACTTAATGGTGCTCTCAATAGAGACAAACATGAGGTTGATGATGGTATGGTTGTACGCCAAGTGGATGTGTAGGACTTCAGTTGACAACTGATCATGGGAAACAATGGGATCGTTATGGTGGACATAACTGAGTGATCTGGGGACCACCTGAATGGAATCACAATGAAATCGTGGAACACGCTGTAAGGTAAGGTGCAAGTTACATTATGTGTATGGATGTCATGTTGACGTGTACTTTTCCATTGATGTATGAATTGTCATCAATCTGAATAATAAATAAATATTATAATAATAAATTTTGAATGTCAATGCGTCTTTTTTTGAAAAAAGGTTTTGGTGAAAATTATTCGACTGCTGGAAAAAGTGATTTTGGTCTTTATAACGTGTTTTTCTTCGCAAACAGCAAATGTATCATAATCAGATGAGGGAATAAATTTTCCACTACTTACATGGATCGTTAGCCTTGTTTTAACAATAAAATAAACACGAGCGACGATATGATATTTATAGAGTAGCTCAAGGCAGATGACATAATGTCATTGATTAACATTTATACGCAATGAAAACTGCTGAAGTATCTACTTATCATACAATCACCGGTTACAAAGTTTGTAGGGTTAAAAGTGCAAAGCGTTTCTTAATTGCGTTTTGATCTTGATGTTTGAAACTATGAATGACCTCGTAAATGTTTATTGAGTAAAAAATAGGTGTAACATTGTCACTTTTCTATAAAAAAAATATGTGTGTAATATGCTGTATTTAGTTTAATAAGACCCACCAAATCCATACTTGGACGAACTAGTCAAAGAAGTAGTTTAACAAATCAATATTCACAAGTTTTGTCACAGGTCGGATGCTGATTCGTATCGGTAATTAAAAAAAACAGATTCTGGATGCCCTTAGATTAGAATATAATAGAATATTTTATTTGTAAATAACAGGTATTCAATTTGGCTGTTGGCGTACAAATGTTCGTAAAATTAACCAAAAACGATTACATTACATTACATGAATAGAAAATACTAAATGTCAAATATAATTTCCTAAATGTCGTCAAAAAAATCATTGATAGAATAATAACATTTTTTTACTAAGTATGTTGTCAACTGCTTCTTAAATTGGGCATGCTTCTGTATTTTTATGCAGTTTGGTATTTTATTGTCAATTTTGGGACCTATTCCTAGTACACTCTTGCATATAAATGCTGTTTTATGTTGCGATCGTACGGGAAGCCTGCGTTGTTGTAGTTCTGTTTTAAATAGCCCGTATTTTGTACCGTTGAGTATTTAAAAAAATCTCGTCTTTCTACTAATTCCGACGTCAGATGGGACGAGCTAAACACCCTAAAGCAGTTGTAAGCTACAACGCCTAAAACTATATTTTCTGGTCGTACGGGTCTTTTCAAATAATTGGCTACGTGACGTGAGCCATGAAATAACAAGCATGAAGAATTTTCTACTTTTATACAAATTTTAAGATCTGCCAACATACTAACCAGAAATTCTCTCTAGCGGGGTCCGAAATAGGGTTAGAAGATATATACAGGTATAGTCAAGAGCAATGTAAACAGGTCACTTTGAATATAATTGCCATACAAAGTGACCGATTTAAGTTGATTTGCATAAAAATTGAACAATCAAGACATCTGGCTTAAAAGAGACGCCTAAGTGGCAATCAAATTGCACAATGTCCATCTAAATTTTACTATAGTACAAGAGTAAACTTCTTGCCTCTTTATTGTAGGGAGTTTATCAAAGAGGCTACCTATGACTTACATAGCTTTTGTTGAACTGGAATAAGACATGCTCCTCAAATGGGTAACCTGGATTATTGTCTGAATGTGTTTGTGTGACGAAGTTACCTTGTCACAATGCAACACATGTATTCTTATTAGATGATTTTTAGTTGAAGTACTAATGGCAAAGTGGTAGAGAGTAAATCATACGATAAAAAGATCTATAGGAAGAAACACTAGCATTATAGAAAAGTTACATGATGGAAAGTATACGACTGCTGAAAAAAACGGCAAGAAAAGACAGAGCTCAAGAAGAATTCTCAGTCCTTTGCCAGCTTAGGGTAATGTAAGCCCTATTTTAAAGGTCCCAAATATTCAGAACTACAGCAGAAAGGAGTTAGTTCCATGATCCATTTATACTAAATGGGGTAGTGGCACTCATCGCTGTGTTTACTTATCTAAATATATTATTTGATGCTCTTACGCTGAAGGAAAACGAGGTAAGGAAACCAGCACATTCCAACAGCTATAAAACTCTCATGACTGACATGAAAGACATCACCCAACCTTAACCACTGAACCCAATGACCAGAATACAAATAAAACTCCTTGAATATTCCTAGGGTTGGTAAGGATATTTGGATAATCGACACCCAACGGGAAGCAGACACCCAACAGTGGCGAGAAACTAATCATAGGTTGAAGTTCCAAGGAACCATCTGTACTCATGGGTTGATTCTTTGATGCTCACCTTTCAGCATGAGGATCCTGAATCAGCGTGGCGGGTATGCTGTGCTCGATGTCCGCGTCAGGAGGGGGGGATGCGCGGGACGCGGGGGACGCCGAACGGGAGGCGTCCTCCCGCTCCCCCCGCTCTTTCACGCCGCCGTCCGGGCTTGTGGCCTCTTCTGTGGACAAGAGAGAAAGAGAGTTATTGCTTGTTTTGGGAGATTGAAGAAGAAACGAAATACGAGCATGATGACCATGACACGGGGGAGAGACGTAATCTGACATCTTTTTTATAGGATGGAGATGGCGAACTATAAGACAGGCCTCCTTATGCTAAGGGGGCTCAAAGAACCTTGAACATGAGATTGTTGTATCAATACTGCCAATATCGAGTCTATTTTCGTTTATTTTGTGTGTCTTCTGTATCACTTACACACGTACGCTACAACCTAAACATGTTTTTCATCTAATGTCTCTAAAATGTTTCAGATGTAGACCGGAACTGTCATATTCGATCGTTCGAGTATAATTATGACTTATCGGTTTTAAGAATTGTATAAAACTTATATACCTTCTATGTGACACCTGTTTTTAATCATAACAGCGATGGAAAATATTTGAAGTAAACGATCATTATGTGACTAATAAATCATGATAAATATGACACAATCCATATTTAGGTTAAATTAAATGGAAAACAGATACAACGCCACACTTCATTGCAATCTGACAACATATAGGTATTAATAAAATTGTGGCATGATAACTTTATTAGCGATAAGAAGTGGCTTTTGTTCGCTGGCTTTTGAAGTAAGAGTTCAATATTTAATAGGAAACGAAATGTTTCTCTAAATATACCAAATTTAAATGTTTTTACAATTTCATCGTCATCACCATCATCGTCATCATTATCATCATTAGCCTCTACTTTTTTACAGACAATTTTAAGAGCATCTTTATTTTTGGAGAAAGTACGAGTGTTTATGAGCAAATAAATACCATCTTATCCATTAACCCACCGCCAAGCAGCAGTATTTACATTGCTGGGTTCCGGTGTGAGGATAAGACAACCGGTGAAATTACTAGCATATAGACATTCTATCTGAGTCCTCAGGGTTGGCCACCCATTTGAAGTCTTTAGTCTTGAGATTGCAAATGTCCATGGGTCTCAGATCCTACTTAACATCAGATGGCCTGAGTGCTCGCGTGCCTTCTGATTTCCAAAAAAAAAGCCTACGAATATAAGACGGGCAGTAATTTAAGCGCCTAAAAATCTAAATGCACGGAACTCGAATTGTAGAAGTCAAGCCAAGTATTTTGAAAAAAATTGAAACCTACTTTTGAATAAGCCAGAGAAAAGAGTGCCCTGGGTTTAGCTACTTTACTTTTATCTGTATCAACTGTGTCAAAAAATGTCCCGTGTGAAATAAATTTGCCCATTACACCATAGTATATTTCATAATTTGTCAACGAGTGACAGTTTACTTTTTCCTCAATCCTTGAACTGCAAAACAACATCAAAGGCCAACGAAGTGTTGCGCAAACAAGCGATTAATGATAAATTGATTGATTGATCTTAGTCATCGGTGGATCAATTATTGCTATCACTGACATAATTCCGAGCGATAACTGATATCTGTCTCCTGGATAATCAGACATTTGCAGCAGTCGATCAGTGATAAGGATAAATTGACTGAGTGATATACGCCTACCTATTTATAACCCCCAACACAAACAGAGGGGTGTTTGAAGATAAAAGATAAGAAATAATGTTTATTCAGTAAGTAGGCACGGGCACTTTTCCACATCAGAAATAAATAAAAAACCATAGCGCCCGCATGCAAAGCTTTGCAAGAGGATACAACTGCTGAGAAACGCGGCAAGAAACTTAACAGCCAGTTATTTTTTAACATATTATGTTGTTATGACCATAATAATACCTAACCTAGCGTGAAATTTAACAAGCATTGTTCAGAAGGAAAACGTGTCAACATTTAAAATTATCACAAGAACCAATAAATAAAACAGGTGGACCTTTTAGGACGCAGATTTTTACTAAGAAATCTGGTTGGTGGTTCTTAGCTAGTTTTCAAAATTATCGATTTGCTCGTTTAAAAAGTATCAGATCTGTAAGTAGAGATCACTAAGCTAAAATATCCAGAGGCGTTTTTGTTTTACCTTGTATTTGTTCACTAAAACACGTAAAAATACACAACATCGTTGTTGGGTTTTTTTTGGAACCAGCGATAAAGTTCAGACAAGTATATGTTAACAACTATCATTAGATTGTTTTGTGAAACAAATTAGTTATTTTCGCAATATAAGTCAGGGTCTGAAAATCAGCACAATGCTGAGAGGGGTCGTATTCAACGTAATGTCTTGCTTTTCACTTTTTTCTTGCATGAGTTGAATATATATTTTCTATTCTTTCTATTCTATTCTATTCAATATGCATGCACACTATTTGTAGTAAAGCAGGACTTACATAGTGAGTTTTCTTCTGACCATGGTCATTACATTATGATCGAAACGGTGAAATAATAAATAATACGTATGAATTATAGTTTTTCTACTACTCATTAAGTTTACGCGACAAGAAAACTGGTTTAACGCATGTCTACGACAAAGTGATTTTAAACTGTCATACATAGTATACATTTTGAAGAATTTACATGATATTTGAATTACCAGTAGAATTGTAATACAATGAACTTCATAAATGTTTGTGATCTACATGACGATAGATTACATTTCAATATCCCCAGCGTAGTCCTGTGTAACATTAATTTCATATTCCGAATAGGAACGGGAATGTAAAGGTTTGTCAGAATGACCGCCACACGCACAATCGCAGTTAGCTTCCAAACGCGAATGACATCTCTTTGATTCAATTACTGGGCATGCACTTCTAAATTGCACACATACATCGCTTTATCAAAAGCTTCAGCAACACACACCTTTGATCTACCCTCCCATGCTATTCTCTAAAGTAACAACTTCGATTTCAATTTCGAATTCCCCAAAAAACCAAACTATACAGACCTCAAAGGTCATATATATTGTTGACAACTGGCGACTCGAATACGCTGGTCTTTAAACTATTTTCTGAACTAGCTTACGTTAAGCCGCGTGTAAAGTGATTGCTATTACTCTTGAGGTCGAAATGGTCTGGTGGTCTTTGGATAATAACATCAGGCTGGTGCAGCGCCTGCGGCGGTTCGGGGCGGATTGACAAGCTGCGTTTTAATCAATTAGTAACTTCACAGACCAGTGGGCAGTGAAATCGTCGGACCACACCGCCCAGAGGTTTTTGGGTCTCCGGTTTCAAAGCGTTTGGCTTTTTAATGCGAAACTGACAGCGCAGGAGCAGTGAATGGATGCCATTTGATATTTTTAGGAAGTTTTTTTATTTTTTTATGCATATATGCATAAATCAATCTAGACACAACAAAAATGAACAGGAATAATAAATTGGGATACTTAATGAAATATGAAAGTAATGTAAAAATATTTTATATCCCCGGAATATTTTTGATGTGTGTATTTGATGAAGTTAGCCTGAAAAGTACCTATTGACCATGGAGAGGAAGCGAAAATGTTTAGAACAGTTCAACTGGCGTTCCATAGTCCCTGCCTACCCCAATTGGGAGAGTACGCATCATCATTGCTTTGAAAAAATCTCGTACTTCCACTCTTCTTCTTCTTTCTTGTGTGCAATCTCTAACTCAGTGTTATGTATCTCAGATAGGAAACGGGCTCGCTTCTTGGTAAGGATAAATATCGGGATGATGAACGACGAGAATTGGTTCATAATTCTTGGCTGTTACAAAAAACATAATGTTTTGCTCTATGCCTATATGGGGAAAAAGACTGCCCAGCAAAAGTGAGCCCACAGATGTGGCCCAATGCGACAACCTGGTGGGTCCCCCAGGACGGCTACAGACAGCGAGGTAGACCCAAGCGGAGATGGACACGTTTCTGATGGATTGGCCGAAGATTGCTACTGAGAGGTGCGGAAATCAAGAAAGGAGGTATAATAGGCTAAATTCATAATAATTTGCTATATAAAGTACATTTTTTATTGTTCCATAGTGGTACCACAGGTAATTAATTTTTACTATTAACAACTGTGAAAGTTACACAATTATAACATGATGGTTTAACACATTATTTACCGTTTCATAAAAACGCAATACTTTAAGGGAAAGCTTTAAAACTGATTCGTTACAATCATCGGTGGATGACTCGACTAAAGAGAACAATGATGAAGGTAGTCGTTACCGTGAAATCGTCACGACAAAAAAATATTGACGACCGGATGATAGCGGAAATCGTACTTAGATAAGGTATTACAATTATAACTGTATTATTATAATTATAGATATCCGCTGTTTTGTTAGAGAGCGCTTTTTGGACCAGTTCCCGTTATTAACAACAAAATTTCCACTGAGACTCTATTTTGCTTTTGGCATGTTTTTGTATTGTTTTTAACTACGCCATCATTACGTCAATAAGAGCTATATTAACGTTGACAATACTAAAACACATCAAAAGAAATATCGTTTTGCCTGATGGAACAGAGCCCCTTTATTAAACATAGGAAGAACTACTAACCGAGTTTCAAAGTATTAGAATAGCCTCGATAAACAAAGAAACAGAGGGCTTTTGAGGGGAGGGGGAAACTGTCTGTTGTGAGCAGTGTGAGGACCAACAGGAGGAATTAACTACAAAACTTTACTTAAAATTGCATAACACCAGACAAAAGCTCAAAACTTATACAAAAACCAATACAAGCTTATTGCAAAAGCGCAGAGCTTATCAGGGCTTTGGAGTCACCGTATCAGATGATTGATGGCCTGATAACAGACAGTCGCTATCAACGAGTTAGGTGGCCATTGATCATCACAGGATCAACATTGTATTTGGATTGCTTAGTTACTTAGGTAAGTTGTTGGTTTGAAAAAAAACAGTAAAAAATTAAATACATTTAAATATCAAGGGACGATATCACACCAATTGACCTAGCCTAGCATTGTACCGAAAAGTAACTTCTCAAATTGTGAAAGTTCCTTATGAGAAATTCTCGGATATTCTGAGAATTCATCTTGAACTTTTTATGGAAAAAGAACATTCTCAATGCTCTCAAATGTTTCCGATAATATTCTCAGTAATTTCTTGAGAAGATTTCTTAACTGCTGAGAATGTTCTGCAAGTTGTACATTGCTAACCTAGCCCCAAATTAAGTTCTAGGTTTGTACTATAGGTACAAATTTTCTATAGAGAAATAAAAAAAAATACATCCTAGACTCAGGAACAAATGCTCACGCTCATCAAACAAATATCTGCCAGCTGTTAATAACAAGAGAAAGTAAAAATAAAACAACATCTAAGAACTGATTTGATTGAGTCGGAGGTGGTTACAGAATCTCCGTGGGTGTGTGTGTTTGTTACTTTGTTAGTCCTTCACGCTGCAACGGCTGGACGGATTTGGATGAAATTTGGAACGGAGATAGCTTATACCTTGGATTAACACATAGGCTACTTGTCATCCCGAAAACTTTAAAATTACCTGGAAAATAACGATAACTGAAATTAATTAAGAATAAGTATTCTGGTTGACTTTTGACATTTAAAAATCCGGTTTATTGTGCGGCCTACTTACAGAATAAATAATCTTCTATCTTTTTCCTCTAAGAAGGTGAAAAAGACGTCCGGTTTTACAATAAGGCTTTTTATCAAGTATGATTTTAATACAAAAAAGTCAAACCATACTAACATTTACATGGTTGCGCAGTGACACAGCTGTCATGGCGTGTCAGTACCGCGCAGGCGCAGACGCGCGCACGCATTGTGCTGTCGGCGCGTGCGACAATGTGATGCTATCTCAATCTCTGACGGGTGCTCTCGCTCGCGCAAATTATTAATGGGATCCGACCATCTCTTTCCATATGAAGCTAAAGGTGAGCGGAAATTTAAAAAGAGATACGGGCAGTTTTATATTTTATGAGACGCTGTTAGAAAGAAGTAGCCCTGCATATTTGCTTATGGATTTGGAAAAAAAACAATGTTTTTTACGTTTTTTCTAAATAGGAATGAAGTGTTAATTTTTTTAAAGATCGTATTTATTTACTTGAAACTACTAATACCATAACTAGTGACCGCCCTCGCCTCGCTCCGGTTTATATGAGTTTTCTGTAACAGCCGTACATAATCCAGAATTTTGAATACATAAAAATCTTTCTATTAAATGACTCTATCCATTGATGAAAATCGCATTAAAATCCGTAGCGAAGTTTGGAAGATCTAAACGAACAAACAGAGGGACAGATGGTTGAAAACGAGTAGGTTTTATACTATGTAAATATTAGTTATGTGATTTGAAATAATATGAAATTTACAGCTTACAAATCTATTAAAATTAAATAAAGGTAAACAATGTTAAGACTTGCGCCATAGAGTGGCATCGCGACTCTACTGCTATTCCCGCGTTGTCCATCTGTCTGTCAGCGAGCACCTCATAAACCGTAATAGGGAGATAGTTGACATTTTCACAGTATGTGTTTCTATTGCCACCTTGGCCAGTGTATTTTCTAGTAAAATTTGAAATAAAAAATATAGGATGCTAATTAACACGTAAATAACGCATATGCGCATACGCATACTAGTATAAAACAGTGATAGAGACAAATTGAATTAGTCCTATTGTATACACCTTGTATACACCTTCATTTTGGCGTTCTAAAAGTGACAAAAAATATCGTGTCTGCGTCCTGAGTAATTGAAAATCAAATGACACTAAAACGGTTTTTTACGATTATCTTGGTTTCTATTGCCCCAATTATATATATGTATATAACATCTATTACAAAATTGAAGTACATTAAAAAACGTATACGCGCATGATAAACAAAACACACTTGGAACAAAATTTATAATTTATATAAATGTAAATTTGGCCGGGCTATATAGCTCTACCACTTTTACCGACCGGTTATAACAGCTAAGTATCCTGTAAAAAATATTGTTCAGAAATGTATACTTTTGAATATTCCCACATGTTGCATGAGCTATCACCAGGTATCGGCTATCGATAGCCTGAGTGGGGATAGCCATCCTCCCCACTCAAGCTATCGGGCACACAGGCGCCGCAGACAACGTGGTATCTGGCTTTTTACGAGCTATACGAGATATGTGTTTTTTTTACGTAATAATTATTCAAATTCAAAGTAAAATCTATTTATGAATAAAATAGCAATTGTAAGGGCTTCTTGTAAAAAAGGTGATTGGGTTTTAAATACGAAGGCATTCATTTTTAATAAAATAGCTGTTAATGTTGGATCGAAGTCAGTTAGCCGCATATATCGTGACATTTTAACAAAAAATCGTACCGATAATCTGTCCTTTTTATTTTTTGATGTTAACACTGAAAACTAGTCTTCAAGAATATCTATGCTGTCATTTATTCATTAGGTAAGTGAAAAAAAAAGTCCCACATTACGTCGTTTTGACATTAAAATGACTCATCTTATCCACATAGTATTGACATCGGCAATAATTTTATTTCAGCACCTTAATTAATCGCCGAGCTTATCGCCGAAAATCAAAATGTAATTAAATAATTAAATTGGAACAACTCACGGATCACAATCAATTGGCCAAACGTATCGACACGCGAGGCCGAAAGACGACATAAATCGCCGAGGGCTAATTGGGAGAGCTGTCGAATTTGTTTTTTTTATGGTAGTGTGGAAGTAAACAAGTACAATTAATGTAGGTACTTTTAATTTCGTTTTAATCACTATACATAAAACAAAGTCGGTGACTGAGATTCTGTTTACTTAAATAATAATTGTGGATGTGTGTGTTTTTTCTAGTTCATACAGTGCGACAAAAACGAGTAGAAATTTAATAAAATGGAACTAAAATAAATGCATACTAAATTGTTGCCTTTAAGCATTTTACGTCAAAAATGTGACAGTTACGTAGAAAGTGGCGCCGTCATTTAATTTCTGTTCTTTTTTATCGCACTGTACCTATAGTCGTTTCCATGTAACTTATCTTATATAGTAATATAATCACTTTAATAATCTCAAAATGATTAAATTCTGCCTAATACCACAATTCCTTATAAAAAAAACAACCATTAATGTCAAATCGAGAAATATGGTCCCTAATTGCTACCAGAAAACAGCCGATTTAGCCAATAAAATACATTTTGAGGTTATAAAAGAATTTATTTACTAAATACCTAATACAACTAAGATGATACGAAATTTACCTTTTAAGGATAATGAGTTAAGTTCTTAAATCAACAGGAAGTTTAAAAAATAAATCAATTGGGGAATTACCAGGTATTGTACATTTGAGCTTATCAGGCTGTCAGTTCCTTATCAATAGATTGATCATTTAATATTGATTAAGATTAAGTGACCCATTTTATTATTCATCCGTGTGTTATCGATGTATTTAAATTTAATAATAACAACGTATAAAATAGCGTTTGTTGGTTTGTTATTTTTTATAAATAAAATAATGTAATGTATTTTTTTTTATTGAAGGTTCATTTTTTTTAAAGAAATTTGTTTGTTCAGGATGGTTCTTAACTAGGTTCTATGAAAATTGGTTTTACCCTTTAAAATAATAGTTATATCAGATATAAAAGTAGGGGTATTTTTTATAATTACTACCACCTACTTATTAGTCCTTGTGAATATTCTGAGTTTTGATACATTCTCCTGCTCAACTACGCATGAATATATTTATTTTTGATTTTATTTTAGATTTTTGTTTTATATAATGCTAGGTTAAGTTTTGCAATCGTATAATATCTGACTGTTGAATTTCTTGCGGCGTTTCTTCTCAGCAGTGGTCTCTTGCGAAGCGCTGGTAGATTTTTGACGTGTAAAAGTGCCCATGCGGCTGACTGAATAAAAATCTTTTATCTTTTTTTTTTGTTATTTGGGATATTTATATATTTAATACTAAAGTTATTTTAATTAGTTCAGTTTTAGTATTAGGTATCGTTTTGTGCTTATATTTATTTACTGTAAACGTTAAATAATCGAATCTTTTAATCCATAGTTGTTTAATAAAAAAAGCCTTACATTTTTACAAGTGAGCATAGTAGTAAAAATTCTTGTACGTAATATAATCAATACATTTAACTGGATAGCGCCGGACTTATTGCCCGGAGCACCCCGATGATATTGTTGGATCTTTCCATTGTCTGGACGCAACAAGTATCATTTGTAGCCGTCACGAGGGCTCCACGGATGGAGCCCCTCGGCAGACCTAACTTATAAACAGATAACAGACAGATATTAAGTAGATTATACAATGTTGTCTTTAAAAATATATAAATAATCACTTTTTATGGCAGTTATACAATATACTTACTGCGTTATGAAATTTTCCAAAACGACGTAAAACGCATTTAAAATTCCAATTTGACTTTGCTGTCGTTGTTGTCTAAGTGTTGTCTAAGTTTTAGAGCGTTGTTATATAAACTGATTTTACTGCATATTTTTAGAGAACTTGATTTGTAAGAGGTATAAACATCCTATCTGAGTATTTTTAAAATGCCGTCTCTGTTTAACACAACTTTGTCAGTACGATTTAACTGGTAATAGATCCGTTTTTGTGTTGCGTAAACTGACCCCTCTACAGCGTCATACATCTCATACAAACAAAAAACTCGGTGACAGGCCAATTTATACTAATAAATCAATCGATAATGGACAGTCTTCAGGTTTGTTCCTATTGTAACCTCATGGACTGCTACTTTAATATGGCTCCAAAAAACGCACTTTTTTTATTTTACTCAAATAAAAAAATGATTCATCAAAACATTCTGATTGGTGTTGAATGTAAAGAAGATTATTTTATTTCATTTTAAATAGTCAATTTCATAATAATGGCATCTGTTGTAACTTCTCGAAATAAAGCCTTCCATGATTTAAAACTAAAACCAATGTGATTTATTTTAATTACGAATTACTTCACGTGGTGTCTACGGTTCATCGCTTGCTACACATTCATTAACGAAGTTCAAATGTCTAGTTTAAACAACGTACAAAGATAAACATTCATTAAAAATCTTTAGATTTTATGTCAGAACTATTTATAATAAAAACAAATCAAAACAAACAATCACATACACAAACGTTCACGCCAGCCTCCCAATGGGTTAGGCAGAGAACATGGAACGCCAGGTGCCCCGTTCGAAACATACCACTTTCGCTTCCTCTACATTCATCAACCTCTTTATTCACGTTATTTTTATTCTGGGTGGTAGTCTAAAGCGAATGTGCTCAAACTCCTTAGTGGAAAATAAAATTATGGTAATAATATAAAACATTTCAAAATAAATAAAAAAAAAAAACAACGCTCGCAAGCAGAACACCACAGATAACCGTCACGCGTAATTATATATCGCGTTAATATCGTAAAAATCAATCAACGTCGCCGCTCGAATTAATACCTTTATGAATCGCGTCTTGTCGATCAGTGATTGATGTGTCGCGGCATCCATCACGGGCACAACTCGCGGGCCGAGTGGGGAGCGACGCTTTTACGATGTTTTGTTTTTGAAAATTAGTGTATGTTGAAATGGTAGATTAAAAATCTACCATGGGATGAAAGGAAACGAGGTTTTTTGGAGCTCGGGCATAGGAAACTGAGTATTGACAGAAGTTTCAGTACCATGAGAGTAAATTGTCTACACATTTAATTCGATGAAATTACGAAAAGTATTTTTTTAAATTTCTTATTACAGAGAGGATGTATAGGTTTCTGCTGCACAGGTCCGTATAGATATAGCTCTTTTTTCAAATTAATTTTCTTCCCTAGTGTTGACATGCTTCATCTTCATCCCGCTTCTAAAATTATTAGAGGGAATTATGTTGACGACGCGTTTAGCTCAGTTGGCAGTGACCCTGCCTACGAAGCTAGCGGTCCTGGGTACGGGTAAATATAGTGTTGTGAGCGCGTATTTAATTCCTGAGTCTTATATTTTTTTGTAAGTATGTCTAATCTTCATAGTACAAGCCTTAAGCTTAGTTTAGACTAGGTCAATTTGTGTGAGGTTGCCCCTGATATTTTATTTTTTATTATTATCCAAGCGATGCCGTATATTATTGGGAATTAATTAAGATAAGATTTATATACATGATCAGTTAATAATTATCAAGATAATATTCGTATACGGTTGGTTTTTTGATGATGATAATGATGTTTTGAGCATTCTTCTACAGTTTTATTAATATCTCCAAGGTTAGGTTAGGTCAAGTTCACTTATGGACATCTTTTTTTTTAGGTTAATTGTATTATTTTCTTTTGTTATGAACCTCAGCTCATGCAATCACGGTTCAATGTCTTTTCATATTACAAAGAGATTTCCAAAGGCTCGGAACTCCTATGCCTTCCAAAGACCCTGATCTCCTTTAGTCCCGTGATAGGTATAGACATAAGAATGATCATAATATTAATGATGCTTGAAATACGTGATTGATGTGTCGCGGCTTCTATCAGGGGGACCACTCTCGAGGCGAGTGGGGAACGAAGCATTTTTGATGTATTGTTTTTTTAAATCAATGTTGAAAATGTATGATGAACAAAGCCAATGAAGCCTTTACGCCAATTTTGATAAATTTCATATATAAAGATAGATAAAGATAAGTTTATTGATTAAACTAAGCACAAGAACATACAAGAAAATATCCAGTGTGTATAGTAAGACCCATCCCAATAAAATACTATTCCTGACAGTTTTACAATAATGATCACAATCTAAACTAATGTTACATGGTAAGTATGAATAACTTATACAATTATAAATATTATCTCAATAAAAACAAAATGGCTGCTGTCATTATTATCTATAAATTAACTTTGTATAAGAACTTACTTATAGCTACAAGTTTGTCCTTGAGTTCGTTTGATAATGAATATGTCAAGTTGCGAGTAAAAAAATGAAGTCACGATTGTATGTCTTAAATGTGATTTATTTTAATGATTAAAACTGATTCATCGTCGTTTAGTTTTTAAATCCGTTTACCTAATTTGGTTTTATCTATTAGTTTCGGACATCACTGGATACTCTGTCAAAATTCTACTCAAAAACAAACATATTTACAAATCGAATTGCAGGTATTTATGTTTAAAAAAAACTAAGAAACTAACCAGTTATCTACGACATTAAGTTAGCCTTTTATAGATTAAATATAATTATTCATTTGTGCAATAAATATTAAATAAATGAAAAAATCACATTGGACTGTAATGACATTATTACTTAAAAAAGAACAAAAAATGCTGTTACTTCGTTTTTATATTCATTATGTGAGAAGCAGAACCAAATATCGTTAAAATGTTAGTTACAGTTCCATATTTAAAAAAAAAACCCGTTTTAAAACTTAAAATGTAGGCGGATAAACATTCGAAACATTGATACTAAAACTTTAATTGTGAATTAAATAGTGTCACTCGCGTCATTATTAAAATATTATTAGCCAATAACCTCATCGAAATCGGTAAAGTAGATCTCAAACCGAACTTCTTTCGTTTGACATACCAACTATGAAGAATCTTGACCTCTATGTTGTCAACATAAAGTTTGAAATTGAATAATGACTTTTTTATATTATGGATCTTAGAAAGCGGCTATTCTAATGCAAATGATTTTATTATTTAAATTCCCGATAACCGTTTGCCCTTGTTAAATTAAATGATTTCGACACCTTTATGTGGACGCAATAAGGTCGTATTTGGCGCGTGAACGCGGACACATATTGGGTGTTGCTATGTTTATTAATTGTATAATATATGGGGAATTTTGTAACAATTTTATTTGGTTTTAATAACGAGTGGGTTTCAGGGTTCTGCAAATATAATATAACACACGTTTTCATTTTTTTTAATAAAGCTTCCTCCCCTCCCTCCGCCCCTTATATTTTTAATAGCTGTTGCCCGCGACTATGACCGTGTATAAATCGTTTAACGCTGATAAAAAACAACGTGATAAAATATCATAAAAATCAGGTTCGAAGATTAAGCTGTGACAGCGTAAACAAACAAACAAAATAGACAGAGAATCAACAATAAAAATAACGGTTATATATTTACCATAAGTAAAATTAGTGGTTTTTTTTTAACCTGACATACATGGAGATGTCATTTTAAATTTCCACATACCGTAAATAATAGTTAAAATTGGTCTGACTTACTTATTGTGATACATATAACTTATTTCTTGTTTAGTCCGTTTACAGTGATCTCACATCTTTAATTTATCAAATAATATTTTTATTCCATTTCTTTACACAAAATATCCACCTGTCACTATATCAGAACAAATCACTGCCTGTCTTCTTCTGTTATCAGGACAAATAGCCATCTGTCTCCCTCTAATGAGACTGATGGGCAGCCCCGGGTGAGTAACACATCACCCCCTAATCCGGGGTCGGTTCAAGTTTTCTATCTTAGTGATTATTTTTAACTAACCGGTTCCCAGGGGAGAAAGGGAACATTGAGATGGAAGCCTGGGCCTATTTTCGTTTTTATCTGGAAGATAAAAGACCAAGCTAAAGGTTGATGTCTCGACAAATAGCTATCTATATTTCAGACTTGCTTCATATGGCAATTTTTTATATGGTCGTCATACATTGTCAGTTCGAATACGATAAGAAGAAACAATTACACACACGTCAACAACATGGACCCCAAATAGTGGTTAAGTTCTTTATAAATCTAATAACGTAATAGAAAAAAATCATATAATGGCGTCCCTTTATTTATGAGCTGTGCATCTAAAACTGCCTAACCTATTTTGATGAAATCTAGCTAAAAAACATCCTAGTTAAACTAGCTTTGTTCCTAAAAACACCGCGCTTGCTTTGAGACCACAGACAGACACACAGATACATAAACACATGTTCACAGATCAAACTATTACCAGGTGGTTTGAAACGATGTTCTTTACACAACCAATTCTATGAAAAAACCGAACTATAATTAATCAACATTTACAGTAAATAAAACGTATAATTTACTTTATCAAAGATCGAAATAGTAAAATTATACACAAAGTGATTGTTACAGTGAACAATCAATTCAATAAAATCACTTTAAAGTCCTTTCAGAAACTCCTTGCAAATAAACGTCTACAGAATCCTTAACTACGGTAACAGCAGCAACACCCATTCACGGTCTCACGTCTAACTGACGTGCATATCGTTTCTTGCGTCAATCTTAGAATAGGCTCCGAGACGTGTTTTATGCCGCTTGACAGTGTCGAAGAATGAATGGAAAGGTATTGAACGTGTGATGGAGACTTAAATGATGTGGTGGAGACAGGTTACCTTAAAAAATATTTATTGTGTATTAATTTGATTAGATATTTTGCTGTAATTTATTAATTATTGTATTACGTAATTATTGTTATTAAAGAAGTTATGTTTGTTAAATACTTCATTTTTAAACATCAAAAAATAAATAAATTGTGGTTTCCGATATAAGACAACCGGTGAAATTACCAGCATAGAGGCATTCCATCTTAGTTCTCAGATTGGGAGTCTTATGACTGCAGTCTTAAGATTGAAGTCTTGTGCGTTTTGTAAAATCAGAGACTCAATGAAACTATTCATTTCCTTGAAAAATAAACATATCTTAAAACTTCCAAGATTATAACGTCGATATACCCGCCACATTCTTCCCGCGAACCATCACCGGAATGCATTCCCATTGCTGACGTTATGTTTGATCCAATTCACCACATGCCTTCAGGAGGCGGGGTTTCTACGCGTTTTGACCAATGACTCCTGCGCTGAGGCAAAACTAATTATACTGATTTATGCCCCCATTGTTCATTGTTGTATGTCTTTCTCTTGCTCGCTTCACTTACATGCCCATATTTGCTGTGCTCTAAGTTGTTTTTTTTAAATGGTAATAGTAATAATTAGTGTGATATGGAGTTTTTTGGATTAATTTATTAGCTTTACTTTTTTATTATTTGCAACACATCTACTGATTATTATGGCATACATTAAAAATATTACATTGTTAGAAAACCATTATTTAACTTGTATTTTTCATAATAACATTACGTTACTACAACCGAAAAAATAACCAAGTTTATTTTCAGACATAGCCGTAAAAAAAAATCTACTTTACCATACATCACAGAAAAAAAATTCTAGTTATCCCGGTAAAGAACCATTCACAACCATCACTGGCTGCAAAAACGCGCTGTCACTCCCATTGTGTATCAATATTTAAAATTTAAATATATTCCGAGTAAAAAGAGCAAATCACAGCAGCATTCACCTGCCGGCGCGGACGCATGGGCGGGGCTTGACAGCGGAATGCATTTTTTTTTCATTTTCGCGCTTTTTTCCCTTTGCCCCGTCAGAGCGGAATTCGGGTGCGATATTTTCTTAGTTTGGAATCCGAAGGCCTTACCGCGAGCTGAGATATTTATGTTAGGATGTTTTTTAATGGATTTATAGGGGTTTGCTTTGGAAGAGTTCTCTTTTTGCATCGACAATTAAGAGTGATTGTTCTTTTGTTAAACATGTTTAGATTTTTGAGAAGTTCGGAACTCAATCTCTATGTGATGACGTGAAGCCTATTGTTCTGAATCCGTTGCTCGCCTTATTATTTTTTTCTAAGAACTATGAGATTATGTTTTGTAATAGATGTTGTTGATTACATATTATTATCTATTATGTATACTGGTATTATAAACTGGGAAAGTTTATACAATTGTATGAAAAAATAAACGATTAATTCAAAAACTTTCGATAGCTATAATATGCTTAAAATATGTTTACTGTACGTTGTATTGTATGATTAAAAGAGTTATTCTTAAATAACACAATGAACCAGTGACATGCATCAATTTGATTCTAAATCATTAAAATATTGGCCACACTCAACGATCGCAACTCAGGCGCACCATTTGCGGCGTAAATAGCGCACGCGCATGTGGTTTAGCGCGGAGGCTCTCCGTTTAAGGTTTGACACCTCGCCATCGGCTTTTATTTTTATCTGGGATCATTATGCGTCTGTTGGAATACTGCTAGTGTATCAACAGAGGAAAAATACAGTAATCTAGTATTTTCTAAGTGAAATCGATAAATTCCACAATAACTTTCATTCATCATTAGACTATAAATAATTTGACAGACAGACGCAATCGTGTAAAAATCTATTTAAGTGGCATTTCATTTATGATCTATTCTGCTCTATTAGACTTTCTAAAATTCGGGATTGTCGTACTAAAAAAAAATACTCTATCATATTACCTATTACAAGGTCGAATTTCTGTTATTAACAGTTTCGTTTGTCCGAATTTTCATTAGTTAGAAACACCTTTTTTTCTAAAACTGTTTCATCTTCCTGAAATATTGTAAAACAAACCTCACCTAACATACAGGTACTGTATATATCCCTTTCAACAGTTTGAAAGGTTAATGGGTGAAGATTTTTTTTAATTTGGTTGAATTTGCGATGTTGATACCATATCGTTACCATACGAACCAAACAAGTTGGGCTGTTAAGCATTTGTGATTGTTACCAGCTTTGTGTGTCACCCACTTTCATTTTATTTTCTTAGACTATTTAGAGTAAAATCTCCTTTAACTGATTCGCAAATTTTGAGTGAACATTTCATGAGCTAAAGAAACAACCTAATGCAGCCAACCTAATATTATTAAACTGGTTTAAGAGTCTTCCGTGCTTACTGTGAACTATTTAAACCCAAACTAAAAGACTGACCATCGTTCAAGAAAAATAATAAAGGAACACGCGAGTTAAAGCCAGAAATCCTTCAGATATTATCGGAGTGTCAAATATCCCCGTTGTCGCTCGCGTGCTACGAAGTGGGTCGGGCTGGCTATCAGTCAAATGTAAACATAATAGGAGGCAAGAGTGAGCCGGGGTGGACACAGCGGGTTCTACACTCAAGAGCAACAAAAACGGGTCACTTTCTACGGAATTTTTGTACATAGTGACCCGCTTTCAGACAGTGAATATTATTTATTGGTTATAAGTAAATGGCCGGATCAACTTTTTGTTATTGTTATTCTGTGCCGTAAGCCAGAAGACAAAGTGATAGAGTTTCATAGAAAAAATGCTATAATATATACTTCTAGCACACTCATGAGAAAGGCCATCAAAGAATGGGTTAGTAATTGCAAATAAAACTGATTTTTCGTGGACTTATATACTTTAAAATCATAGTTTTAAAGAGTGACCCAGGAGACGTCACCATGGCAACGAGCTACAAAGAATAATAATAAATATCAGGGGACAATGTCACACCAATTGACCTAGTCCCAAACTAAGCTCTAGGCTTGTACTATGGGTACTAGACAGCGATATAAATACTTATATAGAGAAATATAAACTTAAATACATAGAAAACATCCATGACTCGGGAACAATTATTCGCGCTCATCACACAAACATCTGCCGTTACCGGGATTTGAACCCAGAACCGCTAGCTTCGTAGGCAGGGTCACTACCAACTAAGCCAGCGCGTCGTCAGAAAATTTGATTGAGGCAAATATTAATAGAATGGTATGAAAAATGTTTTCAAATTCTTTAATTAATTCATTTACGTACATTTATGGATTACCTCAATTATGTTTCAATTTCCTAAAGTTACACTGCGTCGTCAGTCAGTAAACCACGGTCTAGATTCATCTATTTAGATGAACTTATAGGTCTAATTCTAGACATGGGTTCATAAACTAGGGTTCTTGGCCCACGGAACCCCAATACTAACGCGGGATAGGCAAGGTGGCTTCCGGCGACGACGCAAGATTGATCGGTGGTCGCGATTATGAGTAATGATTTTGAAGTGGGGTGCGCAAGAGTTGGGAGACTGGCGGATTTCGTGACAGATGGCGCATGCGATAAATTAATTAATAAATTTACGGTCAAATTGTTTTATTTCTGCTTGTGTTAAAGTAAGTGTTTAATGGTGTAAATGTTCTTTTGGTTGAAGATAAATAAATTATAAATAAAAATAAAAATCTATTTCTAATCCGACGAATAAAGAATATGTGTAAGTTAAGTCTTAAACATTGGTTCTTAAGAAAGGTCTCTGACGGATCAATAAGCAGAGACATAGGATGTGATTCTCCTAAGCGAATCCTTTTCCAACTCGACGCAGCTAATATTAGGCGAGTGTAAGTAGTCCCGTCAAAGCGAACAAAACACATTTTGGCGCATGAATTATCAACTTGCTGTATTTTGCGGGTTGTAGGACCCTGTGCAGGGTCCGTCCGAATCGCTACCACCATCTTATCCATTAACCTACCGCCAAACAGCAGTGTTCGCATTGTTGTGTTCCGGTTTGGGGATAAGACAGCCGGTGTAATGACTAGCATAGAGGCATTCCATCTTAGTCCTCAGGGTTGGCAACGCATTTGCAGTCTTATGCTAATGTCTATGGGTCACAGTTTCCACTTACCATCAGGTGGCCTGTATGCTCGGTTGCCTTCTCTATGCCATAAAAAAAAAAAAAAAAAGTAGCCAGCTTAATATAACATGCTCGACTCTGTTCTAGGATCACAAAACCGTTTTTCGTTTAATAGTTGTCTAATTGTAATGCTGTTTTTTTTTCTAATTGATTGTTATTTCGGTTACAAACTATTCTCCGAGCTTTTTTCCCACCAGTGCTAAAACTCCTCAATTGTACCACATCACATGCTTGACTTCAGTTACGTATTGATAATAAACAGGTTTCTTATTGCGACTAATATTTGTTTCCAGTGTTTTTAGTAGTTACTCTCTGAAAGTTATATTACGAGGTTTATAATACTCATACCATTATGCTGTTGACGCTGGTCGGCCGTTGAGTTATTGGCGAATTTCGATATTAATGTTCTTAGGTTGATTAAATATAGTTAGCCTTTCTAGATCTACGTTGCTGTGCCCTTGCAGTGTGCCACATGTATTTTTGACGAGTGAATTTCAATTTGAATTAAATTAATTAAGATTCTGAACTGAACTACTTTATCCAGTTGACTTAATATTTAATACATGGATAAAAGTCTAACTAAAGCGAGGCAACATAAAGCAATAAATGAAGACGAAAAAAAATAAAAACGTGACAGGGTAAAGTCACCAGTTGTCAGCCAGTGACCAGTATTCGACCTTATATGAGTGCAAAGAGTGGAAAATATATCTTACATACTCTTTCCATTCATACAAACTATAGGCAAAGGCCGACTACATCCTCTGGCTGATCACTGGTGACTTTACCCTACATAACAAATAACATATTAAGAAACGCACAAGAAGAAAGTATTAGCCATGTCCCATAAACTTTTACATACATATGGTTCCAACTCAGCGTAATGCTGGCATTATTAAATGAAATCAAATTAAAATAATGTATTTGTCAGAATACAGTATTATAAGGTGTTATAATTATTCTTCTTGTATTCAGCATGCAAGCAGGCGTACAAGTGTTAGTCGTAGGTATATTCAAAATCTATTTTATTTTATAATTTACATGAATAATTTATAAATAAATATTATTATGATTTGATTTCATATTTCTTTAAAATGTACATAATCCTTGACACTGTAGAAACATTTCTCCATTAACCATTTAAATCAATTTTCCGTCAAAATTCTTCAATTCTCTGATAAATTATTAAAAATTACTATGCTAATATTATTATGTTTCTTTGATCTTTGCGACATGGGGGATTTTTTTTTTATGCCATAGGGAAGGCTGACGAGCACACAGGCCACCTGATGGTAAGTGGAAACTGTGACCCATAGACATTCGCATACACAAGACTGCAAGCCTAAGACTGCAAATGCGCTGCCAACCCTGAGGACTAAGATGGAATGCCTCTATGCTAGTCATTACACCGGCTGTCTTATCCCCAAACCGGAACACAACAATGCGAACACTGCTGTTTGGCGGTAGGTTTATATAAAAGAGACATGATAGTGCTCTTGCTTCCTCGGTATCTTCACTGCGTTTCTTGAAGTAGGCTGGGTGGGATTGGCTAGTCTTCCGTTGGAGTCATCAGAATATGAATATGAACGCCAAGATGCGAGTGGCAAAGGACCGATCACGGTTAAAATCTTTGGGAAGACCTATGATATGACCAGCAGTGGATGATAAAGAAGCATGTTAGACTTAATTATTCTTCTGTCGAATTATAAAAAGCTGCCTATCAGCTCACCTCTCAGGAGTTTTATCATTGATTGATAGCAAAACTTTGTTAATTATTCCTATAATTCTAATGACAATTATTCACTGTTATTATTTAACCAATACCAACATCAAAATAACTAGATAAAATACCTTTTTCCCTGACCTTTCTCTAAACCATTACCACCGGGAACTTTAAAACGGAATAGCGTACACTACTCGTATATAATTGAAAGCCATAAGTCCGTGAGTGAGAAAATCAGTAATGCATAAAGTCCGCGCTGAAACTCTCAACACACGTCTGGGCGGCGGTCACCGTTCAATTTCGTATTCGGCTGTATTACCATAACACGAGTGCGGACACACGGACGACGACACTGACGTGCTTTTGCTGAAGTACATTAAATTGGCGCTGTTGTTTGTTCTGTTTGTTTTAGTAATAAAATAGTTTTGAATACAATCTCATCATGATGCGGTGTCTAACTAAAAATGCAATTTAAATTTTAGGATTTTGGTACCTTGAACTTTTATTTATTTCGGTTTTGTCGAGAAATAACGATAAACCCGCACGCAATTAGCATTGTCATAGACTTAAGATTAGTGGATTTGTGTATTGCAAGAGTCAAAACAAGAACAAAACGAAACCAATCCAATTAGACTTAACCTATATCAGAAAAAAATCTGCAATGTTTCGAAAAAAAAAATAGAATGACATAATTTTTCGCATTTTTTTCAGCCGTTTAATATCAAAAAAAATCTTATCCCTGCCACAAATTATTAATTGACGGAATGACTTACGTTTAAAAAGCCCTGCAAAATATTATCCGAACCTGTTAAGAAAAGACATCGCCAAAATTCCAAAGCTCGCTCACCTCCCGAACACTGTGTCACAAACCAGACTTTATACTATTTAGATGCACATTAAGGGTCATCTTTAACTCGGAGAATGCACCGATCGAGTTACATTACCATATCGCCTGTCGAGTATACTCGACTGCAGGCTCCCGTATATGCAAGCATATATAGCATACAGCATATGCTAGCATATACGATATGCGCCGCGATTAAGGAGAATAGATAGAATTCATTACCATACTCTGACAGAGTTAGATTCTGCACAGAGATTTGCTGAGATTCTAATAAGGTTTTTTAGAGACAAATTTTTTTTGTAGTTATATTGTGAAGTCAAAGACATTCTCAACAATGTTGAGTTTCCTATAAATTACAAATGACCGTACTGTTAAAGTCTCTGTTAAGCACAATATTATATATAATTGATACTACAATAATTAATGTGGTTTGTTGCAGGAAAAAAACTACAATTACTTTTAAACAGACAAATTCCCAAAATCGACACCTGATTTCATACCTCATATCTGTTAAACTGCCCAATTCCCATCAAATCTAAGAACCAACCCCATCACAGTGGCTTTCTAATAGAAAAAACCTGAATCGGTTCATTTTAGAAGCTATTATGCCACAGACGGATACACAGGTACATATCTTAAACTTGTAACACCCCTTCTGTCTGCGTTGGGGGTTAATTAAGAATAAATCCTGCACTACTTTTAGTGATCATACTGGCCATCAGACAAACCTTTTATAATGCATTCATGGGACGTTGATGCAACTGTTTCACCACCAGTCTTTGAAATTTAGTGATATGAACTACGCACATAAACTTGAAATGGCAAAACGTTTAATCTCCTATCAAACATACCTTACAGTGCAGCCATGGGCACTCAACAGTAAACATATTTCAGTGCCAAAAACTATAAATCGAGTCCATTTTATAAGGAGATCAGCTCGTCTGGCACTCTAATGACACCGTGGTAATGAGCGCTGACCAATAAAATATTTATGGAAGTCTCTAATGGCGAACGCCGAGCAGTCCCAACGCATTACGGCGATATTGGATGAATTTTATTAGAATGTAATGCACTTTGCGAGCTAAGAGTCGATATTAAGGGATGTTGGTTAGGTGGAAAATACAACGGGTCGGAGGGCAGATTAAAAGTTATTGGAAGACTGGGAAGACTACTCAGAAGAAGGCTACTTTGCGATAAAATGCGCTTATCAGCAGTTTTAACTCTCAGATTTTGTGCAACTCTATGAAAATCGCGTCAGGAAGACTTCACGTCCAGATGTAGGTTTCCTGCAATTCGAATAAGAAACGTTGCAAAAACCATTAAATATTCAAAAGCGTTTCCCGTTTCTGCAAATACGGACAGCCACCAGAATTATTATTAAATTAGCTCACGTTATGGAAATCAAAGATGCATCGCCGTTCACAGTCCAGTCTTTACGGCCATCTTGGCGTATATCGGGTTTCTAAATAAAGGCAGACAAAAGGCGATCGGGGCATGTCCGCGCACGCAGCACTCGTTAAGTCGACGACGACAGCTTCTAAATATCCAGTAGCGCATGCGTCGCAGATCCGTATCGCGCGCACAATACCGCGGCCGCGTCACGACGGGCCCAGAAATATGGACGCCCCGGCGCATACCTCCTTGTTTTATGTTAATGCCCCGCATAAACGGCTAGCGAAAAATACAACCTGATGGAATACCAGATACAGCAATCATTAAACGCATCAGCCCCATTAACATCGATGCGACAGACAATGAGCGCAATTAGGGCGTTAGCTTATTGTGCGAACGGGAAGTGCAGTAACGAAGCCTCCTCGCATTCCCAGCAGTATCGCGCCTGTCGATCTGCCGCGGGCGAAATTCCGAAACCTAATAAGTCCGGCCGAGACTCATTTGTGTAAGACGAACGGAAAAAAAACGAACAATACGGCCCCCGATAAAAGAGACGGCTCCAATAATTTAGGGTCATTGTTTCGCCTGTTAATTTATGGAGTGCGGGCGCACGATTGATTTGTAGGTTTTAGGGGATTCTTCGGAAGAGTGTCGGGATAAGCACTTTTAAATCCGCCACGTTCGGAGAGGATTATCTTGCTGCCGTGACGGCCAGTCGCGTGCTGACGTCTTATCAGCGATCGGGCGGGAATGCCGGCGAGCCCGATTGATGCTGCGTGGATACCTCCCTTAATTTATATACAGCTTGGTCTAGGAGTGGTTTAGATCCTGATAGTACAGCAGCCGTACCTTACCGACTTGAAGCTATTGCTTCTTTTATTTGATGCCGCTTCTTATTCTGATACAGTATCTAAGTTAAGACTGCTCTGGAGAAGTTGTTGGATGTCTGGAATTGCTTTCTACACAAGCACATAATTCACTAGTTACAATGATTGATCAGACAGAAAAGAAAATGTTACTGGTTAGTGGTAGACGTAGTATTGCCACTCGGGAATCTTTCATTGAAAGTACAGATTGACGGTAACATCTTTCCAATGCGTGATTATATTCGATGATATCCCCTCCCGATTACAATCCTACATAATCATATAACTCTTTATAACAAAGGAACCACTAAGCCACAATACAATTATTTAAATTAAATCACTACCGCACCATTCCGGTTGACGTCTTCAATATACCACTTCAATTTAAACAAACAAAAAAAAACTTGACGCGTCAACGTCGAATTTTATTCCCTGTCCCTGCAATATACATACAATAGGAATTTAAATTCAACCCGATTGGCCGAAGGTCCTGGGCGGTTCTGCGGACCATATACGCTGGTTCGTGATGCACATATTAAGTTAGGCCTGTACATGGTATAGTGACATTCGGTCGTGAGAGTACTTACGATGTGGCCTAGGGCATTCGAACAAATTGTGGTGGGTTATATTGAATGGGTGTCCTTAGGTGCAAACGTGGTTAATGTGCGGTGGTTTTAGAAGATTTAGAAGACTCATTTTACTTTTGAAAGGAAAAATTGCCAATATTCCGGATTCAGTTTGGTGTTTCTCTCTCTTCTATGATATATTGATGATTTGTGTAGTCTTATGAAAGCAAAAAACATCTTAATTGACCAATTTAACTATATCTGATTAAAGAAATACATTTTACAATTTCTTATACAATTTCATGAATACTACACATTTTTTGCAAGCTTTTACTAATCTTGCGCTATGAAATAAAATTTGATGACTACAGAATATCCAAGACACTGATTTCTATCTATGCTAAAATCGTAGATTATGATCTCGTCTGACGAGTTTACTCTTTCAGCTATAGTTTTTCCACGAGTTACAATTACCGCACTCGAATGCTCTGTCCCTTGCAGACCTCGCAGTATTCTTATACAGCACGAATGACAGAGCATTCGACTCGCTAGCGAGCACGGTAAATATAGCTCGGGGTAGGGGTTTAGCTTTATCTTCACTTACAACAAAGTAAGAAACTACTACAAAAAATACCACATTCTGAATCTCAATGTATATATTCACTACTTTACATGGCTTATAAAAATCTTAAAGCCAACAAAGATTGGCACAAGCTGTGTGCCCCCATTATCAAGCTAGCCGCTATCAGGTGGATTAGAACCTTATCAGTCTCATTGTTTTGTGTTAAACATACAATTTGCCATGGGTTTAGCGAGAGATCAAATATTCTTTATGTGCCCGCTACTTGTTTGTATATATAGTTGTCTTTGCTCAACGGGATTATGAGGTTGTACTACGATTAAAGAAGGCTTTCGCAAGACTGTTAGACTAATTTGTGACTATTTACATTTTTAGTCCAGATCAAACTTAACTTACTAGAGTAATGTATTGTTTTAAACGCCCCTTTCATTAAATGTTCCTCAAATCTGGCGACAGCTCTAGTAAAAAAAAGTAAGATTCCTAAGATGATGTCATTGCCCAAAAACTTATTCTTTTGAATTTTTGAATTGAGAACTCGGCTCCAAAAAAAACACGTCGCACAAAAAAAAAAGCCTCATGAATGTGATTAATGTATCGTTAGTAATGGAGCAATGTGTTTGGTAAAATAGGTTTAGCGTCTGTCCATCGCTACTGTTCTTCTCACACCTACCAACGGGTGAAAAGTCCAGCTCCATAAAAAACACATCAGGTCCAAAACCCCATCCCTAACCGTCGCATGCTATCCAGGATTTATATACAGCCAGTATCAGATGTCCGCACACCATTAATTGGGACGATCTATAAATGGCGCAGAGGTTTATGGTATCGCTGTTGTGTCAGCGCGGGCGCAGCTTGTAATTGGTGGAGCGCGGGCTGACGTTTACACACAAGATGGCGGAGGCCGCGATACGCCGATACTGACAAATAGTTCAGCATGGGTAATTGGTGCGTGGGTTTGTAATGAGCAGGTTGTATGAGTTTGTATGTGATGTATGGGAGGCTTCTGAATGGTGTTGCCGGAAAATGTTAAGTTGAAATTGCTTGTAAGTGACAAGCTACGATGCGGTGTAGCGTGCAATTAATTTTGTGTTTGAAAACCAACCATGGAATTTTATATGAATTAGTATACACGATACACGTATTAAAAAATCCAAATTTAAATCCTGGTACTGAAACTACGATAAAACTATTGTGCCTCAAAATATACACATAATAAAATTTGAGAAACATTTGCTGTTAGAACCATTTTTACATGAAGACACGTGTGGTCACGCATAAAATTAAAATTCAAGAGCTTAATTATAAAAATACGCCTTTTTATTGGCTATAGTTAGTGACATCTGATTTTACCTCGATTCCTATATCAAGCAAGAGTGGTCAGTAGTGACATTTCGAGTGACCTTGCAAGCGGTTCTCAAACTGTTAGGGTTGATATCGATCAAGCGGTCGCGACGCGGCGGCGGCGCGGCGACGGTGCGTGATTGATGCGGCAACGGTTGATCAATCATTGGCGTCTGCGTAAGTGTTGTTTAAAATTTAAAGAAATATAGTTTATGAAGTTATTAATGCCAGCGATGGTGCTTT
Organism: Acleris sparsana; assembly: GCA_923062465.1. NCBI lineage: Eukaryota > Metazoa > Arthropoda > Insecta > Lepidoptera > Tortricidae > Acleris > Acleris sparsana. Next base: position 18,293,156 of record OV281290.1, read on the forward strand.
TACACTGGCGAGAAAAAAAACAGGCAGTGTACATTATTAATATATGTGTGTTCTTTTTTTTGTTATGTTTGTTCTAGCTTGTGTGCTCGTTTTCTTTCTCAATAACATAAAAAAAAAGTTATTTTTCTATTTCGAAGTTATGAAATTGCGCTTACAAGTAGGTCTAGCATTAGTATTGCGTGTTTGTTATGGTTGGTAAAAGTCGGACCAAGTGACCAGCCAGGGCCTACTTTAGATTTTACACCTTATTTGATTCTTATCTGTATTTTTTGAGTAAAATAATTCATCAATTTGACATGACATTTCAATAAGTCAACTAATGTATCTAACAAAACCTTTGAGCAAAAAACTAAACACCTTCCCAAATCGATAACAAAAATGACATTTAACGACAACTTCCTTCCAAACCGGCGTCTACGCATTCGCATGATCGATGTATACTTACATCTCTTTCTAATACGTTAAAATAAACAAAGAACAAAAAAAAACAATCAATTTAAAACTAGATGACGCCACTGTAGCCGCTAATTCGAAATGTAATTCAATCTTTATGTTAAGTGGAGTAGGGTTGTTATTGGATTGTGTAAGTTATGACAATTGCTTACATTAATTAAGTGTATGATGGATTTGTACGAACAGACAGCGAGTGGTGATTGATGGTGAGTCAATATGTCGGGCCAGTGATGGGACATATTGTAATTGTAAGTAAAGATAAAGTTTATTAATTTTTAATTTGGCAAAAAGAGTTTGACGTGGTGACTGGTGATTTAATAATTAAATAAAACCAAGGAACACATTATTTTAATTATAATATCGGAACTATTGCTTTGGTATTTTTATTTGAATTTTACTATTTCATTTCATTTAAACACAGGTATTATAAATGTCATGATTTACCGTACAACTTTTTTTTGATAAGAATACTATGTTACATTGTGTTACTTTCATATTATTTTCACGAACTGCATACCTAAATAAAAACCACAGCGATAATAATGAAACCCATGGTTTTACGAGAACACAAATTAAAATCCCTACTTGAAATTAAGTCGATTATTTATTCGATTAAGTAATTGGAGGTTTCCCACCACTACGCTGGGCAATGTCAACAGATAAAACAAATACAGATACGATACGATGTATCGATCTAGCGTGGGTGGTGGATCCACAGATAACTTAAGTAAGGGGTAGTGACTCACAGCCTTACAAAAAAACCTTCACGGCGACATCTGTGAGTCGTCCCGCGAACTAGAATATTACTCGTACTTTAGAGGTGGTAGGACGTTGTGCAGCGTCCGTTCGAATCGCTAACACCAAGTTATCCTTTAACCTACCTACAGGCTATGTTCGTATAGTTGTCTTCTGGTGTACAGATAAGACAACTGGAAAAATTACTAGCATAAAGGCATTATATTTTGGAACTTTGGGTTTGCAATGTTTTGCAGTACTCAGATTGTATTCGGCCTCAGATCCTTGGCATAAAAAGGCTTGAAGTAACACTGGAATGTTTTACAAAACATTATTTTGTAAAAACTGGAAATCTGAATTGACAATTAAATTTTATTTTAAGAAAACTTCGATAGCCATCTGACTTACGCAATAACACCAAATTTGGTGACAAACGTAAACGCATTGAGATAAAAAATCATCAACATAAATTTCCAGCGGAATTAGCTACAAAATACTTAAACTAAAAGTGTAAATGATAGCGATTAGTTCAATACAAATACACTAAATTTGCTACAAATGGCGTCGATTTTAATACAAAACAATTTTCCGGGCGTTTGAATTTTTAGTACAACGAATAGCCCATGTCTCCCAAAGGAGCCAAGTTTAAATACTTTAAATTTCTCCAGGCATTTATGGTTTTTATTTACAACACTCATAAAACCGATGGCTCCAATAGTAGTCCGGTTTCAATGCGGATTAGGGTGATCGGATTTGAAGTGCTAATGTCATTGGAACCATAACATTCTTGCAGTGACAGCTCGCCGTCGGTAGGGTGTCCACGATAAACCTGTCGCATCGAGGACAGTCCGATCCGAAGTTGCACTTATCACCGGTCATAACGTCCTCAATTTTACGACAACCTTACTTGCTCACGCGCATATAAATTTGAATAAAATGTCACTAAGGCAGATTTCGTTTCGGATCAAGGGTATTATATCGATATATTAATATCGTGATTTGGTCTGTAAGTTTTTTTATGTTTTGTTAGAAATTTATTCAGACTTGACGGGTTTATGTTGATGCATAAAATACTGGAAATGTAGTTGTTTTGAACTTGTAGAGAATTATGGGTAATATTGATACTATGTTGAATCAAATCGTAATATCGATTTCATTTTCTATCACAGTATATTATGAATAAATTTGTAATACCTATCCACAGTAAATGCTGTAGGCGTCAGTTTTAGTTATGCATATAAAACATATCATTATTGGCCGTTTTCACTGCTCTATAAAAACAATAATTGATTTTATTTAGTTCTATGTAACTTGTTTTATTTGTAGTTTGTAAATTACAGTGACTTGATGTTATGTTGTCGTATACAATAAATAAGTATAAAAAATATTTTATAGTAGATAGTACTTTTTCTCATACTAAATACAGTAGTCTTCTTGTGACATAGTTCTGTGAGAATACTTAACATTTTCATACGACCAATTCTCTTTGAAAGAATATTTTAACAGTAACAAAACAAGAGACACATGAACTCACAACAGACTCTCTTTTTAATTAAGGATATTGAGAGTATAAAGAAAGTAGAGAAAATAATTTGAATTCCACCCTCACAAGACAGGACCTGCGTAAAAAACTATAAAAGGCTACTTATCGTCGATCCAGCTTTGTAATTAGGCAACCCGAGCCCGGCTAATGGGTTCCGTCGCAATCAGATCCAAGTCCGGCGGAACATGCGACGCTTTGTCACCCTAGCACGTAAGGTGACAGGAATACGGTCAATGAACCCTTGTTAGAGCTTAAAGGGAGAGTATAGTAATTGTCTGAAATATTTAAGTTTTAAATTCGTTTTTAGGTATATTCTTAACTAGGTGTAAAAAGCAAATTAAATATTATACAATGATACTCACTCGCTTGTTACTGACGTAATATGAAACATTGTTACATATTTATTTATTTCGAAATCTGAACAGTTTGCAGATTTTCAAACCTAGTATTTTATTTGTCTTATTTTTCCATTCTTGTTTTTGGCTAAAAATTATGAGATTTCTGGTGTGATATATCAGTTTTGATTTGTAATCACTATTTAAAAAAATGTGGCCTTATCTAGTGATCGTCTAGTAAAAGTAGTGGTGGTAGAGCCTGGTGTCGGGTAAATTCTGATTACTACCACCATCTTACACCTACCGCCAATCAGCAATGGCAAGATTGTTGTTCCGGTGTGGATTTTACTACTATAGAGGGCATTCCATCGTAGCTATTAGGGTTGAAAACGGATTAACAGTATTATGATCGCAGTTTTGAACATGCAAATATGTACGCTCTTTACCGTAAAACCTATTGCTTTTGACATGTTATGATATGGTTAACGTTATGATAGCTCTTTTTTACGACATTACTACGAACTTATCCGACAAAAAACGTTAGGGAAGGATTATTCTACATCTGTAGCTGTACGCTGTGTGCCATTAAAAAAACCAGCTAAATATTATCAATATTCAAATGTGTTGACATGTTATAAACATACAAACACTCATATTTAAAGAACCAACTCTTGCGAAATACCTAATAAAATGTCCCAAATAAAACAATAAAAATAATCTATCAAATCAAGCGATAACGCGGATACATAAATAACTTTGAGGAATGGACACGGCATTTTAAACAAGGATACCCACTCCGGTCTTATTGATGGAAACATTTCAAACGCTGTTTAGATAGCGGTGACGCATGGTGGGCTGGGAAGGGCGAATGATCTACTTCTTACTTTAAAGGTGAATTTGAGGTGTTTGAAATGTTACATATCGATAAAAATGATCATTTTGTGGGAATCATTTTGATGTTAATAGTATTTTTCACAATAGTGTTATAATAAAGAGCTTTTTAGTCGAGTACCGTGTTTTATTTTACTTTACATTCGATTATATTAAAGAAGTAAGATTCCAATTAAATAATGTTCACAATATTCAATATATTATTATATTATCTAACATTTTTTAGATTATTTGTCTAATAAACCCACCACATTGTAATACGCTTTTTCCAAGAGATATTTTTTTAAAAGAATTTTAAACTTATGTATATCCTGAATACTTTTTAATGTGTTGGGAATCTGGTAAGGGCTTAAGTAAGGTACGAGATTAAAAAGCTTGGTCATGACACTATTGTAAAGAATACTTTTTGTACGAGTTCATTAGAGTGAATAATTTAAGTTATTAATACGAGTATACAGTATAAGAAAACTGAATATCGTAGGTACTATATTGTGTAGTTCTACTATCCGACTTCTTTTACACGAGATAATTGAAGAGAAAAGTTATCACACCACCGGCGTCCGTAATGTTGCAGTACTATGCTGTGATTGGCTAAATACTAGCCAATCACAAAGCAGCAAGTTTAAGTAGATTTTTGACAGATGACGCGTCGCTGGTACGTTTGAAACGCCATAAATTAGCAATTTTATATCAGATCGAGTCTCCTTAAACAAGGACACATATTATTGAAATATGAAGTTCTATTTTCAATTTTTATTCGGTTGCCTAGAGCGTATCGAAACAGTTTTTTCGGTTGTTTCGGAAGTAACATAGACGTTGCAGTATTCTTTATGAAATTTTAATACACAGATTTTAATCGACGAGTACAAAAATACAATTTATTTTGTTTTCGTTTTATTTCTTAGTTAATGGCTGTCAGTCGTTGTTTTAACTTGTTGTTGGTGTGTTTCGCCATTGTCAAGTTTATTAAAAACTAAGTCCATGGATATCACACACGAGGATAATTCGGTTAAAGAGTATCTGAAGGGTCCACGGAAAGAACATGTCTAGTTACTTTTTTTTGATAATGAGTTTTGAATCTCGAAATGTAGAGGACGAAATGAACTATTACCTACCACTCAGTTTCAGATATAAATTTTCATATAACTTGTATTTTTTCACTCTTAAAAAAAACCTCTACACGAAATTTACGTACAAAATGACATGGTTCCTAACTTTCAAATCGGGATATCTCAAAAAGTTACTAACGTGACTAGACATGTTCTTTCCGTGGACCCTTCATCTACTCTGGTGGATTCAACAGAAGCACTGACGTTAGCTCCACGCGCTTCTGTGAAATCGTTAGTATTTTTTATTAGTATTTATAAGTCATGTTAAGAGAAGAGTTGTTAATATTAATGTGGAGGGTCATACATAAAGCAAGAGGGAGGTCTAAAAAGAGATAGATGGATTGTATGAAAAGATATAGGAAAAAAGGGAACATACTTCGCCACCCAAGAGGCAAGGAGATGATGACCTAATATGGATATTATTATGAGAGCAATTACTTGAAATTACTTCTTTTTTATCAAATTTATGTTTAAAAAAAAGAAATTGTTTCTGGCCTTATGCAGTTTCATAAGGAAAGCGTGAAAAGTTATATGCAGTTTTGTTTTTATTGAGTAAATTACCCGGCAACACGTTGAATCCAATGTTTATGATGTCAACACGACGAGATAATAAAGTAACAGTAAAACTAAAAACGGTCAATTTCGAAAGCACCAAAAACAACCAAAATCTGCGGTTTACGATTGATAAATCAGTCAATCAACGGAAAAATACACTGGAAACATCTTCATACAAAAAAAGCCCAATCTTGGGGCGATAAAATGTTTTTATGCCGCCTCCTTACTGCGACACGGCCGTATAACATCCGAGATGCGATTTAGGCTTGGGTTGCAGAGGGAAGATATGCTATGGCAAGCTATAATGGGTACTTTGAGTTAATTGATCAGCAAATAATGTTGGAGTGTAAAACATAAGAAATAAATAAAATAATATGGCAACATTTAAACTTATCTTAAGCATGTTCAAGAGTGGTCGTAGTATCTCAGCAATTTTTAATAAATCTCAACGCTTTGTGTTGATGATGGTTAGTAATTATTTGTTATATTTAGGTAGGGACTGTATTTTTGTTTTCATTTAACACTTTTTATTTCATATAAATTACAGCCCTCCTACTACTACTAAAAACCTAGGCAAAAAAAGCTGAATTTGCTAAGCCTTTTCGGGTTTCTTATCGATTTTTCGTGTAGTTTTTTTTGTTCTACTTTATTTGTAAAACTTAAAGCCAATATAATGTTTCTTTCTTTCATTCAATGGTTTGTCGTAATATTTCCCATAAAAATTACAACGAACCGACGACTAATAAAACCTATCCTAACACCAAATTAAATTTTAGCGATTCATAGCACAGCTATACTCAATAGCTTCGCATTGGCTGCATCACATACCCACGGCCGCGGCCGAGCCATAAAGAACGTCAAAATACGATCTGTTAAACGTCCGACAGCCTCGTAAATACGTTGCCGACTGTACTGTTTACGTGAGGTGCTTTATACGGTAACATTCGGATTGTTAACGTTTACTGGGAAGTTTCGTGGAATGGTATAGGGACTTGGGTGGTTATGGTTTTGATATGTGGTAATGCATTCATTGCCGCGCTTACTGTTTTTTTTGTAAATTTTGACGCGATACGGAGGTTTTAGCCCTAAGAATAGCTAAACTGAAGTGGCAGTGGGCGGGGCACATTGCTCGCAGGACTGATGGCCGATGGGGTCAGAAGGTTCTGGAGTGGCGTCCGCGGACCGGAAGACGAGCTGTAGGTAGGCCTCCAACAAGATGGAGTGACGACCTCGTCAGCATCGCGGGACCGCGGTGGATGCGAAAAGCACAAGACCGGTCTGAGTGGAAAGCCTTGGGGGAGGCCTATGTCCAGCAGTGGACGTCTTTCGGCTGACATGATGATGATGATGATGATGACGGAGGTTTTGGCGCTTAATGTGGTGGGTAAAAAGATTATGGTTAGTGAAATGAATCCAATGCGCAGAAATATTGGTTTGTTCCGGTTTATAATACGCTCATTACATACTTTATTTTCAAACCCGAGTTTTAGATAAATTATTATGTTCTTTAGTATCTAAATAATAATAATAAATTAAATACAAAACTGATCCATTGCCGAGAAACAAAATGATTTGACTCATATACAAATTATTGATTAAATTTGCAACATTTTTTTTCTTTGCCCCGCGGCGACTTCAACAGCTACTACCGCGGGGATACGGCGTTTCCACAATGAAGTGATTTCGCCAATGTCAAGTATATGTAAGTATAAATCAATATAGCAATAAAATACAATCCAATCTTCTCTAGGAACATTGGAGGCAACATTGTCCGGTGATATGTAGGACAGAGGTCAAGATAGTTTCAACCTCTGTACCACTGCGAGTCCACTTGAAACGAGAAGTAAGATGCCAGATATACGAAATAAGTCCAAGTCTTCTATCAAAAAGGACAAATCACTAACAGAAAAGAACTTTGAACACCTAAATACACAAAAATACAAAACTTAAACAAATTACACATCCGCCATCTTTTAACGTTGCAAATGGCCCCGCAAGGTAGGTTGTAACTTCATCAAAGATGAGTCAGGTTTAGTGACAGGTTACGATTTCCGGATGACAGTTGATCGGTTGCTAAAAGTACTTAAGTATGTATAAGTAATTAACGAGAATTGTTATGTATTTGATCATCTTACGCACAATAAATCCAACAGTGAAACTATTTGAATAGCTACATTTTTGAGTGTAAATTATTAATTATTTTTAAAATAGTGTCATGGTTGTATTTACAGACGTTCGTATGATAATTAGAAGTAGTATTTATTTATTGGTATGCAAAGTTTAGTTATAAAACTGTATTATAATCAAGTCAATCAAAAAATATATTTTATAGATATGTAGTTTGATTGGTTCTCTGCCTTTTGGCAGAAATATGTTTGGCCGAATGTATTGTTTCCCAAGCGTTTCATTTGCCAACCCGCTTTTATTTCTAAATTTTTTAAATTAATTAAGCTTACCTAACCTATAGGGTTCTACACGATGGAGCTGAAAGAAATCCTAAAATATTTACAGTTATAGAAAAAAAGCGTATGTGCTAATGAAACAGTTGCGAAACGATACATTCGGCCAAAGATATTTCTGCCAAAAGGCGGGATACCAGTTTCATTAAATAAAATCTACAGTCTAATTTTATGTACAAATAAATCAGCATAAATCTAAAATTCAAAACATATCGACATATAAACAAAGGTTATCAATTTATTACTAAAATCTAATAAAGTATCAATAAAAACTGAAGCTCAAGAATTATAGACCATTAAGATTATGACAGATACCCAATAAAAACTGAAATCGGATCAACTAGCAACACATAATTCAGAAACAAGATCGTTTAATGTTGGTAATAGTAATAAAAATTAATTCACCGTTGTAAAGATAATAAAATATAAACATAAAAAGGCATTAAACACAGGAGAAGTGGGAGTTGCGCGTTATATATATAAGGGTCGCGTCAATTACAGTTTATTATGTAATCTTACAATATTTATTGTATCTACCTACACACAAATAAATACGTATATTTAACTACATAGAGATGTATCCAAATTTGGACCTTATTATTACACGGTAAGTTAAAAAAGTGGATACAGCTCTTAGTAGTCGACTAAACTGTACGTAGAATTCGTTTACAGCTACATACACTCCTGTTTCTTCGCATAAAAATCTTTCATAGTGTGCACCCTTAGAATCTATCCAAGAAATATTTCCTTCATTTTTAAGTTCCCACGCTCAGTGGTATAAGCTATGGATTGCCTATCAGTAAGGACAGTAAGTCAGTCAGTCAGTTAGTCATGGTAGATTTTTATACCTATTCAAACAAAATTCGAATAGGAAATTTACATATTACAACAAAAAAGAATTGGCAAGAGCACTAAACAAGTAGTATTAACACCTAATAAAACGCAATTTTCCTAAAAAAACCTCAATTGAAAGATTGATTGGTTAAGGAACCCTAAAAATCATTCGGTTGAACTATATCCGATTTCTCGTCGTAAAATAACAATAAAATCTTTGTTGGACTTTTAACGTTGTTTTAACGATTTATACGGTTGCGGAAACGTTAATTCATGACGATGAGATGACATCGAATTTGTCAGCTTTATGCAATCACGAAATATATCTTTAAAGATATAAATCAGACGATTACATTTTATTTATTAAAGAGCCGCGACAAAAGAACAACTAGATTATGGTTACATCCACACATTAAAAATAATTTCTAATGTTTTAAAACTTTCACAACTTGTCATCAACCATATCGAAATTAACAAGCAACGAAAAGCGGTCAAATACACCAAAGATTGTAATTAATATGCGACGCCATTTTGTTGTTTAAAACGGAAGCGACACAAGATGGCCGGCACTCGATCAAATGGTAATATGGCGCCAAAGCAAAACTCTTTCATGTGAAATGATAAATTAGTGGACGTTGTAGTTTTTTCGAGTGTTGAAAAGGGATCAAAAGGTGTCTCGTGTCGGTATATCAATCAACGTTGGGAGTATTAGATAACAAGAGACGTGAGATGTAAAATAAAGGTTTTGAAATAGTGAATTATTTATGGATCCTGATACAAATATAACTTGACATTTTTGATACGTACGGTACGCATTCGATTGGAATTGCTTCTGGACTTATGCTTAATGATAGAAAACTATTTTTTATTGGTATAAATAAAGAAGTATCTCATGAAGAGAACCGAGGTTACCATGCGTTGTGTTAGCCGAAAGGTTGACGAGTAGTTTTTTTTAGTGGCACTTCAATGTATTGTGCAACAATCTTAAATAGCTCATTTTAAGAGGATTATGAAACTGACAATTTCTATACCAAGTCTGATTTTGACGATTTTTAAATATGTTGAAAATTTTAAAAAAACTAGGTCTTTACGATTTACTTTCCAAGAAAATATTTCGTGTAAAAGAACGTACAAACGTAGTTTTTCATAATAACTACAACATATTCAAAAATTGTAGAAATCGGACTTGAATTAACGTCTGAGAAAAGTTATCAACCGGAGCTAAATTTGTATGGACATTTTTGACAGCTAGGCATTTAAGTATTGGTTCACAATCTTCTCAATTACACAACATTTTACTTCGACCTTGAGTTTTAGCATTACTCCTCCACACCGCGACAGTTTTATCTCTTCAATTACTGTCATATGCGAACTAAAAGCTATGTGACATATTTATTACAGCTCAAACACACTAACGACCATTTGTTTCCGGTCGTTCGTCCGTCAAATGGTTTACTATGTATATAACATTGTTGTTTTTTATAATGTTGTCGGACGGACGTATAAAGTTGTCTTTGAGAAGTGCCGATGTAAACTTAGTTCACACGTTTATATTGGCTATTGATTGAGTTACTACCAAGTTAGTTTTATTTATACTTTCAGAAACAGTTACATAGCTAGTTTAAGGAGAATTTATAGTGTTATCGAGTTTGAATGGTGATAAAATAATTTAAAAGCGGAAGTTAGTTGTTGTTGAAATTTGTAGCAAACTTAATTTGATTCTAACCTAACCATAAAAGCGAAGGAAGAGCAAATAACAGTTCAAAAGACAAAGATAAAATAACTCTACTACATCGATATATAACTTTTTAAGTTCATTTTGTTTTTTTGCAATATAGGTACAGCATTGTTTTGTTTACTAGTAGCAATAGATAAACCAGTATCTATAACATCCCGAAGAACTAGTTTGCCAACTTCTAAAGTCAAATTGTGAACTATTAAACTTCCTGACAATTCAACTGAACAAATTGAAGACATAAGGTCGTTTGTCAACTCTGTTTATAACTTCCCTATTAGGTAATTTTAAGACTGTAGATCTATTACTTTTTCAATAATTGCAAGCCCTGATTATGTTGAGCATTTAATGCCGCTAACTTCCGATAGATGGCAGTAAAGTAACTTTCTCAATAGGCAGCTTCCTACAGTGCTTGAAATCAGTAATTGCCGTTCCCACAAGGCCAGGCAGGTCAGTAGCATAATCAAGCGCATGTAGCCTGATTTAAATATTTACACTCGCGCCGTGTCGCCTTAATCCGAGATTCATTAGGCGCCCGCGCAGGTGGATTAGCACAGTTAATGATAAAAATGGTAGAATGGTAAGAATGGTAGATTCAGTGAAGTCAATGAACTTATAAAAGACTAGAGTCCTTTTTGGCTTCCGGAAGTATGAAGAATACTATATCATTAGTATCCAAGATAATTAGTATGAAATTAGATAGCGGTCTTAAGCTTGCAAACGGCCGTCTTTTCTTTTTTTATTTGACTAGCATATTAAAAGTTTAAAGAAATTTTATTGGCTAATTTTGCTTCCCAAACGTCATTCAACATCCAAAGTATCCTGTGTAGACGCTGTGCCCGTTGAAAGTGTCTGTTTGATATATCATCACCATCATCATCATCACCATCATCATTTTCACCATCGTCATCATTATCATCGTCATCATTATCATCATTATCATCATCATCACCATCATTATCATCATCATTGACGTCAACATAATTTATATCAAAATAGTGTGACCAAATACATCCACTAGATTCACTCCAACTTCAAAACTAATTACCATATCCATTTCCACAGACATTATTTAAATAAATACTTCAATGATAGCCCCAGAGCAATACAAAAATGGTTGACCTACCCCAATCAGAACGCCCCCCATTTCCATATCACTAGCATCAGTGAATAACAAATTGGCTATCTACTCCATGCATCGTGGATTGCTCCTGGAATATTTCTGCACTGCAAAAAACTGGCGCAAGAGTCGGTAAGTCTTCCATTACATGCGCAACCTTATTTGTAGGTACATAGGGTTTAATATGCTACGGTTTTTGAGTTCATTTTCGTTGTTTTAACCAGGGATGGAAGATTTAGAGTCGTGAGGGTACCCTTATTTAGATGCATTATCAATTGTTTGAGTTTTCCATTTAAATTTTGTTATCTGTTGTCGTTGAGAACATTGTTGGGATGTGGATGGTGTTTCAGGAGAATTACTTATAACCCCACGACGTAAAAAGAGGACGGGTAACATGACTACTGTTGTATGTTTGTCTGTGTATCTGTGTGTTTGTCTTTGGCATTGTAGCTCCCAAATTGATAAATCGATTCGGACACTTTACAGAGAAAGATTAATCAAGATGGTTCTAGCTATACGTTCGAGCAATGTATTAATTTGACATTTAGTATATATTACAAATTTTAATGTTTTTATTTGTAATTCGACATGTTTTTTATGATTTACGAATTTTTCATTAGATACCAAATGTTATAACTAATATTAAATTTCTCTAATGCATAGATAATATTTGCACGCTGGTTACAATGGGCTATTTTTACTGTCACATAAATTATATTGATTGATTGATTGATTCATTTAATAATAATCGGTTGCGCCGTTTAAGCAAGTATTTTATGTATTTAATATATGTTTTATGTTAAGTTATAATAACGTGTTTTTTAAGAATATTTTGCCATTATAGAGTAAATATAATACGTGTTTATTTAAACCTTAAATTGGGAAAATCGGATGCAGTTACTAAGCTTTTCCCCGCGACTTCGTCCGCGTATAATTCATTTATTGCTATCACTGGGCTACTGTCTAATTTTCCGGGACAGAAATTACTAATAGGTCCGTCTCCGTGTTATCAAATGTCTTCGTACTAAACTTTATGTCGACCAGGGCCCATTGCATAAATAAATTATACAAAATCCATACAAAATCAATAAATAATACTTTATTATGCAATCGGCCCCAGTTAGGGCGTTATATTGTTGTCATGGCGACGGTGGAATAACTGTCTTAACTAAACAGTAAAACTTAAAATAAGCAAGACTATTTTCACTGTTGTAATTTCCTTAAGTTTTTTAAACGTTTGTCACAAAACAAACTAACTCCATAATAAAAACCAAGTAACAAAAAACAAAACAACATAACCGCAAATCATTTTTCCAGCCACTTCCATTCGTTTCAAATCACGTCCAGGGATCCCTCAGGGTCCATTGTCAATAGCAGACGTCTTGGTCTTAGCTGATGCAGCCCCCCGGGGGTGGGAGGGGGACACGTAGGCTGGACGTCGGTGTGGAATACTAATTAACAATTAGGTTGGGGACGCTGGGGTTTTTTAATGAATTAGGCCGTGAAAGGGTAGGTTAGAATCTAGATGTGTTTGTGATTATTTTAAGGTTTCAAAACCTATACGAGAAGTTTGTTTGTAATCTCAATTTCGATGTAAATGGCAGTATAAAAGTTTTGTCTACTTGCTACTAGCCAAAACCATATTCGTAGTGTTTCTGACTCGTCCGCCATTACTGTCAAGTAAGATGCAAAAAAGCCACATAAATGCAGTCCTCGTCTCGTCGAGTTGCGGAAAATTAGCCCACTCTAACCTGTAACCTACCGTCAAGTAAATAAGAGCTGGCATAACGTTGATATTACCATAACATGTGAAAAGTAATATGGATTTACCAAGCAGAATAGAGGCTGTGTCAAGTTGTCATCGTCGGCAAAATTTGTCTACATCCTCGACGCTTGGTTTTCAAAGTACATATACTAATATGAATTGCCTTTTCCCCAGTACCTTAAATGGTTTTCCTGATGATTTAACTAACACGTTCAACGTTAAATCTTTAATATTTAAGATTAGTAAAACAGTTTAATTTTGTTTTTTTAATAGTATAAAATATATTGCGTAAAAATATGGGATATTTTGTTGGTAGCTGAGTTAGTAGTGAACCTGCCTAGGAAGCTAGCGTTCCCGCGTTCGAATCCGGTATAAGGCCAAATATGTGTGACGAGCACAAATATTGATTCCCGAGTCTTGGATATTTCTATATATTTAAGTATTTACTTCTTTATATATGTATATCGTTGTCTAGTACCCTTTACACAACTTACAAACTTATTTTTTTTAGGGCTAGCTTAATTTATATGCAAATGTATCCCAATATTTATTAATTATTCAAATAATTATAAAGAGCTTTTGTTGTCTCAAAAATATAATGAAGTTGCCACATGTGCTTTATTAACAAGTCGTTAAGGTACATTATACATGAGCCGTATTAACAAACTAACATGGAATAAGATGGTAATCTAGAGCCGTGTCAGAAATGGCAGTTTTCTTAGGTTCCTATTAATAAACTCATGTTGGCCGAGACGCCCGTCGCAAGATACGTCAAAGTAGACGACAACCCATAGAGAACTGTCAATTTTGACGCATCGTAAGACGAGTATTACAGTTAAGATCTTTTTATTAATTTATTAAACATACAGTCTATTAAAAATTGCAGAAGCAGTTAAAGCCAGCAATCAACTTCTGCAAATTTCTTTGCTAGTATAATTCGCGCTTAAGTCTTTGTGTTTTTGACATGTCTTGAGTTGGGCATCTTACTCAAGATTTAGTTCATAATGGTTCTATTATGGCTGGATATCGTGGGTTTTAACTTCTCAAACAAACAAAATGCGCTTTATTCAATATTTGCCTAAAACCAAACCAGTTACCAAGGTAAAGCATAATTGTTTGTGGATTTGGGACGCATAACGTCATTCCTTAACACAATAGAGATCAACTTACGTTTGAAATGAATATGCAGCACGAACGAATATGAAGATAACAGATGAAATTTTAATTTCTTTATCGGATTACAGTAGGTACGAGGGCAGAGTGAGAAGTCTGGTAAAAATCATACTAAAGGTATTTTTTTCACAAATTAATTAATATCAATTTGTAATGCAGCCTTTTTGGAGGTAAATCGTATATTTTCAGCCAGTTCGCACGGATAGTTTTTTTTTGACAGCTATGAAAAAGAAAAAAAAACTTTGGTGTTTGCAAAGATGGAGAAAAGTGAGTTTCGTGTTCTGATTAAACATTATTTTTTGCGAAAAAAAACCATCACGGATACAAAAAAAAAACTAGACAAGTATTATGGGAGCTCTGCTCCATCCATTAAAATGATTCACAAGTGGTTTACGGATTTTCGTTGTGGCCGTACAAGCACTGCTGACGCCGACCGACCCGGACGCCCAGTTGAGGTCACTACACCAGAGATGATCACCAAAATCCATGACATCGTATTGAACGACCGAAGAGTAAAGGTCCGTGAGATAGCTGATATTGTAAGCATTTCAGACGAACGGGTTCGTAATATCCTCCACACTTATTTGGATATGAAGAAGCTCTCCGCCCGTTGGGTGCCGCGATTGCTCACAGTGGATCAAAAACGCACTAGGGTGGCCCTGTCGGAGGCATGTTTGGCGAAATTTAGGTATAATGAAAAGGACTTCTTGCGTCGTTTCATAACTGTTGACGAAACCTGGATTCATCATCATACACCCGAAACCAAGGAGCAGTCAAAACAATGGATTGCTTCAGGTGAACCTGCACCAAAGAAGGCCAAAGCAGTTTTATCGGCAAATAAAGTTATGGCTACTGTCTTCTGGGATGCTCGTGGTGTAATATATGTTGATTACCTTCAGAAAGGTAAAACAATTAACGGCGAATATTATGCCAACTTGTTACAGCGATTTCATGAAGTTTTAATGGAAAAACGACCCCATTTGGCGAAAAAGAAAATCATTTTTCACCAAGACAACGCACGGGTCCACACTTGTGCAGTTGCTATGGCTAAAATCCACGAGTTGCGTTACGAATTGCTCCCGCATCCGCCTTATTCTCCGGATTTGGCCCCCTGCGACTATTTTCTTTTCCCAAACTTAAAGAAATGGCTTGGTGGGAAAAGATTTGGTTCCAACGAAGAAATCATCGCAGAAACCAGTGCGTATTTTGAAGGGTTGGAGAAATCGTACTATACGGAGGGAATCGAAAAGTTAGAAAAGCGATGGACCAAGTGTATTGAGTTACATGGGGACTACGTTGAAAAATAAATATTTACTTGGACCAAAAAAATAAAAAAATGTTTAAATTTTTCCAGACTTTTCACTCTGCCCTCGTACTTAGATAAGACTTAAGGCCGTTATTAAAATTAAATTAAGTGTCTATCCTATATTCATAGATTAAAAAATAACTACCTCTCACATCACAGAGATTTTATTTTGTGTTAGTTTCACCTATTAGGTATATCGGGTTTGATAAATTGACACCCCGTAGGTAACTTCTTTGATGCTCAAAATATATTTTAGAATCTATTTGGGGTATGTCTATCGTTGCCAAAAACCTATAGTACAAGCACAATTTCATTGAAATCGCTTCAGTAATTTAGACGTTACCGGGTACCAGATAGACTGTTTTAAAATTTGTTAATTAGTACACATCAAAACCAGACAATATCCACAACTCAAGTACGGACAGGAAACTTAAAAAAACCGACTTCATTTGCAGTCAGACTCAAGTTAAAATCAATTACGTTGGTGATTGTTTCGTTAGTGGGACCAGATCCATTCCCTCCCTTTCCTACCGAGGGGGTAACGTGTCGCCATCTCCCTCGCACCCTCTTTGTATTCCCTGACAGTCTTTCTGTTTGGATTTCTTTTGATGAACTTGATTTGGTCTTGTAGTGATTGTACTGCTTTAATCAGGGGGTGGGGGGAGGTTTAGAGCTAATTCTGTGAAGGGTATCGAAATGTGAAAAAGATAAGGTAATACTGATTTCATTTTAAACTTATGCGCTGTAATTGGTTTCAGATCGAAAATAGAATAGAATAGAATAGAAATGTCTTCAAAGCAACAAAAACAAAGACAGGCCGTAGCCAAGATGTATTACACTAAGTAGCGTTTCTATTCGTTCCGTTTTTAAACTAATCGCGGCACTGGTAGATCACGTGACTCCTCGTATCACGTCATATACTAGTGATGTGATTGGTTTAAAAACGAAACCAATGGAATCGCTAGTTAGCCTAATAGTACCTACTAGTTTTTTTTAAGACTAGAAGCGGGTAAGCGCGGGAAAATTAACGCGGTAACTTTGAGTCTCCGCGATAAAAAGTATTCTTTGATCAAACAAAATTGTATGCTGCTCGGATGAGCACCGAGAAAAGGAAAGAAAAAAGAACTCATAGACACAGAGTTATAATATGTTGGTAGTAGATAGCAGCCGGCTAATTCCATGTATGGGCTGAAAACATCTGTACCTAATTTCAGTCAATCGGTTGAAGCGTTAAACCGCGAAAAAGAAACAAACACATTTTCGCATTTATAATAGAAATAAGAATTAGAAAGTAGGGATTGTCAATTTTAGGATGTAGTAGACCGTTGTTATGCGACTTACTAGACTACACGCAATAAAAAAAGCTCTAACAACCATTCAATACAACTTTTAATTAATTCCAAAGCGTTCTAACTTACTCCTCATCCGCAGCACGTAGAACCATGGCACATTAAGAGGGGTCATGAAAAAAAACGCTATTTAAGCCGGGGAGACACTCGTTTGCATAATGAATGAACAGCAATATCGGACAATACAGTGTGGACCCAGCCTTATAAGAACGCAAAGCCCCATTTACAGTTGTCGAGAACCATTTGAAACTGTATTCCCTTGTATTAAGGATTAATTGGAGTGCTTAGTTAACGTTGTTTTTGCCTCTTGATTCGTAATCGTGAAATAATTAAAGCTAATTGTTGTTTCTGTCCTTTTTTCGTTTGTAAATTAGGGCGTTAGCGTTTTTTAACGCTCGAGAGGTAGAAATAGGCGATGGTGTCGGTAATTAATGAAACAAGTCCAAACAAGTTTAAAACGGCTACTGTATATTATGATTTTGTTTGGTTGTTAGGTGAATTATTTAAAAAAAGACACCTCGTCTATCAAATCGATAAAAAAACCGACCAATGCGAGTCGGAGTCGCGCACGAAAGGTTCCGTATTATCGATACAACATTAGTAAAAAAACGACAAAAAAAACACGTTTGTATGTATGGGAGCCCCCCTAAATATTTAATTTATTCTATTTTTAGTATTTGTTGTTATAGCGGCAACAGAAATACATCTTTGAAAATTTCAACGTCCAGACGAACAGACGGACAGCGGAAACTTAGTAATAGGATACCGTTTTTACCCTTTAGGTACGGAACTTTAAAAAGTACTTAGTTAAGTTTAAGTTTAAGTTCTTTGGTGTTAAAAACAAAAATATTGCTAAAAAAGTTAAATCCCAAAATTAATCATCAAATGAGCTGAAAAATCGTTTGAATTACGAATATACTAATATTTACTATGTATTTAAAGCATTAAAATACCTAACCATTGAAAACATAACACCGATGACAATGCAAAATTACCATTGGTCACGTGTTCAAACTTCAAAGAGACTAAAGGAAGGACTTTACACCCCTTTTTGCCAGCGAGTAATTTTCCAGCTCAGTTGATTACGACCAAACATCGAACTAGTGGCGCGCTAATTAAAACCAGTAAATATCTCCGGTATCGACTCTTAAATTGTGAGCACAACACTAGCTTATGAGAAAATTTTCATTGTGCAGTCCATTGAAGGGTAAGCTTTCAAAGTGAATATTTAAGTTGGATATAAGTATCTTTGTCTGAATTTTAGCATAGCATTTTAAATTGAAACTATTACTAACTAACTAATTAATCCTGTAAATAAAAAACTGACACAAAGTTAATTTTAAACTAAATTTTTCCCCGGAATTCTTTCTCGTCGAAGTAGTTTTTCACTATTCCATAGGTATTTATTATTTTTTCCGGGATAAATAGTACCCCTAACCGTCTCCTCTCCGGGCTATAAACCTATCAATGTGTGTACACAATTTCACGTCAACTGGTTTGTTAAACGTTAAAATGGAACAAACATACAAACACACTGTCACAATTATATTATAAGGAAACTAATAAATGGTAGATTTTAGGTTTATTTAGGCATATTTACTGAATAAACACTTTTTTGATGATGGTTGATGCGTCGACCGTAAGTTCCGCGAAAGATAATAACAACATACGATACACCGCCGTACGTACTCAGAGACAATTTAGAAACAAATGAAACTGTTTTCTTTTTCAAATTTGTATATTAAAAATCGTCACTAAAGAACGGCTTAATCGTCTATAACTAACTCTGAGTATGGCCGTAACTGTATAAGTATGTGATACGGTGGTAACAATTACAATATTTTTATTGCTAGCGTAATCTTATAATAAAATAATATATAATATAAAAAATCTACCCAATATCCTGGTGACGGCACCGAACGTACGCCCTAACCCAGCTTAGAGATACTACGAACCCAAAGATCACAGTCCAGGAGTCGGCAACCTTTTCCCTTACCTGCAAACAAAAAGACACGCATCAGACCCTCGTAATTACAAACGGACGATTTACAGCCAACCCAGCGTTTGGCAATTATGAATTCCTATAAACGACATGTTATTCAGGGGTGGTGGATTAAAATTTTGTGCTTCGGTTTATTACCCCTGGAATTATTGTAGAAATTAGAAGTGTTTTATAAGTAATCTTATTTAAAGTTAAACAGTCAAACACTCAAGTGCAATGAAAATGGGCAACTACTGTATGTACTAACTGATTTAGACAGGGTGTTTATATTGCTTACAAATTTATATGATTAATTAGATAAAGTATTTTTTTCTAACTGGGTATTGCTGGACAAGAACGGCTTATGACAATATTCACTTTTTGTTTTTACTCCTAAGAGTAAGAGTAGTTCCTATATGTTTATTATTCATATGAGTAAATATTGTATTTTTTCACAAAAATGTACACAATCTTATAAGCAATAGAAGAATAATAATAATAAGTGTAGCCTGAAAAACCTTTAAAAAATGCCATACCTTTCCAAAAGAAAATATAATCTTCAAAAACCAAACATTATTCCAACATCTCATCTTTACCTAAAACTCAATATTTACCCAAAAGACAATTACAAATCTTGACACGTGGCAACCCTACATTAGAAGCACTTACGCGCACAAGCGTACCGTAGGGACATCCCTAATCCGTTTACGATATAAAGAGTTATAAATCAACATTAATATGAGCTACATGTGTTGATAAAACCCACACACACACATAGACATAGCACTCACACTATAAAGAAACAAGATGGCCGACTTGTATTCTATTTTGTGAGATACAGGACGTGCTAGAATTCTTAATGTTAATTGATTTATATGAATGTTAAACACAAAGTTTAGCTTTTTTTAATAGGAATATTTATAATCTATTTAGTTATTATTTAATGTTATTAATTGAATTTCTGCTTATTTCTCAAATCAATATCATGATAATTTTTAAATTGAAAGTTAGTAAGTTTTGATCACTCTTAAATTATAAGCGATTTTGCGTCAATACAAGTTAACTTAGATAATTAAAAAATACAAATATTGCCAGAAAAAAGACAAATAATATAAAATGCTTGTTTATAGAAAATAAACAACTTTAACATTTTTAAATTCCTCATCACTTTACACGTAACAAAATCCCGAATCGCTACAAAACTCAGATAAGTCAGTATCGCTCAGGTAGCACTTACCCCCCTACTCCAGGGTGGGGGGAAGCAATTTAATTCTGTCCACGTTCTAATAATGACCATCATAATTCGTTCAAAGTGTCCGGTCTGCGACGCTTACCCCACCGGCTGATTCCTTTGCATTTCCCCCCGTAATTCCATTTTCATGCACACATTTGCGTTCGTAGGGATGAGCGTTAATGGCCCGTGGTTAGTGTTTTTGGACAACCCTAAGATTTTGCGATTGTATTTTTATTTTTATTTTGTTGGAGTCCAACAGAGATTAGCGGAAGCTTGGAAGCTATGGCTTATTACTTAATATCAATGGGTAATTAAAGTTTAGTTTTTACGGATTTTTGGGTCAACAGATCTATATAGAGTTTGGCACAGATAGGTACTATAGTTTACTTTATAGCCAACACACGTTTGCATTGTGTACTTTCAAATCTACAAAATCGAATATTTGTCATAAAAATTGTACGGTTAGAGACAAAAGCTACTTGCATACATATTTAGAATTATATAAGTGAGGCATAGCATTGGCAAAATAAATGGATTGTTTTAAATTGAAAACAGACGTAGTAATTTTGCTTGTTAAATTAGTATAGATAAGTTTAAATTTTAGGTACATGTCGTATTGTATCTATAAAACATTTTCAGGTAATTTCTCAGGTTTTCAATAGTATTGACAGTAGACTACGTTGTTCAATATCAACGAATAAAAGTTCAATATTGACGCGCTGCCAACCCTGTGGACTAAGATGGAATGCCTCTATGCCAGTCATTTTACCGAGTGTCCTGTCCCCACACCGGTGTACAACAATGCGCAAAGCAATGTCGCTGCTTGGTGGCAGGTTAGAGGGTAGCACACTGAACCCACCCTGCAAGGATTAGTTAACTGAATGTTTACAAGACGCTCATTGCTGAAAAAAAGCTGTCATATGACGGAAGCTTTGAAACTATACGTGACATATTTTGTCTGTTTGGCAATGAAACATTATTTAGTCCAATTAATCTCGAAACTATTTACAGACATAGCAAACTCGATCAGTTGCCGTACTGTAACGTTTGCACTGTGATTTCATTTGAATTGTATAAAGCCAAAATCCAAAATTTTAATCATTTAGGGTTGCCAAAACTTTTCACATAATATAAACGCCATTCTTGTAATTACAAATACAAATACAAATACTTTTGGTAAATTTAAAAATTTAGCAAAGTTTTTGAATATTGCACCCCTAAGCAAAAAACGTAAAACGTATATTATATTAGTGTTGTGATAGAATTAGCAAATATCGGCATTATGCAAACAACCTTTATCCTACTCGCGCGCGGAGGGTAATGTTTAAATAAGCAGGGAATGCCGAATCGGCGTTAAAACAATGGTTTGAAGGGTATTCGCCGGCGCCCGTTATTTTTAAGTGTCTGACAAAGGTTGCCAAAGTTTGCGGACGAGCGCTGGGGAAGGGTTTTTGTTATCGGGCTAGTTTAGGTTTATGGTTTATTTTTAAGGTTTTTTTAATTAACTTGAAGAAATTATTACACTTTATGATATTTGATGATTGGGCTATTTATAATAGTCCAAAATTAAAATTTTGAGCTACAATTTATACGTTCTCGTAGCATCAAGTGACTTTCAAATAATGGGGTACTTGAGGTTTTTTACATTAATGTAAAATAATTACAACTTGTAAATAATAAAGGTTGTCAGTGGAAACACTTGATTTATCCGCTCTATTTCCGTATTAAGTTACAGGCTTCAACATTTACTTAGTATGCAAATTTGCAAGTCACTTATGATCTTGAAACTTGCGTACACTGGTAAGCTGCCTATGCAAAATAGAAAGTAGCTTTGGATCTCTACACGTGTACTACGTAAACCCGACTATGGAATTAATCCTTAAGTACAGTAAACATTTTACAAATTGTAAAGGAAACAGCGAGGTTCGCGGAGGCCTTTAGTTCATTTTCTTACAATAATTAACTACTATTACTACCAATGGTAGCACAAAAAATTACATTTAAATATTTCACATAATCTACTCTCATAAAAATATGATTATAATTTATAAATAGCAAAGTTTGGAGAGCGCAAACATCATAGCGACATGGCTGTAAATTATAATGTTTTATGGTTTAATACAGCAGATAAGACTGGGGTGGCGTTATTAGCAACCCTAGCGGGTTGAAACACTATGGTCGACGGTCGTGCGCGAATTAGGTGAAGTAACTGACGTTTGTAGGGATGTCACTAAACATGTAATGTAATACATAATTTATTTATTTAGTGGTATGTCATTGGCATTATCAAAATTATATGAAATGCACATAAGTTCTAAATTCTCTAAATTTAAATAGTAGGAGCATAGTAAATAAGTAAGTACTTACCCTAAGTATTATTTAAAATTATTTTCTATTTATAGTGTTTAATTTTAAATATACCATAACTCATCCTTTTATCTAGATATGCGCAAAAAAGTTGAAATAAAATTTTTTTTTAGATGTTATCCCAATAAACGTCATAACAAATGTACAAAGTTTTACCACAGAGACGTTCATTTAGAAACAATAAAAAAAACTTCTATAAAGGTGCAGTTTCACTCCCGTTAAGGCTCAACAGTACACCCGTTTATGATTCCTAACGCTCCATCCCAAGTATGTAATTGTGTTCGCACCCATAATCATTGTTTATGGCCCGACGAGGGAGAGAGATTATTTTTTATTGTTTCCATCTCTGTTTGGAGTTATCTCGAAGTTTCGAGAATTTTCGAGAATATTCGAGATGTTCCGCTGAATGAGACTTTTTATTGCCAAAGGTCAGAGATAACTGAATGCGTTTGTCTAAGAAATGCTCAAGTTTTTGCTTTTGTAGCAGCATTATAATAAATATAAGAAAATTATTTCGTATTTTCGTAGCCTGTTGTTAATTATAACGGCCAGCAATTAATTTTGGTTGTCAAAATGGTATTCACTATCAATATTAGACGAATCTACTATTATTTTAAATTCTAGGACTGACAAAAATTAGTTCAAATAAATACACCATGTATGTATAATGTTTCTACTATATCAGTCGAAACACTAGCTTCATTGGACTACTCTATACTGGCAGTTAACAAAAAACCCGCCGCTTCCCGTTCAAAAATACAATTCCATTTTTAAAAATTTACAAGCAACGCAGGCCAGGGCTGCATAATGAAATCGTAAATCGGGTCGCTATAGTGAAATATAAATCGGGCCGCGGTTTGGCGTCGACTGTTGGCCGACATTTTTGCGGGCCGCTTCAATCACGCGTTTTATGTCTTCACTGGTGTTGCGTGTTTATAGGGGATAGATGGCGTTGGCATAATATATATGTGAACAAATTAATATTAAGTAATAATGAAGTGCGAGGTTTTTACTGGATGATTTTTTAGCGTTAATAGTATTACATTTTTGATGAACTAGAAAGGTACTGAAAGTTTTTGTATTTTTATTAAACTTTTAAAGAGATAAAATGGTCTGACATTATCTAAACTACATGCAATGAATACTTTAAAAAAAACACAACGGACCTTGAAATATTCTTGACTTCTGTTTGGCCAATTTTGACTTATCGGAGAAAAAAAACTTTATACGTGCCACCATGTTTTTAAGTGGTTAGTTATTTCGTCGATAGTAAAAAGATAACACGTCAGCATATTTTTTTTAAATAATAATGTCCTATCATTGTCATTGCTTACTGCTAAACATGCTATTATACACCGAGGCATAAAGTAAGAACGCGAATCATAAAGTAACGTACGTATATAATAACTCTTTTGTCGGCCTGTCCGGCTGTCGGGGCGAATCGCGTCAATCACGCCTTCGGCCAATGTTTTCATTTTATTATTATTGCTGGCTTGTTCTCGATTACAGTACTTGTAATCACGTTTGGTTTTTAATTAAATACTATTTTAAATAACTGACTTATTATAATATAAAAATATTGCTTTTTTGTTTGTTACGAGGTTTAAAATTCGAGAAACAATTTGTAACTTTAAAAAAATAGAAGCATTGTCTACTTTACAATATTTAAATATTGAACAAAAACTTTTAGTAAAATATAATTCTCAATTATGAAGTAAACCGTTTAGTTACGTACCGAGTAGTTTATTAAAGTGAAAATTCTTTAGGCGCGTAGAGCACAATTGGGTGAACCAAAATCATTGAACTCGCGTCACCATCGTCACCGAACGATTTCCATGAGCTATAATATGTATACTCATTATAATAAAGATAAAAAAAATACTTTATATAATAATAATTAGAATTAATAAAAACTAGTGTAACCTATTTCTTTATTTACTAATTCCTATTTCTTATCTACTTAAAACTAGAATTATTAAAAATATTCGTGCACACAATTACAAAAAGAATACCCCCTTTAATAAGTCTGTTCGCTGCCTTGTACCCATGATGCTGGCTGCGTTACCTCTTTGAATAGTTAAACTTATCCTTCGGGAGTGGTAAGCGCCAGCTCTGGGATCCCCGGAGGCGTCGATAACCGTGGCAGACAGGGTCTTTATAAAAAGTTTACCGTCAGCAGACCAAGGTCCCAGAGTATCCACTGCAAGCACCGCGAATTCGTAATCATTAATTAATGACGAATATTTGTGACACTACAGGGTCTGGGCCTGATCAGCTGCTGCGCTGGCCTGATTTCGGATTGCTTGTACGTGTGATAGGGCAAAAGTCAGTATATTCTTTGGCTCTCCTTTAGGACATTGGCGGGCATCAATAAAAGTTTCAGACTGTGTAATTAAAACAACTTTTTAACGTTCAACAAAAACCCATCAAAAAAACTAACAACACTAGCGATAAAATAAAACGCAGTAAATCGAAATTAAAACACCCGCTAAAACCGTAACACGACAAAAAGCCGGCGGATCCACAAACTGCACGCCGCTAACACACTTTCACGTGTCAATGGATCCGCGTAAAAGCCCAAAAAACCGGACAAAACGCTAAAAAAACCGGCCCAAAACACTGTACATGCATCTTTTTCACGGCTGACAAATGGCCAGAAAGCGCGGGACGAGAAGCGAAAATCATTCACAAATTCTGACGCCACTCCGACCAGCCACTTTTTATCCTGGCGCCATCAATAAAAAGCCAAAAAGCCAGAAAAAAAAACAAAAGCCGTGACGTCACAAGGTACGTTTTCGCGCCGACACCGGTGAACGAATAAATCAAGGGCTCGGCTAGCGTGGAGTAGGCTTCCAGTTGTGGCGGTTTATGGCTTTTTGATTTACACACCCACTATTGCGTTTTAATGCGGCCGAAAGCGCGTAAATAAATGCAAAAATCGCGAATGAAACGCTTTCGATTCACGCGTGAGTCACTTCATAAAGTCTTACGTCATCAATAAATTTCGGTGTGTCACATCTGTGCTCACATCCCAAGTGTCACTTATTTAGTAAATAAAGTACGTTTTAGCTGGCATTTGAGTTCTCCTTAACTTTAATTGCTTATGTTAATCCCAATTTTAATATCCACATGTCTGAACTATTCCATTTCCTGTCGTGACATTTTAAGCTATAAATTATATTAATATGGGAGTGAACATAAATTTCAATGAACATGCCTTCGGTAACAATATGGCGTTTATTCGGCAATCGTTAACATAAATATTACGCAATGGTTTTGTGTCTGAACTAAAATTATAACAAATTATCCAATATAGTAATGAAATTACGTGGGTAAAATTATGTTTCTAGCTATATTCGGGCACATACTTTATCCCGCGGATTTGTTTGTACAAATTTATTGCATAAACATCATAATTCCATTCAAAATGCAAAGATTTTAACACATTTGTTTATTAAACTATAGCTAGATTGGCTTAGTTAAGAGAAATTAACAAAATTATTAAGTAGGTACTTATAGCAAGGAAAGAAAGTTTCTTTCTTTGCAACATTGCTACAGAAAATATAATTTAAATTTAAATTTTAGCTAAGAAATAAAACCCTCTCCATACATTTTTTCCATTTTGGGACAAAAACTAAAACCAGCCAGTAATTAATTCAACGTCCAAAAACCACAGATAAGATAAACCGACTCCGCTCTTATCTGGCCGAATGACTTTGACAGACACGGGCGCGTCACTGATCAACTGGTGTCCCGCGACCGCCCGACCGCTTCACTCACTCATTCGCTCAGTCATTCATTCATTCATGCATTCGCTCAGCGTCGGTTTCGAGTGATCTGATCACCTTTCGACGGCGGATTTTCTTTTTCGAACGCGGTATGGTTTGAAAAAGGAACAGATTTATTTTTAACTTTTTTATTCGTTCAAGTTTGGTACGTTTTTATTCACAAAGTTGACCTTTTTCTTTTTCAGATTCACAGTTGAATATTCATAGTAAGGTCTCGTTTAGCGATGAATGCACAGTGTGATTAAAAATAAAGTTTAATTTACATTTTCTCCAATTCCTATGACCTTGAAAACGTTGTAATGCTTAACATGTAGAACAAAGTATTCTGACTTCACATTCAGGAATAAATTTGGATTCTTTAAAAAAGTACAATAATAATTACAAATGTTATTTCAAGTAACGCTTCTAATCTTCCCATACAATTTCACTTAAATATGACTAATAAAATTTGACAACCACTGAAAAAGGTCTTGACCAATTTTGTTGTTAGTGGCACCAATCGTTTATTGATAAACTAATGCTCAAAATTATGCACAAAATTAATATCTATTGAAAACAAAGCTTTAATTTGTCTAAGGATTTAAAAAACCTTAGGCATTCTTTACTTTTAAATCCCAACAAAATAGAAGCTCCCATTTAACAGAGGTTCATTGTACATCAGTTAAAAAATTTGAACGTGGTCTAAAATACATTGTAATTAGCTATTTGCCTGATATAAAGGTAATTTTTGTAATAATATGTATTCCAAAATCTATTATGGAATTAGGTCAACAGAAGTTGATATAGTGAACTTCATCATTTGATACCATTCAAACAAAATATTTTATAACATTATAACTAGAGTTGGGACTTTTGGTGGCAAATTGTAATTCTATTATTCTAGAATCCATGGAGTCGCTATTTCTTATTTACCACCACTTAGATTTTGACCTTCAGTATTTTAGTATTTCAAAATGAATTTATTCATTCAATCTCTATACCATTTTAAATAGGAGGATATATCTGTTTTCAAAGCGTTACAATCACGAAAATATTAGTATGTATGGAATAACCAAACTAAAAATGTATTTAGTTCATTTTGAAATATGACCATACTGAAGGTCAAAATTAAAGTGCCATTTATTATAATATCTCATATCTCATATGCGGCTCCATGAATTCTAGAACAACGTTAATCCACCAAAATCCGGTAACTTATCATTTTATCGAATTTTATTTCATCGAACATCTTCAACATTAATAACGTCATCATCATCATCATGTCAGCCGAAAGACGTCCACTGCTGGACATAGGCCTCCCCCAAGGCTTTCCACTCAGACCGATCTTGTGCTTTTCGCATTAATTACGAAGGACCAAACATAATTGTCTCATGCGGCGAGAAATGCCTTTCGATGAAATGAAAATTCTGCGTAATGGTTCATTGAAAGGTGTTTCGATAACATAATAGGTACCGCGAAAATCCCAACCCTCATTATAACTTAACCTACTTTTCTAAAATCTACAATACAAAAATCATTTTCCCGAAACTCCATTAAAACCCGCATTAGCTTACAAAAAACATCATTAACAGATACGACCGACTGTCACAGTGACAGGTGGGGCCGTCATCGGGCCGCTGTCAGTCGCATGTCACGTCTGCGCTTGACAGCTGTCAACATTATTCTGCCGCCCTATTTTAGTATGCCAAAGTATAGTCAGTTGGCACAGAGGTGACACTCCAAATTGAAGTACTGAGAATAAATAAATGAATTATATTACTAATGCAAATTTTAGTATATGTTAATTGAAACTTGTTTAAGAATATATTTTTTTGTTCATGTGTTTAAGTTAATCGCTATATTAATATTCGTGTTTTTTTAGGCACTTCAGGTGACGTCAGATGTTTGAATTCTAAGGACTAAGTAAGGTAATTTCGGTCAGTTAGGTTTAAAATTTTCAAAGTCAAAGTAATGACGCTGGCAGAACACTGATTAATAATTCGAAAACACGCGCTAAATCCACCTCCCAACTGGCCAGTTATCTATCGCGTTCCAAATTCGAAAACGTTAAAGCCGATCCAACAGCTCGTAACATACAAAAACAGGCAAGATTACGGCGAATAATCGGAGAGGACGATCATAAAAAACCTAACTTCTCGAACGTTCCACTCTGGATCCCGGTCACGTCGGGCCGAACTGATTGACGGGAGACGTCCGCGCCTTGCACCCGACCCCCCCGCCCCGACCCACCCAACTCCCCCAGACACCCCCCGAGGGGTTGACCTGTGATCTGAGTAAGAAACATGTGAAAAATGTCATTAATGCACTCCTGGGGTGAAACGACGGGTTTATTGACAGAGGTCACTCGAGTTTGACGCGCTTTAGCTATTGCTTTACGTTTATACCAATAAGTATAACTAAGGAAATATTAAAATAGAGTATTGAAATTGATAAATAGTAAAAAAAACCGGTTATCATTTTGATATAGTTAGACAGTGACGAAATGTAATCAACCTGTATCCAACTAATTCTTTTTACTACTACGTATTGGGTCATTCAAGAAAAACGTACGAGGTACGTGTTTAAAAAACAACTGACTGATGATTATCTTGCGGCGGTTTTACTCAACAGAGGTTTCCTCTCGGGAAGCGCTGGGAGCCTGGTAGCCTTACGATTTGTAAAATGGCCGTGTGGCCAACGTATAAATATAACCTACATTAAAGTCATTAATTTATCATTTCCATTCCTTTATCAATAATATTCATGTCTAAATGAAACTAGGATAGTGTTAAAAGCAAATAAAAGTTGTAACGTAAAAGACAAGTTTGTTCATTTGGTCGCGGATTGGACCAGGAACGCATAAGTTGAAATTGCATGCAGTTTAGAATAAATAGCGGCGACAGTTCAGTTTTCGAACAGATTTCATTCACTCAATTTTTTATATAAGAATAATTGTAGGTAATTAATTATTGTTGTTTTCATTAGCGCTACTTCTCTATGAGTGTTACCACATGGTCGAAGTTAGTAAAATCACTACAAAAATCTAGGGTTACCGTTAATAAAATCACAAATTAAATAATCGAACACCTTGATTCAAATTTCACAGAGGTAGGGTTGTGACCTATTGGCATTCAATTTTATCATCGACTCGATACGCTTTTCATTAATATATAATTATCCGCCACATTTTGATAAATACTCAGCTAGGCTATTAAACCATCTTCAACTATTAGCTGATCGTAAAATCAATCGTAAAACTAGTTTATAATAAATAAATGCCGTGTCATTATAAAGCTATTTAAGTCTGACGCGTGCTCTTTCGAGCTGGTAGGGTTGTTAAATACGTATAAAATTGTGACTATAAACGTCCTTAGAACAGCCGCCTAAATGAAAAAGGCAGTATGAATGTATGAAGTTGATATGCTCATACGGCCTTTTTGTTTTGAATGGCAAGGTACATTGAGCGCCGGCGACACACGTGACATGTGCAAATTGTATACAATGCCCAGGTGGTGGCAGTGAATGTGTAAAATGGACGTATCATCAAATTAATAGACGTAGCAAATATAGCCTTTTGCGGTTATAATTATGGTTGCATGTCCAGTAATGATTTTATAACAAATGCGTTCTATTTTAACGATGCTATAATATATTTATTGCCTGGCTCCCTGATTTTCTAATAAAATAGCTCAGTAATAAGAAGAAAAAGTAAATCTGAAGAATAATCAGAGTTAATGTAGATTATACGGAGCACTTGGCAAGTTTACGTGTGGCTTGGCTTATTTATGTACTTGCAGGTGATCTTTTACTCATTTTATTCTGCTTATAGACTAAAAAGTGTATTAGTAGTAGTTTATGTAACTGATATATAATGAGATTCCTTAAGACAACAGTGTGGTGTTATAAAATGAGCCAAAGGCATTCTAGATATTTTTCGTAATACTACTGTGCATATGAAATAGTAAGATACCAAAAGTAATAAATCCGAGAAAATAATAGTAATGGTATTTTTGTGTCTAAAGTCAAATCAGCTTCTTTTTATGAAACATCAATAATGCTCCGTTACTATGACATTTATAGTGTTTGTGACGTCACAATAAAACATACGTTCCTATTGTTGGATTTAATTTCATGAATTTAAAATTCATAAATCGTGTTATTTTCGTAAAAAAAATGTTTTCACTGTTGCCAAACACCCTATCAAGAAAACATTTTAAAATAACCTCAGTCCCAACAGCTCTTTAGCTCTGTCTTTATCCGTGTCACGTGTATCCATCCAAATGTTTTGAAGCAAAGACATATCTAAGGTAAACATAAACTTTTATAAACGGCCGGAGTTAGGAAACTTGGTTATCTGCTAGAGTAAATCAATCTGTACGACGGGAGTGTTACCGTTTGACGTCGACTTTGACTTTGTTCAAAGTCGGCCCCAGTGATGGGATAAGATTAAAATATACCGGCTTTTGCTCGCGACATGATCTTTATCATGTTCTTACTTGCTTTATGTTTAAAAATATGGGAATAAAAAATTATTGACACAATTGGCTTAGTTATAAAAAAGACACATTACAGATTGCTCAATATCCAGGCAACAACGCACCAGATTGAACCGTCGCCCCACGCAAGGACCAGCTCAGTCGCCAACCAATTCATCCCACAACAACTCTCAAACAATACACATTAATAAGACGGAGCGAAAATGGCCCAGCGTCCAGGGATGCGCTTATTAAAACATTTCGAGCAATATCCAACGATGGCGACGTGCGCAATATGCCGCAAACTCCGCCCGCATGTGCCGACCTGCGGGAATCGCACGAGAAAACTTCATTAACTCCAACGACCCCCCCGCCCCCCTGTGACGGACGCGACGGACGTCCTCCGTCCGTCCGACGCTTATTACGTCTTGGACGTGCCGCGAAATCGAAGAAATGTGACGTAAATACGTGAAACGCTAGAATCGTTCCACTGATTGCCCCAGCTTTGTGTTCGTTTGACCGTTAATTTGATCCGTATCTCTCATTGTCTGGCTTATTATCGGAGCGTCTTTTATTTGATGTCGTTCGTACGATTGAGGTTTTTGGCGGTTCGATTTAACTCTAATTGTAAGGTAATCGCGACCGCCGTTTCACGAGATACCGTGTTTGACCCCGTTTTAATTTTACCACCGCTACAATCGTTTTGTTGGATACGCTATGGAATGTTCACAGAATTCACTTATTTTACAATGCTAAAACAGATTATCTACTTTTTTACGGTACAAGCGATAAACGCAAGATAATTCTAAAATCGAATTGTTAAACCATCTCAAAAATAAAAGTTACCAAGTATTATTAAATTATCGATACGATGGATTAACATCCACTACACAATTCAAATTACGAACTTCTTCGTTCGATTTTCAAAAGCACGTCACACTCGATTCAATTTTCGAACGTCCTCGGCCGCACTCGTCGATTTCCGGGCGACTTCGGAAATTCTCTATTTTCTAACGGCTGGACCACACACGATATTGCGATGATGTGAGACTTAATTTGTCGGGTGTTATCCGAAGGGGTTTACCATTCATAACTTTTAAGATGTGTTAAAACTCAACAAAAACGTAGGATTAGCATCTAAGATCTGATCTGAATATCATCAAAAGGTCAAGTAACGGAGTCGGAAGGTATTACCAGACTACTTCTAGGAAATTTATTGTTCCTCTGATATTAATTTTGTTTGATGAGCTGCAAGCATTTGTTCCTGAGTCTTGGATATTTTCTGTTTTTAAATATTATTTTCTCTATAAGGAAGTCTAGTAGGTATAGTAGAAGCCTTGAGCTTAGTTTGGGACCAGGTCAATTAGTGTGAGTTTTTTGGAACATTGGAACTCGTTACAGCTACACAGGACTTGACTTCTATGCGAAAATGCTAGTCTCATAAACTTATTCTTTGAAACCGATACACAAATTAGAAACTCAGTCAATCCCAAAATTACAACACCGCTCGTCCGTCAGTAGACGTGACGTCACCGGGAAGATTTACGCAAATCTGTTTACATCGGGACCACCCGAGTGCCGTCACTCAACGGTCGGCACTCAACACCGAGCGGTCACTCAGTTGAGTGCGCTTCGTGCGACGGTTTAGTGTTAACGAAAATTTATATTGCCCATTTTTCCGCTAACTGTTACAAGCAAGGTTTACTCGATTCCCTGTTTGTTTTTTTATGTTAATAGCGTAAATAATACAGCTTATGAGATGAAGACTTATCTAGGGATACGCACTTTATACTCTGTGGTCTTAGACATCACGCATCGCGCGAACGTTATCGTTATTGAAAATGTATAGGATTGACGTAAACTGCCATTTCATACATACATACATACATTGTCCGATTTTGGATATGGTTATCGTTAAGCATCTTGTCTAGTTGACCTTCCACAAGGTGGACTGACGATCTGATAAAGGTCGCGGGAAACCGCTGGATGACAGCAGCAGAGGACCGATCGTTGTGGGAAACCTTGGGGAAGGCCTTTGTCCAGCAGTGGACGTCTTGCGGCTGATAATGATGATGATGATGATGATCTTGTCTATTGCCTCCGGGGCTAAAATTGGGATAAAGAATAACCTTGTTTTTAAACGTACAATAAACCTACTTTAGTTAAAGTATGCTTTGTCACTTTCTGTAAAAATCCATTGTCATTATGAAAGATAAAGCTAAATCATATTTTAAGCATATAACCTTTGCACGTTCCTGAATTAGCAGGTAACTTTTAACACAGTCAGTATGACTCGCATGAACAAAATGTACCAATACTCATTTCCTTACATTCATGTCAATTTCAAGTATAATCTTACATTTAAACTATCATTTGAGACTAAGCCTGCGACTGTCAGGCTGTCCACCGGACCGTCCCGCCGTCAGTCATTCGTCCGCTTGACACGTCTCGTAATCCTTATTGACGTGACATTTACCGGTTTTTTCATAGAAATAATGTAGAAGATTAGTTATTTTTAAATGGGAAACAATTGAGAAGCGATTTTTATAAGAATTTACTTTCAAATTATTTACGTAGTATGCGACAAAGTTACTTCCCGTGTGTGTCTATGTATCCGCTAACCCAGCCAACAGATTTTAATGCAGTTTTCACCATCAGTTAGATATTTTTCACGAAAGGTTTTTATGTGTAGTAAATTCTGGATTTTGAACAGGTTTTACAGAAAACTCATATAAATAGAAGCGAAGCTAGCGCAATCGATAAGGGTATGTGGGTAGGTTCGACCTAAATTAACGTTGACATCTAGACTTAAAAGCAACTAGCAGCAAGCGTTATACTTATAAAGTTTGAAGTTTCGTTAGGCGTAAGAATTTGTCAAATCACTTATTGGGTTGAACCTTAAAAACGACTAAACAAGTTGAAACCTAGAAACCAGTCAAAATGGCAAACGCACGTATATCCAGTGGCCTTTTATATGCTTAACGATAACGTATACGATATTCGGAAATTGGCATGTGTGGAATTTACACAAGAACTTTACGCAAGCTTCCAGCTGCGTCAATCCAACAATTTTCGATAACGTTCTTCTTCTGAATCTGATAATTTGAACCGCTATGATCAATAATCAATCGATATCTTTAGAGGCGATTTTCAAATATTATAATCACTAGTCGAACGTATAATATTTTTAAATCCAATTCTGCTTATTTTACTTTCCATCTCCAATATTTACCCGATCTCAACAGACCCCCAAAGTGGGCAAACACCTGACTAGTTTAGGAGCTCGCACGGGCAACGCAAACAGACAAACAGAGCAGCGCGCGCGCAGCCTTGCCTTTCAACGGATCATTGTCAGCCATGACAGTTTTTTGTTGTCGGTCGATAGCTTAGTGTGGATCAGATTTAAGAGTAACGTCGTATAGTAGATGTAAAAAAATCATCCAAATCATGTTAAAATATATAGGTACAATTGAAAACTATAGTTTATCAGGATTACTCTAGATTTTCTGCAGAAGACTCGCTTAAGTAAACATTTGAATTCTTTCCTATTTTTTCTTTCATGAAGGTATGTTACTAACTCAAATGGGCAATAAAGACGGCAGGCTAAATTGTTTCTTGCCTTCTATAGCTATAATATATTTAAATAAAATGACAGGTGGGATAGAGAGAAAGAGAAGAGCTGAACGCAGAAAAAAGTGTCCTACCACAGTTAACAAGAAGTAGAGATATAGATATAGATATAGATAGATAGATATAGAAGTAGATATATATATACAACTCAGGACAAAACTATTAGCTAATGTTCTGATTTATTTATGACCGATGTCAAACAGTAAAATTAAATGTCCATTTTTTTAACAAGTTGTCAACGTAGTTTTGAATTTAATACCTTAATAAAATTGGTGCCAATGCTTTGGAAAAAGGAAAAACAAAACCGTTCTACTTGCTATAGGACTGAATACAGCCCCTAAACGTTCAAACACATTTTTATTATTCAAACTGGTCAAAATCCTCGCTGTGTTTTCATTTATTTCAAGGCATATCCACAGACTAATACCGTCGAGGTCACTTTTTGTCCGCATCAGGCAGATTGATTGATGTTTTCTCAGCGTCTACCTGATAGTTATTGGTGGCTTTATTGATATTAAGACGTGCCCACAGTAATTATAATATTATTCATCATTTCTGGGGCACAGTTAATGTAGGACAGAGGTTCCATTTTCGGGAAGCATTCTATTTAGCCCGGTAATAATAAAACCGAGTTTAGTGCTTTCTGTGGTAACACTGGTAACTGCTTCAATTGAGATGGAGAAGGAACATGCAAATTCCGCTAACATGTAAAATTGCACAAAAGACCCTACAGGGTCTAATCGGGCTGGGCCGTTTGACGTCTTATCGTATTGTCAACGTTACGATATCATAGCTCTTATTACCTTGACAGTAATGGCGGCCGAATTACAAACCATACCATAACATGTCAAAGTCAATAAGGTTTTACCCGGTGGGAGAAAGGCGCTGGACGAAGTTGAATAAAATAACTAATCAGGAGACAATGTCCCACCAATTGACCTAGATCCCAAACTAAGCTCTAGGCTTGTACTTGACAACGATAAACTTACTTATATAGAAAAATATTCGCGTTCATCACACAAATATATACCATACCGGCACTTGAAGACAAGACCGCCAGCTTGGAGCAGCTCATCGAATAGATGAGATATGATAATGAAACCAAATTTAAAACATGTTACTGGTGTTCTGTATGCACTGGGCTCAGGAGTCTCAAGATAGGGAATTGAGGCGAAGCTTAAGGCAGGTTTTTGCCCAATAGCGGGACAGAAATAGCTAGGTAAGATAAGCTTTAGCACCATCAAGTGATCTAGAGCATAATACAACCTGAATTACAATATTCAGGGTGTTCGCATTGTTGTGTTCCGGTTTGGGGATAAGACAGCCGGTGTAATGACTAGCATAGAGGCATTCCATCTTAGTCCTCAGGGTTGGCAGCGCATTTGCAGTCTTAGGCTTGCAGTCTTGTGAATGCGAATGTCTATGGGTCACAGTTTCCACTTACCATCAGGTGGCCTGTGTGCTCGTCAGACTTCCCTACGCCATAAAAAAAAAAAAACCGAATTCTGACTAATCCTAATTTGTGGGATAAACGTGAAAGTTTGATTGTTCTGTCTCAACGCAACAACCGATTGACGTAAACTAGGCTTTATTGCGGAAATATTTAACAAGGTACTAGGTATCGCGAAAAGTTTGATAGTATCCCGAGGGAACAGCGATAAATGTTTCCAACGCAGAAGTCGCGAGCATAAGCTATAACATAAAATGTACTGTCAGTAGCTCGCTACGTGAAGCCGTTATTGATTCCGACAGCTCCTCGGTCAATCATTCTCGACTCATTCTTGACGTGTCAGGAAATTTAAAAACGATTTTTCATTCGATTTATATTTTAATTCGGTCTTTGGAACTGGTCTAAGTGTCGAGTGAATCGGTTTTTTCGGTCAATTATTTTTGATGACTGTCTGTGATTATAAGTTAAGGTAGCGAATTTTTTTAAAGAATTCGTTAATCAATTAATTTACCAATTAATGTACTAAAACCTAAGTAAGTACTTAATTTTATTCGTATAGGTACTAAACTCATTGCAATAGAGCACGGCAATACAAACCAAAACATTACCGATGTTTCTCAGTATAATTAGAATTATCGCAGATAAACTAAGTGATATGGTGTCGAATTAAAATATACTAGGTATAGTAAGTTTTTTTAGATGTATTTAATTGTATTAAACAAAAAAAATCAAGCGGAACGAGACACACAGCAGGAACATATTCCATTGTTAGGTACAAATCGAATGTTTACGAAGTGCGTCGTGTGCCACAATGTATAATCATTGTAACACAATATGGCTTCCGTGGATGTCAAACTACTAGACTGACATTAAAATCTTACTGCACCTGATTGCACTTTAACTTAAAGCTGTAACCCTTCAAGCGCACTCATTTGCATGCACTCCACTGGGCGCTCTCGTTGAGGAAGCTCTCAGTAATATCGAGAGCCAAGTGGATAGCTTTACATGATATCAGGTGATCTACATTGTAACTCTAGTTGGTAAGGTTATTACCAGGGCCCGTACTTTTGATGCCGATACTCTGTTTTCATTTGGCAGGGGTTTAGGTATGTATTAACTGGTAAATAAACAATGAAAAATAAGAGGTTAAATGACTAAAGTTAACAGCTAGGTCACCACTCATTCATTACTGAAAATGGCAAATTGAGACAATTTTCTTTTATGAATGTCAATGATATAAATATATGTATGACTATTTAATCATATACATTTTTATAAAAACATAGAAACGGATTTTTTAAATGATCGATTTTTGCACTGTCTTTCTGAATCAAATAGAACCATTTTAACATGATTAAATTATTGACGCTTAATGGTTAATAATTACAATGCAACAATTTAGAATCATACTCTATGTAGCGTGACGTCATTTTTGCGTTAACGGCATGAAAAGTACGGGCCCTGGTTATTACACTATAATAATTATAAATAATATTACCTCCTGTCTCAGTTCTCCTGTCTGAATTTTCTGAAAATCCCACTAAAATTATAAATGCGAAAAATGGTTGTGTATGTTAATTTTTTACTCCTTCAGGCTGCAAAGCCTAAACGGATTTGCAATGATAGCTAACCTACCTAACATATAGGCTACTTTTCATCCTGCAAAATTTACGTTTCCGAGGGAATAACGATATTCAAAATCTACGTGGACGAAGTCGCGGGCAGAAGCTACTCTAATACAAATTTTGGAATACAGTACTCTGAATTAAGTGTCCTATATTTTCTATCTATTAAACAGTAAATTAATAACAGTTTTGTTTTTTTTTTTTCAAAATATCAATCTATTAAAAATAAACATTTTGTTACATCTTATAATACTCTTAAGTGCATCGGTGCCGAGATATTTAATTATTAAATTCTTATTGACGTAATACCTAGATCCCGGGTCCGACATTATTTAACGCATTAATCGTATGAATTTATGTGTATTCAGAGGGTCTATAAACTATTATAAGAAAACCCTAAAGAAAAATAATGACAATAATGTTCATAAAAAACCCAATGCCCTTTCTACTGCAGCTCATCGATACGTTTCAAAGCATCTTATGACCGCTCTACAAAACAAACGCCGACATTGACAGACGTATTGATCCGTCTGTCGTCGTGCAAAAAGTGCAAGACTCGGAGACGGAAGGAGTCGACCGCTCGGCCGACTGATCGGGCGATCGGTCGAGGGATTGCGAGTTCATTGGAAAGGTGAACTGTGGGGAATATGCTATAATACATGTTGAAGATATATTTATGAACGAACGGATAAGCACCTCATTTCTATTATAGTTAAAGTAAGATTAGAAGTCGATTCTGATATCTCATTAATATATAAAACACATGCAAAAGCGAGTAGTAAAAAAAAGGCAATTAGATGACCAAACTAGCCCAACTTGACCCGTGCTTATGTACTAAGCGGCGCTACATGTCTACGATTTTGTTTTAGATGGTTTAGGTTCCCAGTCAAATTACAATTGCGTACCACCGATAGACCCCTTTTGCAATTAGTTGACGCATTAGACGCAAATTTACATGACTTTTAAAAATGATGTAGCCTATAATTACGTTTGTGTAATGTTGTATAAAAGCATACTGTCTAATTTTCATTTTATATAAAATTAATACATAATTTCAATCTCTATAATAAACCAACGATATAATAATCATGACGCATAAAACGAAACGCATAATTTCAAGAACTATAATGTTCGAAAATTAAAAAATAAATATAACGGCTTTCATTACTATTAAGGTGGTCACAGTTCTAACCTAACCTAACCTAAACTAATTAGAAGACATTAACAAGAAAATGATAGTTATACTAAATGAGTATTATGTTATTCGATTGCATTCCAGATGAAATTAATCAATTGGTTTTTATTAAACGTTCATTATGCTTTTCGAGGTTAGTTAAATGAAATTATACATAATGTTTTTAGACTGATTGAAGCGAATCATTCTGCCAGTAGTACACTAAATTCCTTGATTTTACATCTGCCTTACATAAGAACATACCTACATGAGGCGTATACGCACTAACATCCTCTTGAGCTAGAAACACTAGCTTCCTCTAAGCTGTAGCTTGCATAATATTGGCATAAATCTGCGCAACAAAACCTGCGCGTTTAATCGCATCACGGTATCTGCGCATCGGCGGGCCGCGGGCTGCGCCGGCGCTTGATTGATGGCTACGATGCAGATCTAACGCGTTTAACTACCTAAACCACTTTATCCTTGCGTCTGCATACGTTTGTGTAAGAATGCACCGGACATTTAGTCTCAAGACAAGAATCGTACCGAGTGTGCCAATTTCATTTTGGCATACAAGAACCGCCTACCAAATTATTTCCCTTACAGACAACCGTTTAAAACAACGCATACATCAATAGGTTCAATGAAAAAATATAAAAAATGGCGCGGTGATTACAGATTAGCAGTAAATTATGTCAAGAAACAATCCTGCATATATATACATAGGTTCTAACGTCTCAAGACTAGACATCAGAAGCCCCCGGCAACTTATTGCCTAAAATATCAAGAATTTATTGAAAACGTTGGTATAATATTAAGAGCAGAAGCGTCAACGTCAGCTGTTGAAAGATAAACAAACGTTCTGTCACCCGTCGATCACGTCCCGTCGCTCCAGCGGGACGGCTCAATGCCATTTCGTTTAACGTTTAGATAGAAGTCAGGTCAGATTCGGGGAACAGCTTCATGATACTAAATAAAGGCTTTTATTAAGGTTATACAAGTTATAGTTGTAGTAACGTTATTTCGACAATTATTTATGCAGAGAATTTCAGCTGTAAATTGTAGTGTTTTTTGAATATTTATTAAAATATAATCCTGGTCACGGCACCAAAATTGTGAAATGGTTTTTATTTCCTTTGGTAATTATCGTGATATAACTCAATTGTGTAAATTAAAAAAAAAGTGTCAGATACGAATAAAACCCTTTACAACCGTATCTGACATTACAACATTCAGTTCAAATAACTCAATTGAAAACATTCATAAATCATCTGATTTGATCAATATACACCAATTAGTGGCGACCCAGTGTAGTATGCTTTAGAAAAAATGGGCTATTTGATATAATATTCCATCTGTAAATTCATCCCTATAATAACTACGGAGGGTTGATATTCCTCTGGCTTCTATATCGTAGATATGTTTTTGTTTTCAATAAGGGCAGTGTAGCGGCCTTATGCGATGACAATGACCTCTCACCCGCGTCATCACTGACAAGTCCTCAAGTAATTGACGCGTGTCATTGTCACTGACAATTTTATTGGACGGGACAATGTTATGAAATATTTGGTCTATTTAGCTCAGTAGTCAGTGAAAATGTTTATTCTATCCAAATAAATAAGACATGTCCAATACACGCGTTCTCATAAAATAGGGATGTGCCTAGTACTAAGATAAAAACTCCTGGGCAATCAAATGACAATTTCTGAATAAATACTATAGCTTTATCTCTTGATTATGATACCAACTTTATTATTTAAAGTGCACTACTTTAAACAATAAATAAATTTGGTAGGGATGGCCTAAAGAGGCTTTTATTATTACACTTCAACAATTTTAAAAATGCTTTTTAATTGACTTCAGATAAATCCTGTTTTTTTTAATACATGGACATATAGTAACGGGACGGTACCTCGTAAAAACTGTTGAATTTATCTTCATACTTTTGGTAAAGAACATGGAAACAAGGCTGTCACTGAATTCGGTGCCGTGACCAGGATTAAGCTTGACAAATTTATGTATTTTAATTTAGTAACCGGAACCGTTACATCTTTATGTAGGCAGTGACAAAGTTGTATTGTCAGCCCTTGTAGAGAAGCGATTTTATCGCGATATTAATAAAATAAACTACACGCAATTTAAGTCACATAAAACCCAATATTGAAACATACGGCTCGAAGGACCAGAGGGTATTTTATTACGGCCACACACAGTCAAATAGAACTTTCGCGAGAATCGAACCCGCACCCACCTACACTTGTTTACAACTGACCAGAACGATATATTCCGAATCAAATTGTGAACCGATCATCGTGTAACTCCTACGCAGGACATCAAGCGGAAATTCAACGAAAGCTAAACTCTATTCAATGGTGATAACGGCGACGTGTTTGAGTGGAAGTGTGGAATAATTTGCGATCTTTTAATGCTTGGCGTTCTCAATGAGACGTTGACGTAAGTTTCAATAAATTATGTCTTATTTTGCTGAACCGCATTTCCTACTTGAGGTACGAGTACGTCAATAACTTGTTAACGTCTTAAATGTATAAACCCTTTTAGGGGCCTTTCAGTTAATCGTATTAAAACCCAGTTTCGCCAAGGGCTTCATACATTTCTTCACAGATTTTGGACTGTTAGGTGGCCTGATAGACTTAGAACTGCAATAAAGGTGTCAGTCTATGGTGCCCGTTAGTCTATTGGAGATATCAGAATATGTGGTTGTAGGACCTTATGCAAGTTCCGTCCGGATCGCTACCACCATCTTATCGTTTAATCTACTGCCAAACAGCATCGTTGCCTTCCAATGTTAATAAGAGAACCGGTGAAATTACTAGCATAGAGGCATCTTTTATAGTCCTCAAGGTTGGCAACGCATTTGAGGTCTTAGGATTGTAGTCTAGAAAATGTTAATGTTTGTGGGTCACAGATCCCACTTACCATCAGGTGGCCTGTGTGTTTGTTTGCCTTCCGCATACCATAAACCTACGATATTTATTTATTTATTTATACGAGCTTTTACATGATTTTCCAAACATCAATTTCTTCTACATTGTAAGCTTAACATCCTCAACACAATTAATAGCTCGGGTGTATCTCGAGGTAATCCCGTCAGTCTTCGTATATTGTGACAGGAGAACACTTCCTGATGGCTTGGCCAGGTGAGATAGACGTATGGCTTAGTGTTGAGAGGGAGCGAGAGCGGATGAACTACTGAACGTAATTGAATACTTTGTAATTAGTAAAAATGGGTTTTCAAAGTGCATATTTTATTATCGTAGCCGTAATGTCAGAGGCTTTCTATAGAATCGGGTGATACTTATTAATTAACTTATAAAGCTTTTTTCCACAACATGCGTGAAGCCATCAATTCTAAATATGACCTAACCCTTCAAGTAACAGAAAAATGGCATGTTATTATTTCTATTAAATTCTTATAAGCTGATCCCCAATATAATGGCAACCTCTTCTTTCAGAGCTGATAACGTTTCAACATCCTGATCGATATTCAAAGTTAATTTAATGCTAGCAACCATCGCGAAACCTCTTTCTAATCGGTACATCCGTTTTGAAGCTACGATACCACAGAGAGAAACACAAACACACAGAAACACACACTAAAAAGTAATAACACCCATCTTTTATCATCGGTTTAAAAAGTCATATAGTTCACTAAACTCCCATCCTAAACGTCTGGCGGTTATAATCCGCGCTGCGCGTGAGTCTGATTAAGGGCGTCGACGCGTGCGCCGGCGCGCATCCGTATCCAAGAGATAACCAGCATCATATTACTTACGTGGATTTATCGCGTATATAATGTTAGCCGTTGCCCGCGACTTCGTCTGCATAAAAATCACTTAAATTTAACGGTAAAAAAGTACCTACCCTACGTGTTCCCGGGATTCTAGCTATATTTAGTTTTAAAATCGTAACAAACAGTGATATTTTCGCAATTATGATATAAGTTTAGACGAATAAAATATCTAGGTGACAAATGTACGGAAACTGCATTGAGACATGAATTAGTTCTTCCTTGTTGAAAAACATGCAATGGGATTGCCAACAAATGCAACAGTCGCTAATACCAGGGAATATATTTTTTTAGATTACATTTCGATGTATTTTCTGAACAAGATAGCTGACAGCTGTAAAAATCACAAGTTCATAAAAAGAAAATGTACCGAGTAAAAGCTATTCTTCAGCAAAGTTACCCATTGTTAAACATTAAAAACAGCTGATTGCTAAATACTTAGCGTCACCAAAAACATACTCGAATAGTTAGCGACGCCCTACGATAATAAATTCTATTTGTAATTTCAAAACTTAAACACAGCATCTAACATGAACCGTAAGGGGAAACGTTCTGTTGACGGCTTACCTAAGCAATCGGTCATCCAGACACAGCCAGTGTCCTAGATATGACTGGAAAGGTCTTTGTAGGCACAGTCAAAGAGATTTGCTAGGTGACTGGGAAATAATTAGAGCTTGTGAGATCCTAGTCTAAAGTCAAGAACATTCTGTTGGACTTTATTACACTATTAAGGGTTTTAACATCACCAATATTATTTTCACTATAGTCATTTTCATTTTTATTAACAAACATAATAGATAAAACATATCCAGTGTTGAAATTTATTTGACTTATTAGGTCAATAGAGTTTTTGAGGTACGATCTGGTCCAAAATGTATAATATCCTCAAGTTCAAAGAGTGTCGTTATTGTTTATGTAAGTTCCAATTCCAGAAACTGTTATTACTAACACGTAAAACATCCTTTTTATTATATAATCAGCATCATTATCATCATCATCATCACCATCATCATCATCACCATCATCATCATCATCATCATCATCAACATCATCATCATCATTATCATCAAAACGGCAAAATAGTTACAAAACTTGGTCAATCATAATTCCCTCAAATAAAGCCCATCGAAGCAATCATGAAATGTTCTCATTCAGCACAATTATCTTTAAATCCAGTGACCCTGGCCCAGGAATTCAATAAACGAACCTGTGCAGCTTCCGACATATCTTTATATCTCTTCATCCATATAAATAACTACATAAACGTACGAAACTCCGCTAATTTCATCCAACTTTGTCTGTCCGAATAAGGAATTACGAGCAAAAATTACCGCTTTCGTATGACGAGCGCCTGATTGCCTGCCCGTCTGTCCGTCCGTCTGTCCACAATGACGCGGGATCTTTTGTTGTTCTAACCGTAATATCAAGTTACTGGAATATAAAATGATTATGCTGGATTTAAAATGGTGTGTTCTGTTTTGGAAACTTGTTAAAATATACTAGTTGGAAAGCAAATTAGGGGAATCAGACTTGTTTTATGATTGAAGAACTTCATTCAGTTAGATTTGTTCTACTGGCAGCTCGTTATCAATACGTGAGTCTACATATATTTGACTCGACGTTCCGCCATGTCAGTTGCAATAAATGTAGATTATGACCTTTGAGTTAAAAACCTAAACGGTCAGCCACTGCATTGAATAAATACGGTTGAAACGTAAATTGAAGTTAACATGAATTAGTTGGTAGAAAATATCAAATTGTGACTATAGTTTTGGAAACAAATACCTCTTTTCAAACACCTCGACATCAATTTCAAATTGAATGAATCCATTTTTCTTTTACGCAACATTTTTATAGCTCAGAGTATTTTAATATCCCAAGCTACCCAAATTTAT
The DNA here is from genome assembly GCA_923062465.1 of Acleris sparsana. Classification (NCBI taxonomy): domain Eukaryota; kingdom Metazoa; phylum Arthropoda; class Insecta; order Lepidoptera; family Tortricidae; genus Acleris; species Acleris sparsana. The sequence goes on from OV281290.1 coordinate 18,337,924, forward strand.
AATTAATACTGAATAAAACCTCACTCGACATAAATCCATCAAGCATCAAACGTGCGTCCCTAATTGCAGTTGCATCGCAAAAACTTAAATCCATAATAACATGCAGTGCACAAAACTAACCACAAGCGAAACACTCCCTTACCCCACAAATGTAGAACACCTTTTCATTCGAAAATGCGCGACTGTTATGACATTCTCCTGTGTATTTCATATCTCGCCTCAGAGCATTAAGTCTCCAGTCACTCTCAATCACTCAGTACGTCCAGACGTCAGTCATAAGCAAGACGAACAGGGGGACTGGCCTCCTCAAAGGGGGCCCCCACACCCCCCAACGGGGCCTGGGGGGGAGCGGGGACTGGTCAGCTCTTGAAGACAATTTACTGAACAAGTCGACTCGACTGGGATTCGCTATGAAATTTATTCGATGGAAGTTGCAGTATGCTCCGTGTTTTATGGAATTCCATGGGGGTAATGACTTGTATGTGAGATTTTTGATGGGAGTAGAGTGGCGAAAATATTGATAATGGCAAATATACGGAATAGAGTATATTTTTTTAGTTATCTTTGATAGATCGCAATCGAAGAATTGTTTTCGGACCACGTTAACAAAACTAGGGACAAGATAGGTGATGATGTTTTGAAAAGACTTGAGGTGTGTTAGAATGCGAAACCATTATGAAATTAAACATTCTTCAGGGTTATCCTTGATGGATAGTAATCGTGTTATTGTGTTTGTTATACATCACTTAAACATAACTAGGGATGAAATGTGGTCTCAACATTGTTATAATGTCAAGGTCTCTGTCTGTTCACACATTCAATCCACGAACAAAATATAACAAATGAAATCTTCTGCTTGAGCCTTCTGTGACAATGTAACTCAAATTTAATTACCATCATGAAAGAGCTCTGATAACTAAATCTTCAGATGAATCATCTAGATATTCCTTCATTCTTTCACGCTAGTTCTTAGTCTAGTGAAATAATATTTTTTCTTAATACGCCAGCACGCCAAAACTAATTAGACTCCAAACAAAAACGTAGTAACCAACAAAGTCTCAAAAACGCGACAAAGCCGTCCGTCCTCAAACGGTGAGTTAACATCATTATCGGACGAGGCAGGGGGAGGGAGAGGGGACATGCGTCGCTCAGATGTCGCGGCCAGACGTACGTCTTTGTCGTCCGACGCTTTATTTGGTTTGCTCGGCTAGAAGTGACGCTGTTTTCAATTCTTTGTCGGTTACGCGGTTTTGTTTGGGCGGCTTTTTTGTTTTTGAAGTGCGCTTTTAGAGCGTGGTGCTTGTTAATTTAAGGGAATGTATTTTTTAATTTACCGGTACAGATATTTTTTCATTGTATTGAGGAACCGAGCAATTTCTCAATTGTTATATGCAGTTTTCTCTTGATACACAATGCAACATGGAAGCAAAAAACATCAAAATCGTCTGCAACAGCCTATTTTATGCTAAATCAAGGTTTCTCGCCAACCTTATAGAGTGAAATATACACAATATAGTTGCTACCTTTCTGGAAAAAGCTAACAATCCGCTATATCTGCATGTCTATTCCCGCTTAGCTCTTCATCTGGTTGATTCAATCAGACCTGACAGCCTAAAGTCGATGTGGGTCGGTGTCCATCGATTTTTTCCCCCAACACAGACGGAGTGACCGTTGTTTAGAATAAGTTTGACAGAATATTATGCAGATTGCTAAAATATTGGTCAAGTTATGCTTAAACTTAAAATTAAAATCACTGCAATAAGCATCCATCATTTTGATAAGAAAAGGAAAAATGGAAACAATAGGTAAGTTTAATAACTACAATGGGATAAAACTCAAACGAGACACTAGAATAATGTAGTTTGAAGAATTGCACAAAGATGGATGCATTTCCAGAATTAAAAGCAACTGCTTCAAGTATAGAGTTTCTCAGAAACTAGACGTTCAAATAAAAGAACAATTCATCAACTGAAAAGAAAAACGAACGCGAGCCATATCTTCAAAGTAAATCTGCATCACTGCACTCAATCACACACAAGACGTACTGAACCCTCTCCTATTTAATTGACGAGCCACTCCATCAAAACAATCTTGAAGACCGCCGCAAACTTGCAAAAGACACACTGAATAAACCAATTTCAACGTTATCCTTCGAGCAATAAGAATTTAAGAATTCACATGAGAAATTTTCACAGATAATTCGCTTTACTGACAAACTGCATTTGCAGTTGTGACAAGCAATGAGGAACTTAATGCCTGTGAGAATACGTTCGAGGGCACAGTAGAAAGTGTGTGATGCTGTCAAGTTTAAACGACACATGTCACGCATAGCTGCCAACGCGAAGACGGCCTTGTCTCCGTGACTGAGCGTCGATGGAAGGCGAAAATATCATAAAGCTGAGGCTAAGGTGTTGAACAATTACACAAAACTAAAGGCCTTTTGAGATTCATAGAAAATTTATCTTGGAAATTTATATATTGGATATTTATCTAACTTATGTAGCATAATTAGAAACCTAGAAAAATCCTAGAAAGTAAACAAACGCGTAAAGCTATGTTACGACGTAAAACATGTCAACGTCAAATCTGTCACAGCATAAAATATCTGCACAATATCTGCACTTGATGTCTTTGCGGACGCTTCAAAAACAGGCTACGGAGCGGCTTCAACCCCGCAGTCTAACCCGACCCGCTGCACTGACAAAGTGAGTTCCGTACGACCAAAATAGTAAACGATGTTTGACAAATAGCGAACAGATGTCGCCGCTTTGGTGGGAGGTCTTTTTTCCACGTTCACGCCTCGTTGATGATTCTTGGAAGAGATTTGGAGTTCCGAATTAGACCAGTTAAGTTGCGGCTGGTGATGTACTAGATCACTTTGACTAAATAGTTTTAAAAAACGTCCCGGTTAACAATGGGTGATGGTTTCTTCTGAAACACATTTGAATAACCTTTTATTTTCAAATACCTAGGTTAAAGGCGGTCTAACAGAATTAAAACTAATCCAGACACGACCAATCTTCGAATTCAGAGCTCAGAATCAATCTATCAATCAATAAATCGTGCTAAAGATTGAGATATTTCAGCCAGGCGGCGAGACAGGGGGTGGGAGGCAGGGGGAGTGTTTACCGCGCCCGTGACTGATATATCCTTCGTAGACACCCGTCAATCACTCGGGGTATGATGAGAATAATATTTCAGAGGGATACGTACGCCGCTCGTGTGGTCTTGGTTTCATGAAGGTCGATAGGGGTTTGGTATTTACTAGGTTTGAATTTGTGAGATGTTTTACTGTAGATGTCTTTATGTTTAACTAACTTTGCTTATAAAATCTACATGTAATAATATTTTTTGTTCAGTATTAATCCATTATGGTTTTTTTTTTAAATAGTTTGATATTTATTCAATGGTTTTCAATGAGGTACATCAGTTTTGTAGAGGATTAAAAAAATCGGTAAAGCGCACGTCGGACTCAAGCATCGAAGATTTACACTTGGTTGCTTCGTTATATTAGGGTTCTCTTTTAGTTTTCATATTTTGGGCCTGTTTCCGTGGATATGTTTAACTTTCAATATTACACCTATCACCTCTTTAAAGTTGGACGCTCGGACGACCGAACAAACAAAGCTTTGTTATACTCATAATAGGATCCCGTTTCATACCCTTTGACTACGGCATCTTAAAAAACGAGTATTAGCGTAAGTTGATCTTGACAATTTATTAAAAATATTTTTAAATTATGAATACGTGTCAAATATACGAATATCAAAACTATTTCATCCATCAGTCCCCAAATACGTGTAGACGTCAATGTGAAATCAATCAAGTCCGAACCCCCTCCCGCCCCCTTGACCTGTCGCGTGTTTACTCCCCGCTGACGTCTGACGGATGGGTGGCGGCAGGTTTTTTAGCTCGTTTGTTGTTTGAGGCTTAGGGGCGAGGGGGAAGAAACGCAAAGGGTTTTGACCTGTCTCGTGCAGTTTCGTGTTTTGTTCAAGCTAATTAGTTATAGATGACGAGAAAAGAGTTACGAGAAATGCGGTATTGTTAGGCTGGAATAAAAACCCATCAAAAGTAGCTAAGACAGAGGTAAAACCAAGCTAAATAAGTATGACTTCAGGACACCGGCCAGTTTGTGCTCATATTTTTTTCCTATTGTTTCGAAGGTTGATTGCATTGTCTGTTCGACAGTTGTATTATGTGATGGACTTGATGACTATGTAACTTTTTATAGAGGGTGTCAAGCTGCTGAGCTTGACGATGGCTTTAGCCTAGCTTAACGGTTCTAAGTTAGATTCTCGGTATCGCCAAAGATTTGCGTGATGAGCGCGAGTATTCCTTGGATGTATATATCTGTGCCTCCTGTGACAAGTGATACAACTCGAAAAACACGATTTTACAGGAGAGCGTAAACCAGTTTTAAAAAAATACTGCTCTTACATGAATATTTTTTTTTTTAAATTGCTGCTGCCTTTTATATCATATAATATGACTTTATTACATGGTTTCACAAAAATATTGATAACTAGTATAGATTTTGAGATATTCGAAGATACCTACTTTATGTATCATTTTACATTTCAGATTGAGCTCCATTTAACTCGTGTAAGATGATACAACTCGAATTGTATTATTTAACACATAAAAGTGTAAAAAAGGAGGTCTGGTGATGATTGATACAACTTTTTTTTAATAAGGTGTAGGGAATTTAATAAGTAATCTTTCTTAAGAAGAACGGAAAACTCAAGTTATATCAAAAAACACGACTTTTTAAAGGTAAATGAAAATCGTGATTAATAATACAATTTTAGATATATCACTAGGCACAAAAAAAAGATATTTTTTTATTTTTTTGAGTGTTTTAACTAGAGAAATAACATTAAACACTCAAAATAGGAAAAAAAGTGGCTAATTGTATCATTTTACACGAATGTATTTTGGGAACTAGACGGCCTAGGAACACGGGAGTTGGAGCAAAAGAAGCGTAATTTTTTTTTAAGTTGATTCATGAAAAAAACCGCATTTTGCTACAACTCGAGTTGTATCACTTGTCACAGGAGGCACAGATATAATTATGTATATTATCTACTTAACATACTTAAGGGCTCGGTAAATTGTGTTTGGGATTTTCCCTTTTTATTTATTATATTATACAAAAATTAAGCACAGAAAAACTCCCAGCGACTAAAGACAAACGATTCATCAGTCGACAGCTTAAGGCACGGCAATGACCACCCTTCAGATTAAAGTCAAGGTAACTTCAGCCTCGAATCACATGTAGGAGGACAGGAAATCTGCGTCATTGCTGACTGACTGTACTCGACGTGTCAGTTTTATTTATGTCTCTAATTAATTGCTGATGAATCATTTGAATTGGATTTCCTGGGTTTTGAATTAAAAATGTTGATTTCTTACGAATCGTAGGAAATATGACGATTAAGTGTTAGCGTATTTGTTCAAGTTAGGTTATTAGTGAGTGTTTAATTGCTGGCTTAGAACAATTCCACTCCATGTCTTTCCATGAGAGTCGTACAATTCGACTAAGAGCGTATATGTCACTAATATACATTGGTAAATATCTTAGCCTGATTGTGAAAAATGTGGTAACAGAATTAACAACAAGTTGTTAGAGTTGTTGGTAATTCTGTAGCTCTGCCTACCCCACTCTGGGAATGAAGGCGTGAAGGTGTGTATGTATGTAGTTTATCACTCATCTATAAAAATAAAAATCGATGTGTGTGTGTGTGTGTGTGTGGGTTCTGTATGGGCTCCAAAGCGACTGGATCGATTTGATGAAATTTTCAAGCAACCTTCAGATTAGCAATTGGCAATATTAGGATACTCCAGCAAATCGAGTAAGATTTTTTCATCAATCTAAACGATCACCCAAAACATAATTGTGTTACAATCGTATTTCTTCCTGGTCCTTCGAGCCGGATAACAATCTAAGAGGACTTAAGGCTCAACCGGGCAGGAAACTTTCCCGGTGGCCCAGATTGCAACAGATGGCCCGGATCGCGAAGGATAAGGACAGGTCACGAGGTCAACGCAGGTCAAAAACGGAATTTTTTTTTTGCACTTCGTCAACCATGTTTAAAAATGTTTTTCGCTAACTGTTTAAATGTCAAATAAGTGGGCCTAATTCTAATTCTATTCAATGGCTTTCACTCCTGCCAAGGGTTATTTAGAAAGCTCCAGGAATCAAATATTCTCAAAGCTCAATATTCAATTTATAATGTCAATTGTCCAATTTTCAGTGACTAACTAATACAGACACTCGCAATTAAAATTAATCCATACGTCAATTAATTCTTAAAGCTGTCAATCAGGTCGCGTTCCGTCTAGCCAGTGTTTAATTTAGTCAATCAGATTGACGAGCGATTGACGGTTTGCAGGAACCGGTCCGTATTTATTTACTTTTGCATTACCATGGCTCTAGATGACTTACCTGTAAAAAAAAACATATCATTAGTATTTGTTATTGCGATTCATAAAACATACAGTTAAGTCAAAAGGACAGACCAATCAGTACTGTTGTCAGAAAGCCATTCTAAATATGTCTTAAATTGACATAAAATAAAATAAAACATAGTTTTTTTTATGTTACCTACTACTGATTGATATAAATAACTTTATTGTCTTTATCTTCTTTATATAGTACAAAACAAAGTAGCTTTCTGCATTTGTCTGTATATCCGCTAACCCCTCTTAAACCACGCAACGGACCTCGTTTTTTTTTTACATGGCACATAGTAGGCAAACAAGCACACAGGCCATCTGATGGTAAGTGTAAACTGTGACCCATAGACATTCGCTTTTAGAAGACTGCAAATGCGTTGCCAACCCTGAGGACTAAGATAGAATGCCTCTATCTTATCCCCAAACCGGAATACAACAATGCGAACACTGTTTGGCGGTAGGTTAATGGTTGATGCTGATGTGGTTCCCACTATTTGTTAGATCATTTTTCACGGAAGGTTTTCTAGTTAATGTGTTACAGAAACCTCACATAAACCAAATCGAAGCGAGGGCGGGGCGGGTTTCTTAAAAATATAAACAATATTTCACTATTTGCTACACTTTATACCAATCAAATATTATTTTGTCAATTACTCTAAAAAAAGCACAAAGATAATCCACCAATTTCAAAACAGCAAGAAACTAAAAAACCGGAACAATCCAGTTCAGACCGGCAAGTAATACTAACCCTAACTCTCAAAAACCCAGAGCAGGCCGATAGTAAAATTTTATTCGCACGTGGCTGGCTGCATAATACAAACGTACGTTAACTAAAAAGAAAGATAAGTGCATATTTATACTATCCGAACGCGATATTTCGCTGCGACCGTCAGAGTAAAGTGTTCGATTGCAATTTAATGTCGCGATGGCGGCCGTGCCACGTTATTTAACATTTCAAGTGCCATTCCAACTTTAACCAGAACTCTATCTATACCCAGCTAAAACAAGGTTGAAATTTCTTCGGGTTGTGACGGTGTTTATTTCTTTTTAGCATCGTGGAGGAGGTCGTTTCGGCCAGCATCGGCTAGAAGTAGTTGGCAGAATGTGACAGGAGCAGTGCTATGGTTTTTTTTTTTTAATAAGGGCAGCCACAAACTCATGACTTTATTACTGCTGGCTGGTAATGAGACGGGTGGGAGTTATTTGATGTTTGAGACACGGTTTTGATCTTATAGGTTTTATTGACGAGGAATTGTGTAAAAAGTTTGATTTGTTTCGGTGTGCAACTGTACACAATTGTTATATTCTTCTATGAAGCGACATTCTAGTAATAAACTAGTTAATTAAACGCCTACGAGTTCTAACATTATTCTTGATTAATCTTGAAAAAACAGAATAGCATTTTTGCATTTGACAGCAATAAACCAACGACAGTAGCAATTCTCTAAATAAACTGTTTAAAATAACACACGCTTTCTGTTTCAACACATTTCTTTTTATAAATTTATAGTTGTCATAAATTAAACATAAATAACTGACATTAGCAACTATTAACTACTGTTGAAAGCGGAAAAAAACAGAGAAATTACTCAATCTTGACAGAAATGACTTTGATTGCATGGAAACGATTGACACAGATTTTTACAATGATTACTTTACATATGTCATATTTGTAACTTTATAAATGATTAATTTTTGTCGCAATCATTTGGTAAACATGATATTTTTGTAGTTTTCTTTAATAACGAACTAAAATTTACGCAATAAATTGCATTTTTGATTTTAATCCGGTTTTTTATGTTAATTTTATTAGTAAGTGTTTTCTCTACAAAGTGCAATCATTAGTAAATGTTTGATTTTGTTAGTTTTTATGTACTAGTCACCACATGGGGTTGTTGAGCCACTTGCCGCTGTTCATAACTTAGCCATCGAGCTTAAATCGGGTATACTCGTGTGACATCCTAGTGAACGACTGATAACGAATGATGACATGTCTATTTATTTACTTTTCTTTGCCCCGCGGCGACTTCAACAGCTACCCGCGGGGATATGGCGTATCCACAATGAAGTAATTTCGCCAGTGTCAAGTATATATAATTATAAATCAATATAGCCATAAAATACAATCCAATCTTCTCCAGGAAGATTGGTGGCAACGCTGTACGGTGATATGTAGGACAGAGGTCACGATAGTTTTAACCTCTGTACCACTGCGAGTCCACTTGAAACGAGAAGTAAGATGCCAGGATACACGAAATAAGTCCAAGTCTTCTATCACTGTGCAACACAAAGGCATAGAAAGGACAAATCACTAACAGAAAATAACTTTGAATAACTAAATACACAAAAATACAAAACCTAACAAATTACACATCCGCCATCTTTTAACGTTGCAAATGGCCTATGACATGTCTATATTCGTGTAACAGAAAGAGTATTCTGTCTGTGTCATTCGGTATTTCCATCAAATCAGCTGTCAATAATAATCTGACAGAACATCGGTAATTTATTTAATTCGGATAAAGTCGTGTTTCGAGTTTTACCGACGTTACGTTACGTTATAACTATTTCCGCTTTGTTACTGTTTCTAGACCTGTAACTGGTTGGCTTTTGGGTGTAATCACTCTATTGTCAGGTTGGCAGGCTTGGTCTACGGGTTAGCCAACAGTTAAATTGCATGAAACCTAAATGGCACTTCTCGCCTGTCAAACACGATGACAAAGATAGAATATTTTCTTGCGGATATGCGGGTAAAACCGACTAAACCGATTTGTATTACACGGTCAAAAGACAGTAGCAATTGGTTCAACAATCCCGTGCTGTGACTGTAAGACTTGTTTGCTTACATGAACGTGACTTTATATACCTACTTATCATAATACGCGTATTTATTAATCGTTAAAATTATATAAAAGTTCAATTTCTACAAAGTGATTCTTGTCCATTTTGCAACTAACTGTGCATTCTCGTGAAAAAAGTTCGCCAACCTTTATTATCATTCGTCTCAATAAATTTCAGTCGCCAACTAAAAAATGCAGATGGCGCTGGCCTTCACCCTTAACTTACTTAAGTCCTACTCTCTATCGACTCAAAAAGGCACTTTATCGCAACGAGCTAAAGCCTTAAATAAGTAGCTACCGTTTAGATTTATTCCGTATCGGGCCGCCACGCGTCGCAAGTATTGCCAGTTCATTTATAATGGCGGGGATGGACGGGCGACATCCGGAATAGACTTGAGATGAGTTTTCAATCAGTATAGCTGTTGATTGATACTTTAAGGGCTGGGTTCGAATGGGACAGATTCATTTGTTTTTCCGTTTCTTTCGCACTTTGTTCGTGAATGAATTGAGTGAGTGGGATGAGGATGGTTTTGATTATTTGCTGATTCAATCCATTCCATTGGATGGTTGGAACGCTATGTTTTTAAACCAATATTGTTTTTAACATTTTAAAAGTGTTGTAATAATTTGACCAACGACATAAAACAATACAATGAGGTTATAAGATAATAATTAAAAACTATTACTGAAACTAAGCAAAAATAAACCTAAATCTAAAATAAAACAAAAGCTAATCTGTTATGTTTTCTTTGTATTAACTTTAGACCCAGTACTTGGTTAATGTTGCAGGAATCCTCTGGATGCGAGCGGTACGAGGCCTTTTTAATATCAAAATATCAGGGGACAAAATGTCAAACCAAAAACTAAGCTCTAGGTTTGTACCATGGATACTAGACGACGATATATATACTTATGTAGAGAAAAAAATAGTTAAATACATAGAAAAACATCCATGACTTAGAAATAAATATTCGCGGTCATCACACCAATATATGCCCTTACCGGGATTTGAACCCGGGACCGCTAGCTTCGTAGGCAGGATCAAAAGATATAATTTTTTAATTGCGTGACCTTTCTTGTCATTTAAATTACTTAACAACCATAAAAATAGCTAAAACACTTGTCAATATTAACACAATCGATATAACAAACAAATATCCCATAAAAAACCCACATGTGATGAGTCAACACTAGCTTAAAAAACGCGGCGTTTAGACAGCTTTAATTGGAAAAAAAACATATGTTTTATAAAACTGTTATTAAATTTGCAACCGTATTGTGAGCACGTAAGGGTTCAATTTTCTTTGAAATTAAAATGTTAAATAGGTCATTGTTAAATGTAAGGTTTTTTGGCAGTAAACCCAGATTTACTATAATAATGGCAATAAAAAATGTGCAAATGTAAAAGTGGCAATTAAATAGTTTCCGTTATGCCGAGATCGTAAATCCGTCATTCCCATGACGAATTTATGTTTTGGAGAATTGATGTTTTTGGAACATAAAGGTCATCCTTTTTTTAAATGAGCGCTTTGCATGTCTACCATTATAACATAATTTTAAACTTAAGACTCCCTATGGTATTTCCTTCATTTTTTCTACAACTATGTTAATAGCTTTTCAAAAGCCCAGTAGTTTAACCAAAAGGACTACAACAAATCTTATTAGGATCCGTCTGTTTATTCCTAAGAATTTTGAAAAACATTTCCATAGACCCGGCGAAGATTTTTCGAGAACAAACCACAGATATTGGCACCTTAAAATAGAGGAAATAGATTCAGAACTGTTTATCAAGATTAGTAGAATTAGTTATTCGGCCATCCCATGTTGCGGGGAATTTTAATTATTGTTATTCCCTCCGGGACTTTGAAATTTTCCAAAAGAAGAAGAAATTTTTGAAAAGCTATCTCCACTCCAAATTCGTCCAGCCGTTGCAGCGTGAAGAAGTAACAAACTTAGCACACAAACACACACACACGTAGAAACTTTGGCATTTATCTATCATATAAGAGGGATTGTCGGAAAAGTCAGAAATGAAGCAAACTGGAACTGTATATTATTTAAACAGTAAAAAATAAAGTGGCGCCACAGAATTAGAACAAAAATGAACGTGTAAAAATGTTGTTCAGGAGATAAAAGTTAACATGAAAACTATTATTAGTCGGAAAATAATGAATGTAGACAGTGCCTTGTTACGAGAAAAATATTACACAGATTAAATATTGAGCATATTTTTAAGAGTGAAAATTGACACTGGCGCCACTAAAAACATAAACGATACATTGTGTTAAATATGAAACTATGTTTCCCTTTTTCATATGCCAAATATCATTAACGAGATAATGAAGATGCCGTTAAATAAGATAACAGACCAACTAATTGGTTAAAACAAATCTTAAAGAAAGCATAACGTAACCTAAATAGCTTTTAAAACTATTTTCTATAGACATTGGCGCAACAGAAAGAATAGTATTAAGGAAACATTAAAAAGCATTTGGTTTCAGAGAAACTGTCAAATATTATTAACATAAAAGTGAGAATCATAAAAGAGAACACACTAATCAATAGTTTTAAATTAACCTTAATTAAATAATACGTATTAAGAAACTTTTAGAAATAATGTAATCAGACACTGGCGCCATAGGAAACAAAATAAACAACAAAGTAGAAAATGTCAAATCAGTAGAAAATGTTACAGCAAATATGAAATTTAGGTGGTTGAGTTTCGGTGTCACAAACTAATAGGTTAAAATATTAAAGAAAACTCGGTTAACTAAATAGAAATAGACTCTGGCGCCACATGAAGAACACAAATGCACAGACAGTGCCACTGAACAAAATAAGAATAAAATAAACATACATTGAATCTTTTACAAATACCTCCGTCACCAAGTATTCTTCTGTGATATAACACCGATTCATTCTATTTTGAACTAAACTCATAGAAAATGTAAAGATGGCGATCAAATAAGCTCGCTCTTCCTCTAATCATTAACCAGCATACGTTGAACGGAGATTTCAATCAATTACTTTGAAACCAGAGTTAAACTTACAATGGGAATTCAGTGAAATAATCACAGAACAACACCACATCAAATCTGTAGGCGGGCTTATTATTCACGATCATAAATGTGATGCTGTCATAAAACAAGAAAAATAACGAGTCTCGGCGTTTTTATTAGTCATGACCGGTGGGCGACGATAAATTCGGCCACAGTGTCGAAAACTCTGGTATAAATCTGTTTAATTTGGTCGTGGTCGAAATAGACACAATGTGGGATATTAGCCGCTTGATTTGATGTCTAATTTGTGTCAGTGAGAACCAATTATAACTCTCTTTACGAGGTTAGAATACTGTAGACAATATCGAAGAAAGAAGAGATAAATATGTATGTGGTCGTGACCTGTGTTCATGAACTGGGAGTTAAATAAAGTTAATAATTAATCCATCAACGATTTCCATGAGGTCACTGTTGAGAAGTTCCGAAAAAAACATGACAGTAGTCTTTTCAACCAATAACGGTTTATAAAACTAACTTATGCGTATTCTTTTTGTACATATTACAAAGGTTTTCCTACAATTTTTGCCGAAATTTAATATTAGACCTCACACTTATTTTAAATCTTTTGTGCTTTTACTCACATTTTTGTGATGCTTATTGTGTTAGAACACTTTTAACTTTAGGCCTGCTGTTTCTACGTAGTCCTTGAACTGTGATGCCTGATCACGGAAAATAACAAAAAGGTATTTTTATTTCCAAACTTACTTTGTTTACTTCAACTTTTATGACAAAATCACTGGTTGCGTTTACAAATCACCCTAGTGATGTTAAAATACCGATAGTTCCAAATTCAAAATGATCGGACTATATAACTCAGTACTAACTAAACATATAAATATCTCAACATAACTCCACACCTAAATCATGCGAGACAAAGCCCAATCAATCTGTAAGCGCCCTTCAATAGTAACACGAAACAGACGCAGGCGCCCGTTGCAACGCGTGCGCAGGAAAATGTGCAGCGCGCATAACGTAAATATGCGAAACAGTCAATCATCGGGTGTAAACAGACGCGATGCATGCGTTCTGAGTCATGGATGATTTACTTCTTTTACCTGTGTTATTTTGGATGGAATAACAGAAAAACTTGCCTAAAGGGATTTTATATTTTTTCACGGTAAGATCGAGAAGGCAAAGGAGCAAATGAGAATTTGATGGTAACTAAGATCTGAGACCCATACACAGATACTATCTGAAGCCTGCAATTCCGTTGCAAACTGTGAGGAATAATATGCTGGAATAAAGATCAGTGGACACATAAGTACATACATACCTTCACAGTTGAAGTTGATAAAACACTACTCAAAAATATGGAAAATGCCTTCATTCCCTAAGTGGGGTAGGCAAAGCTACAGAATTACCAACAACTCTAAAAACTTGTTGACCAGGGGACAATTGAACACAAATGACTTAGTCCCAAGGAAATATCCAAGACTCAGGATTTATAATCGTAATCATCGGGGTTTGAACCCCGGCCTCCTAGCTTCGAAGGCAGCCAACCTCTCGCTACAAACTAGGCTAACGTGTCGAGAATATCTGAATGGATGCGATTCCTTCTGTAATTGTTTATTGTCAATCATAATTCTGTTGTTACAACTACACCCAAAACTCCTGTTCTTTCAAGTGTTTTATAATAACCAGTTTACGTTGATCCCCCGAAAACTGTAAGCCTGTTCATAAGCACGGACCAGCCTTATTTGGTATGAGGAGTTCCAACAGGCTCTACGGGCCCAAACCAAGAGTCGTAAAGGCTGATTGATAAATTACCAAAGCTGTTCTGTTTTTCACTCGATATACTAATAAGACAATATCTAATAAGATTTTTAACATTGATTACACAGTCTAATTAGAAATATATTTTTACAAACGTGGTCCTGAGCCTCTATTCAAGGCGGTAAAAACGATATCGTATTTGATCTGTTATGGTATAATTTTAATATGGCCGCCATTATTGTCACGTAAATAAGAGATATCAAAAAGTTGACAATAAGATAACAGGTCAAAGACGATATGGTTTCTACCGCTTAGATTATCGGCCCTGGTGGTTCGCCACAATTCATTATACAAAAGCTAGAAATTGTAGAAAGCTGTCCAAATGTATAGAATGACAGGCAAACACGGGACAGCTTACTTTCCAATTCTAACACTTAAATTTCTGCAATCGTTTCATCATCATCATCATCAACATTATCAGCCGCAAGACGTCCACTGCTGGACAAAGGCCTTCCCCAAGGTTTTCCACAACGATCGGTCCTCTGCTGCTGTCATCCAGCGGTTTCCCGCGACCTTTATCAGATCGTCAGTCCACCTTGTGGAAGGTCTGCCAACACTTCGTCTCCCGTTTCGCGGTCGCCACTCTAGAACCTTTCCGCTCCAACGGCCATCAGTTCTACGAGCAATGTGCCCCGCCCACTGCCACTTAAGGTTTGCAATCCGGCGAGCTATATCGGTTACTTTAGTTCTCCTGCGAATCTCCTCATTCCTGATTCGATCTCGCAAGGAGACACCCAGCATAGCTCTTTCCATCGCCCTTTGAGTGACCTTGAGCCAATCGCTTACGTTCGCAAAATACCACTTGCCCAGGCCCATATGTACAGTCAAGGAATTGAATTCTTATACCACTTTGGACTATGTCAAAGTAACGTAATCAGTCAAAACGTAAGAGACTTCTTATGATTTTATTTACAGTGTCACTTTAACATAGTCCAAAGTGGTATCGGAATTAAATTCCTTGATTGTACAGCAATACATTTAAATAAGTCGATTTCTCTCTTAAACGTTAATTTCCACGTTTATTATTTTCCGTATCAATCACTTAGCAATTAACATCTTTACACAGCATTACTGTATTCCAAGCGTCAATACTCCTAATTCATCTCAATATATACTTGTTACAAAACAACGTAACAGTTGACACATTCTGGACGTATAATTCACCCATCGGTCTCAGCGCCAACCTTCCCAATATAAAACCAAACGTGACCCATAATCGATATTAGTGGCACTGAATTGTTTACAGCGCTGAATTGGCATATAGCCAATCACCTTTGACATTACCGCGAATACCGCCATGACAGATTTAAGTGGCAATGGAAGTTTAGTGTTCACGTCCGCTCGTTTCTAATGATCTGGAATGATAGAGACGGATGTACTTGGTTTATGGGTCTGTGAGAAAAGGTGACATGGTGAAGTCTGGGCAAGAAGGTCGTAAATGTCGACATAATCCTCATAAAACACGTCATAATTTCTTTTGCATGATCAGTAGCATAGACCCTTTCAAACTCAGTCAATGTTTGAACTCGGCCATAGATAGTGTTGCCAGACGTCCCGATTTAAGAGGAACGTCCCGCTTTTCAGGGTCTATGGGCACGTCCCGATTTACCCTTGATCGAGATATCATTTGTCCCAATTTTCAGCACATCGCTAGAATGTTCATACGCAATATACTAATTTATAACAACTGAGTAATTCGTGCGATTTTGCGTACTGTCTCAATTTAAAACCGAAGTCCCGATTTATTTCTAGCACAGTCCCTATTTATGATGGACTAAACCTGGCAACACTAGACTACAGCTAGAGAATGTAGGATCTTCTGTATAACCTGTTTATTTTTAAAATAAATCTGGTTTATTCAGGATGATTCTTAGGTTTAGGAGATCGCCATTTTATCGGAAACTTTTGTCTATTCAATACTTTTCATCAATTATGTTGACGATTTATTCAACTACCACTACTTGAACGCAAAGTGAAATATTTTCTAATAAGAAATGTAATGCTTAAATAAACACTAGATCTTGTACCAAATTTCCACGTCAGCTAAAGACGCCTCAGAGTATGTTTGCCGCCTAAAAGCCGTCTGTCACCAACTGAATGTTTACATGAGCTGAACTAGAAAGTATTACGTCTACATTTTCTAGATTTCATGCTTCATGTGGCCGGCGTTTAGGTATGATTTTTGTCATCTAAATCTTCGAGACTTTCTGGGCAAAAGTTTCGACATTATCTGAGAAAACTTTTGGTTTTATACTTTTATGGTAACAATGTTAAAAAAACAACAACAACGTGAACTTTTAACCGACTGCAAAAAAAGGAGTTTTTAATTCGTCTATATTTTTTTCGTAGGTGTATGTGATTGATTTGTCTATCAAATGTCAGCTGATTTTAATGAGCAGGGTCTCAGGGGTGGCTAAATTATTATTTCCTCGATCTGTTCATGGGACCCATGAGATTAAACGAAACTCCTTAATGATTCGGAGTCGGAGGTTTTATATGCTGTTTATTTATATTTATAAAATGTTGTGCTTGTTTTAAAATCAATTTAACAGCATTCAAAATATATAAAAAAGATTACCTACATAATAATATCGTAAATAAATAGTAATTACTTGTGATAACCGCACTAAACAAAGCCTGTCTCGTGACGTCAAAACAGTGTTACCAATTTAGAATCTTTAAGGCCAAAGAGTAAGTACAGAAATCAGTATCCATCTCGTTTTGAAGCTAATTACAATTTATTCAAAACAAAATAAACGAAACTTTAAGTGGTGCCGATTCTAGAATACGCTGGGGTTGAGTCGAGAACAAAAGTTTTTGAGCCTCGGTGAAAATACATTCATCCCTTGATACGAGACCATAAATACAATTTAAAAGCATTATGCATCACTATGGGATCAAGACGTATAGTCCCATGGGTTCGTGAGCCCGACGACTCCAACTATTTACGGCCTACAGTGAAAGATGGACATACGTCGTCTTTACTAAAATTCCGATGTTAAAAGCATTTGGATTGGACCAGAAGGGAATTTACTAGAAATATGTGTTTGGTGAGAAGAGATTTAGAAAATGGTTTTAGTCCATGTAACACAACTAATGCGAAGTGTTTGTTTGTTAGTATGTTCCGTCGTCACGGCGTAACGCCTCAACCAATCAATGTAAAATTTAGTACAGAGATAGTTTGGAGATTGGAGACGGAGATAGAATAGTAAAACTAGATAGTTTTCAAGGGACTAGTAATAAACTTTTTTTTTTTTTTTTATGTCATAGAGAAGGCAACCGAGCACACAGGCCACCTGATGGTAAGTGGAAACTGTGACCCATAGACATTAGCATAAGACTGCAAATGCGTTGCCAACCCTGAGGACTAAGATGGAATGCCTCTATGCTAGTCATTACACCGGCTGTCCTATCCCCAAACCGGAACACAACAATGCGAACACTGCTGTTTGGCGGTAGGTTAATGGATAAGATGGTGGTAGCGATCCGGACGGACCCTGCACAGGGTCCTACCACCTGCAAAACACCTGGAAACTTACGTTTAGTAGCAATAAATAACTTCTATGCGGACGGATTCCCGGGCCACAGCTATATTATTATACGTGCAAAAGTGATTCTGTCTGTCTATTAAATGATGTCTCAATGATCAATCAAATCTAAAACAAGATCTGATATTCACTAAAGTGGTCAGCTACAAAATTATTTGTCAAAACTTTCGCCAGTTTTTTTTAATGACAAGGGAAGTGTCGCGAGCACTCAGGCCACCTGATGGTAAGTGGAGTCTGAGACCCATAGACATTCGAAATCTCAAAACTAGAACTTCAAATGCGTTCCCTACCCTGAGGACGATGATGCCTCTGTGCTAGTTTCACCGGTTGTCTTATCCCCACACCGGAACACAACAAAATAGATATAAAAAAATAACATAAAATTAAATTGTAGAGCGTGTTTCTAGATCGGAATATCTCTTCGATTGAAGTAGCGACATGTTACTAACTTAAGTTGATAAATGTCAGCCCTTGATCTAGTGCTGGGTGGTCCTTTCTGATCGTTATCTTAACTTAAATTTACAAGTAGAATTTATGGAGAATTATCTAATTGGAACCCAGAAGTTTTTACGATAACAATACACAATAGTACAATTAGAAAAACAGTGTGTGTCGAATAGTCAGTTTTGAACGGAAAAATTTGCTTGAAATTTCGTAGTAAAAATATATTTTGTAAAGCTATAACTGAAGCGAAGCGAATGCGTATTTCAATAATTTAGTTTTTCTCTCGTGACCGGATCAGATGGATATAAACACATGTAGACGTAATAATGCATACCTAATTGTCACCCTGACATGTTAATGTCAGGACGGTGAAGGTGCATTGCAAAGTAAACAAGTGTTTACATCAGTGGAATAAGAGTGGAATTCATAATGAGCTGCCCAATGTCACCTATCACTGTCAAAATTGTGAAATAGGGGGCTGGTCAATGTGATGTTATTGATCCTGATGGTATCAATTTATTTTTAATTTTAGCACAACTTACTATAATAAATGGTTCTAAAGTCAAGCCTTAATTGACAGGCATCTTATAGACCTTATTTATAAATTATGTGCAAAGGAATTTCAACCTTACGGTGACAGACTATATACTTGATTGACTGTACCTTTACCCTTTAAACATTCGAGTCTCATCTCTAAATAATTTACATTCCTGACCAAAAGCTATCGGCAGCTTTGACGTGCTGACGCGGACACGAAAGCTCATGGACTTTACGTGTACGGAAGCTCCGTTATCTACCGACTGACAGTTTACGCGAAAGTCACTTAAGCCAATTAAAAAGGGTCGGCCGTGAGTTGTTCTAATAACCGAGGTTCCGTATAGCCTTTTGACAGGTGTAACTTTGTTAGGCGCTTTAAACTTAGTCTGAGAGTGAAACGAATTGTATATTAACATTATTTTATTAACGAATGTAACTGAGCTTTGATAGTAAGATGTTACTTGTTTTGGCTTTACAATATGATAGAGATACAGAAGCTAGATGGACTAAAACTTGGAATAGAGCCCATCTTGGGGTGAGAATAAATTCTAGTTTCATTTGCTGAGAATCGCTTAATTCAAAGCGATCGTATAACGTTAGGATAGATTTATCAAAGTCAAAAACGGGTCACTTTGTTTAGAATTTCCATAGAAAGTGACCCTTTTCGTTGCTCTTGAATTTATCAGTAGTATTTAGGTCCTACTTAGGCGTAAATTAAAGCACACTTTTTATCTTAAGTTCAAATGATCACTTTAGTTTTTTTTTAATCAGACTAATTTTTATTATCAGCCTACTTGAAGTAGCTTAAGTATTCTAATCCGTTCTCCCAGAAAGCCTTGGTTTTCCGGCCTCCCAATGGACCCCCAAAACGCTAGATCATTAAGCCGACTCCCGCGCATTACAAGTGACACGGAAACTCAATTAGCGCGCGTGTGGCCGGCGCCATATTGTAATTGCGCTTGCGCAGGTGGGGCTAAACGGGGCCTGTACGGGGGAGGGGTGAATTTAATTAGTATTTTTTATTTATGAATGGTAATCGTAAAGTAGTAGGTTGTAAGCTGTCTCGAGAAGGGAGGGAGTTCTTTTCTTTTTTGTTTTCTATCGAATTACTGTTGATTCTATTGGGCTTAAGAAAGATGTGGTGATTTTTGCAGAGGAAGTCCAGAGTATCCAAACCCAGCAGTAGGATACTAAGATAGGCTATAGAAAATGTTATAGTTAAAATATGTTCTTTTACCATGGTTTTATAAACAAAGTCTTCTCGTGCGAAAGACACTTTTACGTCATCACAAAGTTGCCACTATTAACCACTACCCAAAAATATGGAAAAAATCGATTTTATATTAGTGAACGATTTTATTTCAAAAATCATATATGTATATCACGAATAATACAAGTCACAAGAATCATTACATAGTATAAAACAAAGTCGCTTTCCCTGTCCCTATGTCCCTTTGTATGCTTAAATCTTTAAAACTACGCAACGGATTTTGATGCGGTTTTTTTTAATAGATAGAATGATTCAAGAGGAAGGTTTTTATGTATAATAAATTCTGGATATTGTACGGGTGTTACAGAAAACTCACATAAACCGAAGCGAAGCGAGGGCGGGTCGCTAGTAATGTATAAATGTTTTATTTCAATATACTAACTGACAAGGTTTTTTTAACATAAAAATTACATTACAATATAGACTTACACGGATTCACCAGATCAAGCTGGCCGGTTACAAATCTGTTTGAGTTTTTTCGTCACACTATTCTAACCTATGAGAATATCATATTCCGCTCTCGCTCGGTATCATTACGCTAATGATGCGTCAATGTTTTAAACTGTCTGTCTGTGTGTGTAACTGTTACTGAATAAACATCATTTATCTTTTTTATCTTTTTGTCGCGGTAAAAGTTAGTAGAAGTTTTTTTTTTTGGATAATATTTAAATACTCTATTAAAACCTATTTTCCTAAACACGCAGAAAGGAAGAGCTTAATAAAGCGCTTAATATCAATATTCAAGTTAGATTTTTTTCTTTATTTTGTTACGAGTGTGGTCTTATATTTACCATTAAACGTTCAAAATTTAATTGCCAGTGATCCCGGTACGTTGCTCGTGGAACTTATACCTGTACGAACTTCAGAATGCAGCAACACGTATTGGTGTTTTTTTATAGATAACAAAAACTAAATGGGTAAAACGTAAATGCCTTTATACAGTGATAGTCTTAAGTTAACATATACGAGTTTTTTTTTAAATTACCCCGAATTTACGGCCGGATATGACGTAGTACGTGTCCACTCACGTGACCACTGCTTCTCGGAAGAGAATACCAGGCGAAGTATATTATTGTACTATGACTGTTACTGCAAGACAAGGACACCAAATGCCATTTAAACGTTTATCAATAAAACGGCAAATTTTCATTCTTTTCCGAGTATTCAGCATATATCATGTAATCAGAGCCCGTCTGTTTAATGTTCGTGCAAAATTGACACCAAAAGGAGTTCTTGGATTTGCAAAAACATCTGTTCGCGACATTGTTAATATTAAAAAGCGAATAAATTAACGCACACCTGTTGCTAATGAACCGAGCGTGTAAACGATAATTAATTAATTTTGACAGACACACATACCTCTCATAATTTATTGTATTACTTCAAAACGTCAGTTTTCAGTATTTAACGTTACACATAAATTTAACATCTGGCCGCCTTTAACATGTTCATAATAAATTATAATTATATATTGTATTGATGGTATATTTATTTAAATATAATGGGTACATGTCGGTTATCTTACTACGGATAATAGTTAAAAAGATAAGTGACAACTTAAGATAAAAATTGTTGATAGAGAAGTTATAAGAAAAAATGACATCTGCTATCAAATCATAGCGTATTTCAGAATCACTAAATTCTTTGTGGCATAATTTTCCAACATTGATTGTCAGTTGATATGTTGAAAAAAAAATCGGCAATAAGGACAACGCCGGGTTTCCACCTAGGCCTAAATAACGGCCCCAGTGGCGAAACCATCATATAAGCCCAAAAGCTTGGCAAGCCTTATCATTACTCTAAGATTACGAGCTGGAGGGCCTAGAGGCCCTGAGTCTCTCAGTCTGCCCTGATTAAGCCACATTCAAGTATCCCACCTTATAAATAGTACTGTATCTACCTCTTATAAACAATATCATCCTCATATCTAACCGATAACGCCACATCTAATAATTCTAATTCCAACTCTTTCTTTATCCTTAGCTCTACCAATAAATAACTCTAACATAATTTAAATTCATACCCCCATCCCTAACATATCTCACTGCACATCATCTTAAATCTCCGACACATAAATCCTTCAAAAATTGCGTCTTTTTTTAAGGTGCGCACGCGTTCGTATCCTGGCGGGACAGTCCTGTTTATCCCCCCTTAAGGGGGCCCGGGACCTAAAGAAGACATATCTCGCCACCACCATCCATTGTCCATTGTTTTTGTCCGCTGTTATTTATGACGGACGACATCATACCCGTCTCCCTCTAACCCCCAAGACTCCCCATTACCATCTCGCCCCAACGGCTTCCGTTTACTAATGCCTTACCTAATAAATTACGCTTCAAAAGATTATTTATTAGATTATTCATGGCGAGGCATTCTGTGCAGTATTGGTCTGAAGGACGTTTAGTACTTGTGTTTTAAACTTTTTTTGTTTGATTGATTTGTGGGATGCAGCAACAATGGGACACGACCCAAGCTGAATGATGAATAGCAAATGAATCCAGATTGTTTTAATACGTTTTTAATTCCATCATAGCGTGTAGTTTTTTTTACGCGTGGCTTACCAGATGTTTATATTATTTACTATTGTTATTTACCTACTTGTCTGCGACGTCGTCCATGTTGAATAATTAATTTTGAATCCCTCAGGGTGTATAGTATAATAACTGGACATTCCAGGGCTGGCTGGTTTAAAATACTAGAGGAATGACATCAAAACTTTGACATTTGAATATCGTAATATTACTTTGCATTTTCAGTATAATTTACTTGTGACCGTGTCAAAATATTATCAGGGATAGAAGCTAGCCTATGAGTATTTTTTTTTTCAAATCAAATTAATAATAGCATATTTTTGTAGTCTTACGAACCAAGTTACAAAATTTTCTCACTCGATTTAGATCACTATTTGTTTTTTATAACTTAGCCTCCTTACCTTTTAAGTAATTTCAAGCTAGCAACACAGCAGGAAATAAATGCCCTTCTAAACTCTATAAAAAAAACTCGATCCCAAACAAGCCATCACCATATCACAGCGGACGCGCTGACGTTCAAATAAATTCAAAAAGCGACATCCACATTATTATTCAGAGCCATTAATTAACCTCGAATGTTTTAATTAAAAAAGGAACTTTCCATAAGAAAGGACGCGGCGACGAATTCAAAATCCCTCGCGTCTCAACCGCCATAAATATCGGGACAAAACCCCACCCCGACTCGAGATAAGTGTCTAAAATTTTCACAATCCGGCAATAAAAAGATAATTTATTAGAATAGCTCTTATTGTTTTCATTATTTATGTGTATGGAGTAATGTAATCTAGCTGGTGGCCCTAAATAAATAATTTCTCTTTAATGTCGCTCCTTGCCTAATCTCCTGAGCGACCCGCACAGTCCGCGTTTTGTGAACGTAATGGCCACCCGAGGTATTTTTAGGTCTAAATAAATATGATTTGTTGTGCCTTTTCTGACAGAATTTAATTTCGTTCCGCCGACGGAGGGCCCAGTGTTGCTAATCTTTGAATTATTTTAATGAGTCTACGTCGATATTCTGGGGTTTTGTCTATGACACGTTTCCTATGTTAATTAGTTGTATTTCAGTCGCGAAAGGCTAAATAGGCGATTTAAGATTTGCTTTTTAGAAGTTCATGCAACTTCTCTGTATTATATTTGACATTGTTTTAATAGGATCACTAACATGTTTCTTAGTGTGTCAAGGTTTTGTGAATAAACTTTTTAAATTTTTTTTGCATGCCATCTGATGGTAAAATGTGTGTGAATATATATGTATTGATAACCATCATCTGTACCACATTTTAAGAAAATAAATATATTAGACTTTGACTTTAACTTTTTTTTAGTTATCTGTGATAACACTGATAACGCAAACTTAATGAAAATAGATCATACTCGTAATTATAATTAACATGGCTTAATAACTCACTCAGGACAGGATCAACAGGGACCGCGGTGGATGCGAAAAGCACAAGACCGGTCTGAGTGGAAAGCCTTGGGGGAGACCTATGTCCCGCAGTGGACGTCTTTCGGCTGATATGACGATGATGAATAACTCGCTGAGCAATACTTTTGTCAAATGCAAAAAGCCTTAATGAGATTAATATAACGTCTAAAGATGGACTGATAGTATCAGACCTATCGTATCTTATTTTACAGATGAGCTATTTCGGATACACTTCGACCCCTTTAGGATCTTTTATTTACCTTCTTTCACACTCAGCTGCTCGAACGTGCAGGTTTCCTCACGTCACGCCGACGGTCTTAACAGATAACATAAGATAAGGTAAGACCCGCCCTCGCTTCGCTTCCGTTTATGAGAGTTTTCTGTTACAACCGTAAATAAATCTGAATTTAAAATAGTTCCATGAAAAATAATTAACTCATGGTTAAAACCGCATCAGAATCCGTTGCGTGGTTTAGGAGGTTTAAGCGAACATACAGACAGACGCGGTAAGCTACTTAGCTTTTTACTATGTAATAATAATAATACTATGTAAAGATAAATATATTGAAAAGTAATCAACGAAATTTCATAATCATTTCTGATGATGTGCCATGTTAGATTTAATTACTTGATTACTATATTTCGTCCTCGCAGTGATTCAAATGAACTGTGTATTATTTTGATGTTCGTATGTATGTATATGTACAGTACCCCAATCAAAATTTTAATTTCAACTAGAACGACACCATTAATGCTATTTACATTCTGCAGTGCATTCACAGATACAAAATAATAATACAACCATTATTTTGGATTTTCAATGATGAAAATAACTTAAGTCTCAATACACAGGCCTGTGCATTGAGACACAACATCAAATAAAAGAAAGTCTACTTTGAGCTAATTAAACGTAAACAACCATCAAGCTCGAAACTTTTCTGGAATTCTTTCCAAAGTGCGGAGCATCACATGCAGAAACGTCTGAGCGCGCCCATTTCTGAAAATTAGTGGACATTTGTTCATGATTTACGCGGCTCCGGTATTATGTTTTGAGTTTATAAACAGTTGACGGCAGACCGGGCGACGCCTTGCGTTAGTTGCCTAGGCGATTATTTAGGGACCTAGAAAGTTGACATTTTAAATGTTTCGGTAAGAAAAAATACGTAACTTAATGGAACGGTAAAGAAGGCTCATTCTTGTAGTATATTGACTGCTTTTTTAAATTAGGGTAGAGCATGGAATCTTTTAAAATAGTTGCCAATACTAAATTCAATTAAGAAATGATTTCATTAAGTGTAATAAATTCGAATCAGATTAAAAACCTTCCTCTTTGTTTTGACCTCAGTTCCAAATAATTTAAGGCGAGGTTTAGGGTCGCGCCTAAACTAAGTCATAGTTCAACTTCCTACCGAGCTCAGCCAAAATCAAAACACTACATCAAACCTCGTCTCTACCCAAACTTATTAGGGGGAAAGAGACAGCAGACATCCTGGTCACGGCACCGTCCTGACCGATCAGTGCTACCAACATTACGAAGGTTGCGGACTCGCAAACGTTCCGTAGTTCCGTGTAGTTTCACCCCACGTTCCAAGCTTTTAATTATAATACTTTATAGCCCAATAAATCACGGCGTACGTCCCAGGGTGCCGCCCCCCACCCCGTTACACCCCCTCCCTCGCCTTTGAAGGATATCAGTTCAATTCTCGCCGGCTGTAATAATTTATAAAGAAATTATTCGCTTTTTCTGGGTGGTAGGGTGGCATTGACGTGATCTTGGTTGCTTGTGTTATATAGGAGCTGTATGTGACGTAATGGGTTGCATAGGAGTCGTGTAGACGTGAGTGGTTTGCGTGTTTTATGTGTCAGTTGGAAATGAGATAGTGTTATGTGAAACGAAATGTTGAGCATAGGGAATGTTTGAGGGAATTATAAGAAGCGTTGTTTATGGTAGACATTAAAAATAGGCATCATTCGCGTTTCAACATGCAAGATAGCATGGACATTATGAATGACACAAAATTTATTTTGTTTAAGGATACCTAGTATACCTTTTTAATGGTGGAGGTTATTATTAAGTTGGTATTTCAGCAGCATTACAGCTACTGAAAACTTGAGCTCATCGTTTAAGGGATAT
Source organism: Acleris sparsana (assembly GCA_923062465.1). NCBI lineage: Eukaryota > Metazoa > Arthropoda > Insecta > Lepidoptera > Tortricidae > Acleris > Acleris sparsana. The sequence goes on from OV281290.1 coordinate 18,363,945, forward strand.
AACTCACTTTGTATTTCATTTTGTTATTTACTTGCGAGACTTACCTGAAACAAAAAGGGTTAAAAAATTAATTGAGAATGAAATTAAGCATAATGTATGTATTTACACGCTTCTAGCTGATACTTCTATAAACAGTAATACCTACTTGATGACATATCAGGTGGCCTGTTTTGCTCGTTATCAGTATCATAAAATATACATAAATTATTTTGATTTGTTTGTACAGCACCTTCAAACAGAAAATCAAACGACACACATGACAGTGACAATGACATTCACAATGACAAGGTCCTAAGTATGCTCAACCATTTTATTAGGTGACTGTACATAACCCAACAATGTTGAAGAGTTAGGTTTATATCGTGGCGATCACGTACGTATAGTCAAGGCACTAAGGTGCCTTTTTGTTCACTGTTTGCTGATACTTATAGTATTTTTTTCATTGAATACTAGACACATTTTTAAATACAAAACAGCCTCATAAGTGTTAAACAAAACACTACCCATTTCTCTGACCTAAACAACCAAAAACTAACCCAAGACCTGAACTCAAAACTTGGCACGAACTCGGGGTGCGTGCAAATATGACAAATTTATGTAAAGAGGGGCCCACTGTGCGGCGAGGGGGGAATTAGTGCTCATTTTGTCTGATGTTTACGACTGTGGAACCACTGTGCGCGAAAATATGGTAATGGTGGGAGTATCGATTGGCGTTTAAGTTGGTTATAGAGGGAATTGCTGTGGGATTGAAGGTTTAGTTTTAAATTGGGGATATTCGGATGTAAATTTATAATTTGATAGCCTTTGCTTTGTTAAGGTCTGGAATTCGAGCGATCATTACCAGTTTTTCAAGTAGGATTTGAACTTTTTCTATTTAACTTATACAGTTATTTGTTATATACGAGTATAAAAAGGTATATGGTTTCAGATACAGAGGCGAGAAACCTGCGAGTATTTTAAATGATGGATCTAGATATTATGGTAAATCGGTGCTTAGGTAAATACGAGAGAAGTCAATCTCCAAATTTAATCAGCTGTATGAATAAGCTAGCTGTCCTAGCTTCTGCCCGCGACTTCGTCCGCGTAGATTTCGAATATCGTTATTCCCTCGGGAACTTTTTATTTTCCGGAATCAAATGTAGTCTATGTGTCAATCCTGGGCATAAATCTCCATTACGAGCATTAAGCCGTTGCAGCGTGAAAGAGTAACATACATCCATCCATAGTTACAAACTTTCGAGTTTATAATATTAGTAAGAAGTAAGGATTTTAAAACTATGTTGTGTGTTAGGCTAGACCGATTTTGATGAAATTTCAGGCAATCTTCAGATTAGACAAGCAGCTAATCCTGTGAGATTTAGTAGCGGTTGGGTCAATAGATTATTGTTTTTTAGTAGTACCAGTGGAAAGCCGGAAGTCGCTACTATAATTAATTTCACAGAATTTAAAAAACTCTATACAAGAACACTATAAATCTTAAGCTTAGTTTTTAGTTATTAGTCCTGATAAGTATTTATTTATTAAGTAGCTCTCCCGCGTTTCTTAGAGTCTGGGCTTATTTTAACAAGAGCAATAGTTTCTTAACATCAGTTGTTATGAAGATCTACCGTCGCACGCGCAGGCCGATCGTGACGCATTGCTTTATTCCTGTCACTATGCGACGCTGACAAATTGTGACAGACGGACGAATTTACACGGTTCACTGAAATTGGATCGATTTATTTTTAAAATAGAGATTTGCTTACTAGCAGGCTGTAAAATAGAGTATCAAATGTAATTTATGACTAAGGTATAACAATTATTATAAATTATGATTAAAGAAAGGTAATTACGAATGCATTTATTTATTTAAGGACAAAAAAAAATGCAGCGATATTTCTAGTTAATGTTATTTAACAAAGCATTATCGCTTAAATCTCTACGTTATTTTATTTAAAAAAAAAACACGTTATGTTTCCTCTTTAAGTAAAAAAACGGCACGTCATTCTGATTCACACAAAAATATAATCGAATATCTCGAATTTCACCTAATCTTAATTCCCCACCTCATGGCAACCCTAGCGTCTGACAGACAGAAGTCGGATTTATGTGTTTGTTGCATAAATCACGCGCGTCAGGGCTGCCACCGTTCTTTTTTCGTCTGCGACTCTTGTTCGCTATACATCATAAGCTGGCGTTTTATGTCTTCCGTGGTTACGCTGTTTTTAAGTTCTGTGACAGGTCAATGACCTTTGTTAGGTTATGAGATACCAGTATTATAATGAACTATCTTCAACTAAACGACATTTTTCATTAACTTTCTGATTAGCTTAATGTGACGTGTTGAAACACAAAGTGTGGTTTCGATTGCTAAAAGAATGAGAGTACCGAGGCTTATTCAAGAGATCTCAAAGTGTGATGTAATTTGTTGATTACAAATAGGCTAGTGTCCTTAAAACAATCTAATTAGTCCGTAATTTACATTATGAAAAAATATTAAACACGTATTTTTTATGTCAATTAAACAAAAAATGACGAAGATATAGGGATTGATGCGCGTTATATTTGTCAATTTTGATTGATGTAAAAAAGCAAACTATTTTATTTTTTTTGTACCAGGGCACAATGCTTGATTCTTTAAATTTGACAACTATTTATTCGTTAACCCACTTATTTCATAATAATTAATAACCTTATGAATATTGTCAATAAAACGCTTGTCATTTCATCAACTGCATAGGTGTGGACAACTTTAATTTAACTGAACTGTAAAGTGAAATCTGATGTTAACCGAGAACAGCTAAACAAATCTAAAAACCAACCAAACAATAATAGAAACCAATAAATTTGCGTAATCCCAAAAATATTCAACGACATCGTTCGCTATCGAGATCCATCATCGGCTCTTAACGACGTCCGCAGCTGTCGCGGGTGATAGAGCTGTAAACTGTATTTATAGCTGAAGTTTGGGAACCGTTTGAGACGCAGTAGATGTGGTACCTACTTTACTAGCGATCCTTTTTAGGTTTCCGTCCCTAAAGGTTTCCCATGGTACCCTGTTACTTGCCTTCGCGTTTTCGTCCGTCCGTCAGTCATTGGGTTGCATCTTATGAACCGTAATAGGTAACCCGCCTATTAACTTAAAGGAGACGGAAAAAAAAATATCGAAACCCCTCGTGTGTGAGCCCCTCACACTTGACTGGTTGTTTTCAACAGTTCAACATCATCTTAATCATCATTATCTTCATTGCAGAAAAAAGGTACGGGATATATTTGCATGTGCATAGGAACCAGTTCTAAAACATCATGGGCCCTGACATGGTTGCGGTTATCGCGTGTAAAGTTTAGATAAAGCATCCGTCACTTTTTAACAGGTAAATAAGTACGACAGTGACGGATGCTTTATACACATTTGACACGCGATATAGACGCAGCTTAGTAAGACTCACTGATGAACAAGTGCGCGGGTTTCGAGGGTGGTACCTTGTGCAGGGTCCGTCCGGATCGCTACCACCATCTTATCCATTAGCCTACCGCCAAACAGCGGTGTTCGCATTGTTGTGTTACGGTTTGGGGATAAGACAGTCGGTGTAATGGCTAGCCGGGTTGGCAACGCATTTGCAGTCTTGTGAATGCGAATGTCTATGGGTCACAGTTTCCACTTACCATCAGGTGGCCTGTGTGCTCGTTTGCTTTCTCTATGCCATAATAAAAAAATAATAATATTTGATATACTTTTAGAGTAACAAGTGTGAACTATAAACAGTGTCACTATCAGAAACAATATTCTAATACAGCATTTAAGATGCATTATCTGCTTGTAACAACAGCTGTAGCTGTCGTGGAACTCGTGGAGTAATAGACCTATAAAACTGTATTTATAGTTGAAGTTTGAGAACCGTTTGAGAAGCAGTAGAAGTAGTTCTGGACTAACTGAAGAAGGTACCATTTTTCACAAAATGCTGTGAATGTTTTTAAGCCACAACGAATAGTGGTAAGCCTGGATGTACAGCCATTCGCGGTGGTCCACTTAAGAAAATTTCGTCGATCGCGCAAACTAATATTACCCTAGAGGTGGTCGACCGGGAATGCTCCTGACTGTACCAAGGACCTTATGCAGGTCAGAGGAAGGCACTGGTTGCTGGCAGCATTGGACTGGGCATGGGCATGTGCAGCAGGAGTCAAGTTTAAGTTAACATGATTGAAAGACACAGTGGCATGGCTATAAAGACAGAAGTGACTTTAGGGGGAAGGGGGGTATTACCTGAGGGTTTTTGGAACACATAGAATCAATTGGATGCACTTTTCTTTTAAAAATAACAAATTTATAAAATAATATACAGTTAATCCTAAGTAAGTAGGGTGATGGCACCAGCATTGGACACTAATTCAAATATCCTACGGTTCTAAATCTTTAAGAATCAAGTTACTTTTTTCCGAACTTGAAAAAGTCTGGCATTTAAGGCTCAATTTCATTGGTCGCATGCTTGTAGCAATCCATTGACAGGTTTTAACATTTTTATGCCGAGAGCTAATGGCAGCGACGCAATGTATCACAAAGCAGCGGGCCAATGAAATGTTCTTCCAGACTGAACATTTTAAACAGTGTTTAATTGTTTCAACTATCCACATTGAAATTTGAAAACTACCGCCAGTTCCAAAACACTGACAATTATAAGTATAAAAAATTCGCATGCCATGCCTCATCCAACTGTTCTAGATCCCAACATAATGCAACAAACACATTGCGCCTACGCAGCCGTTATAAAACGTGTTATTGTCATCAAATGAGTATCTATCTGTCTGCACTATTCTATTCCTGTTTCCGATTATAGCATAGTTTAATGCTTGTGCTTGTTTTAATGTTTTAGATTGTAATTAAATTTCTACCTGGATTTCTTCTTGTAAATTCTCCTACTGTCCGTGATGAAATAAGTGTTGACAGGTACCTATATACATTTATCTAATAACAACTATTGTTCAAGTATTCATCTACATACGCGTACACATACACTCACACACTTAAGAATAAGATTAGCTCATAGAAATATTTAAATTAAATAAGAAAATTATGCATCCCTGTATAACCCTGTACAAACTTAAACTGTTCTTGATACGGAATCGGGTCCTGTAACACAGGGATTCCTAGCACAGGACCCACTGTATTGCTCATACTTCTTGTAAGGTTTCATTTATGCTATAAACATTGTCATTTTCATTTTAATTTTCATTAAAGAAATGGCAGTTAAGACTTTTACGTAACTGATTGTTGGCAGTGATTTTTAGTTTTCATTATTAATTAAGCATTAGAAAAAGAAAGTTAAAATAGCAGACTTAAAGAATTCTCTACAATTCAACTAATAAAAGACAACAGAGAAGTTGAAGTCAGTGCGAAACTGCGAAATAAGGTGAGGACTACTCACTTTTAATTAAACAAAAACAAAAAACAAATTGAGACAGACCTCTATCATTTTGATTTTTTTCGGAATACCTTTTACAAATGTTTCTGTACTCCATTTAGGGTAACCGCATCGACACACAACTATATTAACCCTAACCCTACCCTTAACCCAATTTCCTTTTCTCGTTTCAAAATTCCTTGTATTCAACTGTCGCACCGAACAAAAGTTGGAAGACAGAGCGAATGCAGTCTCCGCTGCACTCCATGACGATCGATTGACGGGCGGGGGTGGCGATGTGACCTACATACAGTATTTATTATAATTGAGCTAATAAATCGCATTTAACTGGTATCGGAATCGTTTCCGGAAATGGATTTGGATCTGGTTCAGCTTTTTTTTAGATTTCGAAGACTGGGTCATTATAAAACATTAGTTAAGCAGTGTGACCGAAATCAAACGAAGCTATATACAAAATAACGCGTATGTTGGTTTTTATTTTCATAACAAAATGCACGAGCATGTCTGTGAAGCTCTTTGACATGTTTTAATCCAGGTTCTTATGTTTATTGGCTTAATTCTTATTTCTTTTTAGCGTATCTTGCTTTAATATTGATATAACTCTATGGTGAAAAGTATAATAGGCCTTAGACAAGATGCTTAACGCGAGCGTAAAGGCTAAATTTCATTGGTTTTAGCAATCCATTGACGAGTTGTTTTAACATTATCGTGCCGGGAGATATTGCTACGATGCAATGTATCACGAAAAGCATACGGGCTATGAACCAATGAAACTTTTCCTTCAACGATTTTAGAAAACTGTTAAATGTATGGAATTGACATGTGCGCTAGACGCACCGCGACCGCCTGACAGCTGAATGCCACTTTTACAACCCCGTCTATAGCCCTCTATGACACGCTGTCTTTACCCATCTTGCTCTTATATCGTGTTCATATAGCTGACGTTATGACATCTCTTATTCACTTGTCATTAAGAACTGCTGTTAAGTATATCATTTATACAAGCTAGGTGGCCTTAAACAAAGTAAAATAAAAACCCTATTGATATTTACTAGTATTTTCTAGCATTAACCGATATCAATCTGAGTTAACTTCGTGAACCAGTTTCAACCGCTTATCCAAGGATTCCCATTCACGACTGTATGAAATATGTGACATTATTTGAATTATGGTTTTGTGTAATATTGATGCAGTGAGTCGAACGCTGTGGGAATACGAAGCGACATGTCACTGTAGGGTAGAATTTGTCAAAGACGAAGTAATCTATACATACATATAAAACACTTCCGTGACTGACTGATTGACAGACGACGTACAGCCTAAACCGTAGGACGCTGGAACTATTTATGAAATTATTTTCATATTTTTTTACACGCCAAATTTCAAGTTGATAGCTGAGCATTTGTAGTTACTGAGCAAACACGCTGTGACAAACAGACCGACAGCAAAGTCTCAACAAACAGATACACGAGTAAAGCTAATAACACTTTTTTTTAAATTTTTTGGCTATTAATTAATTAAGTTTGTGTGTAGTACATGTCGGTTGAACATTTTATTAAACAACATAATAAAACCTTTTTTATTCATAAGGGATGTTTTTTTTTAGTTAAAATCGAAAAAATGCCTATTCTCGGTCTCTGTGGAGAAATCATTTTATTCTCGGTTTCAGTCTCGGTCTTGGCCGAGAATAAAAAATATGTCAGTTAACGTAACTTCGAACTTCGATTATTACAGTAATTCTTTTAAACTCTTTATTTGTCGTAATTAAAAACAAAACTAACTTCTATTCCACCAAACATGTAACCCTCTATAGTTTCTAAAACACACATCTTTTTTAAGCATCCCTTTTGCTCTTAAATAATGTCCTGGACGTGGTAACGAGGGGGCAACGGGTGGGGGGAGGGAGTGTTATTTACTTTACGTACGTTTGTTTACCAGGTTCAGTCATAATGGAATCTAGAATAGTGTTTATGAGTGAGATGGGAAGAGTATTTACTTGGGATACTTTTACAGTATACATGGTGTGTTAGATTTAAACTGTAGGTTTGAACTGAAATTACGTGGGTTGTTTTCTACACGTAAGAATTAATAGAATTAATTAATTAAAGGCTCAAAGTTAGTATATCATACAACAATAAAAAATCTACTTAATATGTTTAACATAGATAAATAAAAACTTTAATATTCAAGTCCGCCGTGACATGTTTGATTTTGCTGGTTCCCCTATCGAATCTCTAATCGTCATTAGCCTCATAAATAATAATAAAAATTTAAGACAAATGATGCATTAGCACAAACGTTGTTAGGAATTTCGAGGAACACCCGATTTAGCTCTATTTATATTTTTAATATTAAAAATATTATTTATTCTTGTAATTTATATAAATTTTACTACACTTAATGCAACATGATACATATTGAATTGATAATGATTGTTACATTACATTTCATCATCATCATCATCCTTCCCCAAAGTGATTGATCCCAAAGGGTCATCGACATAGTAGTCAGTAACATTATAAAGTAATAAATAGAGACAAAGCACAAAATCCTATCTCACACGTCTACAGAAATAAGGCGGCGTTCACATAGATTCAATCTTGAAAGTGTGAACATAATGGCGTACCCACACTAGCGGCTGTCCCTACGGAAGTAGCATTAAAAGTTTTGAGTGATTTTGCTCAGTCAAACGCTGCAAGACGGGCGGTGGCCATACGTTCGAGTTACGAGAGACTTTCCTATTAAATTTCAGGCAGTTTCGCGCCAAAAAAATATAACTACTTTACTATATTTCTTAATGATCATAGTTTATTATTCAGTGTTAACTCTACTACAGAAAAATATATAAGTCTTTTGGCAGCATAATTTTCGTAATAAAGCTTATAATAATCGAAGATACTTACAAATTATGGTATTTAAAAACCATTCGGTATCACAAGAACGTCAAGGAATAATACGTTTTATTCATTGATGATACGGTGACAAGTAGTAGCAATGTCCCGTTAAAACTCTCTCCACAAATTTACTATTAGGTACTTGCAAATATAGGTTTTTTTTAAATATATCGCCTCTGCAGAAATTTGTTACAATATAATAACAACAACCACATAACGTATGTATGTATTGTATGTATACTCTTTATAGTAAAATAATAAATAAATACAAAAAACACGCATAATGACAAAAGCAATACAAAGGCGAACTTATCCATTTTTTACCATATAAATTACTTTAACTAATGGAAAAAAGGCGCTAAACATGCATTTTTTTTCCACAATCCTACACGTATACATGGACATTTAGGACCACGATAATGGTCACCCTGAACTGTCCGGAAGTGGTGTCTGGCCGGACCGGCTAGCGACTAATTTGCGAGCACCTCCGCTAGGGGGCGCTTCGTTATGCCTTATTGTTTAACTTATACGATAGGCACAATGTTGTAAAATTTAAATTCAAACTAATGTATACCATCCTTTACCTTGGCTTTTGAACTTCAAATTGACTTTTATGAACGCTTCTTAAAAAAATTGATTTAATAAAGTCGTGATACTACAACAATTAAAAAAAAAAAGTAAACTGCCTGATTATTAGATGTTTAAATCCGTTAACCATTCTACAGGACATGGTAAAGTAACATTCATCATATCAAGGAGTATTGGCCAAATACTGCTTTTACCTCTCCCGCGTTTGACATACCAAATGAAAGAGATCGAACGAAACTATTTAACAAATAACAGCCGAGTGAAGTGCCACCATTACATACACGCCCTTACCTGAAAATCATTAGCCTCCTAGTTGGGCAGTATGAAAATAAAAGTGGCAGAAAATCTTAACTCTTTACAAAAAGTCTTTCATTTAAATCCCTTATTTTAAGTTCAAATTGTTTAAAAAGACGTTTAACACGACATAAAGTTTGCACCAAAATGTTTTTCCTTTACATCTGGTCAGCAAAAAAAACATACGTCGAAACGCTAACACGTAATGCTCAAGTCAAAACAAAGGCGCGCGCAGCTCTCTCCTTCTCGCGAATTAAAAGTGCAGGTAGCATTGATCTGCCCCTGACAGCCGGACGACACCCTGTCTGAGGGTGGCGATTGATAAGTTAGTAAATATAAGCATTATAAGGGTTAAACGTTGAAGGTAAAATCTGGAGAGCGTGCGGGTCACAAGTGTCTTTGGATAGGCTTAAGCAGTTTTGTAGAATGTGTTATTTGATTTTAAAAATTTACGACAGGTTTTTTTTTTAAATGTTGTGTGATATAAATCATACTTATAGAGGTTGGTTTAAAAAGCATACGATTTAGTTTTTGTCTATTGATTTTATTAACACAGACAAAATAATAATATTAACAGTGTTTGCTACGCCGGCTTTAGACTAGTGGTCAGAATGATGACATTTTGTTCATTAGCTTTTTAGCGATTACTAGGAATTTGTTTATTTATTAGTCGTGTGGTGCCCGGTTTAGAATAGTGCCACTCCATGCCTTCCCGTGGAAGTCGTAAGAGGCGACTAACGGAAGGCTAAAGGTTTGTAGAAATGTTGCTTGTAACCTGTCACTAATATACACTGGTAAACAACTTAGCCTGTTTGTGCAAAATGTGTTTACAGAATTAATAACAAGTTTTTGGATTTGTTGGCAATTCTGTAGCTCTGCCTACCCCACGCTGGGAATGAAAGCGTGAGTGTATGTGTGTGTTTATTTATTTCCTCAGTAAATAAAACCTGAAATAAACCTGTAAAATTGATTTTTAGAACACCTTTATAAAATGTTTGTGTTGTCAATTTCTCTTAATTGAATTTTTAAAGTTTTTACAGAAAACGATAGCTTCGTAACATTTGTGCCTGGCAACATTGAATGTTACTAGAACCCTAACACTGTTTGCAGCCAGAAACAGCATCACGGTTTACAACATGTTGCCAGCAAACCACCACATTCACAGCCATTAGCACCGTGTTGTTTATGGAATGGAATTTCATATTTTCAAAGGTATTTTGATCACTATATAAAATCTTTTTTGTCAGACTGTCGAACCGGGTGCCATCTGATATCTCGAAATCGCAATCGGTTGCATCTCTACAAGTAAAATTGAGGACATACTGGTATATATATATATATATATTATATATTGGCATAGAGAAGGCAAACGAGCACACACCTGATGGTAAGTGGAAACTGTGACCCATACACATTCGCATTCTTTGTTTTTGTGTCTACTCGTTGCCACATTCTACTTTTCTTTTTTACCTCTATCACAGGCTAGCTGGAAGAGATCCCTTAAAGCGATAAGTTTGCCTTTGTACGTTCCTTTTCTATAAATATTGTATTTGAATTTTTGTGTGTTTTTTACAATAAAGAGTTTACATACATACATACATACATACATACTATTACAGCAATTCATAATATTTCTGTACAAGACCTTTATATTCGTAACAATAACAACTTAAACATACTCCGGCCCAAAACCCTTTCCAATAATTGGCAATCGTTTAAAGCTGGTCAACTTTCTTGACGCAGCGATGTCCCCTGATTTCCCCATAGAACAACCGAACTCCCCCCTAAAAGAAATACCTGCATATTTAAAAAAATACCGCCAACTTTTGACGACAAAAGTCTGTGGGGCCAGATAAGGTGTTTTTTATTCACTCCAACCCTTTTGTCGTTATCAGTGACGTCACGGGACGTCTTCGGAGTGACGTAATGAATTGTTTGTAGATATTTCTCGGGTAGATGATAAAATTTTCTAGATCGCGATACTCGGCCCTTTTTTTGGGCCTTTGGGAATTTTTGCTCGCTATTTGAATAAAGGGTAGACTTTATCTGTAAATTGACCAGTTTATGCATAGCTCGTGAAGCGTATTTTTTGTTTATTTTTAAAAACAAATGTTTATTTGCGATAAAAGAGACAAAAAATAAACGACAGATGAAAAAAAGTACTTTGATCTTAATTAACAGTAAGAAAAACCACCACAAGCTCTGCTTGATTTCTAAACCAAAGATTAAAAGTATTATATAGCCCATGACTTGATGGAATCTAGTTTTTAACTGCGACTTTGTCCGCATACATTTATCGTTTTCCCTTTGAAAACTAAACAATCAACCGAAATAAAAAATAATCCATGTCCTGACTGTGACTGTGACTTATTCCATAACAATTTGTCTTACACTTTGTTAAGCGCTTTACTTACGATGAAGACGTACAGACATACTTGCGGGTGGTAGGACCTTGTGCAGGGTCCATCCGGATCGCTACCACCATCTTATCCATTAACCTGCCGCCACAAACAGCAGTGTTCGCATTGTTGTGTTCCGGTTTGAGGACAAGGCAGCCGGTGTAGTGACTAGCATAGAGGCATTCCATCTTAGTCCTCAGGGTTGGCAACGCATTTGCAGTCTTGTGAATGCGAATGTCTATGGGTCACAGTTTCCACTTACCATCAGGTGGCCTGTGTGCTCGTTTGCCTTCTCTATGCCATAAAAAAAGAAACTTACTTTCTCATGTATAATATTAAACCATAGACATACTGGGCAAAGTGGTTACGAATTAATTTAAACGTTTTGAATTGCATGCAAAAAAATAACAAAATCGCATTCCAATAAATAATCCAACTGTAAACCGTATTCACATAGATTTTTCATCAAATTATACAACCCATTATAAAACTGCAACAACGTCAACTCAAAACCACCCCTATCCCCAAAATCGAAGACTCAATAACGCATGTAAGTGACCCAGAATTCTTATTAACCCCGCATTGAGAATCAAACGTGTGAATATTCTGCACTTATTACATCCCGGTATGATCCCGGGATCGGATACCGGGATCCGGGATGATTGGCAATCCGGGATAAGCGCCATTTTAATAGGATGGGGTAGGTCGGTAGGTCGTGCCGAGGAAGAAGGTGCGTCTTGTATAGGATGTTCATAAAATATTAGCGAGTCCAAAGTGCAGCGTTGATATTTTTTATTTTGTTAACCAATTAATTGCCAACTCCATAAGGAGTCCAGTTTAACCATTTTATTAAAAGCAGCTCTCGCACAACAAATATATCATATAGATACTTACTTGTATCATTTTGTGTAGCTATACACCATAATTTGAAATACTCGTAATAGCTTACCTGAAACAAAAAACAACAAATTAATATAAACATAATAAATGAAATTACCAGTCAATTCAGATTTTGCTTTAGTTTTAAAAACCTTTATTTTGATACGATAACATTTAACGATAAATATTTCAAACACATTATTAAGACTAATCTAATGACGCCAGACCCTTAAAAATACAAGAAAAAGACGCACAGAACCGCGTGAAAACAGTTGTGAATAAACCACCCCATGTAAACCACTGCCACCCTTTGTCTCGAGTCCATCGGAATTCTTATACTCAATGGATTTAATATCGCCTGGAATGCGGATAGTGGACCCGGGCGACTGCGACTTGCGATTTGCGATTTTTTAGCCGAAGACTGAGACAATATGAGTTTATGTTTTTGTAAAAGCATATACGTTATTGTAAATGAAAACTTATTGGAAAACGGCAATTTTTTTAAAGTTTAAAATAGTATGAAAATATTTGTCCGCTACATCCTATATTATCAGGCTATTATGGCACAATTTCATCATGCCTTTTGTGAAAAAATCCTACTTACTTGTTAAAATAACATAACAAACCGTAACACAAACGAAGCTTTAAGATTTGCCTTCTAGAGAAAAGTCATAAAAATAACCAGATATACAGGCTGAAAAAAAACGGAAGTCAGGACAAAACATCCTAAGTACCTTAAAATACAGGCTGATCAAAAATTGCATGTCATAATCTGTCTTTAGTTATTCCAAGAGCCGAAAAAAAATCGCAAGTCTGTCCCAAGTTCACCTTAACCCTACAGAATTTTACAGCGTCTACCCGAATCGAATTTTATTTTATTGTCCCCTTTTATTGGGCCCAGTTAGGTCCATCGTTTCCTAGTTATGTTTTATTTAACGTTCAGTTTGCATGGATTCTCTTTTACTACTTTTACGGTTATCGATGATGGGTTAAGTTATGAAAGGGTTAAGTTAAGGATAGTATGCGGTTTTGGAAGTTTTTTTGCGAAATGTATAAAAAAAAAAAAAAAAGAACTATCAACCCGCTTCTCTCTTCTCTCCACTCTATCTATTACTGAAAACTGCATAAAAATCGTTTGCGTAGTTCAAATAATCTAAACGCACAGACAGCGACGGCGACTTTGTTTTATACTATGTAAAGATACATGTAGTTGCTGCTAAAATGCGTTTAATATACTGCCATCTAACAAGCTATTTAGAAATGTCAAGCTCAAAATCATCCTCACCAGCATAACCTCAAAAACCTCCACAAATTAGGAACGAAGTTGTCCTAGCCAATTCTACACCCAAAATCAAAACCTCTCAAACCAGCAACAAAACCGGCCACCTATTCCTAAATCCCACAACACACGATCAGATTACATCCGTTCGCGACCCCAGACCTCAAAGTCTATTATTGAAAAAACAGAAGAGGATCGCGTCAAGCGCGGAGACAGCAATACCCGAGTATCAACGAAATAGCAGGCGTGCTTATGTAAATTTCCATGTTATTGTGAATCTAATTTAACCCTGTACCTGCTACAGGGGACGGTTATCAGTGGCTTTTTTTTAAATATTTATGAAGGTAGACCGGTAATCCAATTTCTGTTTATGTCTTTGGGTTTCTGGGGCCGATGTTCATATGAATTAATTAATAATAGAGAATTGTCAATGGTTTTGAGGTTAGCGTTATCTCGAGCGATTGGATCTAATATTTAGGGTGAGATTTTAGGAGGGTCTGCTTATATTACATGGCTTGTGTGTATGCTGACGTTCATATAGAGTTGGCAAAGCAAACGTACTTAATACGTACATAAGAAGTACGAAGAGGTTTAGTCCGAAGTTCTGCGGTCCTTGTGAAATAAGGTACAAGTCGAATTACCTCGTAATGAAAAAGGTATATACATAAACGGAGTATACCAGACTTACACCCTTTTTCACTTGATTTTCACTCATCATCATCATCATCATGTCAGCCGAAAGACGTCCACTGCTGGACATAGGCCTCCCCCAAGGCTTTCCACTCAGACCGGTCTTGTGCTTTTCGCATCCACCGCGGTCCCGCGATCCTGACGAGGTTGTCACTCCATCGAAAGACGAGCTGTAGGTAGGCCTCCAACAAGATGGAGTGATTTTCACTAGGAGTCCAGAATTCTGTATTAGCTTTGAGTAAATGGTACAGATATCCAACAGAAGTGTCAATGTTCAAGGCATTAGCCCTAAAATTTTGATTTAATCACTATGTCACTGAGCCAATAGCTTCCTCATTCAAACTTTTTCCTTATTAAAGAACATTATTGTACGTACGTTTCTCCTTAACTAACTCAATCCCTGAACTTCAATATAAAAAGAAAATTCAAAATGAAATCCGTTCCAACTTATCGTGTCACGCCAGTTTTATATTACTGTATAAAAACGCCTGACAAAACTCTTAAATACCGAGCCATTACGCAAAACACTCAACACATCAAAACTTAGAAATCACTTAGGCCTTTTCACAGCAATCGAACTAAAAACCACACGAGTTTAAGTAGTTCCCGTCTGTCACGCTTAAAAAGGGTTCGAGAAAGTTCGGCGAAAAAAGATTCGGCGAAATTGGACATCTGAAATCTAACGACTTCGCGCAGAAGGGTTAAAAAGACTGGGTAGTGGTCGGCCGCCGCACAAACGGGTTACAATGCTTTTGTTTAAACTGTTATCTATTCTCTGGATAAAAAAGAAGTAACATTTTGTAATCTGTCCTTATTGACTGGAACATGAACCGATGTATTTTTAGTTGAGATTAAATGATTGTTGACTTTTGAGGAATGTTTACTATGAAGTTTTAAAAATCTAAACCCTTGAATATGGGTCAAATGTTATATTTGTCTCTGTTACTGCCTGGTAGTAGAATTTGACAGCACATTTACAGCACAAGCCTCAAAAAAATATTATCTAAGTAATTCACATTTGTGTGCAACACCGGATTCCAGCTGGACAGTCTAAGTGGACAACTGGACAAGTCTGTCTGTCGATTACGGGAATATTTTTAAGTGAGTTTTTAAAATTGTTTTAATTTTCTCCCGTGAATATTGCAATGTCGCTAACTGTAAATTTAACGACATTAACATTCGAGAATGTCTAGTTGTTTTAAAGTTTATTTTAGACTGTCAATCGGAACCAGGGTATCGTGAAAAGTTTGGTTCGTTATCTCACTCTATCAATAGTTAATGACATAACTAAGTGGTGACTGAGGAAATATTAAATTTGCAATATGGACTCATTCATTATATAGATGTATGTTTACACTCAAGGTTTTTGTACCTCAAAAAACGTTGCAAAAAGCGACTAAATCTTCAACACAAGCTCATATAAAAATTAAACACACACACTCAAGAACATATAGACAATACCTACTTATAATAACTAGTAATAACGTCACAATTCCATGAAGTACAGCAGTAATATTTATTTCTCCGACTCGTTGCCAACGTGTCACGAAACTTCGAATTAGCCCTGTCAAACTTGTGCGGGTCTGTTGTAATTATATTCTTTATAATGTTGAGGCTTTCCAGAAATCACGTGCTTTAGACAAAAGTTAAATACGTACTTATTAGTTATTTCATTGGAATTGCATGTGACTGTTCTACAAGCGTGACTTTAATTTTGTACTTGGAAAACACATATACAGGGTGAATTGTTTTCGTATTTTTTAAAAGATTTATAGCACCATTTTTTGAAAAAAAACAGTCTGTAATTTAAATTATGAATTAGTGAATGTCGGTGGTATAAAAGTTTTAAAGCAAGCTATCCATGTCTATGTATGTCTATTTGACGCAACATGCGGCTTTAATATACGCCTCTATCTTACCCGTGTTTATGTTAATACAAGCTTTTAGAAATATAGTTAAGGCTCAGGTAAATATGTCATTAACAGCAATACCTTTACAAATGCACTCGTAGGTAAACTGCATTTCATCCGCTAACTTGATGCAATTTCCGATAATTAATGCAATTTCAACTCATTCGATCATTGCGAATAAAATAAACTTTAACAGAATCAAAGTCGAGCTTTGAAAGTTGCACGAGACTTGCATTTTAAAAGCACAAGCACAGTTTAACAGCGCTTTCAGTTTGAACAACTTTTTTTTATGTCAAAAAGCATTAAGTTTGCAAACGCACTGAAGTTAGGACGGTCGCCGGTCGGTGCGGAGGCGGTAAGCGTTACGCTATGTCACCGGTAGGTTTTAGTGTGACGTATTACATAAAAATCGACCATTAGAGACGTCACTGTTTTCGTATTATATCGCGACCGCTTTCACAACGTTTAAAGCATAAGGTTCTGGCACGGTACATATAAAAACATATTTTTTTTAAATATGGATACATAAACATTATTATTACTTAGAATTTAATTGCTGTAAATGTATTTTAGAAATAAAATAATACGCCCATATGTTAAGTCTATACTTGCATATGTAATAAGCTAGGCGCATTCCATTTAAAGCAAAATGGGCAAGAGTTACGTACTTCACTTAAATGTTTAAAAAAACCTATATTTCACCTACCAACCTATTATTACAGGGTGTTGTTTCTTCATAATTATGCTACTTCACTTGATAATTTTGGTAATTACATAGCTTTTTATGACAGAGAAATAAAAACGAAGGCATCTTGTAGGCTTAGTATTGAAAATAAGTTGCCAACCTTGAGGAGTAAGATGAAATGCTTTTTTCCTAGTAATTTAATTTCCTTGATGGTACTTCTGTTTTCACCTAGTCTGTGGCTAAGGTTCGAGTCCATTGACGGCGCAACAAATCAATGCGGTGTAACTGTGATGGCAACTTAATTAAAACAGCTAAAAGTTGGCGATTTTAAAGCGACTGCGAGGCGAGGCGGAAGTCCGAGCGAGGCGGGTGTGAATAAGTTTGTAAAAATGACGTTCTCGTAACAAGGTTTTTGATTGAAATACTTTGGTACAGGCTGTTTGTGATGATTTGATGAACAATACGGATTATTTAATACATGATAAAAAATAAGATGTCATTGAGTTATCGATATGTTCACAGATATATTTGGTAATATCAAATACCTACATATTTTTAAGATTAGTACAAATCAAGAAAAAACAAAAAAAAATAACTAGAGTACGCTCACACTTCCTCCCTACCAATCGCGACGCCTACCGTGCGCTATCAAACTTCATCGAAAGTGTCGCCATCTACAGCAAAAACTTAAATTTCATGTTAAATGGTTTCAAAAGTCAGTAACAAGTTAAATTACATATTGCCAAATACAACTTTAACTTGTATAGGATATTTATTAACAGGTGGATTGTTAAAACAAAATATGAATGCGTCAAACAATACTATAAATAATAGTTTAATTTGGACAAATCAGCAGTCAGAATGATCTGATCATTATAAAAAGGATAATAATCGACTAATCAATTTTAATTAAGTAGGTAATTTATTTATTTACAACAAAAACACAAAGACCAAAAAAAAACTTCAAATATAAAAGAGTTGCTACGACAAACAAACGTAAAAAAACATGCAAACAAACATACATAAAATCTAACTTTAAGTTTACTTGTTAAAACGCCTCAAATTAAACTAAAAGCAATTTGCTGTGCAAAATTTTACACAGTTGCCAAAACATTAACTTAAAACACAAACTTTAGTAAACCCAATACCAAAGTGACGCGTGTTGGGTTGGTCCGTCTGTCCTGCCGTCTAGCTACATAATAAACCTTTTTTACTAAAACTTCAGCCGCCCGTTTCGTTTCAACTCGCCTTTTTGCTCGGATTTCGTGAGTAAATATCAAATTTTGTTGTAAGACAATTACACGGTGTTTTTTAATCTTTTTGCGCTGCTGAAGTTAAGAAGTTGATTGCGAAACGTATTTAAAGTAATGTATGTATTGTTTCTATACTAAACAACGATACAAAATATTTACAATTTGCCCGTACATAAAAAAACATGCTGTACATTAGACGACAACGTGTTTGCAATAAAGAAAAATGTTATACATCATGTCTTACATTTGTAACTTGACGTAGACAGCACAAAAACCAATTCACCCCAGTACACGGTAAAAAGAGATGCATAAACACATGACAAAACACCTGGGCTCTGCCAATGAGCACTAATCAATAAGGAGGTGGCGAAAAATAACGAATGTATTACCGGAGCTCGTGTGTTTCCGTGGAGGTACGGTCGGCAGGTCAGGGGGGACAAAAAGTGTGTTCATACAACTTGAATTGTATTTTGTTTCAATTTTTTGGCTGTGTTGCTCCGTGTGTTGACATTTATTTTATATGGCCGATATTTTGTACAATAGTTAAATATACATTTTTCTGAATTTGACAGTTAGGCTGCAAACGATTATATTGTATTTATTTTTGAAATGATTGTACTTTTACTCTATCCTATGAACCAATTTGCATGTAGAATCGTTATGTTCTTGTTTACATATTTGAATTATTTAACCTGCCAACACTTTTTTGCCGACCACCCAGCATATGCAGTAATCGACGGCCGGCCGGGGACGTATTGGGCCGTCGCGGAGACGCTGGCTCTCTGTTTTTAAACCTTTTCTTCCCCCCACAGGGGAGGGGCAAGGGGCCTTCCCCACAATCGATGGACGTCACGTTAGTGCAGCGCCCGATCAAGTGCATACGTGTCTTTGATGTGTCTTTGTGCTGGTTTTTAGTACGTGGGTGTGGAGTTTGTTTTGTTAGAAATTAAATACTGGCTTTACTTTAATGGGCTAAAATTTTAGAACAACCTTTACATGACACGTTTCTTAATTAGGGATTTTGTTGCGTAAATGAAATGTTTTTTTTATCTTTATTTATTCACTTTACGCTTATACCTATAAAAGCAGAACACGGTAGTTTTCATAAAATTACTAAATAATACAGCTTTTATCAAAAACTGTTTCAAAATAAATTTAAAATTTCAAGACATTCTCTAGTAATTTTAATTCCAAATTTCTATGTGCTATAAATAGTACGTGGCAGCGGGCGCGTGGCGGTGACAAGTTGTCACGTCACTGCAGCGGTCCACAAAGTGGATTTAAACAATTCCGGGAACACGACGGAAGAATTTCTCAAGTGCATATGCGCAAAGATAAACACTAGGAATATCGTGTTGTAAAGGAAATTAAAAGAGTCTATTGACAGTTATTTACTTAATACAGGGTGTAAAATGTTTGTTGATAGAAATAACATTTTTTAGGGTCACTAAGCCTAAGCACGATAAAAGAGGATAAATACGTTTCATCGGAAAAATAAGGCTTTTCTCCATACTAAACATTTTTTGTTAACTCTTTCCTTTATTGTTATACGGTATATAATTAAACGTGGTTTTTGTTACATTTTGTATATGGCATCACCGCCGTACTAAATAAAACCCAATAGCCTATATTTAGAACATTTTTTCCGTGTCTTTTTGATGCTTTTTTACAACCAGTGACGAGGCCCTATTAAAAGCTTCCTTGTGCATGCAATAAACAATATTACTAAATGATACTGATATAGACCACATAGGGTAAAGTCACCAGTGGTCAGCCAGAGATCTGTAGTTGGCCTCTGCCTATACTTTGTATGAGTGGGAATAGTACGAAAGATATATTTCCTGCTCTTCGCACTCATATAAGGTTGACTACTGGTCTCTGGCTGACCACTGGTGACTTTACCCTATTATCATATATAACTAGATTTATTAGGAGTTGTTAGGGAAAAGGGAAAGAGTAGGTAAAGTTGTCAAAGTTAATTTATCTAGAACCTTATCACAATAACTTTGTGTTAAGTACTAAGATATGACATCACTAACTACTCAGAATCACCAATTTCAAAGGAATCTTGTCACAGAAAATTTAAAAAAAGCATTTCATCACACTTGCACGTAAACAGTATCTGAACATACAGGTTAACTTGGCCGTAATGCCCCATATAAAACCCTCGAGCTTTGTTTTTGTCATGAAACCCAAGGTCGGTAGTTTTTTTTTTAATTTATAGCACAGCACACATATCATGCAAGTTCAAGCAAGGAGTTTACACGCAATTGAAAACTTGTCTTAAAATTAACAGAAACTTCATTTCCATCCCGCTACATGTTACTTAAATACTCAACTAATGTTTTTAATAATCGATTATAATACTTTTTTGTATCAAAACGTCGTGTTTTTTTTTCACACTCCGTTATGGCTGTACACCTATGTAAGTATTTGCCCTTAACGTTTCTGAACGAAACATTTGTATAATCTGTGGTGTGGGTATAAAGCGCGCAATCCGCTTTAAAAAAAGTTCACGTATTTCGTAATACTTAATAGTTGTGCTGACTTGTGTATTAAAGCTATAATTCATTATTATTTTCTGCCCTATAATTTTATTTATTTACTCGCAAATGTGATGAAAAGCATTGTGGGTTTCACAGGTGGTACGGGAGTTACGAACCTCGACTCAGAAAGCCCTCAGTCTTCGACTTTGGGCTTCTACTAGAGCCTCGATCGTAATTCCTTACTTTCCGCCCTTATACACAACGTACTATAAACTCCTAAAATCCAAAAGTTCCTGTTGGTGTCTCGACAAACACGCCAACCCACGTTAAAACATAACAACTGTCAAAACTTTTATACTTTCCCGTGACTCGTTCACTAATAAAATCGTCAACACAGACGGACACATGAATCAAATGTCAAATGATTTGCGCCAATTTGGCCCACATGGATTGATGCTACGGAAATGACATGAAAGGAAACGAGAAAATTTAAAAGCGGTTTTGAATTTACACGTTGACGTACATATGTGGGCACACAAGATCGCCGCCGAACGATGACTAAGTATTGATGGCTTCCGTCAGTGTGTTTTCGAACTGAAAACATGTCGCGCAATATTATCACCAGTATGTTTATTGCTTTATGAAAACAGAGCAAATGGCAAATAAGATTGGTCGTAGCCCGAAAAATTACATTGGGTCAGTTAAGTTCATTGATAGAAATGTATCCTGAAAAATTCAACATTTCCAAAGGGATAAAATACTTATGCACAAATGAAGTTGAAAGCAAAAACTACTATATTATAAACTATTCCTGTAATACTAAGTGTAAAGTTTGCTTGTCCTACTAAACAAACTAAGTTTTAAACAAGTTATATACATAAAAGACCTTCATATCTCAGTATCTTCAAAGTACTCTACTTCCAAAGCAAGACTTTAACTACCACTATAAAAAAACTTACAAACAATAACTAACCTATTGCCACCAATAATAACGCGACGAAACCTTTCCTCCCTAACCCAAAGTATGTTTTCAAAGTCAGTCAAACAAAGCATCCAATCAATTGCACTAACAAAATAAACTAAGACAGCGTTGTCAGATCCGCGCGGAACAATTCAGTCGCGCTGTCAGGCCGCCGCTGACGGAGACTGCGGCCGGAGCACAAGTCACAGACGACTCCAGTCAAGATAACTACAAACTACTTTGCAAAGATAGAAAATTTAAGACTGTGGTTTGCAAGTGACAGCAGACATTGCAACATGCAACGCGTTGGAGTTGTAGGAGATAACTTTTGGTCTGATAAATTTGTCAAAAGATAAATTAAGACCACTTAAATCATATAAAACTGCCGTATGAAAAATCAATGACTATTGTAATGATTATGAAGATGTTGAAAAGATTGATCCTGATTACAGTGTAAATGGTGATAATGCTAAAAACCAAACTGATCATCTAATCATTATCACTATGAAAGTCTAAGTTAGTATTGCAAGATACGCGCGAACAATTCAGCCGTGCTGTGAGAACCCTGACGGTTGACTGACTGTGCTCCGCAGTGCAAGTTACAGAAAACAGGCAGCGAATGCGTGCGACGAATAGTGCGGAATAGATGGGAATAACCCGAAAATCCAGTAAATTTTGCGTCATTCGAAGCTGTTTTTTTTGTGATAGATAACAGAAGCATTGCATACATGGTCATTGTAAAATAATAATACAGGTGAAGATAAATGAACACATAATGATTAGGATGATATTATGATATTAAACATGAACTAGGTATGAATACTTTCGATGTTTCACTCATTGATGAGTAACAAAACAATCCAGTCGAATTTAGTGTTAACGTAGCTGTGATTGGTGATCAAATTTAAACACTACAAGAACTGAATACGTTTATTAATACTAAAAACTTAAAACCAATGTAAATTTGAGGTGTGATTGCGTTAGAGAGACACAACAGTGCAGTGTGGTTTATAGATAGGCATCAGTGGTGTTACATAACACGTTCTGCAACAGGTGGTGGAGTGCTTGGAAATTGTGATCTTGATTTTAAATTTTATGACCGATTTTGTATTATTTTTCACCTTCAGATAACCCATAATTTTATGGAATTTCACTTCCTCGATTGTATCATTTTATCGAACTCTATTTTCTGCTGAAACGAATATTTTCAGAATATCTCAAACATGAATTAAAAAGGTAGGGTTAGGTTAAACGTTTGCCTAGCAAAAAAAAATTAAGCCGCGAATCGTAAATTTCGACAGAATGAAAATTCTGCATAATGATACGTCCATCGAAAAGTGTTTCGACAAAATAATCGGTACGCAATATCAGCTTATGAGCTGAAATTACTCAGACATTTAGTAATTTTGTAACAGTACCACTAGATATACGCTGTCATCTCCGTCTCAAGCCGCGGCAAAGCAAGACTGGAGTGAAATTTCCAGGCGCCGAGTAAACTTGGGGACGTGGAGACGACAGCGGCGCGTCATCTCGATGCAGTTGATAATGCACTGAGCACGCCAGTGGCAGCTTTGACTGCGATAATTTCGTTATAGCAAACAAAATGGAAAATATTACTGATGAATAAACAGTATGTTATGAAGGGTGTGAAATGTTGGCCATTTTGTTGGTTGAATTCAACATCAGGAAGTAATAGGATCCCTAAAAGGAAACTTTCAGTTTACAACTGAACATGCAAGTTTTAAGAAAATAAAAGTAGCAGGAATGTACTTTTAACACGATTATGAAAAGGATAAACACGATCAATTTAAATTAGGTCAAGAAACCCTCGACTACCTCCTGTCCTGAACCATTAACAAAACCAAACAATGTATTTGTTGTAGAAGTCCGTAAATTTTTAGACGATAATATAAATTCTCACATGCCAATCAGTTATTTTTAAGCAATCTAAATAACGCCCTATCTTGAAGCTTCCAAGTAATGGTCAAGATAACTTTACTTATAATATAACAAACAAATAACATCGTAATATCAAGACTGGCATTGTAAAGCCGTCCGTCCACCGTTCTTCAGAGCGGCGCTCCACTGCACCCGTGACAGTCATTTAAGACAGTGACGGGACCCCCCTACCCCACCCGCCACCCTCAGATGGATTGATATTACGGTGCAGTAGCAGACGTAAGACGGTTGCATACGGGAATTTAAAAAAATATGTTGCGACTTGTATTTCTTTGTTGGTATTTTTGTTGTATGACTTCTGACAGACAGAGACAAGTGTCATCGACGTACAATACGAATGCGTTGTTAACATTATGAAAATATACTTAACAAAAAAATACTGGTTTAAGAGAACAGTATGGTTACCACAGATTGCTTTCAGATCTGAACCCTTGACTTGAAAGAAAATCATGAATATCGAGAAGAGCAGTCAGTGTTTGGAAAAAGTTCAGGATTTCCAAACACAAAGAAGCCAATATCGAACTGGCAGTAATATGTTAATACATCGACTTTTCTACTCTTCATTAAACTTCACACCAACAATAGCGACATCGCAAACTTTTTACCCAACGTTCCAACTTCTCGACCAACGAGCAAGTATATATTATTCATTTAATATTATATTCCGTTCTGCAACCCTTCAAGTTGAAAACTACGTCGTTGGAGGCAAACGAGACGGGCGTGATGGCGATCCAGAGACAGTGACGTGACGACCCCACCCCCACCCGACCCCACAGGGGGGCGCACTGACCCCTGAGGGGTGGATAATAAGGGGGGCAATGCGGGATGGAAGTCTTCTTTCGTGGAAATGTGTTGCGTTTTTGAAAGTGTGCATTTTGTCAACTGGAAGTAAATTAGTTTGGTTTAGACAGTTGCATGTTTTTAACGTTTATTCTTTACATGCAATTCTAATTTCAAAAATTGCTTTTGACTCTAAAAATCGTGACTTCAGCGACTTACTTTTAAATATTTACATATACTGATGCTTGTCAAAAAGAGCTCGGTGTCAATTTAGACCCGTTTTTAACTGACCAAATTTCATTACTACTTGGTTTTCCCATTTAAATAGATCTAATGCATTTTCACTACCATAAAGTCCTTAACAAGGAAAGAAAGATTTTCTGTAAAAGCCGAACAAGGACACAAAAAACGAAAATAAACATTTCAAAATGTCACCGTAGCGCCCTGTCCGCGCGACGTCGTGTCATTTGCACAAAATTAAATACCCCTCAAAGACGAGACGTCAACTTTACCGGACCCCACCCTGACCCACCCGTGGGGGGGCAGGGAGCCAGATGGATTGATATTACTACACGAATGCAGGTGAACTCAAGCCGATCTTCGAACAACGTCCATTTGTAAGGCTGTCTTATGCTGCAATTTAGAAGGCTCGTACACTTATTTACGAGTACGTAAACTAGTCTAGGTTTTAATTAGCTTTTTGGTAGTAACTCTGCAGTCTTTATGGTGAGTTTAACTATAGAAGTAAAACTTCAATCGACTATCCTTCCTTAATAGTTCATTAAACTATTGTTTAAATTTAACATAAAGTCTAAATGCGACACTTGTGTGGCATGAATTTGGTTTTTCCTAGTTTTTGAAATTACTAAACAACCGTTACCAGTACCACATTTTCAAAGAAACATGAATGTATCGGAGTATTCCTCGTGAAGATATTTCCTGTTTAACAGAAATATGTATGATGAATATCGTAGACAGAATCAAAGAGAATATATGCTAATGAAGAGAAATCGAATCACGTATAAATGTAATAAAAGATGAATGACGTCCATTAATACATCCTAACGAGACTTAAAAAAAACTCGCATCCCTCTTACACCCCATAAAAACACGACAAAGACACATGTCCTCCCTTATTATCTTCAATTAAGAGCCTGAGATAATGTACCGTGACATACGTTCGACATGTCCACGCTAGCTGGACCCGTTTTCAACGAGGACTGAATGTTAGGTTCCTCAAACATTAGCAAGGCGGTAAGCCTGGTTCATTTTATGCTGGACGATTCGTTATGACAAAGCTATGCGTTCAGCGGCGGTAATTAAATGTCGCCTTTATCGCTTGGTGTTAAGAGCGGCGTTGATTTTGGAGGTAACGTTGCACGTCAGAATCTCGTGAGTGATGCACGGAGGACGGTGATAGATCGGCGGCCGTTACATGTGATTAGTAGGAATGCGACTGAGATTTTGCTGAATCGGGGTTTCTGCAAAAAGTCTGGTTAGAACCGCGAGAATCTGGTTATGGCTGGTTTAAATTTACAAGCTTGGGATTTTCTTTACTGCGCATTGTGTTAATTCTTTCGTACTTCAAATTTCTAAGCTTGATAAGACACTGCAAGATATAATATTCCGTTACATGGTAAAACGTAATGTTTGATCAGACGTCTATTAATGTTGGTACTATAAAAATAAGTTGTTGGATGAACATATGACATACTTGTTCATTGTTGTGACATACATAAGTATATATTTTGATTTTAATTATAAATTTACATAGTTACACAAAACTTTTTTGTCTCTTTTGAAGGGAATGGACCATAGAGTCGACAGTATACTCGTAAGTAACAGGATACATCATGACATTTTCTCATCAAACTGTGTAGTTAATTATGTTTCCTTTCATAACATATTCTTGGAATTTGCATATACTGTCGGCTACCAGGTACTCTGTAGTTATTTCGAAGAAGACCTCCCGTTTCCTCTTGCCCAGCCACATCCTCGTTTCCACAATCACGACGAATAATGTGGCGTGATGGATACAATCGTTCCCTCCCGCCTGACAGATGTTTGTCGTGGAGGAGGAATTAGAGATGGCTCAAAACCTAAGCGGATTCTGACTAATTATTTGTTGTAAATGTATGAATTAAAGATATTGGCTAAAGCGTCGTCAATGCCTATTAGTGACCTTGAAACGTAATTCAGGCGACGAAATCACGGTTTTATTTCAAATGCCATATTATTGCATTATTCTTTCATATATAGCTATTGCTAACTATCTTCTAGATAGATAGTAGAGGACTTACGATATCATTATTATTGAAGGAGTCAGATAGGTACACATACATAATTTAATATCTCTAATTTATTATAATGCATTTTCTTTCTCTACCTGAGGGCCCTGCCAAGATGTAATATGCTTATAACCAAACCGCGTCACGGGTAGATCACGTGACTTTTCGTATCACGTCATCTACCAGTGACACGATTGGTTTAAAACGAAACGAATAGAGACGCTAATTAGCTGGTCTGTCCGTGTTAATAATGAGAATTATAAATAATTGAAGAAAACTCACACGTTAACATAATTGCCGGTCATTCTAGTTTAACAATTATAGGTAGGTTTACAGATATTAAAAATTGAATAGCTCTGTTTCGTTCTGGCATAAAACGTAGTAAAATATTTTACTCGTCCATAGGACACAACTCTATCCCCCTTACTAATAAACGTTGAGTAACGGTGGTATGGCTATACAATGTTTTGTCCTTATCTGTCATTGTGACATTTGCATTTGACAGATAAGGACAAAACATTGTATAGCTATACCACCGTTACTCAACGTTTATTAGTAAGGGGGTATATCTTTACATATTTTTTATGCATCTTTATGAATGCGTATCTTCGTTTGTTTCTGTTGTTTCATTTTCGTGGGCCAAAAGACATGAAATTTGGAATAGAGATAGTATTTATTTCGGAAGTACGAACAAATCCTAAACGTCGGACGAAGTTGCAGGTAAACTAAAAGTCAAGTAAGAATTCTCACAATAATTCCAACAAAGTCGATTCATTTATCAGATTAAGTTCGGTCCCGCGCAGGCGTGACACTTATCCGTCACGGTGACGGGTGACGCTCATCCGTCACCGGGACGGGTGTCACTTGTCACTTGTTCGTCACAGGGACAAGTGACGCTCTCTTGCTCATCTAATGTCACGCTGCGCTAGGGTTGGCGATATAATATTTTTGCAGTTCAGGAAAGGCTACGATTGTTGTTTCTTTGCTTGTAATAACATTTTTATGCCAGGTTTACTTACTTGGGAATTATTTGATTGTGTTTTGTTAGCTAGGAGCTTTACTTTAGATATTAAAACACATTAACCTCCTCCTTGGGTGATAAGGTAAAAGTAAATAATTGAAATTACTATTCAAATCACTAAACGAATTTCAGAAAACTAAAAGTTCCTTTGAGTAAATGTTTCGTCTCTAGCTTTCGTAGAATTTTCATTTTGTTTTTGCTTTGTACTTACTAAACAAAGATTACAATATTTTATTTATTTATTTACAAATGTAGTGACAACCCTGAATAGCATCCGTTGAGAAAAATATAATATTCGCCTCGATACCCTCAAGACTTATTCAATACGAGATATAAAAATGTTTGTTGGAATAAAACGCACGTGGCAGATTACTTGCCTTTTTAATCCGACGTGATGTAAAGTACCAGAAAATCTAAGTAAAGGCATCAAAACGGCTATGGGGAGTTAGCTTTTGCCTGCGACTTCTTCTGCTTAGATTTAATTCATTAGCGATCTTGTAGGTAACAATTTTCTATGATCAACAACAGTATATTTTCTATAATCAAGTAGAAAGTTTATATGATGTTTCGATAAAAAGGACAAACAAACAAAAAAGTCGCTCATAATAATATGGTGCGGGTTACCGATAAGAGTTCTTTGCTTAACTCTTTTTGCAACGAGCAACTTAAAAAGACTTGTGGGTTCGAGATTAGGCAAACTAACAAATATACAAAACTACCAAATTTAATATGTAAAAAGTTAAGTGCGAGTCGGACTCAAATATTTTTTTAAATCTGTTTTTAGTATTTGTTGTTATGGCGGCAAGCGGTGAAAATTTCAACTGTCTAGCTATCACGGTTCATGCCTGGTGACAGACAGACGGACAGACGGACAGCGGAGTCTTAGTAATAGGTTCCCATTTTTATCCTTTGGTTACGGAACCCTAAAAACCACAAAACTATAAAGTGGTATGTATAGATATTTGCAATGTTCTCTGTATAATAAGCTGAAAGTAACCAACCCGTATGTAAAAATCCTCAAAGCAAAGAAAGCTCAACAAAACAAGGACAAAAGGGGTAATGTGGGGGAGGACGCAAATAAAGAACGGGTCTCATACGAGACAGACGGGACATTAACGACTGCTCTTTAATTTTCAGCTTAAATAATAGGAGAATCACTTCAGCCTTGCATTTACAAGTGTACCTACATGTACATGTGAACAATGAAATTATACACAAACATCTACGTACCTACCAAGATCGAAAGCAGTGCGGCGCGTCCCTATACTACATTTTTTGGAATGGGATTTTTTTTATACGGAAACGCGCCGCACCGCGCGCTTCCGATTTTAGTGCGTTTGCGGCTTTAACCTGCCGCCAATCAGCAGTGTTCGTTTTGTTTGATATCGCAAGATTGCAATCTTGAGATCTTGACTGTAGTCAGAACCCATTTATACCATCAGGTGGCCTCAATTAGATTGATAGGGTTACCCAACTACTCTTGGTTCGGTAACCCTATCGCTATAGTTCACACTTCAAATTGACATTCTCATCTTATGTACCATAGTTATATGACGTATGGACGAAATTTAACCCAAACCACTTATTTGGCTGACTGTACCTTTCCATTTATTTAAAGGATATTTTTTTACAATGGAGTTAAGTAATAAGTTAAACATGGCGTTTAGAGTTAAAGCGGCGTCGCTTTACAATTGAGCTGACGAGAGCAGCCGGCGGGTGGCGCTTGGTGCGGGGTACAGCGGGTTCATGAGCGGAAGCGATTACAAATAAGTGTCGGTTTAGTTGGTCAATATTTGAACAGTGCCTAATGGCTTTGTACGAACACAAAATATTATACGATGTGATGTTTCGATATAAACCAGAATTTTAGGTTAAAAATTATAGGTTATATTAATTTTCACAAATCGGGTTTATTGCCAAATATTTGTATTCCTTATTTCAATTTCCATATAATTTCTGATTCTGACAAACATTAGTCCTTGCAATAATGTTGTTTGATATATTCTCTCCTGACTTTATTTTTAGCAACGTCTTATAAGTATCTAATAAGTTTTTAAGCTTAATAATCGTTTTTCCTAACTATTATAACACCAGCAGGTCAGTCCTGGTTATTTCTACTCTTATCTCGATTATTTCCATCAAACTTTCTGCCATCTACTTTTAATTTTCCCCGTTCACCATTCCCAATACAAAAACATAGTAAAACCGCCACCGCCCGTCACCACAACCACACCCTTAATTCGGTAACACTACCAATTTTCCAAGCGAAATAGGCGAATTAAAATCGCTCAAAGCGAAGCAGCGCAAAGAATCGCCGGCTGGCACACGGGCCTTTTTTACTCCCCTTCTGAATGACGGCCTTTGAACGGCCAGAACCCTAATATGTTTACCTTGGTTGATATTTAGCTTCACTTTTGAATATACAGGTGAAGTTAAATTGACGCCTTTAAGCCTACAATATTTTAATTAAAAACACAAAAAAAATTTGAGAATTGAGGTAAAATTTGTGGTCTGTTCCTAGTAGGTAGGTATGGTGAGAGAAAACAAAACTAATTTCTACAATTTTACGAATTTCATTTCGCAATAAGTAACAAACCACGCAAACTAACGGCCAAATACACTTTGAAAAAGTATTACAATATTACAACACGTTACACACACATAAACATTCACAATTATAAATTTTGTGTAAGCAACACTAACACAATTTGAGTTGAGACACAAACAAAAAACCCAAAAGTATCGTCGCGTGCAAAACTTCGGTTCATTAGTCCAAGCTAATTGTACAGTCGCATCGGCAAGTCCTAACTTCGTTTCCTTGACGTCGCGAGTTATGCCATCTCATTCGGATCACGTACTCGGCTTCTAATTAAAAATCGAGCGATTTTTGTTGGCGAGTGTACTTTGGTCACAGCGAGGGCAGATGGCGCAGTATTTGCTAAGTTTTAGCGCAATGTAAACTAATTTTGCGCTTTCTCTGTTTTATTGGACTATTTTTAACAGCGTAAGGCATATTTATTTAATCGGACGATGTCCTTACGACTTACTATAGGTAAAATTAATTAAAAAGTTTCAACTTCAAATTATTCTCTTCTCTTGTGATTTGTCACCAGAGTGCGCTACTGTGTAACTGTCTAAATAAAATAAATAACAAGAACTTATCAAATCGTTAATTACTATGAACTTTACACAAGTTACATATAAATGTCAAACAAAAATAACATATCGTCTACCCTTTGTTATGTAATCATGACTTGTATCTCTAAACTTAAACGTAATTCATTTCATTTCTCACAACAACTATACATTTGATTCACACTAATCTTATTATTCCATTATAGATAATAATTTATCTTCACTTACCTAGCGCATTTATTTCTACTCAATCCCTCTACGAGTGCTTCATCTGCCCCAGTCTGTGCCTCATCGATAATCGCGCCCGGTTCGCACAGCTAATCAGAAATTTTCCCGAACGTACGGACAAAATCAATTCAGTTCTTATTAATGCCGGCTCTATGGCGCCGGGAAATGCGATCGACTGTACCTCGCTGATTCGTTTAAGTTTTTGTTCACTGTATCCGTAGGGTTACCTGAATTAGTAATTTCCTTTGAAAACTGATTTCATAAAACTTGTAAGTGAAAGTAATAAAACCAAAAATATGTTTCTTGAATAAAACCGACATGCTTTTGTTGCCGACTGTACCTTTTTATACAGTCGTCATCTGCTTATCGAGACCAAACTAAGAAATCCCAATTTGGGGGATCTACATCAAGGTCAGCTGACTTCAGCGGAGATCCTGTTGTCAACTCCATCATCAGATCACCCCCTGCCATAACATGTAGGCGCTGAGCCCAGCATATACTTTTATATAACGGACCTTACGAAGTTACACTATAGCTGCCACCACCCGCGTTATACAGCAAAATTTTCCTATTCAGAAAACTACAAAACCTACGTAAGGTTAACGCCCTCTCAGGTAAATAATACTTGTACTTCTTTACGACTTACCTCCCTACCGCCAGCTCATGCTTACAAACTGTCGCATTACAGTATCCCTGGCACAACAAAGCTACACAAAATACTCACTCAGGAAATACAAGAATCAACCTTAAGGCAAGCACTCAAAAAGAAACCGCCTGTATACACTAACTTTGTACAATACCCCCAAGGTACCCATTGCGGGTGATTCAAAGGATTTTAGACTTTATCTGGTAAGCAACAAGGTTGTAAGGAAGTATGTGTCGTAATGTCAATTCTAAGCTAATGAGAATGACAGAATGTACAGAGTGGTTTCTTTTGGGATTGCTTAGTTTAACATATATTATGTTAGTTTGCTCCTGGGATGAGTTTTGTTCTATAGCTTTTGGCTAAGACTTTAGCCGTATCTTTGTTTTGTCCCAGACAGATACAGAGACTGACTTCACTAGGTAACATTTTATATCAAAAGGTTTTTTATCGTGCTAGAATAGTAATTTTTAATAGATACTAAAAAATTGACACTATGCTAACTTTTTAACGCGAATTTGCCCAATTTATTTCTCGTTTCTTCATCAAAAATCCTAACTCCTTGGGATACAATGTATGTACATTAACTATAAAACGAATTAAATATTATTGCAACAAGTTTACATCAACTGTAGTTAAAGTATTCCAATGTGAAAGAGCGAGAAACTTTGATCTATATGACGTCATATTCAGTTGTCTGGAAATGAAATTTAAACATACTCTCTAAACAACTCAATAAACGTTGTTCAACGTTAGAATAAATCCCAACATAAAACTGCCTTGCAATGCATAGAAACCATTTCTAAATATTGCCAATAGTCTCTGTAACACGGCATTGCACTACAATAGTAGGGTCATTCTGCAGCTGAGTGGATGCGGACGCCCAATCGCGTTGAGTGAAAACTGCCATAACGCCGGAGAATGGCCCGCGTCGAGCCATAGAGTACTGTAGCACAGAGATAAGACGGCTTCTTGACTTACGGTAATTGTATACTAGAACTGTTCGGATTGTTTCAGGAAGTCGAGTATTTGAAATTTAAAGGTAACTTCGTAAATAACGTAAGCACTATCTATTTAATGTTCACTCTCTTCAAATAACTTTTGTACAACTGCTACGGAGACATAAAGTCGCCTATGTAATCATCCGAATCATGTTATACGACATTTTACTTCCTAAAATCACATTCCTCAAAATAATCAATGTATCAATAACCCTTTTAAACAGCTCCTTCGAGTGAAAGATCATCTAAATGACTCATAAAACAAGCCTATTTCGTAATCGCCAGTAAATGACCGCGTATCGCCTCCAATCGGTCTGAGTGAGAAGCGCTATAAAGGAAGTGGTTAGCGCTAACGGGCTCAAGTAATGGCTAGGCGCGACAACGACAACTACCTGGATTACATCGGACAATACTTATACTATTTCTGTAATGCATGTTTTTCTGCTTGGAAATAATAATAGGTTTTTTTCTCTCCAAGTAAAAAATCGAGGTAAAAGTTTTGGCAGACAGGGCGGACGCTGTCTCTACCTTTACACCAATTTTTGTTCAGCTGTGAAGGCATACAAAAAGACAAAAAATATGTTTTTTTATAGTGTCGTGTAGTAGCTTATAACTCTACGTCTGGATGTTTCACATTGTCAATAAATATCAGCTTCAAGACAAGCTCACGAAAATTACTTTGGGAGTTTAAAAAAACTAACGACTAAGGAATTGACACATTCAAATACATATTTATGTGAAAAGTGGAAAATTACTTGAGAGGAACGGCGGCTGAGGTAATAACATGTCAAAGTCACACTCTATTGTTGTTATTACAGCTCTTACTGACAAACGAATAAGAGCTACCATAATTTTAATAATATTATTTCAATATCTAAACAAGAAGGGGTAATATCGAATAATGGCCTCTGTGGTTTCGAGGTCTTAAACTGTCATACAATACTCATCTAGTGAGTGAAAACGATAAAGTACCAAAGTTGTTATCTACATACCTAGTTGACATAGCTAAATCTATTAACATGTTTTCTAACGATATGCTCTTGATAGTAAATCGCTTTGTTAAAACATGGAACTGTCACGTCTCTGACATAGCTTTGTTCCGTTTGTACCAAACGTATGACCCATTGTGTGCCTAACATCATTCCTTCGGCCGCCATATTTGCGCTGCGCGGGCGCAGATATTTCGCTAATTAGTTGTGTTGGTTAAATAAGGAGTTATAATAACAAGTATAGCAAGTGTGTATGTCTGTTTGTGTTGATTTTGTGTGTGTAGGAGACTATTTTGGCAACGTGAACTTGGTTCAGTTGTGGGGTAATTTAGAGTTATTGAACTTGTTGAAAAAAAAAAACAAGTTATAGTAGGAGATCCGAATAGGAGACGATTTGCAACGGGCTGTTTATTCGATACAAAGTATTTTATATCAAATTTAATATGCTTAGTAATATATGGCGTCCAGTATATAATTAATTAAGTATTTAGAAATTAACTTGGTTTTGAACAATTGCAAATTCTTGTTTATTAGAGAAATTACATACCAATCGAAAGTATGACGCCTATGAATATGCAAACGTTAGGTTGGCTATTTTTTCCCCATCAAACTATTGGGTAGGCAGGTATAAACAGGTAAGTCGGTATATGCACCAAACCTAACATTTACAAATTCTATAGGCTTCATACTTTACATTAGTATGTAATTGTCGCGGGTGGTAGGACTCTGTGCAGAGTCCGTCCGGATCGCTACCACCATCTTATCCATTAACCTACCGCCAAACAGCAGTGTTCGCACTGTTGTGTTCCGGTTTGGGGATAAGACAGCCGGTGTAATCACTAGCATAGAGGCATTCCATCTTAGTCCTCAGGGTTGGCAACGCATTTGCAGTCTTAGTCTTGTAGTCTTGTGAATGCGAATGTCTATGGGTCACAGTTTCCGCTCACCATCAGGTGGCCTGTGTGCTCGTTTGACTTCTCTATGTCATTAAAAAAAAAAAAAATTACACGAGCACATGCAATTTAAAAAAAAAATTTTTTTTATGATATCTGTACTGGACTGAAATTGTTCAGCCTACCAATTCGTCACATATTTAGCGTATTACATTTGATATAAACTACTTTTCATCGAATAAACCGCCCTATTCAGATTGCAAATCGTCTATTCGGATCTAAGACCACGTGTTTGTATCTTCAGTTTTAAACGCTGACGTTTGCTGCTGCTCTGTGGCTTTGTAGCACTAAGGGTCAATTCACACCGAGACGCGACGCGACGCAACGTCAAAATATACTTTATTTACTACACGAAAAGGTACATATTTCATGGTGAGAATTCATGTTGCGTGGTGCAAATTAAATTAATTAAATTCGTTGAAAGACACATTCGATGAAATGTTTGTCGGTATTTAAAGAGGATCCCATTCTAGTCTTAACGTCTATATTGGCCTTTAACCTACCGCCAAGCAGAAGTGTGTGCGATGTTGTGTTCTGTTGTGGGGGGTAAGACAATAAGAGAAATACTAGTAGTATAAAGCATTAATTATAATTCTCATGGCAGCGTATTTTGAATCTTGAGATCCAATCCAATTTATTAAACTTTAAAAAACTTAGCTCGCTATCTTGGTATTTGGGTACGCAAAATATATTTTTTATTGCGTTTTAATAGACCAATTTTACGCGGACCTAGTAAATTTTGTTACGGTTTGAAGTAAAATAGTCAGTTAGTAATAATTCGCTATTGAAATTACACTTGAATGATTTTGATTCCTCGTGAATCAAGTAAAGACCTTTAGATATTTGGTATGAATTTCAATACAAAATAAATATACGAGACGAACTTTAGTTGCATGTACAGTCGAGTTCATAAATACGCATACATTTTAGTACCTTTTAACTTTAATCGTTGTGACAATTCATACGTGGCAGTTTATACATGACATTAAATAGACAAGGTACTACAGTGTATACATATTTCACTTTGATGATATTAATTCCTCGTGAATCAAGTAAAGAAATTTAGATATTTGGTATGAATTTCAATAAAAAATAAATACACGACACAAACTTTACCTGCATGTAACAATGCAAAACTAATTAAAAAAACATTGAAACAGAGTCCCAACTAATGACCACGCAATCGGGACCATACAAATCGCATGTTTAACTTCCATACAAATCCAATACACGCTGTATCGTGGATCTACAGCCATTAACGGGCTAGCTATTAAGATATCAATCAAACGGGGTTTATTGTCGCGAAACGCGGGTAGTCGTTAAATTAGCATGGAGATGTAAGATGGCAGCACTGAGACGATAGAAAATAAAAGGTTGAAATATAAATTTTAATAGCCATTGGTTCTACCATTCCAAAACATGCTGTACCAATAATGAAGGCACTTAAGACTACAGTGGCGCCCTCCAAAAGGTCACTCATACAGATCCCACTTACTATCAGGAGGCCTTCAAGATATCATGAAAAGCTCTGCTGCTTGCTGGTGGTGTCTTATCTGATGATACAATTCGACCCTATAACAACTTTTGTCCTTGTCCTACTTTTAAACACCATGTCTATCTCCACCCCTTTTAGAAAGCTTTTAGAAGCATTATTATCTACAGCAGTTTCTACAAATCCTTCTTCTGAGTTACCTACCACAGCCAAGGAGTTCTGTTCTTCCGACCAAATCACATTGACATAGTATTTCTTTTACTTCGCCTCACATTCCACAGTCTCTCGTTTCATACAGGCCTTCATCTTACTTGTCACCATCATCTTGCCCTTAACCCAGTCATTTGGGGTCATCACAGCGCGTCTTTTTCTTCCAATCTTTCTATGAGCCATCATCTCAGTTGTCAGTCCCTTGTTTTTTATATAGAATTCGCCATTGCACATTTAGCCTTTCATATTCATACGCAACCTCCCTGAAACATGACTGAATCATACTACACCTACATACACTCACGCCTTCATTCCCAGAGTGAGGTACGCAGAGCTACATAATTACCAACAACTCTAAAAACTCTATTTAAAGTTGGCTCTATCCTTGTCTATTTTCAAGTGTAAGAAAGAGAAAGGGCTAAATTTATCTGTCAAATACGCTTTACTTGTCGATTGTGAAACAGGCGGTAAATCATACTGATTAACAATTAATTTACAATGATTGCAAATCAATCACCTCCGCAATCGTGAGAACTTTAAGGGAGCAAAGGTTTCAAAGGCGTAACCGTTTTATGACAGTTGACCCGCGCCAGCGCATTCCTCTGGTAAAACCGCGCGACAGGTTTGCGCACGCGTTTTGCTTACGGATTCAGTACCGGGTGCTCCATATCGAGCCTTGTTTTGATGGGGAATGAAGAATTTGGCGTTAGATGGGTTGCTACGTTGGGCGCCAGTGGCACAAATAGTGTGCTCGAATTGCTTGGAATTGTTATTTGTTGGCGTTGCGTTGATTAGGTTAAGAAAATTTTGTTACCTATTTTGCTTCGTTTTTGTACCCCACTCTTTTTATACGTTTATACGTAGCATTGTTTGCCAATTTATTTCTGATGTTGATTCTAGTCGTGGAAATTTAATTAGATATAAAACATGTGATGAAAATCTTACGCAAATGAGCTTGGTTCCAAGCCGTTCCCTACGCACTATTAAACCTATTTTAATGCTTGGTCTCTTCTTGTCAGATGCGAATGTCACAATAGCAGATAAGGACAAAGTATATTTTATCGTATATAGGCTTTACAATGGAAAAAATAATACATTCCATGAAAAAACATTTCATAGTTTTATATAAACATCATTCTTTCTGCCGACATGTTGGACGTGGTTATTAAGAATAGGTACCATATCGACACTTACGGAAAACATCCTAATTAAATCCGTGGCTCTTTTCTATTGCGACTTAACTAACGATCAGTAAATTTTCAAAATCAGAACCAATTTAAATAATACAGATATTGATCAACCAATCAAAACTGGCGATAAATCAAAAAACACAAAACATGAAATCAAAGGGAACCTCATTAAAAGCGAACCATCAATAGCTAATAGAAAAATCCATCTCCACCCACAGGCCCATTAACAGACTGATTTACAGTCAAATATCGAATGAACAGTCGTGTTTTAAATTACAAAATATTATTTATGTAATGTATCGGGTCTGTCGGAAGATTTATCGGTCGGTATTGACCCCACCTGGATGTGAACTCGAATCCATCGTCACGGCTAGACAGATGCTAGGCTATAACATTTATTATGTATCGATCGAAAGATAGTTTATGAGTCGCTGTTTCTCTAGCAGTTTTTATAATTGGCGTGTTAATGCCAATTTGTTCAATGTTTTAATTCGAATGTTTTTATACAAGTCAAACAATAAAAACTATTAAATTGTTTACCAATAAGGAATGAAACAGAGATTACTAACCCACCCAATGTTATTTAACTTATTTAGATTTTGTTGATTTTTGGTGTTAATGGAAAATATGTTGAAGAGTTAGCTATAAGTAATCCTTCTATTATTAGTTAGAAAAACACAAAATATGTAGGTACCTAAGTTAGACATAGAAAAATTTACTATTGGAAGTCAGAAGCTCATTCTAGTAGTATTACTAAAATCAACAGAAAGTCATAATCATAAAGATTATAAGCCTATTCTAATATTACTCAGTGTTCTATAACCATAACTATCCCAGTCTACATAGCACCTGCAATCACTTCTAAATCTAGCCGCGTATCGTTAATCTTCCGAGGCCTAGGGGCGAATGCCCGTCGATCTAGCGTAACTCAGGAACTGTGCTATCAGATCGCTGGATACTGCAACAGGCACAATAGATTGAAGATAGAGCCTTGATTATAGGGTACGGTTTGAGTGATTTAAAAAGAACTTTAGAAGCATTTACTTAACAGAAGGTTAGTCAAGCTAGAAATTGTTTTAAGTGAAATACATATTTATGATAATGTAACAGTCGATATTGTTGATCTCTTGTGATTTTGTAATCACGCTATTGTCTTGTCAAAACGTAAATATTTCAAAATTATCTTGGGCGTACCTCAGGGGTCGAGTTTAGGTCCCAGATTTAATATCGTCATTGTATCCAACTAAACCATTTTATTGAGTAATCAAAATGATTTATTGAAACATTATCTTTAAATGATAGGCAATAATAAAGTACAAACGCAAAAGAAACAAGTGATAACTAATGAAGACAAAGATCTTTAAATTTCGAAACTGTAGACAAAATAATTGACATAATTAACGACGAAACGTCGAAATAAAACTGTAATAATAGTTATAAATTTTATAAAAACGTCTTCCAATATCAACACGGATTCAAGAGTTCTGATCACAAATCACCCAAGGTTTTCCGTTTAGAACACGCATACCGACATAAGCAATCATCAACATTTGGTTTGATAGAAATGTAAAGTAATAATGTTCATAAGTTTTCGTGATAAACTAGCGGACATGTTTTGTATTCATTTAAAGAATATGTCAATGTCTATTTATGAGTACCTAATAATTTCATCATGATATTTTTTCCGGAAGTAATTAAGCTAAAAAATGACGATTGCATTGAATTTATTCATTAACAGTTTTAATACTAATAATTTATTTTCTCGTGATTATTTCCAAAATAACCAAAACCCATCATCATTAATCGTCAACCTTTTACAAACGTGCTTCAGGTTGCGCGCCCCTGCGTGAGATCAAGATGTGTGCGTTACCGCGCAGGCGCAGCAGCCGACAGATTTATGTGGGACGGCCGCGGTCACGCGCAGCTTTAGGTACTTACAAGAGGGGAGGAAGGGCGTAAGAGCAGACCTTAGTTGACGGGTATACACATGGGTTAGACATAGATGAAAAGCTATTGAGGTTTGATAGGGAACTCTAACATTACAAGAAGTTAAACTAGTTTTCTGCATAGCTTTCTGAGTTAAGTAAGGATGCATGTGCGTACGGCATGGGTTCAGAGTTATCTTACCCCGAAAAAAACTGTAAACCAATACATACATACATTCATACATACCGTCATGCCTCCATCCCAGAGTGGGGTGGGCAGAGCTACAGAATTACCAACATCACTAAAATCTTGGTGATAATTCAAAAAAACAATACTACATAAAGATTTTGCTTCAATGTTGTGTAACTGGAGTTTTTTTTTGTCCTTTTCTGCAATAATGCTACCTTAAGTAGACAGTAGGATTATTTTCTTTGAAAAATCACTAACGCTGCATCGAAGTCCGACTAACACAATTGACACGTCTCAACCGGTAGTGTTTATTTGCCTATGGGTCAACCAGTGTATCTTCATCGAAAAGCTCGTTAGTGATTTTTTAAATATAACACGAGTAGACAAAGTCTCAGGCAACGTCTACTACTTTTTAATAACTGGACTAAGTTAAGGTATTGTAAAATGAATCATATTTATACTTGAGTAAGGTTCATGCACATTGAAAGATGCTCCTGCGCAAGATTGCGTGCGCGATTAGATCATTAACGCGCTTTTTGCTGCGTCATGTTATTTTACTTACATTGTTTTTAAACATGATTAAATGCTTGTTAAGTTGTTTTTTTGCATGGTGATTTATGTTATGACTTAAATGAAGAACATAATTATGTGCGAAACAAGTTTTTGACTGTGACGTCATCAATGTAGAATTCACTGTTTAACTTTTGGGGTATGCTCAAAATGATTCCGGTAAAGTCCTTAATTATTCAACTATTTTTTGATTATATGTTTAAGAGCATGAAATAATAATTGGGTACGTTGCCCTGTTAGTTCACAATTGTATAATTAACATCTTTACCTTTTTTCTGTCATTTATTTTAAAAGCTTGTGCTTTTTTGTAACAATTCCAATATCACACAATAAGGAGAAATAGAAGTAATGTACCTACTAAAAGCTAGTAAAAGTGTAATAACATGGCGGACGCGTTCTGCCCTCCGATTGGTTAGCTGTCAGTGCATGCGCATCCATCAAATACTACTCGCCTACCGATTATATTTAAATACCGAACCATAATCTAGATGATACATAACACAATACATTTGTAATCATCAACTCGCAACGTGATTATAATAGGCTTGCAATAAACTTTGTCTTTGGTACAAAGTAAATGAACTTTCGACTATTCTGGAATCTGGGTAACGAGTTTTTTTACACTAACTGTAAGTTTATCATGCGTTTGCTTATGTTTATGTATGTATATGTACAAATAGACTATATATCGTGATGTACGTGCGACATTATTGTGTCATTTGATCATCACATCGACCCAAGTGATAGTGATTTACAAAGGGAAAATATACGGACGGTACGAGTAAGAACTTGGAATTGAAATTACATTTCTAAAGTCTCTCTAAAAGCTACCTTTTAGCACCTCTATACATTGCTAAACCAATACATCTAACGAGTTATCCTGACCAGGCACTAAATTGTATGTGTGAGACCATAGACAACTGTCCCCTCTATCTAGATCCAATGCATATAGCAGTTTATTACTTCTCGATACTGATTCGTTCAGATACGTAACAGATAGTAAATTTATTAATCTACTTTGGTGAAGGAATATGCTGTGGTACAAGGAAACATTGCAGAATTGTCAAAAAAAACTCGGAAATACGAGTACATTTTATAAATATGATCACAGTGTTGCTTTAAAAAAGATTTTAATATGGCCTAAAGAAGGGAATCCACTACACAAACTGAACTAACTACACATGTTATTTGATATTCTATTAAATTTAATATTTGTAGCTTTATACATATAATGCTAGACTAAGTAGAACCTTTGTAATATGTTTAAAAAATGACTGACTTCTGATTTTCTTGCGGCGTTTCTTCTCAGCAGTGGTCTCCTCTTTGGGAAGCGCTGGTAGATTCTTGACGTGTAAAAGTGCCCGAGCGGCCAGTTACTGAATCAATTTATTTTTCATCACACTTGCTCGTAAATGGTGTTATTCCATGCCTGTATACAGAAGGACAATGGCCTAAATTGTTCCCGCGGGAATTATGGCGAGTTTGTCATCCCTAGGGAGTAATGACTTTCTTTTTAAAATTTGCAACTCTTTCGTACATCATTTCTGACTAAGGAGGTTTAATTTTCAGCCAAAAATTAAATTGGTTTCTAATTTCATCTTTAAAAATTAGCTATAGACTAACTTACATTACACAAAACCTATACGCTTCATTAAACTTCATTATTTTTATACCTATTTCAAGTTTATATCAACATTTATCATTAATTTTAATAATTATACATATTAAAAATATCGTTTCCATTTACGTTCCCGTTCGTCAAAATTTATTTCTTTACATTTTGCAGAGTTAAAGTGTTTTCTCTTTGTTTTTTTTCCTCGCAAATGTGATGAAAACCATTGTGTGTATCACAATACACACGCCTTCGGCGTCGGGCTTCTAACACTCTCGTTAGTAATTCCCTTCATACTACCCTTGATGCACAATGTACTATTATCTTTTTATCTTTACAAGCTACCTGCCTACTATTTCCCCAACTTGAGTAACAATGTCAGGTGACATTTCAGTGTACATGGCGCAGTTCATATGAAAGCCAGTGATGTATCAGCGTGTGAACTTAGAAACGTATTTCGAATTGTCACTATCAAGAAAGTGAAATAGGGAGCGGAAGGTGAGTTACATTCTAATCTTAAAAACGGCAAATGAGTTGTCAAACGAAGCTAAAAGACCGGTAGAGAGTTAAATATTAAGAGTTCCATCGACAAGATACTTAACGTAAACTTTAGCGATTTTCGAATTGTCCAAATATTGTGGACATTAAGCGGTTGATACGATAGTCGACAGCTTACGTTAATCTTTACTTTAGCTCTAGGCCTTTATTGCGACTTTGTTCGACAGACGTGACATTCTTTCAATATGGTAAAAAACATGCCAGAATACTTCTTTTTAAAAGTGATTGGGATTGTGTGTAAAACAAGACTACAGTTCAACTATGGTTTCATTTAATTTTATTATTTAATTGTAATTGCAAAAAGTCATGCTGCTGGCTGCTTCTTGCTGAAGACAGAAACTGATCTTAGGGTATGGGTAGGGAAAAGGCACTTAAAGAAGTAGAAGAGATGCAAATACAGTTCAGATAAACCATCAACTTTTTTTGAGTTAGGTTTTTCTTTTTGTATTATTTTACTTATTTCAACAGTTGCTCATTTACATTACAAACAAAATAATAATAATAATAATTACAAACTATCAAAAGCGTAGCTAAACCTTAACCAACACAAAAATATATTAAAGCAAAGCCTGGACAAAACACCGTTACTCATAACGTAATGTGGCAAGCCCTGATGTGGCCCAGTGTACCCGAGGCATAAATAGCCCAAGATAAGGAGGAATTTATCTGACAAGTCTAGAAAATCTGAGAGGAATCGTTTGAGATAGCCTTGATAGGATTATAATTTACGCACTTTCTTGTCTACGAGGCTTAAGTCACATGGGATTGTTTAAATAAATTAAATACAATGCTTGAAGATTAACTTGGAATTTTATTGACTAAATGTTGGTAAGTGCGGTAAATTGTTACTTTTAAGTTTCTAACGTAATCGGTGATGTGAACAACAAATTACGTTCAATAAAAATAGTTTTTGTAAGAATGCTGTTAAAAATTATTATTTTTAAATGTCCGACCACTTACTGAGTGACATTTCCATCGGCCCTATTCCACTAGCCTG
Organism: Acleris sparsana; assembly: GCA_923062465.1. Taxonomy (NCBI): domain Eukaryota; kingdom Metazoa; phylum Arthropoda; class Insecta; order Lepidoptera; family Tortricidae; genus Acleris; species Acleris sparsana. The sequence goes on from OV281290.1 coordinate 18,407,403, forward strand.
CGAAACATAAGAGTCGAGATTCAGACCAACGTCACCTGTCATCAGCTGTTTATGACGTTCGCTGCATTTACGCATAAATGAGAAAGCTTGTGAGAAACGCGAGGCATTTAAATGCGTACAGAAATAATGGCTACTTTATATGGATTTATGAAATGATCAGCAAAATACCTAAATATTGAATAATGTATCAGAGAGGATTAAGAAATGCGTGGACAGTTCACAGTTTTGTTGTTTGAGAGTAGAGTAGACGGTCTAAGAAGCGAGTAGGAGACGAGTTGCACCGGGCTGTTTATTCGATGAAAATTATTTTATATTAAGTTTAATTCGCTAAATAATATGTGGCGAATAAGTAGGCTGAAAAGTTTCAGTCCCTTTAAAATAGTTATTTATGTGACTGGTGCATAATGAGAGGCATTAATACACGAGTGTGGTTTTATGAAACGAGCCGATAGGTGAGTTTCATAATAAGATCACACGAGTGTTTTAATGCCTAATTATGCGTACAGTCGCATACATAACTTTATCTACATGCATATCATAAGTTTTCTACAATATGTGAGAAAATTGTACCATGTTGCCTTGTATCTTAAAGAACCTGACTTTAAAGACCTGACCTCACTTTAAAGTTTCGGTGACCGAAACTTTAACATTAAGATGCAACTACATCAATAACCGATACTTTAATGACATGTAATACTTTAATGTTAACATTAAAGTGCAACCACAGATACAGGTTTCTCAACATAGGCTGTTTGCTTATCGTTTCTAATCATATAATAGGGAAGTTATGATATGGATGTAGATAAAAATATTAAAACGTTAGGTTTGGTGCAAATTATTAGTACCGACTTACCAGTTTATACCTGCCTACCTAATAGTTTGGATTTAGGATTTAGATTGGTATGTAATTTGTCTATTAAACAAGCTAATTTTTTTTTATACGAATTTCTTTTTTTTAAATTAGTTATATAATGGACTGAAATTTTTCAGCCTACCTTTTCGCCATATATTACTTAGCATATTAAATTTGATATAAAATACTTTGTATCGAATAAACAGCCCGGTGCAAATCGTCTCCTATTCGAATAGGAGACGATTTGCATCGGGCTGTTTATTCGATAAAAAGTATTGCAATAATGCAATAAGTTGACCAGGTTCACACTAATCTACTAAGAGTAGATTAGTGTGAACCTGGTCAACTTATTGCATAAAGTACGAAATTCATCTTTGAAATTGTAGAGCAAAGAGATTTATCAAAAAAAGAAGTTCCTAAACAGTATCAGTTAATGTATGTATGTATGTATGTAAACACTTTATTGTACATAAGAAAAACGAGAACAATACAATTATTAGAAAAGTTAATCATGCACGACGCGTCAATAATCATCGAGTCAGCACGCAACCGTAAATCCGATATCGACCTGCGCACAAATCATTCAATCTCGCATCAGAAACGATCGTAAATACATCATAGTGATTAATGCAAGTTTGAGAATAAGAGCCCCGGGCGACCGCCATTGGTCGCCGCTAAACGAACAATTATTCGAATGGCGCGCTCTGATTGGTTGACGCGGCGTTCGTTTTTTAATGTGACGGCGTGATGGATTCGACCCTTCGACTCGTACGCATCCATTGTTGTCGATGTGTATGTCCGGTGATGTAAATATGTGTGTAATTTACATTAGTTTATGCGTAGACTTGGTTGGGTAAATGGTGCATAGTTTAATATGGGTAGAGCTTTTTATTGACTTTATTATAAGGAGGTATAATAGAAAAAATCTTTCACAGTTTGATGAATAGTCCGACCGAAGCTCTAGGCTTTTGCTATACTTCACAATGATTAACCCACTTCTATAAAAAAATAGCAATTAATAAAAGTACATAGAAAACATCTATGAATAATAAACAAATACTAGCACTCATGACACAATTTTTATCCTTGCTAGAGATCGAACTTAGGACTGCTAGCTTGGTAGGCAAGGTCGCTACGAACTACTCAGCCGAACTGATATTTTAACCATTAAAGAAGCTTACTTTCTCTATAAAGACTGGCATGATTTTATTAAAATCAAAAATTGCAATAAGAACAAATAAATTGAAAAGGTATTTGATGATACAAAATAACTTACATACTAATATCTACTGACCCTACAACCGAGAAACAACAAAAACGAAATACTATTCATCACAATTTATATTCCTCTCCGCATGACCGCGTTAATTGCATTCAACTTCACAATCACTCATAAATTAAAAGATGGCGCGCGCGTTCTGCCCTACGATTGGTCGGCTGTCAGCGCTCGCGCATCCATCAACTACCCGCGTAACGATTTAAATTTCGATCTATATTCAAAATTAATGGGTGTCATACTTTTTACCACTTGTTTGTTACAAGAAAAGGAGTGGCCTAAAGCGGCAAGTTTTAAGTTCGAAAGGTTATTAAATTCAGGTGAAAAATTGTGATGAGTGTATGTATGGGATAATTTGGTTAAATCAATTAATGGTCCTCTTTATCTTTACATAGTATAAAAATGAAGTCGCTCCCACTGTCTGTTCGCTGACATCTTTTAAACTACTCAATGGATTTTAATGCAGTTGCCAGCAATAGATGGAGTGATTCAAGATAACGGTTTTTTATGTATAATACATTCTGGATTAGGTACGGGTTTTTTTTTAAACTCGTAGAAACCGAAGCGAAGCGCGAGCGGGTCGCTAGTAGGTACTCAAATAAATAATTCATCGACTAATTATTTCATAGTTGCCTGCGCGCGTAATCACGACAGAGGTAACGCATCATTTTATCGAATTTCACTTTATCGATTGAATAATTTCATAAAACGCTATTTACTGCTGTGCTGTGCTGTTTTCAGGATGTCTTAAACATTAATTACGTAAGTTAGGTTAGGTAAGACTATGACTACCAAAAAAAGTAACTTATGCGAAATTAAAATCCAGCGTAGTGATGAATAGGTACATTAGTTGAAAGGTATTTCGATAAAAAAATAGGTAGAGGTACCCATGACAGATTTAGTTATGAAGTCGACAAAATCTACGACTTAAGTCAAAATTTACAGTAACACACCTTCAGCTAACTCCTTTTTAATTTGTTGACCAATTGAGTTGTAAATTGTTTAAAACTAATCTAACTATGTTCCGAGCTACCCCAGGCTAAACACAAAGTTTATAGTCAAACATAGTCATTCTCCAACAGAGGGCGTTAGTAGGTTGGAAACATTGGATTATTATGCTCTTTTACCTTTTCACTGAAAAATAAATGCGCTAACGCCGATGTAGCTTACCTGAAACAACAAAAGAAAAACATTTTTAGTTAATTATTTTATAGCATTTTTCCTAGTAATACCGAAAAGCGCTCTGAAATTAGCCTTCAGTTTTAGGTTTCACAATAAGCTGTGATACATTCTTATCTAGTAATCAATGACAAGCTAATATTAGATGTCGCATTAATTAAATGTTAAAATCTGTCTAGCTCCAGGCTGTGAGAAAGAAAGAGCCATAAAACTAATTTACCTTGACCCCTTTCACTGACAGACAGGTATTATCAGTTCGAAAGCCTCGGTATGTTTTCAAGTTGCCAAAATTACCCAACAGATGGCGTTAAAACCACATCAACTAGACAAATATTTAAATTTAAATATACTCATGTAGAACCAGTAATTATTCCGCGAAACGAAATGTCACAAGCATTTTAGAATAAGACCAAAAATCTCATTACACCGAGTAAGAACCCGACAAATTGAGCTTGACATGAGGAAACCAGACCTACTTAGAGTGACGTGCTGCAGCCGAGTAGCGCAATGGGAGGAGACCGGAAATTTTGTGGTAATTTTTGTTATATTTGAAAAATGTTTAAAAGCCGTGTACGATGCTAGTTGAAGATTAGAGATTTAAACACACAACACAACCTTAACTGGTTGTAGATTAGTGAGTTATGGAATTGGAATGGAATAAAAATTAAATAATGCATTTTAATGATTTTCTTGGCGAAGCGCTGGTGAAAGATTTATTTCGAACTTGATGATTTCAGTTTGAATTTCGATTTACAACACTTCTGGGATTATCCATAGGTGATTAGAATGACAGTCGTATTTCGTAATATCAATCTCTTACAAGCGATGTGTCTTAAAATAGGCGAATAATTATTTAAATTCCTGAACTGATGTAGTATTTATGTAAAGTTAAAAAAATAAGGGTAGGTAATACCTAAGTGTTTAAATGAGTTTTCATTCTAATCATCTCAGGAAAATCCCATAAGTACCTAAAAACACAATTTTTTTGGGTGTGAGTTTAAAAATAAAACCCATAAAAAATACTAGCGCAACTCAATAAAATAACTTTTTTTTTCATTTTTTTTTCTTACAGATACGTTTTAACGCACATAAAAACAACAAAGAATTAATTCGAGATTATATTTTTATTGTTAAAACAATACGATAAAATTCTATTGACAAATTCCATCATCACTATCATCAATGCTTAAAACACATTTCAACAATCAATTTTATTACTGAACCGAATTTTATAGTTAGATAATATACCTACGCAAAACATAAAACCCACTCATAGAAACAACGAGGCTACGGAGATGGTTATAAAAAATATATAAAAATGCCTAAAATTGACTATAAAGTTACGGTTTACGAGGAGCTAAACGCACTTTTAACTGTTAAATTTCAAAATGGCGTAATTAAATATTCAAGAAGCACCTAGATCCATATTTAATCAATGGATTAAGTTCGTAGCAAATATTATAGTAGGAGATATCTGGTCAGACTGCATTTCATTTAGGCTAAGAAGGGGAAAATCTTGGAACTTCCTGAATTTAATATTTATCCTTCTGTCTGGGGGACACCGTTGATGCAGGAAAACATATTGAAACTTTTATGTGGTCATCTTGCACCATCTCATATACACATAAGTAGTTAATTCTATTTTTTCTTTTTTCTTTTCTCTCTCTACCTCTCTCGTAAGATTTTTGGCATGTGTTCCTGCTGAACTACGCATGTTATTTGATATTATATTTAATTTAATATTTGTAGCTTTATGTAATGCTAGACTATGTGACTGACTGCTGAGTTTCTTGCAGCGTTTCTTCTCAGCAGTGGTCTCCTTTTGGGAAGCGCTGGATTCTTACGTGTAAAAGTGCCCGTGGGGCCTACTTACTGAATAAATTTCGGTTATATTTTTTTATCTTTTATATTAGTACGACCGGCGGTCATCCTAACTAGTAGCTTTGGCAAGTATAAGTCTCTTACGATGTTATTTACAGCGTCACTTTGACATAGTCCAAAGTGTTAATATAAGTTAATATAAGCCTCAAATTGCGTGTCAAATGTGGATAAAGCATCCGTCACTGTCGTCCTTATTTACGTGTCAGAAAGTGACGGATGCCTTATCCAAACTTTGTCACGCGATAAACGCAGCCATGTTAGCCCCTGGTTTCAATAAGAATTGTATTTTATTACGTTACATTACCACTTAGAATCATCTATATTCCTGATCATTTCTAAAGATTTATCACAACCAACCAGTTTTTAAAACCATTCCACTACGAGATCTCTTATCATTAGAATCCCAGCACTGTGTCGTATAGTTTATAACGTGCAGCAACTCCAGTGGAAAACGTCTAAACCTATTAGACACTAGACACATCTGGTTATTTCTGCTAATTGTTGGTCCATCTTGCAGCTTGCAATCTAAATACAAACCCGATTGGCATTACTCAGGGTTTAAGATTGTGAAAAACAGGAATATTCTGCAGGAATTGGTCTTTTTATCAGTTATTAGTACATTACTGCACAGACCAGGAAGTAGGCCGTTGCGGGACGAGTAGAGTTATACGAGTCCAGCAACCGCCCTTCCTGGTCGAGGCTTGTTGCTTTTCTCTAACAATGCGAGGAAATTAAACGAAATTTGTATGTTATTTTCGCGGCCGCTGCCGCTGGTAAATAATAACTTTTTTTTTTTTTAATGTTGCCTGGGCCTGGAACTCGGAACTTCGCGGGCTTGTTAACCTTACTGTTGTAAAATCAACAACAGTAAGGTTAACATATCCGAGCATGTGGGAGATAAATTTAGTTTTTGTGTGTGTTTCAACGATTATCTGATTTAAACTGAAATCGGCAATATAACAGTAGATAGAAAACCGGGCAAGAGCATGTCGGAACATGCTCAGTGTGCAAACTTAACTTTGCCGTTGGAAAACTGTAATCCCATACATCGACATGGGTCGCGGTCAATTTACCAACACCGCAAATAAGTTTTCGGTAGGTACAAACAATAAAAATTTAAACCGTTTGTAACTCAAGAATCAATGAAGTCTACTTAGTTGTGATAGTTTTCCTATTAAATTCATTAAATGAGCTTTCATTCGGTTTTTTTTGTATTTTTGTATTTGAAGTTTAGGCTGTAGGAGACGAGAAAAAAAATACACCCCAACGTTACCTGCAGGGAAGGTACTCTAAAAAATAACCTTTAGCATCGTCATCATATGAGCCGAAAGACATCCAATGCTGGACTTCCCCAAAGAACATGACGGCCGGTTTTGTGCTATTCGCATCCCTCGGCTTCCCGCGATCTTAACAGGATCAGAGTTTACTACATTATTATGTTTGATAAACTTAACTAGGTACAATAATATTTGAGTTACCAACTGGAATTGCTGGGCAGAAATCGAATTCCGAATCGGACCCTAAATTATTCGGATGGCCTAAACTGCCGAGGCAGGGAAGACCACTATTATTCAGCCACTTCCTTTCTAAACATATATTTTGTAGTACTTACATGACACTATACTAAATACATAGAGTATTCAAAAAGTTCAATCAAATACAATATTCACTATCGACATGACGCCCTACCGCCCTAGGTCTTTTAATTATACTCTGTTCTATAGTTTTTGGAGATTTAGCGTGTGGGATTATCAGAAAATAATACTCACGAGTTTCCCCCCACAAATCAAAAGTAGGGGTAATGTCCCGGCGAAACAAAGGCCGACCCGATCAACACATTAGTCCGACTTTGAAGCATTACGTATTGATATCGGTAAAAATACTTCGAATACGAGGTTTGCTGGTCTGGACTACTGTAAGTAAATAAATTATCTATTGGACCCACGTTCTAAGTAACATTTTGAGGGTAAAGTTTTTATTGTATCTTGAAATCTATAAAGTCGTTTTTAAGTATGGTTTCTGGAAAAGAAGATTTTGATGTTATTAATTGAATACGTACGTATGCTCTTCAAAGGGAGGTAAGAGTAAGATGATATTGTAAGATTGTCATGAATTTTAGTTGAGGTATAACACACTTCATCGGGCCAAAACGACAATATACTGATGGACAGATAGAAAAAACCTCAGATAGTGAATTACAATTGTAATTCCAAACAATTATGGACTATAAATAATGACTGCAATTCAGTAAAGTTTTAAAGTTTTTTTTTAGGCGTGACGTAATTTCTGATTGAGTTTTTTTTGTAATCGGGATTGATACATATAATTAATGATAATAATGTAAGTAATAATCCGAATGGCAGTCGGTAATAAAATAAACAGCATTTCAATACTTTTAAGGTATTTGCGGAAAATAAACCGGAAATACTCAAGGCCTTACAAAGTTGTCTTGCTCAATTTAAAAGGAATCCATTTCAATTTAAATAAAAATAATTTCAAGCCATAATTTACATTAATGACGTTGTCATCGGACGTATTACTTTTACAAAAAAATATAGCTGATTGTAAAAACCTTCAAATATTTTATATATTATTTATTTCATCATAAATACGTCATTTATAAATGGAGTAATAATTTGTCAAGAACTTGCAAGTAAGCAGTCTGGTTGAAGTGTTTAACTTTTGAATTATGACTTACTAAGATATTTGATATGGGCCTCTCTCTCCGCGACAGAGTCCGAAATACGGAGATCCGGAGACGAACAAGGCTCACCTATATAGTCAAAGAAACCACTCTAAGGAAGTGGCAGTGGGCTGGACATATGCCGCAGAGATGATGGAAGATGGGGTAAAGGCTGTTTGAGTGGAGACCCAGAACCGGGCGAAGAAACGTTGGTAGACATGAAATGAGGTGGACTGATGACCTGGTCAAGGTGGCAGGAAGGTGCTGGATGAGAAGAGCAGTGGACCTAGATGGATGGCGAGCAATGCAATGCCTACACTCAGCATTGGGTGACTATAGGCTGAAGAAGAAGAAGAGATGATATTTGTTATTTATTTAACTTGTTTTATTATACCAAAATTAAAATCAACCTTTCTTTTCTCCATTTTAATAAAAACTAATAATATTTAAAAAAAGTATTTGTTTTCAAATTAAAAAGTACACCCTTTACAAATCCACATTCCGTTTAAATTTTCAAAGCAAACTTTAAAGAAATACAATCTTGCTCCAAAACTGTACAGCAAAGTGATTATCTAAATGGCCAGACGCGATAAATACAAATAGGCACAATTAGCTGACTTATTCGCGGCGGGCTGAAGGCGCGGATTAATACGGCATCTGCGGGATCGATCGTCTGCCCTTTAACTCTGACTCGGCTCCGTGACTGTACCGTCGCTGTCTTGTTGAATGGTTTGAAGTGCATAGTCTTGAATTTGTGGTGATTTTGTAAACTTTCTGATTTTTTTATTGCATAAAACTGTTGTAAATGTGCGTGAAATTGCGTATTGTAGTGTTAAAATTATCCTGTGGCTCTAGACAAGATTCATTCTGCAAAAGTTATTGATATTAAAAATGTGTAGCAGTGACTCGCTTTTCAATTCGTCAATCACTAAGCGGATTAGGCTCGAAGCGGATAGCTTGGAGCCAATTTGCTACGATGGAAGAATGAGCTAATTTATGCTTTACTGTAGGTACTTTTTCTTTTTCAAATGACCGTATAATGTGTCTCAATTATTTGATAATGGCGGAAATATTCTTTTAACAACAACGAAATAAATATTGGAACTGATTTTGCGCGCGAATCCGATTGCGTAGAAGTCGTTAATTGATATTCCCTCTGTAACTGAGCTGACTGTTCTGTCGGGAGCTTTTGTGCTATTCCAGACTATAATCTTCGTTTTAGCGTGATTGAGTAACAAACATCCAAACTTAAGCATGGTTAATATTAAGTAGGTAAGAAAGATTAGCATTAAGAATGATTGATCTAGTTTTCGTTTAAAAAGTGAGCGATTTATCTCTATCTCACGTAAATGACGATAACCTCTAGGATGGAGTTTAATGTTACTTTGGAATTAACATTATGACCTGCAAAAAAATCTACGTTGGATATTATTTCGTGCATATGACGCGTCTGTAATCATCTTTGTCCGTTTCCAGACGAACTAGCATAGCTTGCTGCGTCTGACAGATATGTCCGCTGAGCCTCTGAACAAAGGAGACGATGAGTCGCGTCCAATGACATGTTCACGTCAGCGGACGCGGTATGACGTGTTTTATAATACACTAGCTGTTGTCCGCGACTCCTTCCGCGTAGAAAAATACAACAAAGCCTATGTTACTCAGGGATATTGTAGCATTCTAATGGTGAAAGTTTTTTTTAAATCGGTACAGTAGTTTTTGAGTTGAATCGTTACAAACATAAAAAATACGAATCTTTCCTCTTATATACGTAGACTATTAGTAGTTGTCTATTTTGTTTGCAATATATCGCTTTTATGAAATAAAAAATATAAATGAACTTCATACATGGGTATCATCAAATATATGAAACTATATTAGAGCAAGGTGCTCAAAAATATCTGAACTCTAGGCACTATACTCTATTGTTAAACGTGTAAGAGCGTGTTCAGATATTTCTGAGCACAAGTTACTCTCATCTAAATACACTATCTAAGAGCTTCCTATGGTAACTAATGCTCGGTACGGTAAAAACATCGTGAGGAAACCTGGGTTAGTGGGTTACTGTATAGAATAATTTAGGATAAGCGTAGAAATACACCTCTTATTCATAACAATCCACGTTAATATTATAAATAGACGATGCGCTGGCCTAGTTGGTAGTGACCCTGCCTCCGAAGCTAGCAGTCCTGGGTTCAAATCCCGGTAAGGGCAGATATTTGTGTGATGCGCGCGAATATTTGTTCCTGAGTCATAGGAGTTTTCTATGTATTTAAGTACATATTTCTCTATAAGTATTTATATCGTTGTCTTGGACCCATAGTACAAGCCTAGAGCTTAGTTTGGGACCAGGTCAATTGGTGTGACACTGTCCCCTGATACTTATTTACTTATTTATTTAAATATGAAAGAAGCTTTGTTTTTCTTTACACTTTCATAACTTAAACCGATTTCAATGAAATTTGGTATAAAGATAGTTTAGCCGCAGCAAAGGACAAAGGATACTGTTTATACCAAAAAAATGGACAGTTCCCAATTAAGCAGCGATACACGATTTTAACGCAGTCGAACTAATGAAACTAAATTAATTACATTACCTTTGAACTTATTCACGATGCGTCCTTTACGTCTTAAAACGTCGACATAAAAACTATCCCATCTATCCACGGAACAATAACATATTTCCTCGACCTCCTCATTGTGCTTTCCTAATAAACTATCCCGAGGGAGATATTTTGAGACGTTTTATAGCTGTTTTTGACATATTTGTGATTGTGACTGGATGCCGCCGGATTTATAGATTCCAAGCCATTTCTTCTAGTTCGCCTCTTTTTTTGATGTATATGATTTACCGTTATGGATGTTAGTTATGGCGGGTCTTAGTGTGGCGAGTTTGTTGTGTCCGCTTCATGTTTTTGTGGGGTGTTTTAATTGGTGAAGTGTGTGAGTTCTAAAAATATTGTTTCATATTTTTGAAGTGGTCTGTTTTCCTTGAATAGGTAGCCATGTAAGCTGTTAAATTCAATTAGATTCTGAATAAATACAAATCAATAATATCATACGTTTGAGGCAAAAAATAATACTAGTCCTCCTATTCGTAAACGGGAAATAACTAAAGTGTGCTTAAAATATGGTTTATTACAATAATTATTTATTAAAATTTATTAACTAAACAATTGGTAACGGTTGGTTTGTCCTTATCTATCATGGTTTATTGTGCGTTTATGAATAAGGGAGTATCGGTTCACCTTCAGTTCCAAATCCCACATCAATTGTCTTAAACTTAACTTATAGTTTGTGTTCTGATACAATGCAATACAGGTCAATATTGCCCTACGACTTGTTAGTCCGTGGGACCCCTAAAAGTCTAAAAGAGAATCAGTACAACAAGGTAAGATTGATTTTATTTGCTCTAAAAGGGCTCTTAGCATCTTAAAACTAAATAATAATGTTGTTCTGGAATAAATTAAAACAAAAACCTCTGGAATACGTTCAAAATGGCGACGAAAAGTCATAATAAAGTACGCTGAATTATTGCATATTGTACAGAACGCTTGGCTGCCCTTTAATTCCGCATATTAATATTATTTACGAACGTAATAAGGCAAGATTTGTAATGCGCGGACAAAGTTATTTTCTTTACTTGCATTTGAGACATTTCAGAAACATTGGACATAATATCCTTTTATTATTAACAATGACAAACACAACGCCTTACTAAAAGTTTAAAGTAGATCTTGGACATTATTTATTAATAGTGACTTAAAAATTCCTACCTCGTTTTTTAAACAGGTTTTTTTAATTTTAACGCCGTTTTCCTATTCTCTCATTTCAAACATCTATCAACTTAAATTTACAAATGTCAAACTCTATTCTTGTCTTACAAGAATTGGCCCCAATATTTCATAGCAACTTAGGGTTTAGGGCTTAACATTTACCTACGTAGTTGCAGTATCAGACTAGTCAACGAGATAAAGCCGTACTAAACCTCGACCCTCTTACCTGACTGTGAAGTCGAACTAAACCGCTATGTCCTATCTGTTAAACATTATGTAAGCTATTTTAATCTTTGACAACGTAACGCATTCTAGCTAATAGCAGCGATCGTTTGCGAAATGAAATTACTCATCACCTCTGATCCGAATGATGTATTGAGGCGCACGCCCACGCGCTTAGCGAATCTAGTGCAAAGATCAGTGATTAAAGATGCTTAAGAAGGTAGATTATGTTTAGAGGTTAGTGTTTTGCAAAGCCGCTGTAAGAAAAGATAAAGCTAGTTATCATTTTAACAAATCAAAAGGGAAAAACTAATTCAACAGCATAGCCATTGTTATTTATACCTGAATCTTTGATTTTGTCTATGTGTTTACCTACCTTATATAAGTATGTTTATCGTTGTCTTAGAGATGTAAAACCAACATTAGTTTTTAATTAAATTAACTGCGACTGCTATTTGATTGTCTAAAACACCAATAGAAAGAATCTCTAGTTTTAAATCCAGCAAGCAAACATCATGCATCCCCATAACTAATAACGTTTGTATTCATGAAATGTGGACAATCGGCGAATGCCTATATGATGTATTTATTCATCATTCGGACGTCCCAGATGGAAAGAAGATTTTTTCACGACATGTTTTGCGTGTTTTTTAATACTGAACCATTAAAAAATTCGTCTTCATTTACTATATGCAAGCGACTATTTTAAACATGAAACATTATACATAAAGACTTGATATTGAAACATATCTAAGTATTGAAATTACGAGCAATGTTGGATTTTGCCAAACACTTTAGAGTCTAATTTAAAATCAATACATTTTCACCTAGTTAATTCCCAATGTTACAATAACTTTTATTTACTTTATAGTAATTACGGTCGAGTTAAGAAAAAACCAATAACATGCCAACATCAATATGGTTTTTTTTACCTTGCATAATAGAGCACCTTTAGCGTTGAAAACATAATTGTATCATAATAACCAATTAACACCATAACTGCAAACGGCACACCAAGCTTACGGCAGCAAACGTTAAGTAAATTGAAGTGAAAATGTGACTGTAAATTCTTCATAAATTGGCAAATAGATCGCTTATTAAATCTATACTTATATATCACTCATAACAGTCACAGACGTCAATATAATTGATTTTACTAGTGCCATCTATCAGCAAATAGTTCAGGCCTGAAAATGTCAGTGGGGCAGTAGATCTCGTGGGAACGCCTACGCATTTAACGATGATCTTTGAGTGACTCGTGCGCACAAGGTGGTCTGTAATGGATCATTAATAGTAACGACTGAAATTGTTGGTTTAATTTGTGTATATCGTTCGTTAATTTAAAAGGGGTATTTAAATACCGGTGCCCTGCATTTGAGTCCACATTACGCTTGGGATGGTGATTGAAATGCTTGTTTTAAACTAAAAAGTCGCGTTTAACAATGTATCAAGAAAATACTTCATAACTTTAAATGGCATTTTACATTTGCACAAATTTAATATAAGTTATTTTATGATTTTTACATGGGCATAAATAAAACATCAGACAAAAAGGTAAAAAAAAACATTTATCAATTCTTAAAAGTTAATCTAGGGTGTATTCAGTATTGTAAAGAGTCGTAAAAAATATCAAAATGGAACAGCACAAATAAAATAAAAAGGGAGACCCTTTTTACACTGCCTATTTCTGATTAATCCACCTATTCATCAACTAAAAACAACCAATCAACCATCGCAACCCTTTACATCTCGCGACTATTCTAAGCGTGAAAAGTTGTATTTGATACAGACACGACACGACAGCTGCGGCTAAAAATAATACCGGACGCCCAATTCACGTATTTCACTGTCCGAGCGCGCATCAATTCCTGTCCACATTTGTTACTCAATGACAGATGTTTTACGCCTCTGGCGACACCAACTAATCTTTGCCATTTTAACACCTTTACCGCTCCGGCTTAAGAACCATTTTGTTTAAATTCGTCATTCAAAGTTTGTAGTGATCAGCGTGCCTTGTGCTTGTCAGTGATAATGACAGTTTTGTTAAGTACTTGTAACTTCTAGGATGATTTTAGAACGGATGATGGCTAGCTGAGAGCCGTAATAGTGAAGTGATCGTTTTATTATTGAGTGAGAGCGGCTGCCAAGTGTATATGTTAGTTATGTAGAGGGTGTTCTTGAATGATGCACGCGTTGGCATTGAAATATTATTTTTGGAATTAAGTAACTAGGATTTTTTTACCACGCCATTGACCTGCCGCTAGACCGCAGTGTTCACATTGTTGTGTTCCAGTGCGGGGGCATGACTATGCTGTAATGGTTATAAAGGCCTTCCATCTAAGTCCTAAGGGATGGCAACGCATTTCCAGTCTTGAGATCGGCATGGTAAGATTGCAAATGTCTACGGGCTTCATTTACCATCAGGTAGCCTGTATGTTCCTTTCTCCATGTCATAAAGAATAAGCCGAAAATCACATTCTTCAAGGAATGCATCTATTTAGTACCTCTACCATGAGTTACAATTACCGTACTAACGCGTCGAATGCTCTGTCCCTCGCACTGTAACAATACAGCGAGGTAGTGTTGCCAGGTCTAGTCTATCATAAATCGGGATTGTGATACAAAATCGGGACTCGTACGAATTATATCTTGCAATGCCAATTGTGAAGTTTTTACCCAGTTGTTATAAATTAGTATTTTCTTTATTAACACTGGCGATGTGTTGAAAATGTCCATAGACCCCTGAATACCGGGATGTCCCGCAGAAATCGGGACGTCTGGCAACACTATCTGTGAGAGACAGCATTTACTCGTTAGAGTACGTTAATTTTAACTCATTGTAAGGGCACTGTTGTTCCCATTGAAACTCGGAGTCAGAATTGTAAAAAAAAAGTATTATAAGAGTGAAAGAGAAACATAAGTAAAAGCGGAGAAAGTCCTGTTTATGAATTTAATGTTTACCCTATCATTTTACAGTAACTGCAGAGATCGGCAGCGCAATATAAATTATGCGAAACATCCTGTTGCATTCACTATTAAAGAAGGCTTGATCCACATCGTAGCACGATATACAGGGTGTAACTTCGGCCGAGGATAAAAAGACTGTATAAGTTTGACCAATACCTTTATTGAACTACCTTACCCCTGACGCTAACAATAATAATAGTAGGAATAGTAGCTCCCAAAAGGAGTTTTTTGTAAGACAAACTAAATTTTATGTAAAACTGTATAAGTCCAACATAATTACATCCTCACAAACATCACAAAGCCTTTGTTAGTATTATCATGACTAATTAATAATTATTTCACACAACAGCATCAGAGCTTTCATCGGGTCATAACTCAGCAGTAATAAGCACTAGACAGTGTTGATAACATGTCCAATTATCTTTAAACGTATAACTGTAGAGTACAGTCGCCATTAAATATAACAGACTAAATACGACGTATTTGACGTGTTTAGCCAACGAAGCTTACAGTCCCAGGTTCGAGTGCCGGTATTTGCAAATATTAGTCATAGTCATACATTTGATTGCCTTATGTTGTAGTTACAAAGATCTTAAATACTATTACATGGATCAACATAAACCCGGTAAGGGCACTGCAATTACTCTGGTTAACCAAATTGTCAAATTAACGTACAATACTAGCTTTCTTATATTGTCTAGTTACAAATAGTTACTTAGGTACATAGAGAGAGAGTTACAAATACAATCTTATTATTATTCAATGTCAAAGTACTCTTGTAAATTATAAAAACATTTGGAAATTAGAAAATTATTTAGCTTAATTATTTGTTTGTTCCTGGGTCTAGGATGTTTTCTATGTATTTAAGTATGTACCTGTCTATATAACTGTTTCTATCGTTGTCTTGTTCCCGTAGTACAAGAGCCAGACCTTAGTTTGGGGCTATATCCATTTTATTTGTGAGAGATTATTTATTTTATTTTAGTAACTCTTAACTCGACTCTATCGTTACTAGGAGTAAAAGCGCGTGCGCATATTTTTAGCAGCTTTTACGCTCTGATACATTTGATGACGTACTAATGATTTACTGCATAGTCATTGGTTGGATACACGGATTAATTACTATACAGCGTGTTTAAATTTTTATTTGTAATCTCTGGTGTAAGTTTTCCTTTCACTTTGAGTTTAGGCTTTTACCTTATTAGTCAAGGCGATATATAGTCTATTTTTCCTTACTTGAGCTAAGTAGTAAACAAATATGGCGTCTCCATAAAGTTTGACAATTCATAGTGTTGGGAATCGTAGAGTGAATGTGTGAATTTATTTAGTGAATGAATGAAATGAGCGTAATACATATATAGGTTGGGTTCTTCAGTACGATTGTTATAGTGAATTTCACAGACTACAATTGCATGTGAATACCTACTTAAGACAATATAATGTAAGTACTCAATAACACAACACATCATCATCATCATCATCATGTCAGCCGAAAGACGTCCACTGCTGGACATAGGCCTCCATAACACAACACACTTTATTATAAATATTTGATTCTTTCATCCGTAGATAGTAGAAATAGACTACCTTATACACATATTAACACTTACTAACTACAAATATAGTTTCAAAAAGATAATTATATTTATTTATGTTCGGAATATTGTATACTAAAACTGCCAAACAATTGAACAGTTACAAATCATTAATTCATTCACTTCATCCCATCCCTACAATGAAATGCCAAACTGACATTCAGTTTTGATAATCTGTGACCGGGAGTTTTATGGAAATTATTATTTGGCTAAAATATGTTACTTGCAAGGATAATTTAAAGCTATTATTAGTGCAAATGAATGCGTTTGTGTTTAAAATAATGTCTATCACTTATTGTGGTAACTTTTATTGAGTGATTCTTACGGAATTTTGTGATATGCGATCGAGTGATGTTTGTTTACTACTTAGCTCAAGTAAGGAAAAATAGAGTATAGAAGACTGCGATATGGATCTGTCAAAGGGAAGAATTCGCCTTTGTACATTCCTCTCCCGTAAATATTGACAAATTAATATAAGTAATACTAAAAAACAACACTCAAAACGAAACAAAAGATCAAAACTTCTGTATTTCAATCACTTTTGGTGGCATTTTGGACAGCATCGTACACTCTTTTTACAATTCGCTGGTGAAACTGCAATACCGCGTAACTAACAAATTAAATAAGATGCAAAATACACCTTAGCTTGCAAGTCAACAAAATACATTTTGCTACTTATAGAATTTGTTCAAAATTCAAAATCGAAAATATTTATTCAGTAAATTGGCCACATGAGGGCTCTTTTACACGTCGGTAATATAGAGTGAATCTACTAGCGCTTCGAACAAGACCATTGCGGAGAAGAAGCGCCGCAAGAAACTCCAGCAGGGCATTTTTTCCAATAATAAAGTAATAAATAATTATTTTAACATTTAACAAACAAATACGCGTTAGTTACGCAGTATTACAGTTTCACCGACGAATAGTCTGATTAATGGTATCTCCAAAAACATACACCCCTTTGATTTTCACGAAATCGTAACAAAACGTTGTTGTATTACCAAATTTTCGTCCATTACAACTCAACTCCTTATTTTATAAAATTAAATTAATTAACCAATTAAACTGTAGCATATTTTATGCGTAGTAACGCCCTAAGGAATGTCACGTCATAATCAAAATGGCGGCTAATCGCGTGATATATCAGTCGTGCGCGCGACAGCGGCAGTTTGCGCTTGATCCATGCGCCCGCGTTTCGGTATGAACGGAGCTGATTTATAATAAGCGCAGAAATAGGTGTTGATTAGTGTATGTTGAAATTATACAATAGGCTTCATTTAATAATGCTTTGGTTATACTTAATTAAAGAGTGCAAGAACTTATATTGTTGATATAGGATGTCCTACATTTTAATCTTTGAAGTGTAGTTTTATGAACACACTATATAACACTTATAAAATGGTTTTAATGTTTTTACTACTTTGTACAATATAAGGAGAAACTATCATTTATCAAAGCTTGCGAGTATCATCTAATAAAAACAAAAATAACACTCTTGTTGAAGACGACACTGAATAAACGGTTATTGTTGCAAAAAAATTAAACACATTTGCATAAGTTTTGTATGTACGAGTGAAAATGACCAAAGCGACATGAAATTATTATCATAACATAATATATTCTACCGACCAATCTTTGTAGACTTAGTCTTGATTATATTATGAGTAAATTAATAAATCTGTACGATTAAGAAATAAGACCAACCTTAAGACTTAGCGCCGATCCCAAGATAAACAATAAATGTTACAACACCTGTCGGTTCCGTTTTAAACAAATATTATTTTAAACGTTAATAATGCCGTGTGAGTTTGTCACCTGTCGGGCGTCCATGAGACGTGAAGTGACGACAAATTGTCGTCCTAGAAGTGCTAAAACTATACGTTACCACTGTTTATTTGAAGCACCAGTTGCAGATTACCTTGACGTAGATAAGTATTTGTCATTAGGAAAGTAACTAACTATCTTAAAAAAGATGCAAATTAATCAACGATAATTTTATATATATAAAAAAAACACAACTTGTACCTACAGGCTGATTTTTTATAAAGACTGTTCTTCAAGTTTAAGGACACCCTCTGTAAGGTACATAGGGTGTCCTTAAAGTGGCTTTTCATATCTAAATATGGTAAAAATTCGTGAATGGGCTCTACAGCGAACCGGCAAATTTTATCCCTGGTTTGTGCTAAGAACGCACTGTAACCAAAGTACATTACCGTTAACCGTGATTTTGCAGCTCCCGGTGCCAAGAAGTTTAGCGTCGCCAATCACGATTGACTAATTGCCGTATGAACAAGTGGTGACTTATTAGGTATGCGTTAGGTTCTGCCCTATTTGTCAGACATGTTGAAATGCGTTTCTTTGCATTCATACGGCCAATTGATGTAACAAGATTTTAGACGTTTAGTTTTTTGTTAAGTGATATATTACTAAAATATTAAAACAAAAGAATCACAAAAACGGAAAATAAGAAAATGGGAGACTTAATCTATTGGTTCATCAATAGGCCAAGCAGTTACCAAACAAGGTCAAGGTCTTAAAACGATTACGTTCTATGAGACAATATTTATATGACGGCAAGCCAGTGAACAGTTCAATGCAATCATTAAACAGGAATACCCACTTGAGTATTCCCTTTTAATAAGTACTCATCCTCTTGTATTATAATATTATATCAATAAATACCTTTTCAATGACACCCCATTTGACATAGTTCATGGACTTTTATTTTTTATTTTTTACAATATGGCGTCTAGCTGCCTCCGTATTGACTTTTAATTACTGCCATATCTTTGGTGACACTCGCGAGATTAAGACAAATCGATTGCCATAAGAATCATCAAAATCGGTCTATGCGTTTAGTTTATAGAGCGCCACAAAGGATCAAACATACATGTATAGACTGATACTCCTTACCCTCCTCGGCAGTCGGGTAAAATAGTACATTGTGCATCAAGGGCAGTATGAAGGGAATTACTAACGAGAGTGTTAGAAGCCCGACGCCGTAGGCGGAGGGCTTTTAATGACTCGAGTTAGTAATCCCCTTACTGCCTGTGATACACACAATGGTTTTCATCACATTTGCGAGGAAAAACACTTTAACTCTGCAAAATATAAAGAAATAACTTTTGACGAACGGGAACGTAAATGGAAACGATATTTTTTTTGTGACCTCTACCACAGATAATAACTGCGTATAGTTTCGACCTGGATTCGAGCCAGATTTAGCCAATTTGATAAAAATGTATAATTACTAAAATTAATGATAAATGTTGATATAAACTTGAAATAGGTATAAAAATAATGAAGTTTAATGAAGCTATAATATAGGAAGCTTTAATAAGCTAAATATAGGTTTTGTGTAATGTAAGTTAGTCTATAGCTAATTTTTAAAGATGAAATTAGAAACCGATTTAATTTTTGGCTGAAAATTAAACCTCCTTAGTCAGAAATGATGTACGAAAGAGTTGCAAATTTTAAAAAGAAAGTCATTACTCCCTAGGGATGACAAACTCGCCATAATTCCCGCGGGAACAATTTAGGCCATTGTCCTTCTGTATACAGGTATGGAATAACACCATTTACGAGCAAGTGTGATGAAAAGCATGTTGTCGAACAATTATTCACCGCATAGTAAAAACAAACAGGGTGAACACAATCTGCAAACTTCTAGCCCAATACCCAAAGCGTTATTTAACAAAATCGATAACCAAGGCCTCGATAAAAACCTCGCGACTCCCATCCGCCCCATAAACTTGGAAACTTATGTGGCATATAAACATAAAACTATGTTCAAAAAAACGCATCAACGACTTGTCGTATACGACTATCAAGTAGATAAATAGGGCGGCTCACAAAAGTACCTAATTTGGTTTTATGGGAGTCAATCTACCTGGTGTACATTCCTGGGGAATTTATGGGATGTACGTCATGTGCATGGGGCATTTTTTGGGCTTAGAAAAATTTATTGGTTATGGACAGCTTAATTTATATTTCTGGGTAAAAAATGATAGGCTCTATGAATAAAAGATGTAAGTAACATAATTTTTGTGAATAACTAGTTTTTCAAGTATTCTGTCTTACTTAGTTCAGTTGTATTTTTTATTACAACGGAAAAATAAAACATACAAGAAAATATCTGTTATATTAATATCTACAATGCACACAATAAAATACAAATTATTTATTTATGAACGGATATTTTCAAAATTAGAGTTTTAACCTAAATTCTGCCCATTTAACCCATCGAGAATTTGCGCTCACTTTTCAACCACCCTGTAGCAGGGTAAGTTCCATGAATAAACATGTCTGTCACGGTAATTCTGAAATGACAGCTGAAGCCTGCGACGCCTCCTAATACCCCATCTGCATAACTTGAAATTAGGGGGAAGGTGTCTTCGAAAAATCTTTGAGATTAAGATGCTAAGGCATGTTTGGAGACGTAATATTCTCTTATGACTACTACATTGACCAGTATGATCTTAATCCTAGTAGGATAATTGGTACTCCGAATGCAGTTTGGTAAAGTAATTTTTTTTGACCATCCAGGACTCGAATAGGTTTGGTTTGGTTTGGTTAGGTTCTTTTCGACCCCCAGTACAGAAAATTAAACATGTAAAAAATTAAATACACTAACTATTCTTTATTACCTATTCAACTTTAGAATTAAAAAGTAATTGGGCACTTACATCTGCTATAATACTCTACGCTAACATCTAAATTAAAAAATCGTTCTGTGTGAAATTGTGTGACTTTTGTTCATACATGAAAGTATAATATGCGGACGCCGCTCAGTGATCGAAGAATCTTCTTGCTTTGTTTCGGATATTGTCAGTTCGTATTATTTAATATTTTATTTTTATTTTTATTGTATCGTAAAAACGGTAAAATACACGAGCGTGCGCTTATGTACATAGTACAAACCCTAAAAAAAAACTACAAAATAATACTGAAAACCGGTCAAGCGCGAGTCGGACTCGCGGGTATTTTTATCGACTACTATTTTGGCCAGAGCGATTGCGTGCGCTCGAAATACCCTATTTACATCCTATCCTACATATATTATCAATGCGAAAGGTTATGCGCGCGTGACTATGTTACTTCTTCGCTAAAACGGATGGACGAATTTTGATTATAAACTGGATTAACACATAGACTACCTTGAATGCCGAAATAAATAACAGTAGCAGTAGCTATTGTACAATATTATATTAGCAAAATTACAACAATGGAATCGCATTACACTTTATTCCATTTTTAATGATATATTCTACAATTTGCCTGACCGAGATAGTACCTTTACACTCTTAACTTGACAAGATTCAGGTGAACGAGGTACCTAAGCTAGATAAGAATTTGTTGCCTTATTATGTTTGCTAAATTACCCAATATTTTTTTTACTAATAGTTTTCTAAGACACCCTCTATCTCCATTTCCGTCCCTAAAAGCAAAACTAAAGGAAAAACGCAACGATCACATTTTAATGAGCTTCCATACATTACCTGGACATAAATCAGGCCTGCGCGGGCGCATATATCTTCGCTACTCGGACAAAAGCGAATCGCGTGGCTTTCGGCGCGGCGTGCGATACCGCGAGCGAGATAGCCGATGTCCGTAGGGACGAGGGAAGTCGATAAAAATATCGATAGTTGGTCGGGTGGCTGCGTGTATCTCGCCTTATCGATAGGGTTAATTTTATTACACTTGTGTACGTAGTTCTGCCTAATACGGAATCCTAGGTTAAAAGCTGATATTAAATGTTATCTTCAAATAGGTACCTACTTTATAAGTCATATGAGCTCAGCGCAGGTTTGTTTGTTCATATTAATATTATAAATAATACAGTTTGCGGTGTCGTTTAATGTATGGATCCTACTGTGTAAATCACACATGAATATATATAACCTTTCCATAAAATTCAATATCATATTTTACAAAACAAATACGTAAAAGCATTCTAAGCGAAAAAAATAGATTATTTTTATTAAAATAAATGGACAACGCACAACCCTACGCGACAGCACACACTGGCGACAGGTAGCGTCCAACCACATTGTTCCTGGAACTGAATCTTGCCCAACCATCGATTGATATACGAACGCATATCTAATAGGGCTGGCGATTTATGTGACTGGCCAGAGACAAAAACAGAACATTATGGTGAGGTCACTGTGGACGTGGCTAAGTATTTTGAAATGCCTTGGTATAGTCACCATCAAATATATTGAATACAGGATGTTTAATATATAAATATGTTAAATACAGGATGTTTAGATTATCTGAATATCTTAGGCTCTTAATTATAGAATCGACCATAGATTTTTTCCAAGCTCCCAATATTATTTAATGGTGACTGTACATGTTTTAAGTTGCATTAGGCGTATGATGAATCAGGTTGATGGTGTAACCTTATTTATTTCTTTGGATTAAGTAATCTATTTAATGGTGTTATTTTTTGTGACCATGACTTTTCCTGAGTCTATTTTACGATGAAAAGATTTTTTTTTTTAAATATTTGGTAAAGCTTATCTATGTGAAACAATAAGCTTTAAAACATAGTTTAGGCATGTATTTAGTTACTTTGAAAATCAAAAACCTAAAAATAATCAGGCACGGATAATCAATAATCGGAAAATAATCAGACTTTATCAAAGACACTTTTATTTCAAACGTCCTAAAAATTAAAAAGTTGCTCACTTTCAAATACCACACCCAATACTGATATTCAATACCTAAATTAGCAAATTTACTCGCCTAAATCTGAATAGGATCTAACTTAGTATTAAAACCCGCTATCGGAAATCTAAATTTACGTTTGGAGTTAACAATGACGGCCATTTTTAGAACGGATGTCAGGACTGTTATGGTCTCATACAATGCTTAGTAACTCACCCTGTACCTTAACAGATTTGTATAAATGAGATTTTGTATTGGGTAATGTTACTAAAGATATAAGGAAGGACGATGGCGAGATTTCTAGAGTTTACTGAACCATTTTAAAACTGAAACGCGACTGGCGGTTAATATGATGCATTCTTTTATTTTTTATAAGAATTCTTCGTCTAACCAGTTTTATATGAATCATAATTATGACAGCCAATTTATTAAAATACAATAGCTTGAGTGGAATATTCCAATTTCGATCACATAGGATTTCACACTCGTTAATTGAACATAAAGGTTGGTTATAAAGATTTTATATGCCTATTTTTGGCGCTCGTGGAAACAACTACCAAGTTAAAAAATACCTTATTATAACTTTGTTTGGTCCGAGTAGAAGTCAAGGTGGTATGAGAGTTACAAACACAGTTAACGGCGTTATTAAAAGACAAAGGGTGCTTTAAAAAATAAAATTAACAAAAAATCTAATAAAGCAGTTTCAATCAAGGTCAAAAACTTGTTTTACCTTAAATTTTATAACTTTACTAATGTAGAAGTAATATGTTAAAAAAAACGGAAACGTGCTAAATTCTAAGTGCATTTAAAATCTATTTACAACAAAATACCACACCTAATTGACACATTTCAAAACTGCACTAAGCCCCATTCGGTCGTGCATCAGATACCCGGCGCTAGCGACATCTGCCGGCACGAATCTATAGCTCAAATCTCGAGTATAAATCGCCGCACATATACCAAGTATGTGTAACAGGCTTTATATACAGTGTGCTCGTGTCATGCGGGCATTTATTTAAAGTTGCTCGAAAGTTTTGTGTAGATACAGCTAGAATAAAAAAAAGTACATACATACCTGTCCAACTCTTAAGCATTTAAAGAACCTTATTAGGAAAAAAAAGCAGTATTCTAAGGCTTTGTGGCTAAAAAGATAAAGCTTGTATTGATACGAATCATACAAGATAAAACAGACATTAATCTACCAAATAGTAATGTAACGTGTCACCTAAATAAAAATGAATAAACTGTTTCGTTAAGAACCTTGCCTGCACATTACGATCATATTTAAAAAATACCTTACATTTATAACAAAACACAAAGTAACTATGATCATTAGGTTGTATATAAACCACCCTTAAAACCTACGTACACAGACCAGCATCACACTGTATATCAAGTATCTGTAACAGGGATATACCGAGTATTCGTACCAGCTTGTTAGCGCGTAATTAATGTACCTGCTCCATCTTGACCGCCATTATGATTTTGTATGGGAAATCGTTTAATATAGTGAAGGGAGATTTGTTTGTTCGTTTGTGTCTAGAGAAATTGAGCTGTAGATATTCTAAGAGTTATCGTTTTAGTTTGTAATGGTACGAAGATTGTAGAAAACAATTTAACAGTATAGAGATTAAATACTTAGTATTAGACAAGAAAGTCACGACTGGTGCTAGGTCATAAAAAAATATTTAGGTAATTAATTCCAGCACAGTTACCGATTCTAACGAAACGTTGACGATTTTCGAAAATTGTCAATATTATAGTTGGTAAGCTGATGACTGAGAGTCGATAGAAAACAGAAAAGAAAGTAGCGTTTGCATCTGGGTTAGGTTAGGCCTGATCGTTGGGCTTCTCTGTGCCTAAAAGCTATACCTACTAGTTAAATAATTTTTGACATCGACGGACGGATTGTTAACCGGCCAGTTTCAATTGTCCCGCCTGAGCGTACAAGCAATATTTAATTTAGCCGAGGCGTTTTTAAGAGAATAACGCCTCCGAAGTAAATTATGTTAATTGCTCATTGTAGAAGTTAAACTTACCGAAATATAAATTATAGTCTCATTATACTCGGCGGCTGTGTTTGCAATTTGACTTACCTGTAACATAATTAAAAAATAGTAATTAATAAACATCGTCACAGACATACCTGTGGAAGAATTATAAATCAGATAGTAAACTTAGGTATACTCAAATTTGGAAATGTAAAGGTAGGTATAAAAATAAAATCTACCTAGTATAGCATACAGGGTGTTCAAAAACCGCGTTTGACTTATTGTTCAATGCCTAGTTTTGATTCCAAAGAATTGGCTACGTAAAACCGGAAATGGTGACATGAATATTTTTAAATTGGTAAATGAACGTGTGCTTTTAAAACTTAAAACTAAAAACTAAAAAATATTCATCAGAATAAATAACACATTGACTCATAAAAAACGTGATTGATTAAATTACATTACCACAGAATAAGTGAAGATCTCAGTGTGTAATTTTATGTATTATGTAATATAGAACACTAATATATTCACGAAAAATTCTGACTTTCCACTTAAAATTATATTCCCTACGTCACCTAAATCATCGTCAAAACATACTTGTTTCATCTTACAAAGGTTTGATATACACAGAACATCACAATGACAAATGAAGAATGCGTGAAAATGTACAGCGGTTCCAACGTGCTAATATAAAACCGGTCGCATACAGATACAGGGTGTAACAAACGAGCAGCGAACAATTCCAATCATCAGTTAGTTACATTAGCACTGAATTAGTGCTCGCGGAAATCGTTTCGCATCGCTATCGATGATACGGCCAGATTATGGGGTGCTGGCATGCGATGTAATTTTAGATGATATAGCTTTTGACAAGTGCAGCTGTCAGCTGTCTTGCGTACCTGACGTCTGGAATAAAGTTACGTCTGGAATGGTTTGGTACTTTGTTGTCAACGGGTTTAGTTTATGTGTTTATTGGAAGCTATTTATGAATTAGAGTTACCTACCGTATTTTTCTTTTAAATAATAATTATCAAGGTCTTGACAGAACCACGTGGAACACATTAGAGAAATAAGTCCATGGATATCACACAAATAAATAAACAGCTCCAGTTTTGGAATGATACGTATCATATACAAACACAACAAACTTGGCACTAGATACATGGTATCATCGACCAAGTAAGGGATAATTCTTCACTTAAAAAACAAAAAAAGTGAACACCGTAAAAGCCGCCAACTAAACACTCGTGCGCCGCTGTTAGCGCGGTTCGCCCATAGATGGCGTTCATTAGGCTAATTACATAAGATCAGTAAGGAGAAAGTTAATTAAGGCGAATTTGTGGTTCGGTAGCGCACCGCTTTTGGAAAATAATTAGCAGAGAAGCACTAAGGAAGTTGCATTGACGATATAAAGTGCATACTATTTTATAGTAAGAATAATAAAACCTTAAAAGTCGTTTGTCAGCGACTAATTTTTTTAATCATTTTTGCTTACACTAAAACTTTACAGATACAGCATGCTCCTTATCGAAGACGTATCATATACAGTATGCATAAAACTTAACCCGAGGTAACATCGAAGCATCGCCAAGATTGATGGCCGAGACCCCGCATGATGGACGGTGGGAGGGAAATTGCATCGCCACTTACACCGCTGCACCTGAGAGCCCAGATAATATGGGAATAAAACTAGTATCAGCTTTATGGATTGCTAGATGCTGACCGCGAGTTTGCGTGGGTAGAAATGTTTTAAAGTCCAGTTAGGATTTTGTCGGCAAAATGGCAAAGGATGAACGGTTGTAGGTTTTGAAATGTCCGTATATTTATCTCTACTGCAGTCACTTAAAGAACTGATGTTTTCATGCCAGAAACTTCTATTACAATAGATATTGGGACCAAAAACGATACAACTTACAAGTGACATCATTTTTTCTTACGCCCGCTAATTATAAAATACTTTTATTTTACATTAGACTAGCTTCTGCCAGCGACTATACGTCCGCATAGAATTCCTAATTAATACTTGAAAATGACTTTAACTAAGCGAGATTAACCAAAAGGCAAGCATTATGAAATTAAGTCCTTAAAGTATAGTGGTAAAAGTCAACACAAAACCATGATTCAAAGCGGAATTGACGGTGCTTGTGTATGATTTATTATCAGTTGTGACTGTCATTTACCTTTGTAAATAAAAGCTACATTTATAAACTCAAAGCAAAAGCGACACGATAGCGACACGGTTGAATTATCCAAAAAAAACACTTCATCATTGTACTTTACCTAAAGTTGGAGCCATTTGGTACCTTAGTAATAACGTCATGAATAAGTAACGTGACGTCAGCGTGACGTCACGTGACGGGACACGTCGCGACGAGACGCCAGGCGTGACAGCCGCGGAACCCGTTTTATGATAGTTGTAATTATTTTGATTGCCTTCCAGATTTTGCAGGTAATGTTGACTGACTCGAAGTTAATTTATAAGGTAATTAATTTGAAAACCTAACTCTAAAAGTTATGAGTATTGATAAAAAAAATTGTAGCGTACTTTATGAATTAAAAATAGAGTAAGAAAGCTTTGTAGTTTGCTTCGTCCGTATAAAAGAAAAGACCAATTTAATAGACATAACTTTCCTGCAGCCCTATTGGCTTTAACCATATCTTACCAACAAGGAACACACTTAATTAAAAAACAGTGGAACCATATCTTAAAATACATTCCCTGGAGCCACAGAAATAAAATTTAAAGTAGCCACTTTTACGGGAGTTCGCGAGACTTCACAGTTTCGGGGGGGGGGGGCTGCAAATGAAATGACACTAAGGTGACTGGCTGAATAAATAAACTGTACATCGCGTTTACGATAGTTTTTTAAACTTTTGTATACATTATGTATTTTGTTTCCGAAACGATTGAGTTTGGGTTCTTGGGAACTTGGGTTCCTTGAGTAAACATTGTTTTAGCCTCGTCAAGAAACCTTTCAGGGCGGTTATACGGCAACCGTTACTTGATATTGTAAGGCAATACAATTTAATACACTATCTTTATGGTATTGTTGGTTAGATCACGTAAATATTGTGTGTACATATGAGAAACTGTTAACAGTAAAAAGTAGAGTATTTTCCAACTTGATCTTTTGTTTTCACAGTAAAGATAATAATGATGTAAGTGCTGTTGTAATTGTTAACACCCTGTATGTTAATTTTGACAATCAGAAAAACAGCCCCTGTATATTTTTTGGTCTTTGATAGCAGACCTCAATATTGCGAGATTTTTTGAAAAGTTAGATCTTTACACCCTCATCAAGTACAGGAGGTACTGTTTCCAGTGCAGCGCGAGTCGAGTGCTAGATTACATCGGCATGGAGTCGCCACAAATCATTTGGTAAGAGGCTGTTGCGCTGTCACAGGCTATAGGGGGTGCGCAAGCGATACGGTATGAACAGTTACAGTTTGGCGGGAACAAAAATGAAATGTATTTTTGTTCTACAATGATATAAATTCATCTATTGTGTAGCAAAGCAATGTTACACTGTCAGTTTTCAGATGAACTAAATGGAACTTGAGTTAAAAACAAGTTTATAATATATATATTTTTTTTTATCATAGACTTATTATTTATTAACTATATTTTTAATAATTACAATTATAATGGTTTATATAGACAACGGTCTATGTGGTCTTAATTAAATATACTGCGGACAACTTGATAACTAAATAAAAATAAAGCAGATCCCTATTTTTATCAAATAAACAGTTCTTCATATGATAACACCCTGTATACTGCCCAGAAGGTCCGCTATTTTGCTCGAAAGATTTACGCGCCCCGGTACATGCTAACTACCTCTTTAAGCCACATGAAAAATATGAACCTAACAGCCTCGGCTAGACTGTTTTACTGCGTTTAGTGTTTTATACGGAGAATAATGGAGAAAAACGTAACGTAAAACACGTTTACACAAAGATAATTTGAATAGATTTTAAACAGCCTGTAGAGTTGATTATACAGGTTGTTTAAAATATATCTTTAAGATCTAGCTTTTGACTACCGTCTCTAAGCGTGCAACTCATTTGATTCTCCGAAACATGACCTAATTCTGCAGGAAAGAGTACTAGGTAGTTTTCTATCAACGTCCTATAATTTTCACGATAAGAAATGCCAATTCGGTGTTTCGTTTTGCCAAATAAACAAACCAACTACACGTTTTTTTTTAATTGGTCTAAAAACTACCAAAAACTCTCAGATGCTAGGTATTTACTCCATAGCACATGTCTGAAAAAGATGACTAATAATAAACTGATCTTAAGTGAAACGTCACTTTTAAGACGTGCCAGAGATGTCAAGTTTTATATGACTTGACATTTTCCTTTGACGTGCCAGCTCATTAATACGCTCCTCAATATTTCAGAAGTAATATTTACTGTGTTTTCCAGGACATGTCGTGTATAAAAACAGTAATTACTTCAGGCTATTTTATGCGTAACTAGAAACACTAGGACCGAATCTTAAGTACCCGAAACCGACGTGCGTGCATGACTCGATGTATGAATGTGGAAGAAGCGAAAGACATTTGTCAGGATCGTAGCAGGTGGAAAGAAGTCGTCTCTGCCTACCCCTCTGGGAAACAGGCGTGATTTTATGTATGTATGTATGCAGAAACACTGTGACATACATTTGACGAAGCGATCAACTTAGTGGGTGGAGGCAGGGTGCCTACGACGCTACCGGAGTTGGGTTCGATTCCCCCAACAGAAACTACTTATTTATTCGTCTATTTTTATACAAGCCCAAAGCTTAGCTGGGACTCGGTCAATTTGAGTTAAATTGTCCTCTGACATTTATTTTATATTTATTATTCGAAATGCCACACAAACTCGGCAGAACTAAGAGTTCCTTGTTAGGCGGAACCCTTTTAACGCGCGAAAACCAAACACAACACGGCCAATCCTACATGCAGACAAAACATCGCATAAAAACCCAGCTTTATCTTTATTATTAGTCTACCGAGCAAAATTATGACGACTGCAAGAGTTTCCTCCATCTCTTTCTAACCTCAAAGGATTTTCGGCGGCTGTCTCTCTCCCGCTATGCACGTCTTGCAGTGATTCTACGAGATCACCGGCGGGGGACGTAATGCCGTTGCTTTATAAGACCGTAGAGGGGTTAAGTTTCAGTTTTGTATTTAGTTTGGTCTTATCTCACGGGCTATTTCCCCGGAAGGGGTTAGCTCTTTTAATTATTTTTCTCCACCCTGTAGCTTTAACGACGCCAGTTTTTAACATCCGACACGAATTCGACACGATTTGTAAATGGTATGACGTTACGATTTTTTTGTGTCAACGCTGTTGTGAAATTTAATGTTTTGTTTAACATTATAAACTAAGTAACCTATTGTTTTCGCAAGGTATCACAGGTCAAAATGTGTTAGCGTTCAGTCGTATAACATTAATCTTTAAGACAGTTTAACATTTACTTGAAATCAGAAATAAATCATTTAGATGTTTATAATAATAAATGTCTGTAGATAAGTATGCAAGCATCAACTTTGCAATGGTTACTTATAACTTTAACAAAGACCAAAAAAATGTTTTGTCTTTAATATTCTATAATTATGATCTTTAATACCTGAGTTTATAATAATGAACATTAATTTTGATATTAATACAATTCTAGTTTTTACGGCCGTTTCCTGATATTTAGAGTTAGACTTTGTTTATTTTTTAACGGCATGTCTAAATAGCAATTGCTAAAAAAGAATAATTAAAAATACTTCGACAAAAAAAAACAGAAAATAAATTACGCCGTTAGTTTGTATGAAAACTGGATAACACCTGTAGTTAGTTTTTTTAGGTTTTTATGGTTCCGTACCTCAGAAGGCAAAAACGGAACCATTATAGGATCACTTTGTTGTCCGTCTGTCTATCTGTCTGTCCGTCTTTCTGTCTGTCAAGACCCTTATTCTCGGGAACGCTTTTAGGTAACAAGTTGAAATTAAAACCATATACTTCGGTCTCTACAGTCCCTTGAAGCTGTGAAAAAATCAAACTTCTACATTAACGTAAAAGAAAGATACGGCCGTTTATGCCGCAAAAACATGTATTTCGACACTCACGAGGGAATCAAAATGTTATTTCCCGTTGACCTAGAACTATGAAATTTGGCAAGTCACACCGTCTTGTACTACTTACAAGTTTGTAAAATAAGTGGAAGTAAATTTTTGTATTGTTGCGAATAAATGTCTCTTTATCTAATCGAAATCTATATTTTTTTAATTGAATCGAGTTAACCGTGTCATGTGCGAGTACGGTTTTTCTTCTTAACCTTATACCACCACCAATATTGTACGCATGATCGGCCACTTTTGTTTTATTTGAAAAAGGTTTTCCACACCTGACTAAACTAAAAATCATGCCAAAGGATACAAATGGCCTCACACACGATCGTTGCAATTGGACGTTTTTTCAGTCGCAGATTAGCCCGCGTCGATGTCTCTGAGTAATAAGCCACTTTGTAGGAAATATGATCCGGAGCACGATCGATTTGGAAGCAGTCGGCAACGGTCGATTCTTTAACATATCAAGATTTCATAAAGACAATCTTGATCGTAGCACATTAATACTTTAAGGTTTGAAAATGGAAGAACTCTTAGGTTTTATAATGGAAGAACTACGCATATGAATGGGTTCCAGAATTCAATTAGTGGCAGGGGTCGACAACTGGTGGTTTCTTTATAACTTTATTAAAATTTTGGCCTTACACAAATTCCTATGCATTTAGTCTTAGGATTGCCGTTCTGAGATTTCAAATGGCTATGTGTTTCAGATCCCACTTACTGTCAGGTGACCTGTGTGATTATGTGCATTTTTCACGCCAAGAAAAGAAATATTTGCCCTTAACTCGATCAAACAAGGAACCTCTAGCTTCTTAGGCAGGGTCTCTGCCAACTATAACGAACGCAAAAAAAAAAAACAGAACGGGTACTTTGTGGTTTTTAAACCTGACGTCATTTTCAAACGTCGACGCAAGAGTTGTTAGTTAAGCGTATGTGTGTCTATGTCCTTGTAGATTGCAAACGGATGGACCGATTCGAACGCGGTGTTTTTTAAAAGAAAGCTACTTTAATCAGGATGGTTTTAAGCTAAGTTTCATCAAAATCTGTTAAGCCGTTTAAGAGAAATCAGCTTTGAAAGAAGGGGTCGCGATTATATTGAGAGGTTTTTCTGTCTAATAGTTCGTAAAGGATAGCGGTCTTACTTTAATTTTATGGAATAGAATGAGACGTCTATACTGGTGATGGAAAATTATTGCAAAAAAAATACCGATGTAGTGCACGTTAAGTATATGCTAACCGCGTCGCTGTTGGTTTAGGCATGTACCTACATATCCCTGTGACACAACAGCAGCATATGTCGGGTGACCGGGGACACGTGATTTGTGGTCAGTCGCGGAGCTGCCGCTGACGTGCCAATTGTCTCCGTCTTGAGACGCTGCTCGAGTTACAAGCGGAAGCGAGTGGTCTGTGATACAAGCGGCAAGCGATTGGGAACAATTTTAAATGTATACTTAGTTTCATGTTGTGTTTGTATTTATTTAGGTTTTGACTTGTTGTTATTGTTATAAAGTAGCTTATTATTTATAATAACGAAGTGGGTGTAGTACCCAGCATGTTATTATGTATTGTGAACGTGGACAGGCGTGATTTGTGGTCAGTTGCGGAGCTGCCGCTGACGTGCCAATTGTTGCCGTTTTAAGACGCTGTTCAAGGTAAAGGCGGAAGCGAGTGCGGTCTAAGGTATAAGAGTCGAACGGTTGAGAACTATTTAAATTACATAGGTAGTATATTGATACGTAGGTTTAAATGGGATTATTATTATAAAATAGTTTTAGACATAATATTGCTTTAACATAGCGCAATCATATGTCTTGTGCCCGGGACACGTGATTTGTGGTCAGTCGCGGAGCTGCCGCTGACGTGCGGATTGTCTGTCTTGAGACGCGGCTCAAGCTACATGCAGAAGCGAGACAAGGTCCAAGATACAAGCGATCAGAGGTAAACCTATTGGATAATGCTTTGACTGTGTATGTAATGTGGTTATTGACTAACCCAAACTGGAACGTCACAGTTGCTTGGATTATAAATCTATGTAATAACTCACTACAGAAAATCGGTTGTAGGTAAATAAGAATAGAATAGATATAATTTATTCAACGCATACCTACACACATTAGAAAAAAAATACAGATGTCAAACAGAACAAAACATTTAACATGGCGTTGAAAAGGTCCCCTCAGCTTTGTGCTGCAGCAAGCCGCGGCGCTCACAAACTAACGTTTAAGCTACTGAAATGCGTTTGTATTTTAGTGGATAAACTTGTGTTTTGCATTCGTTTTTTTTAATAATTCCAGCAAAAAAAAAACAGTTGTTTACGCTATTAAAAGAAAAGAAAAGTAACCACTAGTGAAATAATGTAATAAATCCGCTAGTAACTTGTAAATTGTGCTATACTTCTCACTCTGTCACAGGCAGCGGGTTGTGTAAATGCCTCCTTATTACCGAAACCCCTTAAGAGCCAACTATTATTATATAGTTAGCGTCATATTATGCGACTGAGGTTTTTTTTAAATGTATAATTGTCAAAGTGAAAAACCTTTCTTCATAGCAGACTGGTTTAGAAAATATAAACGCAACAACCAAAAGAAAACTCACATCTGGGGCTTTGTTCGACATTGTATTAGCCCGTCTTGCTTCGATATTCTAACCATATTGTCAATTACGAAATTTTGTATTCGAATGACAGTAAGACCTATCAACGTCAATACTGTAGAAGTGTAGAAGCAAGATGGTCTTAACAGAAGTATAATGCCGGCCCAGAATAATAACGAATATTTAAATAGCTTTCTTACTTAATAGCCTAGTTTTCAATTAACCATATGTCACCTCTTATTTTAATCGGTCTAAAGTTCAAAAGCTAGAATAAGCTGGTCTCACTGAAAACCAGCGCCTGTGGATGTATTACCAACATTCAGAGGCATAAAGCTGAGCGGAGACCATTTTGGCCATAATAAAAAAAAATAGGTTAAGACATTTTCCTTGTAAACTGTTTTTTATTTATGTGCCGAATAAATTATTTTTCATTTCATTTTCATTTCAATAAACCATCCAAGTTTTGATCACACACAAGAACTCTAAAACACCACCCTTTATAACCATAGCACTCTAGCAAAAAGGGCATGTGCATGGCATCACCCTGTATCGCCCGATAATCTATAGTCTATGGTATAGCCCATAAACGTCTGCGTCGCCATAGCCCCCGAACTACCCAAGCTTCATTATTCAAACGTCCCCATAAACTTTTACACCTCAATCGGGTGTCGTCAGCGTCCCTGCACGCCGCGATAGCGTTCACCGAGTGACGTCATAATAGTGCAGTGCAATTGGCAGGCCGGTGATAACGGTGATTGCCTTGACAGCCCGCATTGGTTACATGTTAATGTTGGGCGTCTCGGATATGGTTGTAGACAAAAAACAGAAGGTAGTTTATTTATATGCTAAGGATATACTATTTCTAAACTTGCTAAAATATTGAAATTCGAAAAAAAATCGTTATGCAGAAAAGTGGCTATTTCTTCATGTCCGTATTATCCGTTTGTGGGTGGTAGGACCTTGTGCAGGGTCCGTCTGGATCGCTACCACCATCTTATCCATTAACTTACCGGCATACAGCAGTGTTCGCATTGTTCTGTTCCGGTTTGGGGATAAGACAGCCGGTGTAATGACTAGCATAGAGGCATTCCATCTTAGTCCTCAGGGTTGGCAGCGCATTTGTAGTCTTAGGCTTGCAGTCTTGTGAATGCGAATGTCTATGAGTCAGAGTTACCACTTACCATCAGGTGGCCTGTGTCAGTGTAGTTATTGTGATGCAATATTCTCCACTGGTCTTTATCCAGTGCTATTTATCAATGCATATAGCATCAGTCAAAGAAATAGGGTAAAATGTGGAAATCCTTAATTTACCCTAGTAAAAATAAACATACATAAACTCACGCCTTCATTGCCGGATTGGGGTAACTAGAGCTACAGAATTACCAACATCTCTAAAAAAAATTTTTTTCATTATTTAACCACATTGACAATTGACAACATTTCATATTTTCAAGACTTTAATTTAATTCGTTTTATAGATACTGTTTGGAAGGAGGAAGACACTAATAGTTTTAAATTTTCTCTAAAATTAATAATTATTTTATTATTAATTTATTAAGATGTACTTATTCTAAAAGGGCGTAACTTCATTTCTACGACACAATGGAC
Source organism: Acleris sparsana (assembly GCA_923062465.1). NCBI lineage: Eukaryota > Metazoa > Arthropoda > Insecta > Lepidoptera > Tortricidae > Acleris > Acleris sparsana. The sequence continues at coordinate 18,442,805 of OV281290.1, forward strand.
ATATTACGTAAGTCCAATCTGTATTATAAAAATTTAGTGTCAATGTCAAATTTGAAGTATGACAGCTTTTTTTCTCGTGAAAAAGGCAATGGTATTATATCTATTCAGGCATAGTATTGGTAAAACCCGATATTTTTTTTAACTTGGGTACTTGTAATTTTGTAAATCAAGACAAATAAATCTAAATAAATATTTTGCCGTATTCAGGAGGCAAAACCCTTTCGATTCGTATAGCAATTTGCAGGTGTCACCAAAATGAAATGTTGTCAATTAGGCCATGATGTTTCCCAGTGTAAGTATATTAGTGACAGGTTGCAAGCCCATCCCCTAACAATACTACAAGCCTTTAATCCCTTTAATCCCTTCGTCGCCTCTTACGACTTCCACAGGAAGACATGGAGTGGCACGATTCTAAGCCGGCAACCACTCCGGACTACAATCTATTTAAAGTAAAAAAATCTTACTAACTGAGATATCAGTAATATAATACAAAAAACATTTTATACCGTGACCACTTCACACACAATTCCAAAGAAACCTGAGACCAATAATTTCCAAAACCAAAACAGACTTAATTTTCCATAGAAATAGCATAACTTTGTCAATAATAAAATATAACAGTTCAAACATAAATAAACCATTTAAAATAAAGATATCGCATTTGTAAATAACACCTTAACATGATACGTTTAGGATTTAATATTGTTTGAATGTGTAGGAGTCACAGGTCACGAAATATTGTTAGTCTAGTCATATTGTACAAAATATTTGATTTTGTCTCTTACCGAAAGGTTGGGCTTCAGTGACAGCGGGTTTGTAATATAAAAACTTAAATGTAAATTTAAGTTAACCAAGTAATTTCTAATAAGATTTGTTTACCTACTATTTGTTGCTGTAGTTTTCAAGCTCACTTATTGTTAGCAATTCTGATGTTCAATGTTCAAAATAGGAATAGAATTGAAATATACCATCCGTAACCATAACGATCGTCTTCTTCCTAAAAATAAACCCAGTACAAGCCTAGACCTATCCACCTATACCTATCCACCTACCTTGCCTAGTTACCTATTCACTCGCTAATTTCAAGATCCAAGAAATGTGACCATAATAACATAACATAGTAATAAATGAAACAGGAAATGCACAAATAAAGTAAACTATTTTTTTTTATCACAATGAGAAGGCACGCGAGCACTCAGGCCACCTGATGGTAAGTGGGACCTGAGAGCCAAAGACATTTGAAATCTCAAGACTACAATCTAAAGACTGCAATCCTAAGACCTCGAATGCGTTGAGAACCCTGAGGACTGAGATGGAATGCCTCTATGCTAGTAATTTCACCGGTTGTCTTATCCCCACACCGGAACACAGCAATGCGAACACTGCTGCTTGGCGGTGGGTTAATGGATAAGATGGTGGTAGCGATCCGCACCCTGCACAAGGTCCTACCACGACTTCTTTGTACGTTTAGTGTTTCATTTATTATTATTTTAAAACTGGACAATACGCTCTTCCCCGAGGACAGTAATGTAGGACATGTTGTAACGCAAGTTGGACTTGCGTTTTTTACTATTTCAAATGTTAAGTGTTTTTTTACCAAAAACGCTTCAGCCTCTGTAATTTAACCCGCTAACACTGCCACCCAGCATCGGAGAGGCGTCATAATGTCATAGTGTATAAAACAGTGGTAAAATCGCTTCCGCGCTGCGTGGGCGCAGGCCGCAGGCGTTATTTAAATCGGAAACGCCGTCTGTCCAAATATATAAACATTTAATAGTTATCGCCGCAGTATGTAGATGAGTCGTAAAAACGTTTTGTTTTAGTGCGGTTAGATTTTTAAGTTTAGGAATTCTGTTGTTTTAAGTGCTTAAAAAAATATCTCAAACTAAGCTTTACACTTGTACTGGGTAATGCATAACAATATGCGCAATGCATTATAATAATGTGGTTCTATTCATATATAGAAATCTCCCATGATAAAATAAATAAATAAATATCAGGGGACAATGTCACACCAATTGACCTAGTCCCAAACTAAGCTCTAGGCTTGTGCTATGGGTACTAGACAACGATATAAATACTTATATAGAAAAATAAATACTTAAATACATAGAAAACACCCATAACTCAGGAACAAATCTGTGCCTCCTGTGACAAGTGATACAACTCGAGTTGTAGCAATGTGCGGTTTTTTTCATGAATCAACTTGAAAAAAAATTACGCATCTTTTGCTCCAACTCCCGTGTTCCTAGGCCTTCTAGTTCCCAAGATACTTTCGTGTAAAATGATACAATTAACCATTTTTTTTTCAATTTTGAGTGATTAATGCTATTTCTCTAGTTAAAACACTCCAAAAAACAAAAAATAAAAAAAAACTTCGTGCCTGGTGATATATCTAAAATTGTATTATTAATCACGATTTAAATTTACCTTTAAAAAGTCGTGTTTTTTGATATAACTTGAGTTGTATCATTTATCACCAGAGTTTTGCGTATTTTGAAAGTTACAAATTGAGTTAGACCAAAAATTAAACCTATATTTGCTTTTTTTGGTTTGTGTTAAGTGATACAACTCGATTTATATCAAATGTCACCAAATACTTCCTAATTTTTGCAATTATGTCTTATGGCACAAGTCAGTTGTATCAAAAATGTAAGAATATTACGAACATTTAGAACCTGTAAAGATTGGTGCATAGTGATACAATTACTATCCAAACAAATCTATTGATACTTTCTATAGAAAGAAACGTGTCATAATAAAGTGTAATATTTATGTATTAATATTTAGTAAGGTCTAATAATATTACTTTGTTGTGACAGAGTTTTGTAAAGGTTCAGAATAAAATGGTTTGTCTCTGGTCGGGTGCTGAGGTATAAAGTGCGAGGGGAAGTTAGATAAGGCTTGATATTTGCTTATACAAAATGTGTCTATTTTTAATCCAAAATATCCAAATAGCCTATCTGTCCTCGTTTTGAATATAGGGTTCGGCCTTTAGGGTATTACCCAAACTAGCAGTACCCCGTCATATGAGTAAGCTTGCTTGTGTATACCTCTCCTGTTGGTTTCTTTAATGAGCGAATCTAGTAGGAGACACCATGAGTGCAGCCCTCTTGCGGGAAGCCTCTACATGTCTTTATCCTTTTTGAGTCTCCAGTCCAGAATCTTAAAAGCGTCCTCCAATGCAGCGGTGAACAGCTTCGGAGAGATCACAAGATCTCCTTGTCTGACTCCCCGCTGCAGAGGAATAGGCTTCGTGCTCTGGTCCTGTAGTCGGACGTTACGGACATAGTGGCGTTTTCGTACAGACACTTCAACATTTTGATATATTGTTAGTCAACTTGGCACCGCTGGAGAGACTGCAGCACAGCCCAGGTCTCGATCGAATCGAAGGCTTTCTCGTAGTCCAGAAATGCAAGGCAAAGGAGGAGGTTATACTCTTCGGTCTTCTGTATAACCTGCCGCAACGCATGTATCTGGTCTACGGTACTATAACCTTTTCGGAAACCGGCTTGTTCGGGAGGCTGGAAATCATCAAACCTGCGTGCGAGACGATTTGTGATAAACCTCGAAAACAATTTGTAAACATGGCTCAGAAGTGAGATGGGTCTATAATTCTTCAGCAAGGTTTTATCACCTTTCTTGAAGAAGAGAACCACCACACTTCTTCCCGTGATAGTCGGAGGCTCAGCGCTCGAAGTTGTTGATGACAATATTTACCTGGGACAAAGGGTCCAGCTAGGTAGGTCTAACTTTGAGAAAGAGGTCACTCGTCGAATCCAACTCGGCTGGGCAGCGTTCGGGAAGCGTCGCAGCATCTTTTCGTCCAAATTACAGCAGTTTTTTAAGTCAAAAGTCTTTAACCAGTGTGTGTTGCCAGTAATGACTTACGGATCTGAGACGTGGGTGCTAACAATGGCCCTCATAAGAAAGCTCAAAGTCACTCAGAGGGCTAAGGAGAGGGCTATGCTCGGGGTTTATCTGCGTGATAGAATCAGGAATGATGATATCCGCAGGTAGAACTAAGGTTACCGATATAGCCCGAACGGGGCACATTGCTCACAGGACTGCTGGCCGATGGGGTCAGAAGGTTCTTGAGTGGCGTCCGCGGACCGGAAGACGAGCTGTAGGTACGCTTCCAATAAGATGGAGTGACGACCTTGTAAGGATCGTGGGAATGCGGTGGATGCGAAAAGCACAAGACCGGTCTGAGTGGAGAGCCTTGGGGGAAGCCTATGTCCAGCAGTGGACGTCTTTCGGCTTTCGGAAATAAAAAATACAATAAAAACTATTTCGTCCTTAAATCACATAGACCGTTGTTCTATTTACCCGTCAATTTAATGTTTAGTTCCTTTATTCCATAGTATATAAAAAAATAAAGTTATCATGATTGCAATCGTTTGTTTTAAATACTTGTATTATTTGACACAAGTTTTTTCGTAATCAGACCTAGGAATAACTCTATATGTATACAGGGTTATTGGTAAGTCGACCTATTCCCGTTAGGAGGTGATAGGGGTGACTATTTGCAATAATTTTGACTCCTATATGCATTATGCAAAAGTGAACCATTTTTGAGTTATCGCGATTTTTAGTTTTTTTTTAAATTAGTCGGAAATTCAACTTGAAAAATTTATTACAAAAAAAGTATCAATTGAAATCTTTTTTTTTCTTCTGATTTACAAAAACGATTAAACACTGGTTATTTCTCAATATTAAAACAATAATTATCGGCCCAGATTTAAAAAACCGAGACGCAATACGAAATTTTTTCAATATTTTTTGCGATCGCTTTCCATTAAAATGCCTTAAAAACAAAAAAAAACGTTATGAAACTTGGCTTGCAGATTATTTTAAAAACTTAACTGTTTTCTTAGCTCTCCAAAAATGTATAACAAGTAGGAAATTATTTGAAAAAAAACTGAAAAAAAATCATCACAAAGGGAGCGGGCGGAAACTAAAGTCACAAAATATGCCACTTCAAAAATAAAAATTAATAAACATACCGAATTTAAATCAACTTTTTTTATTTGCTTTTGTACAAGATAAAACTTGTTTTTCTTATGCAATATTAAAAAAAAATTATCTGTACATGTTTGAGAATGCGAGGCCGAACACTAAAAAATACATGTTTTTTTATCAAACTCCAACATAAATTACACGAAAACAGAAAAATTTACCAATACAATTGCCGTGCAGATTACACATAAAACATTGACGTTTTTCCAGCTTTCTAACGAGCTATTAAAACTAACTGTTATACTCGTAAACACAAATAACAACATTAACTTATGGAAAAAGTAAGCGATTTTTAGTTTTATTTTAAGTTAGTCAGACTAATTTCAGTCAGCCAAATGTATTGGTATTTTTTTCTGTTTTCGTGTAATTTATGTTGGAGTTTGATAAAAAAACATGTATTTTTTAGTTTTCGGCCTCGCATTCTCAAACGTGTACAGATAAATTTTTTTTAATATTGCATAAGAAAAACAAGTTTATCTTGTACAAAAGCAAATAAAAAAAGTTGATTTAAATTCGGTATGTTTATTAATTTTTATTTTTGAAGTGGCATATTTTGTGACTTTAGTTTCCGCCCGCTCCCTTTGTGATGATTTTATTTCAGTTTTTTTTCAAATAATTTCCTACTTGTTATACATTTTTGGAGAGCTAAGAAAACAGTTAAGTTTTTAAAATAATCTGCAAGCCAAGTTTCATAACGTTTTTTTTTGTTTTTAAGGCATTTTAATGGAAAGCGATCGCAAAAAATATTGAAAAAATTTCGTATTCCGTCTCGCTTTTTTAAATCTGGGCCGATAATTATTGTTTTAATATTGAAAAATAACCAATGTTTAATCGTTTTTGTAAATCAGAAGAAAAAAAAAGATTTAAATTGATACTTTTTTTGTAATAAATTTTTCAAGTTGAATTTCCGACTAATTTAAAAAAAAACTAAAAATCGCGATAACTCAAAAATGGTTCACTTTTGCATAATGCATATGGGGGTCAAAATTATCGCAAATAGTCACCCCTATCACCTCCTAACGGGAATAGGTCGACTTACCAATAACCCTGTATAACATTACTCACGGTTTATTTTACGTTTTTTTTTTGTGATTAGTGATACAACTCACTAAATATCCGTATTATTATGTCCGTTCGTCTTAAGAAAGATTACTTATTCAATTCCCTACAACTTATATATATAAGTTAAACCTCTAACTCTAGAAATAATAGAAAAAAGTAGCTTTTAAAACAAGTTGTATCAATCATGACCAGAGCTCCTTGATTACACTTTTGTGTTAAATAATACAATTCGAGTTGTATTATCTTACACGAGTTAAATGGAGCTCAATCTGAAATGTAAAATGATACATAAAGTACGTTTCTTCGAATATCTCAAAAACTATAACTAGTATCAATATTATTGTAAAACCAGTGAACCAGTTAATAAAGTGATATTATATGATATAAAAATCAATAGCAATGTTTAAAAAAATATATTCATTAAAGAGCAGTATTTTTTTTAAACTTGTTTTCGCTCTCCTGTAAAATCGTGTTTTTCGAGTTGTATCACTTGTCACAGGAGGCACAGAAATATTCGCGCTCATGACACAAATATCTGCACTTACCGGGGTTTGAACCCAGGACCGCTAGCTTCGTAGGCAGGGTCACTAAGAACTAGGCCAGCGCGTCGTCAATAATGCTGAATATTTGAGTCGCTTTCCTTCACACTCGGATATGTCCTAGAAATTTGTTATACGATTTTAAAACTTAATTTGTTAGAAAAATACGAAAATGCTGGTGTCCTCTTGCATGGACTTATCTAATTACCTTTACCGCGTCGCGTCGTCTTTAAGTTCACGTAAGTACGAATGAGATGGCTTTTGTGTGTGGAATATACGAATGCCAGATGTGGTTCCTCAATCTCAAGACTTGTCAACCCTGAGGAGTAAAACCTGATTATTTCAAGTAGGTATTTTTTTTATAAGGTAATGCCTAACCAATCTGCAGCTAAGACTGCAAAGTACCAGGAATGCAGGAGTGAAAGGCGGTGTCATTCCGCTTCCTCAATCGAATTGATACGTCCAGCACCGTTAGATGCAGGCACAAATAGTTTACCTAGCGCGCTACAAAATGTCTCTCCGTAGTAAAATTGCCATCCATACTTTTATTATGAATGCGCAAGGTATCTTGATAGAGGAGTTAGTTATACAAAAAAATAATAGCTGTAAGTGCACCAAACTGTACTTTTTAAATGATCTAATTGCCCAAGATAGCTGTACCGTATTATAAGTTTTAATTCACAAATTTTACATAAGTAATTTTGGGTACATACATCTTCATACCAGTAATTTATTTCGATTTATTTCTTAGCCTATAGAGGTATTATTACTAAAATAAAACTTTCCAAAAGGTAGCAAACGCATAAAATAAGGACGTACACACACTTAAGCACTCCAATCAACAGACCTCCTGTGAAAAACCTCAACAGCCCTCCTAAGACCCCATCAAGTGCGCCTTTAACTGGACGAAGTAAAGGGTTACCCCCCCTAAAAAGAAAAGCTCAATTCAATCGTCCAGCACCTTTGAAGGGAGACGAGTTAAAACCTTATCCAGGGATTTAATTAAAGGTGGGGGGTGGCCATTTCAACGCTGTCCACTTCCGCTCAGCGTGTTCAATGCCGAGGACTACTTTCTGAGCCATGTTTGTAAAGGAATCGGCAAGCTTGGCAGTCGGGTTAGCGTATGGACGGCTACTTCATTTTGGACTGACGAGGGAAAAAGGTTTGCGCGGGGTGTGGAGTCGGCTTTGATTGGATTTTTTTGTGATTTTAAATGTGTGGTTTTTTAATGCTCTCGCGTTAAGATTTCCATTGTTTTTTTGGAGACTTAACAATGCGTACAATGAAAATGTCTGTAAAAATATGTATAATGTATAGAGTTGACATAATTTTAATTAACCACTTCACTTGTATTTAGGTTTATTTCTCCAATGTGTTATTTATAGACACTCCCACAGACTTCTTACATTATCCGGTAAAATAATATTCTCTCTCGTGGACAACACAGAAGCACATGGGGTTCAAGGGAGTCAAGTCTGCAGTTGACATAGACGAACGCATATCAGCTGACATCAATCCTATACATATTAATGTCAAGTTGTTAACGTTCAGAGAATAAACTTAAACTAGAACTTGGTAGTCTAAAATTGCGATTATACTAGTATTTTTTATCGTTTAACCTTAACTAAAATATTAAAATATTTGAAATCTTTCAAGATATTTTATTCCCGAGTCTCGTACGTTTTGTAAGTAGGAGTTGCCCGCGACTCCGTCCGTGTAGAAGTCATTTATCACTAGGTACTCGATTGTAAAAAGTATCCTTTGTCTCTCGGGGTTCGAGCTCCGTACCTACCAAACTTCTTCGCAATCAGTTTAGTAAAAGGGTAACAAACAGACAATGTTACATTCACATTTGTAATACCTATCTGTATGAAAATCCTTATCTATAGTCTGTGCCATTTAAAATTGGCAAAAATGTAAACGCGACCAAACGAACAAATTTACCATTATTGGGTGAATATTTGGGCGTTTCAACCGCCGTCATTGTTGTCTTCAATATATTGACAAAAACAATGATAATTACCAGCAACTTTTGATGTCAAAGTCAACGGACCCGGGGGTAGTATTAATTCCATTTAAAATCATAAGACAATTAAAAAGTTTATCTTGAATAATATGCGAAGACAATAATGACGGCGGTTAAAACGCCGAATAATCACCCTATTACCAATTATTACTCGATAATCAATTGCTTTTAAAGATCAAGTTAAGTCTTAGCAACGATTTTAAATAAAAACATGCATGATGAATATTTGAGGTTATGTGTCAAACAGTAATTAGTTTACATCTTTGGCAAATTCAAATGACACAGGCTTTAAAGCCACTCACTAGCGAGCTGTAACAGTACCCGTAGCAGTTACAGTAACGAGATTCTAGTGGAGGACAGGTTCGCGAACTGCTTACACATTATGATTTAAGACATACCCGGTTTAAGACATACTTTTTAGGGTTCCGTAACCAAAGGGTAAAAACGGGACAATATTACTAACACTCTGCTGTCCGTCTGTCTGTCACCAGGCTGTATCTCATGAACCGTGATAGCTACACAGTTGAAAATTTCACAGAAGATATATTTAAGGGGCGCTCCCTTACGAAAAATGTGACAGTTTAAATATTCATAGAATATTTAGTTGTATATACACTTTGACAATAAATAATTAAATTAAAATAAAATATATATTTAAGGGAGACTCCCAGTAGCACTTGGGCTTTGGTGGGTTTTTTTGTTGTTGTTATAATGGATTCAAAACGAAATGTATTGTGAAGCGCAGACAGTAACAGACTTAAGGTACGCTAATCCGGCGCGGGAGTCGATTAGGCGTGTTTAATAATCGAACGTGTAACGATGGCTTCCCATTTAATTATCGTCCCTCTTTGCACATCTTCCACAAGGGCTAGCATGACGATTTAAATTCCTACCAATACCAAGTGGGAAGGTGAGTATGTCTGTTGATTACGCTTTAATCGGCTGATTTTGATCAAATTTAGTGAGGAGATAGCTTGAGCCCAAAGACAGAACATGGCACAGTATATTACTTTCGAAAATTTGATAGTTTTGAAGATAAACTAGCTATACGCGCACGAAGTCCCAGGACAAATCTAGTATAAAATGAAATAAAACTGTGTTTGTTGTGTAAGTGTACGGTGTCTTATTCTATTTGTTGTTCAAAGCTCAAATACTAAACAGATTCTAATCAAAATTGGCTCTGGTCAACATCAAAAGTTAACTATACTGCGGCAATAGCGTTTTATCTATTTTCCTATCAAATATTTATCCCACACAGTGCTGGGGACAGTGTTGTTGGGTTGTAAGTGTTGTAACCACTTCTCAACTTCCCTCTGACAGTATCTTCGGACGGCTAATACCCCTGTACCTGTCAGTCAGTCCTTTAGCAATAAATCTGCATCAATTTATGTATTCACTGATTGTTACTTTCGGTTTTTGTTGTTTTTTTGTCTATCCTCTTGCATTGTCCCTACTTATTCCACTCTAAGGTTAACTGAGATCGCAAATGCGACAAGTTCGCCTATGTTAGTAGGTTTATAATATAGATGCTAAAGTCATTTCCACAAATTATAAGTCAAAAATGTTCCTAGCTTGTTATTTTTACATAGCCCATGCTAGCCCGTCGGCGCAGTCGTTTTGCCCTCTCTTGAATTGTTAATGTGTCCATCTCCACCGCAACTGAAAGTGTCTCTTTTCTTCTTTTGCAGTGAAATCTTAAGTTGCCACGTGTGTATAAGTTTACATAATGTATATGAGCTTTCATTGGTCAGTGCGCAAAAAATTAAGTGGTAGAACCGGGCTTTGTGGATTATAAACATTGTTAGGTATGTATTCTTGGGCACATTAAACATGTATGGTAGTAAATGTTGGGTGTGGCAAGACAAGCATGAAAGTCGTATAAATGCAGTTGAAATGCGCTCTTTGCGTAGTATGTGTGGTGTGAAACTGATTGATAGAGTAAGGAATGAAAAGGTCAGAGAGAAATGTGGACTAAAAGAAGATGTAGTGACTAAGATTGAAAAGGGCATGCTTCGATGGTTCGGTCATTTGGAAAGGATGGATGAAAGAAGATTGACGAAAGAGATATACAGAGCGAAAGTGAGTGGAAGGGTTGGAAGAGGCCGCCCTAGGCGTACTTTTTCGAATCAAATCGGAGAAATACTGGAAAAGGGCCGAATCTTAAGTACCCGAAACCGACGTGCGTGCATGACTCGATGTATGAATGTGGAAGAAGCGAAAGACATTTGTCAGGATCGTAGCAGGTGGAAAGAAGTCGTCTCTGCCTACCCCTCTGGGAAACAGGCGTGATTTTATATGTATGTATGTATTAAATATACATATAAATTATCTTCTCTGATATGCCACTTGCAAGACTCAGCTAATGTTAACTACATTACATTAATTACATTTTAAATATTAATTCATATATATTGTGTAGTTTTGGCTTTACATTAAAATAGCCAACCTTCTTTGGTCTGCTTGCTCGTATTTGAAAAACAGAAGACTAAACCTTAGGTCTATATTTAAACCCTAATCGCCATTTGTCCTAATGCATCGTTTATCCGATTCTCGTTTATCCTAAAGCCATTTCCGCCTGAATTTAACTTTTTAGTTTTTATAATTCAACCTAACCTAACCGCAAGTATTTTTGGAGAGCGTAAAATTTGTCAGATTCAGCTGAAAACACGTTTAGGTAAACACGATAATTTGGACTAATCAAGTGTTAGAATAAAGGTTTCAATTATTCATAGGGACACCAGGTAAAACTTAAGTACTTTGACGACGCAATGGCCTAGTTGATAGTGCCCCTGCCTAGCTAGAGGTCCTGGGTTCATATCCCGGTAAGGGCAGATATTTGTATCATGAGCGCGAATATTTGTTCCTGAGACATGTTTTCAATGCATTTATTTATCTTAGAAGTATTTATATCGTTGTCTAGTTCCCATAGTACAAGCCTAGAGCTTAGCTTGTTACTAGCTAGGTCAATTGGTGTGACATTGTCCCCTAAAAAGTGTAACTTTAATTTCTTAACGACCTAAGCAGCAAGCGTAAACAAAACCTTATGCCCGCCCTAATGTGCAAGCAGAGTGGGTCCCGTATTCGGACTCTGTTTGGCTTACGACGTCGACTTCAAGAGGTTTGCCCGCGGTGGAAGCACTTGAAGCCTTCGTTGTTAGCTAAACCATACGGGGCCTGTTCCGCTCGGCGTGGAAGCGGGTAGTAGCAAACCAGATATTTCGCTGCGTCTTGCCTTTTTTAACACTAAGCATTTCAAATCCCGTGATGACTTACGGATCTGAGACGTAAGCGTTGTTTTTTATTTTTTTTATTTTAAAAAGTTTTGTAAATAGGCCCTTATAGGCACTTTTACAAGTCTGAGTCTACCAGCGCTTCCAAAGAGACCACTGTTGAGAAGAAGCAGCGTTAACAATGGGCCTCATAAGGAAGCTCAAAGTCAGTCAGAGGGCTATGGAGAGGGCTATGCTCGGGGTTTCTCTGCGTGATAGAATCAGAAATGATGATATCCGCAGTAGAACTAAGGTTACCGACATAGCCCAAAGAATAGCTAAACGGAAGTGGCAGTGGGCGGGGCACATTGCTCGCAGGACTGATGGCCGATGGGGTCAGAAGGTTCTGGAAGACGAGCTGTAGGTAGGCCTTGAACAAGATGGAGTGACGACCTCGTCAGGATCGCGGGACCGCGGTGGATGCGAAAAGCACAAGACCGGTCTGAGTGGAAAGCCTTGGAGGAGGCCTATGTCCAGCAGTGGACGTCTTTCGGCTGTTATGATTATGATGATGATTTCAAATCCTACGTCAGTGCCTTTATCATGACGTCCCTGATAACATTAGGTTCGCTGTACTATTTATTGCAACCTTATATTTAGTAGCCATTGTTATTCGCAATCAGGAAACATAATGAGTGTTTTTTCCCATGCCACGATCTCCTAAAGGAGTCCAAATTAAATACAAATTTCAGAATCTGGGCACCGAACGAGTGAGACTGAGCGTAATTTGTTCAGTTGGAGTTACAACTCTATGCAGTTGGTTGAAGGTTGAGGTTGAGATAGGTCTAGATCGAGGTCGGTGTAAATCTTAAGTGAGTGATTGTGTTTGTCGAGATATAGCAATCTGGTTAAAAAATCGCAGGTAGTTAGTATTGTGGCTGTGAGATGTTTTCCGCGAGATTTAACCGTTTTAATACACTAGGTAATGCCTATGACTTCGCTCACCAACTGATACTACGATACGAGCTCTACGGAAATGCGAATAAATTACTATATATGAGTGAGTAGTAGACAATAATAAATATACTGAATTTGAATTATTTATTTAAGCTTGTGTAATACATTTTATTTGAATATACTTAATACTTATTAAGACATATACATAATAACATATTTTTTTTAGGTCTTACCAGGAATCAAACTCGGGACCGCTAGCTTCGTAGGCAGGGTCTTATAGGCTAACGGTTAAACAAATACACAAAATAATCATGTAGTTTCTTGTAGGGCGTCTCCCCAAAAAAGTCGGTAATGGATTCTAAACCTTGGGGCACACTTTAGACAATAAAAATAATGTTTTGCAAACTATAATTATTGTGTGGCATATCAAAAAAAAGCGCTTTGGTTGGTAAATAGTTTTGAAGATATTTAAAACAAAGGCGATAATTGACCAGAAATACAGACACTACCTTTTCACCATATTTTCTTAACACTAAAAAAATTACCAAGATTCAAACTGCACTACCTGCACACATGTTTCAGTCTTCATAAATCAGCACCTATCGCAGGCAAGCGAGTTAATCACAGACATACAGACATACGTTCACATGTTGCCTGGAGCTGGCGTGATGCATCACTGTCATTACAACGTTAGATAAAGCCGGTTGTAGCTACTATCAGCACAACGGAACCCTGAACCACCATGGAACTGTGTCACAGTGAAGTTATGATTCAAGTCATACAAATTATTTTAAAGTGTCACTGTGACACCGTTCTATGGTGTTCAGGGTTCCATTACGCCAGTTGTAAATGGGGAAAACTTAACCTTTCAACGAACTGAACGGAACCCATTTCAAAGAAAATCTGCTTGAAGATGTCATTGTCATTAGAGATGCCAAGTCATTTGTAATGGATAGGAAACTCAACCTTATTGCTGTAGAATGTCAAATTGACTTTGGAACTAAGGTGGATCACTGACTTGACTGTACGTATCATTACGCAGAATAGAATTAGAATTATAAGTGTCAACAAGTACGTATTCTTCATGTTGAAGATATCCTGAAACATCAGTCACCAAAGTTTCACCTGAAAATAGCATTCTATGTAATGATGACCATCAGCCGCATATATCGGGGCTTTATATGCATTTAATAGTTTTTTCATCACACTTAATCGTAAATGGTGTTATTCCATGCCTGTATACAGAAGGACAATGGTCTAAATTGTTCCCGCGGGAATTATGGCGAGTTTGTCATCCCTAGGGAGTAAAGACTTTCTTTTTAAAATTTGCAACTCTTTCGTACATCATTTCTGACTAAGGAGGTTTAATTTTCAGCCAAAAATTAAATCGGTTTCTAATTTCATCTTTAAAAATTAGCTATAGACTAACTTACATTACACAAAACCTATACGCTTCATTAAACTTCATTATTTTTATACCTATTTCAAGTTTATATCAACACTTATTATTAATTATAGTAATTATACATTTTTATCAAATTGGCTAAATCTGGCTCAAATCCAGGTCGAAACTAAACGCAGTTATTATCTGTGGTAGAGGTCACAAAAAAAATATCGTTTCCATTTACGTTCCCGTTCGTTAAAAGTTATTTCTTTATATTTTGCAGAGTTAAATAACTTTTTAATTTTCTCTTTGTTTTTTTTCCTCGCAAATGTGATGAAAACCGTTGTGTGTATCACAGGCAGTAAGGGGATTACTAACTCGAGTTATTAAAAGCCCTCCGCCTTCGGCGTCGGGCTTCTGACACTCTCGTTAGTAATTCCCTTCATACTACCCTTGATGCACAATGTACTATTTTTACTTGCTGGATAATTTTGTGAATCATTCAGCGCAGCAAACACTGACCCAGTTGCATCTTCACCTCTATCTTTGAACAAAACAACCAAAACACAAGTCATACAAACCCCTTTGATTTGACGTCCATAAGTACCATAAACACCTCGCACACTGCAAGCTATAAATTTCTATAATATAAACAATCGAATTAGCAACCGAGAGTTATGTACGCAATAAAGTACGTCGCACATTGAATGCTGCATAATATTAGAATCTCCACGATATTGTTATAAAATCAAATCCTTTTGAAATCGTACAGAATGCGAATATGTTACGCCCACGGTTGTTTTGTGGTGCAAGTTACGAGATATCAGAGGAGGATTGAACAATAACGGGTTTATGCTTATATCTGCAGTCTCTACAGACAAGGAAATATAATTCGTGTCACACCTTAGAATCCTGTCACAATGACAGACTCCTTTACTTAAACTGAAATAATGTGGCCTTAATACGTCACCATGATGCCTTGACTGGCCAAAATAATAGGAAATTGTTACGTACTTAAGAGTTATTCTCCTGTCATCGATAGTCACGTTTCTCTATTTTCTCCAGTTATTTCTCCTCCTGATACGGCATGACCTTATTTAATTTTATGCTTTCCCGCTCTTTAAGGTAAAAATGCATTGTATAATACGTTTTTAGAAGATCATACCTCAGAGAGATTTCAGGTTTTCACAGACCAAAAGTCGGTCTAATGCGCCAAAAGGGACGGAGTTATCTGTTAGAATGGGAGACTTCTCATTAACAAATATCTGCGTATCAGAATCTCATGGCCGACTGTTAGTTTGTTGGAGTCTTTAAGGCCGTATTTGTTTATTGATCTTGATTAAGATACCAGTTTCAAAATACATCAAAGCAAGTGTTATAAAACCGGCATCTCATTTAAGATAACTTAATGCAGCTATCAGTCACTGAAGTTAATTCTAATCGCTGTCGCTTATGCCTTGGTAACACGGATCCTTCAGAAGCGACTTGATGGCGTATAAAGTAGCCAGCTCATGACAAAGGCGCGTATCGACCGAGCCATCTCGCAGTGGACGGGTGACCTAACGGATAGTTATTATAAAGATGTCATAGGCTTGCTTGGAAGAATGTGTGTATAGCCTGTGACAATTGAAATTGGAAATTAGTATATTAGTACTGTATGACACCATAACCTCAATTTTTTTTTAATGTTTTTTTTTTATTGTCATCCCGCGCAACTTTTTTTTTATGTTAGATTCATTGCTATGGTATCATAAGCTATATTTAAAAAACGACTGACTGTTGAGTTGCTTACTGAATAAACATCTTTTATATTTTTAATCATCAAGCGCGTCTTGAACTTAATTTGAAAGTAATGACCAAGTGTATAAATGATTGCGAAGATGTCACTTGATCTTCTAAAGTACGACGTGATAATGGAGTACCTACTCATGTTAAATTGGTTCGTTTGTTTTTATTTGCATCTTTACCCGTTTCTTTTGACACAGACTATTGTTTCACGAGTTAGAATTAACTAACGAATACTTTGTAGAAGTCTAGGTGTTTAATTGATTATACATTCTACAACAGAGATATTCTTGTTCTGTACCAAGATAGTTAAGAGTGGTGTTTAACAAACAGTGTCTGTAAAAATCTTTCGAGGTTCTTTGTTTATAATTAAAGATATTTCTCTGGAGCGAAATAGTTTTTTCATATCACCTACTCGGAAAGGGGACTTTTCTTCCCTGCTAGGAGGGATCAAAGTGGCACTTTTCTGTTCAAGGACATTTTGTTGCCAAATTTGATAATTGTTGTTAAGTGCGATAATTTCCTGTTGTTAAATTTGATAATTTCAGCATTTCTAGAATGTGTGAATAATTAAATTTGTTTCATCACTAAGATCTTTTATTTTCCTCATAGGTGATGTGAAAAGCAGTATGTGTCACACGGTAGCAAAATTATTTCCACCTTGGGCGTTAACACTTGAATCCCTCACTACGCTCAGGATTCTATTTTAGAATCCTTCGCTTCGTTCAGGATTCAATGTACGCCCTCGCCTTAAATATGTCATTTTGCTCCCTTGTGACACAATCTACTATTTGCATCCTATGGGGCTAAACCTAATTGCTTTTGACATTTATTTACTTGACAGTAATGGTGGCCTAGTTAAAACAATACAAATACCAATACGTATAGTCAAAGGATGGAGAATAAAACCCCAGCTGATGCGTTAGTTACTTATGGTTGATGCATTTTGCAATTAAATTAAAGAGGGCTATCCCTCCGATTCTTCTTTTCTTTGCCCCGCGGTGACTTGAACTGCTACTACCGCGGGAATATGGCGTTTCCACAATAAGGTGATTTCGCCAGTGTCAAGTATATATAAGTATAAATTAATATAGCAAACACAATTCAATCTTCTCTAGGAAGATTAGGGGCAACGTTGTACGGTGATATGTAGGACAGAGGCCAAGACAGTTTTAACCTCTGAACTACTGCGAGTCCACTTGAAACGAGAAGTAAGATGCCAGGATACGCGAAATAAGTCCAAGTCTTCTATCACTCAACACAAAGGCATTAAAAGTACAAATCACTAACTGAAAAGAACTTTGAACACCTAAATACACAAAAATAAAAAATAAAACAAATTACACATCCGCCATCTTTTGACGTTGCAAATGGCCTCCATCCCTCCGCTTTCCATTAAACAATGTTTACTATCCTAAACTTCACTTACGTCATATACCCCGTTCACTTTAAAATGCAGATTTAAAATTGGAACGCAATGAAACGTCAAACGCACAAGATGGCGGCTGTCATTTTTGACGTAACATACGACGCTAAGGCCTGGCGTACACGAGTGATGGCCCGCGTGGCACTGACGTATGACGTTCATTCTTAACCTCGTGTATAGGTTGCCTTGCAGTTATTTATTGGTGCGAGAGTTGCATGCAGTTCAGGTTGGATATTATATATAGGTAGCAACATTTTAAAAAGTTGAATGAATATGCTTAGGCTGGGTATTATAAAGATCCGTTAGATCAGATTTCGGTCAGGAATGTTAAAACTTGTAGGTATGAAGTTAGTAAAATTTGATCTGACATATTAACTAATGGGCCTGTATAAAACCGGTCATTAGTAAGTCCAGCAAATATTATTTATAAATATGACAACAACGAATAAATGCACTAAGTACTTATGTCACATTGTTGCTTGAATCACACTTACAATCTCATATCTTGTCATCTCATCTCTAAATGCTAAAGTTTGCGTGTGTGCGCTGCAACGGCTGGACCAATTTGAATAAAAATTGATATGAAGATAGCTTGTAGTCTGAATTAACACATAGGCGCCTTATATCCAATAAAAAAGAATGTTCCCAAGTTGGACAACACGGACGAAGTCCATTAATTACATATATCCCGTCGACAAGCAGTTCAATCAAAATACAACTTTCGATCTAGAATTCTAGACTCTAATAAAAGTATAAAGCGTCCAGTATTTCCAATCTTCGTGAGGAAATCTTTAAACTCATTACCTCTATATCGAATAGCGGACGAGATCCAATTACCTTAACGAGGTTAAAGCATTATTGCTCATAAGCGATAGATGGCGCTAGGTTTGAAGTTTTAATCAATCCCGTAGACGACGTTATTATGGGTGTACTTACGAAGAATCTTAAGGCTGTATTAACAAACTGATCTTTGCTGTGATGCCCGTTTCAAGATAGAAACGTCAAAGTAAACGTCAAGTTATAAGAATTAAGATTTAGGGCTTGTTGTGGGACAATTATACTGTTAATACGGCAATTAATGATGACATAAAAAGAAACATAGTTTGGAAGTATCTTTTAACTATAAACCAAACGAAATAGTAATCTGTCTGCATCTCGAGGTTAAAAGGTCGGAATCAGCACACGGCTTACCAGGAATAGTTCCATTATTTTCAGGGTTCCGTACCAGAGATTTCGGTGTTGTCTCTCTGTACGTCACAGCTGTTTGTCTTAGCAATTACAATAGTTATTAACTTCAAATTTCGTGGTGTAGAACTTGCTTGGTATAAAAAACGTTTTTTCACTGCAACTTTAGCAACATATAAAAGGGTTCAATTAGCAAATTTTAAAACTAACACACAGTTTAATTTAAGAGCAGAATTAAAAAAAAACTGCAAAGTGGAATCGGACTTGCAGAAGGTTCCGTATAATTATTGTGTGGCTTCCCTTTATGGCATAGAGAAGGCAAACGAGCACACAGGCCACCTGATGGTAAGTGGAAACTGTGACCCATAGACATTCGCATTCACAAGACTGCAAGCCTAAGACTGTGAATGCGTTGCCAACCCTGAGGACTAAGATGGAATGCCTCTATGCTAGTCATTACACCGGCTGTCTTATCCCCACACAATGAGAACACTGCTGTTTGGCGGTAGGTTAATGGATAATATGGTGGTAATTATGCACTAAACAGATTCTATATACACCTAGTCAAAATTATTATTATCTAGAATTTTAATAATCATAAATGAACAAAATTAAAAAGGTGTTGTAATAGGAAGTGTTAAAAAAAAAGTGTACTAATCTGTGCAGGTTCACCGTTTCCTTAACCGTTTTAATTGTCACCAAATAAACACCTGACTAATGATAAACCACTCATCGCCACAGCAACACATTATTACCTTAACAAGCCGTATCTTACGGCGTTACAGGCATTTAAACAATAAAAAAGATAGCAATTAATTTTCAATATTAATTTCACCATGTAGTTGCGCAGGAAAATATTAAATCCCATGCGCAAGCGCATAATGGAACGGCTGGTAGATGATTATCGACAATTTCGCGGTTATTTATGGGGGGATCTAGGGAGTGCGTATCGATAAAAGTTGCTATTATGCGCGGGAGTCGACTGGGGCGCACCGGGAGATAGCGGGTTGTTTATTAGGTCGGGTTTTATGCTATTTCTGTTGAGTATGGTGTTGATCTGAGTTGTTTTTATTGAATGCATTTATATAAAAAGGTTGCTTTGCTTTTTTTTAAAGTATCCTTAATCTCTTTTAAATGTTTAATACTGCTAAATTTAGAATGAGTCATGACAGATGATTTTAATAATCGCGGAAAACATTCGTACTTACCGGTTTAATGACAAGGAAAACTCCTTCGCTAAGCTTCAATAAAATCACTTACCTGAAAAAAGAAAAAATAACATTATAAGAGCATAAAATACGAATTTAAAAAAAGTCAACACAACATTAAAACAACTAAAAAAAAAACGATGAGCAAGCAGGTCACTTGTGGCCTGTTTAATAAACCTACAAATTATAATTTACAGGTTACTAGTTTCCATTTGGCACAATGCTAGTATTAGTTTGTTTGCGGGTGGTAAGACCTTGTGCAGGGTCCGTCCGGATCGCTACCACCATCTTATCCATTACCCTACCGCCCAACAGCAGTGCATTGTTGCGTTCCGGTTTGGGGATAAGACAGCCGGTGTGATGACTAGCATTTGCAGTCTTGTGAATGCGAATGTCTCTGGTTCATAGTTTCCACTTACCATCAAGTGGCCTGTGAGCTCGTTTGCCTTCTCTAAGCCATAAAAAAAACCACGACCAATGACGACATTTGAACAGTGTTGCCAGTTTGGACCTATAAAATTGTATTGTAGCTTTATAAAACGTGCCCCTGATGGTAAGAGATTACCGCGAGCCATAAACACCCGCAACACCAGAGGTTTCATAAGTACGCTGGCGTTTTAGAAAAAGTAAGTTCTAACGAGTTAGTTATAATTTAAACATGAACAAAAACCAAACCTATATCTCATATGGCAAATTAGTAACACCTACTCATTAACAGAACAGCAACCGTTGCGATAAACTTTATGCCAAACTCTCATAAAGTTTCCTATAATTATTTGCACCCAGTGCATCCTCAGCTGGTTATAAGCCTTATTTTGCCGTCACAAGCCAAGAGGCCGTATCTCAAATTCCATGACCAAAGCAGATTCTATCCTCTATTGTTAGTAATAAGGTTCAATTTACTAAAACAGTTGTGTCTGAGATACTGCAATTAGTTTTAGAAGACCAGTATTACACTACATCGCAGCTTGTCCATTACTCTGACACGGTAAGGGTGCGTCTTATCTTTAATTACCGGTTTTCGATACCGGTTTACCGATTACCCTTGTGATTTACCGGTAACGCGTTAGATATTCGCTATTTTCAATTAGGCGGTATAATTAGCCTTTTAAAGGTTCATATTGATAGGTCAATTTGATTGTTTATAGTTAGCTATGTTATGAACGATACTATAGGTAAATTACGAGGCAGATAGCAGCAGTAACAGTGCCGTTAATATTTTAGTATTTTTTTTAATGGCATGAAGAAGGGTGGAAGAGCGCACAGGCCACCTGCTGGTGGTAAATCTCAAGACTACAATCTTAAGACTGCAATCCTAAGACCGTATGCTTTACCAACCATGAGGACTAATATATGGAATGCCTATGCTAATAATTTCACCGGTCGTCTCATCCCCACACCGGAAGACAATGCGAACACTGTTGCTTGGCGGACCCTGCACAAGGTTCAACCTACCACCACTAAAGTACATTTTGTTTATCTTTATCTTTATCTTTAAATTGGGATTGTTCATATTTGTACAATTACTGTAATTCGAAAACCATTTCGAGGAATAGGGTTTTAAAGCCGTTCTGCATTATCAAGTTTACAAAATATTTATTTATTTCGGATATTTCGACATAACTAATTTAACCTTTGTTTTCGGCTTGAAGTTCTCGGAGGTGTATCTTACGGGTTAGGCGCAAACCGCCTGAAATAGTATGTTTTAATACACTATTACACTCGCTTTTTATCATTAGAAATCATTTAATTGTAGTAATTTATTAGAAAATGCCAACCCAAATTTAAACCAATCATGTCGTCCATAAAATGTCTGCTAAATAAAAAAGATATTAAAACAAAACTATTGGGTCAAATACAACATTTATGAAATTGATCTCTTAAAATGAACTATTCTTTGGAATTAAGTATAATGTAAAAACCGTGAGTTATTTTTATTGGTCTATCCCAATTATTCCATGGTAATTCTAGTGTTGTATTTACACTCCGAAATATTAAACATTCTTTCTTCCCACTCGATCCTAACTCACGAACTTTATGAATTCCACGCAAACCTTAAACATCTCAAAAAATGGTTTTCTTCAAAACCAAACAATAGAAACGTAATCGTCCCATTTTAATCGCGATTACGGAACCTTCGATCTCTCGGCTCACAAAGACCGAATCTCTGAGCCTTTGTCTTCGGCCGCGGGAGCGGAGACGAAGTTTGATTAAACATTCAGGTGAGTACTTACTTCGTTCCATTCACATTCACGATACCTAACGTTAAATATCACCACTGTGCCAGAAGATAGCCAAACTGCGGATAGATTTTGATAAGTTCTTCAAGATTCTCCAACGGAAGACCAGTGCTGGCTTTGCGGCTAGCGAATGCTGAGTTGGGACCGTTTCGCAACAATTTCTGTCTTGATCTTTTGTATCTATGTAAAGTGTTTTTTTTTTTTGTGAAATTTTGCCCTAAACCTAACCTAGAATAGGTTCGCAGAAATATTATAAATATATTTATATAAAAATATATTACCTTGCCACCTTTTTTTTATTACTACTACTTATTACTCCCTATGAAAATTCTTAGTTTTGGACATTTTCCTGCTCAAGCTACGCTTGAATATTTTTTGTCTTTTATTTTATGTTAAATTCATTGTTTTATATAATGCTAGGTTAAGCTTTATAATTGTTTAATATCATAAGTAGTATTTAAAAAACGACTGACTGTTGAGTTTCTTGCGGCGCTTCTTCTCAGCAGTGGTCTCTTGCGAAGCGCTGGTAGATTTTTGACGTGTAAAAGTGCCCGTGCGGCCTACTTACTGAATAAACATCTTTAATCTTTTTTTTTTACCTGTCACTAATGCACGGTAAACATCTTAGCCTAATTGTGAAAAATGTGGTTACAGAATTTACTGACAACTCTAAGAGTTGTTGGTACTTCTGTAGCTCTGCCTACCCGTCTGGTAATGAAGGCGTTGAGTTCATAAATGTAGGTATGTATATTTTAGAGACGGGCAATGGAAGCTATTGCTAAGCAATTGTAGATACCTGACACTAGCGACCCGCCCCCGCTTCGCTTCGGTTTATATGTTTCTGCAACGCTCGTACATTAACCATATTTTGTAAAATGCGTTGGGTAGTTTTAAAGATAAAAGCGTACAGAGGGACTAACGGCGGCGGGAAGCGACTTTGTTTTGAAGTATGTACAGATTAATAATTACCTAGAAGACATTTTTGCATCGATATAGACAATGTCTCTGGAACTCATTCCATATCTCATAAAGTTAACCTTAGATAATACATATGGGGTAACAAATAAAAGCACAACATACGTTAATCCTCAGCAAATTCTTTAATTTCTGGCCTTGCTAGACTAAACCTGTCACAATTCAAAAGGGTGATTGTAGAAATCTGATAAAATGTATACCTATGAACACCGTAAGTCTTATGCAATATGTTGCTGGCTTCACTAGGCCAAAGGACTGCCACTTTATAGAATGGAATCCAAGACATAAAATGCATATTTTCTGAATAATAGATAACATCCAAGATGGCCGCTGGACGGCAGACGGTCAGGCATGGAATTTTCCCAAATCATAAAGCTTATTCCTGGCTCAGGTGATCGAAAGGCTAGAGCTCTAGGTTAAGCAATGCAATGAGAAAATGTTGCGAGATTTATTTAGATGATCTTCAGTGGGAGATGCGATATTGTTTCATTGTATAATTAGTTTAGATTAGTTTAGCTAATTCGTTGGGTCTATTATAGAATCTGTAATCGTCATTTGTAATCTAGGGACCGAACTTTCGTTTATCCCAAAACCATTTCCGCGTGAATTTTGAAATTGTTGTATTTTTGGAAAGCTTGAGGTGTCTAACTCAGCTGAAAACCAATTTAGTACATTCAATGTATCAGACCAACGAAGCTGTGGGACAAACGGAATTAGTAATGGGCGGATAACGGGTGCAAATACAATAAATAATCATATTTTTTTCTTTATTAGGTATTTTCTGTATTTTTCTTTTAAAGTTCACTATCTACTTATAACGGAAAAATGACTTCACATCAACAGACGTAAGAAGGGCGTATTCGTTAAGTGATACTTCGGTACTTTCACAAAATATGTACTGATTTACAACAAAAACTAGAGGCATTCCATCTTAGTCCTCAAGGTTGGCAACGCATTTGCAGTCTTAGGCTTGCAGTCTTGTGAATGCGAATGTCTATCGGTCACAGTTTCCACTTACCATCAGGTGGCCTGTGTGCTCGTTTGCCTTCTCTATGACATAAAAAAAAACATAAATAGTACTCGAAATTTAATAATAGTCTTATTCATCTTATACTTCGTCTTTGATCTCATAATTATTCCTATAGTGAAAGAAGATTGAAGTATCTAAGGCTATGAAATAAAAAAGTGACTCAATTCTCCCATAGACTCCTAGACTAACATTGATGTTATCCGGCCTGATCGCTCGGTCTCGGTACCGATACTACTGATGCCGATACCGATACCGCGTCGATACCGTCTCGCTGTCACGACTGACGAGGTGCGAGGCAGACACGTTGATAGTTCCAACAAAATATTTGCTTTGTGAACTACCTTTCATGGCATCATATTTAAGTTTAATGTTTGTATCGTAGGTTATTTTTAAATTTTTATTTAACAGTAGATTATTAACTGCTATATAATTAGGAAATACTACACTCAAAGAAATAGAGCCAACCAGGAGAGAATCTCTTACATGCATACGTAAACTCACGCCGTCGTTCCTAGAGTGAGGTAGGGAGAGCTACAGAATTTCTTGAATTATCATATACATTATATTATCAATTATTTTCTCTGAGTTAACAAGAAATTAATACAATAGTTCGTTCATGTATCTAAAGCCTTGTAAGACTCGGTTGGAATAAAGACGGCTATGCACAGCAATCGTTGTAAAATCTTTATGGAAACGACAAAGGTTTATTTAGTGTATAAAAATGTATCGAAATAAACACACCCACACTATATTTCACTGAGAGACAGTTTGAGAGACCTAGGTACAGTTTGAGTATCATAAAGGCTATTTGGTCCCGAATTAAAAAACACTGCACCTCCACTCTCCCGATACCCACAGATTTCTAACCAATAGGGTCTTGACAGACAAACAGACAGACAAACGGACAACCACCCTACGAGTATTCTGTTCTTCCTTGAACCCATGAAAAGATTTGATATAATAGTGTACGCTGGCGGTCTGGATATGGCTTAATAGAATCGTCAATTGAATTTAAACTGTACATTACATGTCATAAGGTTTTCAGGAGGATGGAGCGATACAATATCAATCAATCGCATCCACAACCTGAATTAGTTCAGAGCCCGGCTCTTTTAGTTCCATATAAAAATGGACCCCGTGAAGTGTCACTGGCACGGAATAGACTGTCTCAGTAAAACCACAGATGGTGCAGATAAATCGCCGTTTAACGAAGAGTGACAGAGACTGCATGGCCGTTTAACGAGGCGAGTGACAAAGACACCATGACGCGGTTACGCCCACGGCGCGAGCGCTGCTTTTCTGCCATAAACTACGAGGTAAAGAGGTATTCAGAAGTTAGTGGTTATAATAAACATGTCAAAGTATTTTGATGTTTCATTTTGAGCTTTAATGACATTTTTAAAGAAGGTGGCTATGTAAGGCAAGTGTAAACCACAAAATTGAAGAAAATAGTACTACTACCATCTACACAACTTTTTTTATTATTAAGAATTACTAGGTTTTGCCACAGACTGCCATCAATTTTACCGGGATTCCCTCAAAACCTTTTAAATTTTGTCCAAATAAAAACACATCATCATATCATTCGATTCTATTCTGTTACAACAAAACATGAATGTATCATGTATTATGTATATATATGTGTGATATGCGCGAATATTTGTTCCTGAGTCATGGATGTTTTCTATGTATTATCCATAGTATAAGCCTAGAGCTTAATTTGGGGCTAGGTCCATTGGTGTGACACTGTCCCCATAAGTATTACTAAATAAATATTTTCTTACCAGGTCACGTATTATGGTCACCTTTTGGATAAAGCATCCGTCACTCTCGCACTTACTCCCTGGTCAGAAAGGGACAGATGTTTTATCCACAGTATTTAACATCACCATAATAATGCCCGCAGAAGGCAAACTCATGCCTACCCAATATAAAACATATTTAACATCCATGTTAAACACACCTTACCGTACCACACGCAACTAAAAAGCCGTAACTTAAATCAACTCACGCGCACATACGACCTTCTGCCGCGTGCTGTCATGGTACTACATTCCAATTTGCACTGTCGCTAAAACGTGATTGTGTGAAATGACACTTGACAGCTGTAAAGAATTTCCAAGTGGGCGCTACACATAAAACCGTCAGTTTATGACACATGAATTTGACATAAACGGGCGACGGGAAGAAACACTAAGATGTATATATAGATGGTTATATATTGTAACATAATTCTTCCATTTTTGCATAGTCATATTTTAAAGTACGAGAATAGTATTGTTAAGATGAATGTTATTAATAATATTAACTATTCAATTGTAGCAATGTGTATGTATTCAAATTAAGTGCCAACATTTCTAAATCCAGGAATCACTTAAAAATCCAATCAAACTGCAAAACGGCATCCTCATCACGTTTCGCCAAAATCTCATTATATGTCCAAAGATGACTTAATAATGTGAAATTATGGATGCGCCGGGATTCGAACCTGCAATCTGGGGCCATCCGCGCGGTTTACTGCGCTTAATCAGCGGGCGGCGCGCGCGCACGTTGTGTCATTAAGTTTGTTGCCCGGATTGGCATTAACTGGGCACCTTGGATGCTACTTGAGGTGTTCAAATCCAACTTGGAACATGGATTTTATTTAATTATATGAACAAGTGTATCCAAAAGCTATATAAGCCCAATTGAACCTTGGCCGAATGACGTTACGATCAAAGTCGAAACAAGTGTAAAACAAAAAGTTTTATAATGTCTTTGAGTGGTGACAAAATGTTTTATAACGTCTTTGTATGGTGGGACAGGGTACGTATGTTAAATATTAATATTTTAAAGAATTCGACGCCTTGGATTATTTTAATTTAAAACTACCTAGTGACACTTGTGAAAAATCTAACAACAGCCTCTACGGGGAAACAAAAACCAAACATGCTATCCGCCCATAATGTAACCCGGACCCATAAAAGAACCGAGACACAGTGACGTTATGATTAAAGTCGTAAAAAGTGTCAAAAAATGCTTTATTATTTCACCGTGACAGTGTTGCTAGTACATTCAAACACACATTACCTGAACTTTTAGCCTGAGCTCAAGTTAAATTGCCACATTTCTCACACTGTTTTGACGATTCTCTAATTAAAGGTCCTCGCCACCTGAACCATCTGAACTTACCACTCGGTATCGCCTGCAGATAGCGCAGGCGCAGTTCTGAACTATCACGAGTGGCGTAACTCATGCGCCGCATGCTATTTGGGATTTATGAGGATTTATTGCTCAAATAATCGATGGCGAAAACAAAGTGAGAACTGTTTAAAAATTTAATGTTTTTCGGGCGTATATACTAGCACCCCAATGGAACCCTGAACGGTGTCACAGTGACATTATAAAACAATTTATTTGGTGCTCCTCACGACCTCAATCATAACCTCAATGTGACACAGTTCTTTGGTGGGTCAGGGTTCCATTGGGCTGATAGTACACTGCGATAGCTCCAAGAGGGTACTTGTCTCTCACTTGTTCTCGTTCGCTTTCATTAAGAGTTAGTGAGAGAGAAATACAAACCCGAAGCATTGATTTGCTCACAGACTGTACGTATTTTTTGTTTCTTTTTGACCTTCTTAGTTCTGATGCTGGAGGGTTTTTACAAAGCATGCTCTTTGTTAAACGTCTACGTATGTTTTAGGATCAATACTAAATACCTATATATTTTATAAGTTAGTAAAATGCGGTGAAATCTGGTAGGTTCTAAAATAGAGTCCTAGAAACTAATAAGGTGGACTGTAACCTACTATTTCTCCTACCTAATACTATACTACACTACCTACTATACTACTGAGTAGGCACTATACACGAGCGGTACTAGAATTACAAACCTCGAGGCATAAAAGTCATAAGCCGAATAGAAGGCTTAATAGATTCTCAGTTATAATTCCTTCTTTATTGCCATTAATATATATAACACAACCAAGCAGTCCTAGACTATTTCAAGGAAATATTACATTAATATCTACAAAAAACTATAATTTCAGAAGATATATTCGTAAAATATATAAGTTAGTAGATGAAAAATAAATTAAAACTAAACAACGCTGACTACGCGAATGTGTTTTTCTTCTTACGCTATTTATTTAAAATCCCAACACATCTCTCGAGTAAAACAGAACAATCCACCCGGAGTCGAAACTCAAGTCACGATTTTCCGGTCCTCGGGCGTAAAACTGCTGTTTACTGACCTCCGAGGACGTTGCTGTCCGTGCTAACATACTGGGACATCACCGCATTAGACTCTACTTTGCTTTAAGGGAATTTAAAAGGACCTTTACAGTGCAATTTTCCTGACACACGAACGTTTAAAGGTACGAGTATATTATAATGTTTTTACTGATGCCTATTTGCCCACAATAACAAATCGTAACGTAATATCAGGAGACATTCTCACCCAATAAAACCCACCTTTTCTATCACATACTTTTTCACTATACATATAATAATCACAAAGCTTATCTTTATCCATTTAAACTTTTAAAACACAAGCCATTATACAACTATTTTGACACCGCACGTCACATAACAGCACCCGGTGGCAACTTATACGACACTTATGCCACCAATTCGTCAATCACGTGTCTAAGTTCGTAGACAAAGGCGTCTAAGCGTCTTATTACACGTCGGGCGTGCGCTATTGACGGCAGCCGACATCTCTCGCTTCTGTTATTGATAGAATTTATCAGCGAACGGGCTTATGTGTTGCCCCAAGTTGAAGGCTGGAGCGGGTAGTACAATAGCTTCCTGAGCGCCTTTTATACGGCTGTCTATGTTTACGGTCTTAAATAGATTGTGAATCATGTGTTTTAAGGTTTTGCGGGATGCGGGACGGACACGCGCTTGATCAATCATTCCGTGTCACGTCAGTCGCTATTGGCCACCGATAACTATAATGTTAGTGGTCCTACTTTTAAGAGATATTTGTATTTCTATCACCATCTAACTATTCAACCTGACTTTTCCAATTTAAATACCATTTACCATCAGGTAGTTTACCATCATGTGCTGGTTTGCCGTCTCAATGCCATAAACCGTTTAAAAGTAGTTACAAGGCGGCTTTGAATTAAAGATATTAAAAATGGGATGATTAAAAAAAAACGTAAACCTGCATCCGAGAAACGTAACCAGATAAATACTTGGTTTGCTTATTACGCCCATCGTAACCCTGACCCTGACTCACCATCGAACGTTGTCACAGTGACATAATGAAAAGATGAAATCTCAGGCATGGTGGGTAGTATTTTTATACAAATTCAAATTCTGTCCACGCAGATGAAGTCCCGAGCAGAAGCTAGTTGTATATAGATCGGATCACCATTACTCATTTACAATATGAGTTGATTCTAAGACGTCATTGTTCGGGCGATAAGATAGAGCGTTTTTAAACCGCTTCCTCCTGTCTCTCGCACTGGCTCGCACCACGTCCCGCCGCGTTACAATCATAGCGAGTAAACTTCGATACCTGGCGACTTGTGGCTCCGACTGTCTTCCGTCGACTCTTAAACTTATAACACCGTTAACACGGAGGGATTAGGGCGCTACTTATACAGGACGCCCTGTGTAGGTCTAAGATCAACCTGTATATACAGCCTTTGCTCTTTCTAAATAGCCTAAAATAATCGAGTAAAAGTCTTACAGATTGTGAGATAATCGAGTCGGAGAGTCGAGTCGAATACTCTGACCCTTGCAACCTCGCAGTATTTTTATAGACTGCGAGGGAGAGAGCATTCGACTCGCTAGCAATTACGGTATGGGCACTAGACCCATGCTAGGCTGTTAAATAGTGCAAAGGTTCTTCTATAATACATGTTGATCTTGGTCCTTTCAATAACGGACACCCTGTATAAATACTAGTTTTTCCAGCTTCTCTGTCTGGAATTTTCTCGTTACATCGCATACGATTACATCGCTGTCTGAACTTGAACTGAATTTGAACTAAGTGGGTCTAACGTTTAATGCAGCGGTCATCCTGTTGCTTCTTCTCATCTCTTCATCAGAAGCTCTTGGAACCTTGCAGTCCATTCCAATAACAAGAACTGGTTCCAAATTGAAGTGGCATGGAAACCAAAAATACTGACAAACAAATATGAATTGTATTTTTTTTGACGGTTAAGTTTAATTACACTAACTAGAAGTTAATATACAAAAAAAAAATATCAGGGGACAATGTCACACCAATGGACCTAGTCCCAAACTAAGCTCTAGGCTTGTACTACGAGTCCTAGACAACGATATAAATACTTATATAGAGAAATATAAATTTAAATACATAGACACCCAAGACTCAGGAACAAATATTCGCGATCAACACACGACCCCGGCTTTTACCAATTCTACATGTCAGTTTAGTTTAAACCTCGCGAATCTAATCTAAACCAGTCCCCGTTACTAGAACTGGCTAAAAATTAGAATAAAATATGTAAAGTCTAAGATAATAGAATATTATAGTGTCCAACAGCTTATATCTTATATTAAAGTTTCTCGTAAAATATTGTTTTAATTGTAAATCGCTAAAATTGGCTATACATATACACGGTGGGGCCTGTAACTAAAGCAAAAAATTAAAACGTAGATTGTACTCCTCAAACTACGCAACGTTTGTTTGACGACTTTGAAAAAAAACTTGCGGTTTGAATTTTATTATATTATAAAGTTAATTCGAACACGCAATGTACTATGAAATTGGTTATGTCTGTAGAGTGACCAGACTGACAGGCGATGTCAATTAGACGGAGTTTTAAGTACATTGAAAATACTACTTACTTTGTTTGAAAAATGAACAATCTAAAAACTTTATGATTTTAAAAAGTTGCTAAACAAAAGTTGTCTCGTTTGAGGAGTAGAATCTACGTTTTAATTTTTTGCTTTAGTTACAGGCGCCACCCTGTATTTCCTATTATCAGCTGTAGGTTTTAGATAAAATTAAAAAAAAACAGCTAGAAACAAAAGCTTCTCTCATAAGTGAAATTTTCAACGTAACTTATTTTGCAGGGACACTTATTTTCCCGAAGACTGATGAAGGGCTACTTAACCTTATTTAGAGTATTCAACTATATTTACTTTTAATTAAATAACAGTAACAAGGTCATAAACATGTCGCCGCTCCCACGTGTTTCCCTTTACTTTAGACCCTTTTAAATCTAACGATTCGTTTTAGAATGCATCCTGGGCGCCTAAAATGACGCTTTAAAGGTGACTTTTCAATTGCGTTATAATTATAAGTGACGCACGGGCTAGAAATAGTCGTTTATTTTAGAAGAATTAATTAGGAGAAAAGTTTACGCATACGGTCAGTTGCGATTTTCATCGATATCTAAATATTTTTACAAACAAAGCGGCTTTTATTTTAAAATTAACTGTCAGGGGACGATCTCACATAAATTGACCTAGCCCCAAACTAAGCTTTAGGCTTGTACTATGGCTACTAGGCAACGATGAACTTACTTATATAAATAAATACATACTCAAATACATAGAAACACCTAAGACTCAGGAACAAATACTCGTGCTCATCACACAAATAGTCGAGATCGAACCTGGGACCGCTAGCATCGTAGGCAGGGTCACTACCGACTAGGCGACTGCGTTCGGAAATTATTAAACTTGGAATTAAAATACTATTACAGCTACTATTTTGCTGCACTATAAAAAACTTTATTTTAATGATTTATGAAGCTTAGAACAAGACATCTCAAAACCCGCTTTTAAAACAATTAAAAACAGACATCACATTAAGAAACTCCTAACCAAACCGCCACAGCTTCCAAGCCATATACCCCTAATGACGGCTAGACACATACAATATTCACGGTACACTCGGTGGCATTTTAGCGGCCCCATCAGTCCGGGACACTTAAAATGGCCCGGAGTAGACGAGCACATTAACATCCATCTTGCCCCTCCATCGATCGTGACAATCGAATATACCTTCGGATCTTCCGGCAAACGAAATGTTTTCGGCTTTATGGACCCATTCAGTTATTGGGAAGTTATTTATTTATTCGTTTTAGTACTAAACTGACTAAATAAGTGTGACTTACAAAAAGACCAGACCAGTGAGTGGACCAGTGAAGATCAGTGCTGGCTTTAAAGCTAGCGAATGCTGAGTTGGGACCGCAACAATTTTTCTGCGTCTTGATATTTTTGTATCTATATAATGTGGTTTAATCTTTTATCTTCACTTACACTAATTACAACTTATTTAAATAGAAAGCATAACTATTCACAAAGCTTACAGTGTCAGGTAAAAAGTGACAACTGTATGTTGCGTCGCTTTTTATAAATTCCAGTGATCACCTATTTAAGGATTCTACATAATTTTGTAACCTCGTTAGATTGAGTTGTAGTGAATTCAGAGACAATGCTATGAATGTCGCAAAACCGCTAAGACAGAAAATAGAGAGAAACAACGTCAAAGAAAATCAATGCAAGCAGAAAGTAACGAATACGAGTCTCGCTGACAATAAGCTCCGTCACTTGTCTTTTATATCCATCGGCATAACAAACATATCGTCCAACATTCCGTGGAAAACAAAACGTAGACGGGAAAGACAATCCTTTCTATCAACGCGTCAGTCTATCCGGAGAATAGATAACGAATAAAGATAATGTCTATCTGTTATTTATTCGATTGTTTCTATTGCCATCTTCGAATCAGTAACTCAGGTCAGCCATAACAATATATCGATACGGAATGGTTATTGAATAGAATACCGATAGCGTTTCGACGAAACGAAGATTCGACTTTAGCGAAACGATTGACCGAGATATGTTTACCGCTAGTCTGTAGGCGAATTCGGAAATTTGCGCTTTATTGTAGTGTGGGACGAAGCGTTTTTCTTGTTTGGGTGTTTAGATGGGTGGAAAGGTTAGTTTGTCAGCCAGTATTAATTGGTGCTTCTGACGATTATTTAAATAATTTACAGCGACGATGTGGTGTATCTAATAAACATGTCGGAGAGAGTGTCGACCTCGCGTTGGTGCGTAAATCGTTTAATTCGGATGATAATCGTCTTGTTAAAACATTAATCAGTCTGCCTTAGCGAGATCACGTCAGTTATATTCAACATTAACATCGATTTGCGGATTCTGGCATTTGTGGCTCTAAAGTCTCGGAATGTTGAGAAGTTTGAAATTCGTAGAAAATACCCAAGTTGCTTAATTTGGATCTATTGATATATTTATCGGGTATTCATTTGCATGTAGCGGTGTTTCTTTTTCGACGATGATTACATCTTTCAAGGCATGATGAATATCTAAGAAATGTCCAAATCTTGTTAATCTGTCTTTCGCTTAGTAGCAAACGAGTTTTTCAATACCGTGTAATTATTTCTGTATATTATTCGTGGTGTTCGGTTAATGATAAATACGAGAACATACTATACAAATTTGTATCATCAAAGTGTCACGAGAAATTCGACACGCACTTAACTAACGTTTATACGACCTTAAAACAGCCTCTTCAGAAGCTCAAGCTGTATAAGAATTCGTTAAAAAACCTGATCGGAAAGCCATTAGTTCTAATTAGTAATTTATTGACACTAGCTTATTTACTTGGGCTTTCAATTTTGGATGCCTCTTATGTAAATATAGTGATTTATATGTAATGGACTATGTATGTGTGATTTATGTTGGATTCCGTTGCTATGCGACCGTTATGCCACCTTTTATGTATGTGAATTGTTAATTAGGTGAAAATGTCGGCTGGCGCCACGTGCCAAAATTGTTTTGAGTGTTTAGAAGCTATAGACCGTGAAACAAAATTTAGTCACACTTGTATTCAATTATTTATTACAAAAATTATGAAAACTGCAAATTATAAATAAATAAATAAATTACTGAAAACCTATCATTAAAAATCTACATAATTATTAAACAAAGTATCCCGCCGCGTCTGTCTTTATGTGCGCAATGATCTCAAAAACTACTAAATGGATTTTGATGCGGTTTTCACCATCAGGTAGATAGTATTTCACGGAAGGTTTAAATATTAACTCTAGTTAATGTACGAGTGTTACAGAATACTCACATAAACCGAAGGGAAGGTCGATGGTATTTTAAAAATGTTTTTCACACATTGCTGCTGTTTTTAATACACATCCACCAACTAATATTTGATAAATTTGAAATAATATCAATTAATTCAGTCTCTATACCCACCTAGATTTATAACCTAACATTTAGGATTAATTGCTTGACTTGTTTAATGTCTAAATGTTGTCGATCAAGTTTATTTTTAAAATATTATCACTTAATAATTTATGCATTATATTAATATTTATCTTGAAGATTTAATGGTTTGACCGTTTTGACCCCCGGCTATCAAGATGCATAAATTAGGCCTGATTATCACGTAAAAATAAATATTTATAAAAAAAACTTCAATGCAATGACTGTTCTGAAACACAGACAAACATATATTACTTATGTAAACTGAGAAAAAAAAACTGTTTGCGCTTTGGACTAGTGCAATAGTGGTCGGAATGTCGTCATTTTATTTGTAACCTAGTTTTTTATGGCTCTAGCTGTGACATACAACAGACCATGTGGCGTTTAAGCTCTTTAACTAGTAGCAGAAATTTGTTTATTTATTTTACAACAACAACAAAAAAACCGACCAAGTGCGAGTCGGGCTCGCGCACGAAGGGTGCCGTACCGTTAGGTATCTATATAAAAATCATGTTTGTTGTATGGGAATATTAATATTTTAATTTCATTATTTATTTTAAAACTGAACATACACCTAAATATTCTGTGACTATTTCAAGCGTCTACCTGTTTCTGTTATTAATATTGACCATAAAACGGCAAAAAAAACACGTTTGTTGTATGAAAGCCCCCTTAGACATTTATTTTATTCGGTTTTTAGTATTTGTTGTCATAGCGGCAACAGAAATACATCACTGTAAAAATGCCAACTGTCTAGCTACGGTTCATGAGATACAGCCTAGCGATAGACAGACAGACGGATAGTGGAGTCTTAGTAATAGGGTCCCGTTTTTACCCTTTGGGTATGGAACCCTAAAAAGATAAGCTTGAGATAAACCACTATAAGCATGTTTTTTATGAACACAAAAATAAAATTCTTTTTATCAATTACTATTGATACGCTGCTGATTGTTTAAAAATTAAGTAATAATAAGTCTAATTAGGTAGCATGAATAATGATAAAGCCACTCAGTCAGCATTACAACGCATTAAAAAGCTGTCTAAAGCCATATACGAGCTTCTACAGTAACCTTTATAGGACTAGACGATCTAACGTGTGGTCGCGAGACAGACAAGCTAATTCGACCCAACAATAGTGCAGTTTCAATCTGCTACTCGAGTTTCATTTGAGTTAGGATGGGTACTCATTTGGTAGTGACAATAATGAACTTGGAAACTAGCTTTGTTGTGGACCTAACTCATTTTACACCTAAAGGTTAGGTGTTTAATTGTGTAATAAAGTACAAAAAAACGTTTTCTTCTCTAGTATGTAGCCAACTAGATTACTAAAAGTTGAAATACAAAATATTATTTTTGCAAGTATTAGTAGTTCTGCTGAAAATATCTAAATAATAGTCATAACATAACAACCCAAAAAGGGTGTATTTTCGCTGGTCATATTAATCTGTTCCTCCTCAGTATTTTTTTGTCCGTCTGTCATTTCTCTATCTTTTGTTATAAATAGTTT
Source organism: Acleris sparsana (assembly GCA_923062465.1). Classification (NCBI taxonomy): domain Eukaryota; kingdom Metazoa; phylum Arthropoda; class Insecta; order Lepidoptera; family Tortricidae; genus Acleris; species Acleris sparsana. The sequence goes on from OV281290.1 coordinate 18,478,569, forward strand.
AAATTTTCATAGAGCGTGTGTCGCTATAAAGATAAAATAACATCAAAACTTAAAGGGAACCCTCATGCAAGAATGCTATGGGATCCAACTCACACTTTCCCGGTTATTATTCTCATTCCGTAAGAGCATTTATATCGTCGGAATACCATAACTAGTAATTTAACTACTTCACAATCACAATTTTATTACTATTCTACCCCCCGCTTTACATCATTACTTCTTAGGTTTCATTCATAAGTGGATGTCATATAACAGCCGTATAAGCAGCTTAGCCGCCACAGTTTATGAAAGACCTTCTGACAAAACAGGTACGATTGAAAGTTGTCCGTACTGAACCTATTATAGGATAAATGCAGGATACAGCAGGACGATGGTTCAGGTTTCGAGGTCGACTTTACGCCTACATTAAATCTTTTGGCGTGGTATTAGTGAATGGATAACGTTTTACTTCAATAACTTTTTTTACTACATCGGTAACATGTATAGATAATATAGTTTAATTAATTGTTATTTTTTACATTACTAAATAAAAGATTACGAAATTTGGACCGTAAGATAAATTGTAATTTATTAATATTGTATGTATATATGTAGGTATGTAAACTCTTTATTGTACAAACAGAAAATAACAAAGTAAAAAGAAAACAGAATCTCAAAAGGTATATATACAAAGGCGAACTGTGACAGGCGAATTGGGCACAATATATACAATATTATAACGTCATTAAGGGAAGAAGATAAAAAACTTATTTAATCCACAAACGCCAAGCAGCCGTGTTCACATTTTTGTGTTCCGGTGTCATACGGTCAAACTAACAAAGCAAAAACAGTCACTTAATATTAATCCTACGAGTTGACAACCAGTCTGTAGTCTTGAGAGTCTTCAAATTGCAATCTCAAGACTGCACGATACTCATTGAAATGGCTACTAAATTAAGTATATTTTGACAATATAAATATCATATGTCAATTTAACACAAATTGACCTAGAATCCCAAACTAAGCTTAATTTAAAAAAATAAGTAGGTACAGTACAGAAGACTTAAAAACTTGTCGTTATAACGCCTCTGGCGAACCAATAAAGAGTGCAACGTACCGAAAAATACAGAAGACTTGAAAAAATGATCATATAACGTCAAACTAATTAGTAGAGCACACTATCGTAAAATACCGTAATAAATTATAAGTTAATGTTAAGGTTATGAAAACTTTTTAAAAGCCAATAAATATGTAAACATGAGTGTTAAAACTATAAAAAACTATTTCACAGTTGCTCAAAGAAAATAACCCAAAAATATAAGTTATAGTTTCCTAAGAGCTCCTCAAATATTTTAAGAGCGCAAAATTAGAACATCGAGAGTTAAAGAAGCCGTAAAAAAGTCGTATAGTTATTTTTTCCGCTTCACAGTTGCATAAGCTGTCAAACACCGTAACGCTTTCAAAAGAATATGATTTACATCACCCATACACATCAGCTAAAACCCAATTAAATACATTTTTAATGCATTTTTTATAGTGCCATTTCAGCGATTTTTATAACCAAATAACGGCTAGTTGTCATAATTATGTTAAATTTTAATCTTATATTGAATGACATGGGAGTCTACGTCAAATAATGGTCGTGTGGGGCCACACAGACGGCGGTTAGTTTTACGACCGTTCGGAACTCGACAACTGTTTACGCGCGTTTATTGACAACTAAAAGTGCTTTATGGGCCGGCCGGTATCCTAAATCTATTTTATTAATGATGCCCAGCCACCGCTGGCGGGCTACACTCTGGCTTTATGGCTGCACAATGAACTCGATTGAGAAATAAAATGCCATCAATACTTCTATCGTAAAATTATGATTGATTAAATTGGCTAGTTTTGTTAATGATCGATAAATTTAATACGATATGTTTATGATTTTAGTCAATATTTTAATTAATCTATGCAAACACAATTAAAACTAAAACCATTAACTATTCAAAATCGGTATCAAACAGGAAGTATTTCATTGAATTTATGTATGGGAAACTACAAGTTTAATTTACGACTGGCTTATTCCAACAACAAAGGCAAAATTCCACTTATTCAATTATGTTGCTCGAACCAAAGTAGTTCGCCGTCACCCAACAAAAAAAATCTAAAAACCGAATGATTGTCACAGAAATAAAGTCCCTGTTTACAAACATAACGCACTAATTTTTACGATCGCTATAGAACCAAACACACCCGAATAGGCCCGATGTCTGATTTATGGACTCCCAAATAGCTCCCGTCTTTTAAAAGATCCGCCGAAGAATTTACTGCTTCATACAGTTTTATAACTGATTTTATCAATCGTTAAAGTTTTACGCGTTATTCATTAGGGTAACAATGTTTTGTTTTAGTTACATAACGGTGTTATATTGGTGCGTTAGCTGTTAAAGTTTATAGTACTTTTTCTAATGTAATTTTGCAAGTTTTACTTATACTTGCATATTATTGCAAGCAAATGTAAACTAAGAATAGCAACTCATTAATCAAGATTTAGATCAAAAACACGTTTTTAGATGAAATTCATGAAATATAAATTTGGTTCCAGTTGTTTTTCGGAATGTTTTAGTTTTAAAACTCAAACAATCTTCTCAATTTCATAAAGGGTTCGACAGTAAAAGCCGCCTTTGCATTGCTCAGGACGTACTTTGCTTGAGATTGGCACCTTTAAGTAATTTACAACACAACTGAACCAAACAATTGAAAACCTCGGCGGTAAACCAAAAACCCTTTAACTACCAAAGAAGCAAAAGGGGTGTAAAAACCAATAAATATCTCAGAAGCAGAACAACCGCACAATACGTCCGTAATAAGATTTAGGGGTAATAATTATTGCCTACTTAACTGCTTTAAGTTAAAGGGTTGTCAATAAAATACTAAAGACGGTAGTTGGCGGTCTGTCGTAAAATCACAAAGGTAAGCCCGAGGGGTTCCTAAATACGAAACTTCGTCCCGCTCACTCGTCAGCACCACGACTTTAGAGAAAAAGGGACATTAGACATTCGATTTTTGTTTTCAAAACGGGTCGGGTAGCAGCTACAATTGTTTTCTCACATTCATAAAAAGGCTGTTAAGTGGTCAAATTGTTTGTGAGAATTGGGTGTTGGTATTGTTGAATGTTGTGAGAATGACATTTTGTGGGATTTGTTGCTAATTAACATGCGTGTTCATCAAAAATTTCTTTAGACACCATTGTAGAACTTTAAGCTGTATAAAGTGTTATTATAGAGCTACAAATAGTTTTATCATAGCTCAGAGAGCGATGTAACGTGAGTTTTGAAATTTATGACTAGCTTGGGATTGCGTAATACGTTAAAATTCTTTCGAACAATGAATCTTAAACTTCAAATGCCATGGTTTAGTTGTAAAACTTGTATGGTGAGAATGTTAGTGAGAAAAAGCGTTTCGTGTTATTGTAATAATGAGGCATGCCTAATGTTTTGTCGAGTTTCTACTACGCTGGGCAGATTACGATCTACTAGTGTTACAGTTACTTGGTTTTTATTTTGAAACTTATTTTATTTTAGTATATTTATGTTATTAAGTTAAATATTTAGAGATTTTTAAAGGTCACATTACAAATCAAATGAGACCGTTTTGTTTTTTTTTAATCCTATTTAATAACCTACAATATTGTTTTCACCTCGTATTTTCTTGTTGTATGCGATTAGACGTTTTTTTTGCTTGCTTAATAATAGGTACTTCAAAAAAAACTGCATCCTGTTTAAAAATCTATACCACTGTTTCTACTCAAACGAAATACTTTTTTTTATGTCATGGGGAAAGAAAACAAACACACATGACCAAGTGAATGTGAGTCGAATACAGTATGTGTGTGTATCTGCTGCAACGGCTGGAAGGATTTGGATGAAATTTAGAATGGACATAGCTTATACCCAGGATTAACACATACTTTTCATCCCGGTAAATTTAAAAGTTCCCGAGGGAATAACAGTAAACGACACCTCCCGCAAAATTTTATGTGATGGCTGAGTAACTAATTCTACGCGGAAAAAGTCGCGGGCAAAAGCCAGTTCGAAATATAAAAGATATCGCGCTTTATATCTACGTAACACTTATCCCAAACAAATCCTTTATTTCACCTTTAATTGTAATAGCGCATTCCAAATCGCAATTCTCTACACATTTGGCATTACTGTTGCAAAAAGGTAACCGTCGGAGCCTTTATAGAACCACCAGTTTTACGACAGACCGTAACAAATGCAAAACAATATCAAGTGTTTTGAATGCGCTACGAAGACAAAGGCCACAAAGGTTAGAGGGAGAAGCAGGATAGTAAATCAAGTCGGCAATGGACCATAAATTATTTTAAACTATGCTTTTTACTGTTATTGTGAGAGTGATACGCCGATTTTGAGACAGCTGGGAAACGCAGTGGCTAGCTGGGTACGTAACTTACTTGATTAGTTATGCATTGGATAGTTTAAAACTTTCTGCATTCATGGGAAAGGTAGCTAATGCATTTAGTGAGAACAAGTAGACGTATAGATATAGGCAAGATGGGACTATAGGCAAGACGTATAGCTATAGAATTATCGTAAGCTGCCTGATGGTTGCGTCTAACGCTTACGTAAATTTCATAGATTTTGACAGTTTTCGATAAACGTTAGCGTTTGCGTTAAGAATCTTGTCTAGCCTCCCGGTTCATTTTGTGTGCAAATAGGTGTCATACAAATAACAAAAATCAATCAAATGAAACTGGATTCTAGTCTAACACTAAACCAATTATTTAGATAAGTTAAACAATAATTTGCGAAAGCGAAACGTCACAAGTGCGTACGTACGTTTCAGGCGTTTTTAACTTTATCTTTGTAATAAAAAAACAAAATATGACATTCATTCATACACAGACAACTAAGTAGTGAGATAAGAAATATTTCCATAAGAAAAAGACAAAACAAATGTAAGCGCATAGGAAAGAGAAAGACTACTCTTAGGTAATACAGATTACTATTTACTTAATTATGAAGATACTGCGAGTGGGGATGGACATTTAACTCTCTTGTGATTTAGTGTGGATGGCATAGAGAGAGGTTTTATGAAACGACTTAGCGATGTGGGGCCACACAGCCGGCGGACGCTTCAATGGAGCCAATAGAACGATTTAAACACAAAAGTTATAAAAGTAAGTATAAGTTTTGTCGTATACATTCTTAAAATCGCACTGCTGGATCAATATAGTATCAACTCAAGCTGAAGGAATTAAAGTTGATATTAAAATATACGTATTACTAGCGTTTTTCTTTTTAATTAATTACATGTGGATTTTACAGAAGAGATTTTTATTTTTATCTGACCACAGGAACAGATGACCATACTCTAATCATGGGTGGCTGTGGGTACTCTTACTTATCATCAATTAACCTACATATACTACATAATTACTTGTTTCCTTATCATAGAAATGAATTTAAATTTTTACTGGATACAAGTGACCCGCCCGCCCGCTTCGGTTTATGTACGTATTTCGTTTTCACAAATTGTGACGAGCGTATGAAAATGCATTTATACATACAAACAGGGGGACTGTTTTAATGTAGCAAATGCTACCGAATTTGAACAGCTCTAAATAAAACACTACGATGTTTGCAATGTTCTACGTACTCCACTATATCCAATAAGAAGCGTTATAACCCGCTGTTTCCGTGGCCCGTCCCACAAAATCCCGCCCTGCGCTTTTACACCCATTACAACTGACAAAAACGCGTATAATAGCAAAAATAAATATTATTTATTACTTCACGGTGGCTTAGTTTCATACAAAAACCTCCTATGAATTATTACCCCATATTACATTTGCGTTCTGTATCGACCATTTTTCTATAGCAGTTACTCTGTATTTATTGTTATAGTTGTCTTTGGGTGTGACGTCACGCGTGTAGATTAAAAAAAAACGTGTGTAGCTTATCAATTAGAAACATTAACGCCTTTGGATTAGGAAGGTTTTTCATTGATGGTGACGGTGTTGGTTTGAAGTTACCATGATTAAAGAGGCGTAAATGTTCTGATTAAGATACGTAATTGAGATAACTCGGTGGGAATGTTTCATTGTGGCTTTCTTTGTAGCTAATAGTCGAGTTAGCTTGACGTCTTTATAATACGCGGAACCAACGGACTTATAGAATAACTGAATAAGCAACGTTTAGGACATTTTTATACCATTACCATTTATACATTCAAGACAAGAGGACGCGCTGGCCTAGTTGGTAGTGGCTCTGCCTACGAAGCTGGCGGTCCTGGGTTCAAATCCCGGTAAGGGCCGAAGTGTGATGAGCACGAATATTTGTTTCTGAGTCATGTTTTCTATGTATTTAAGTATATATATATCTATATAAGTATTTATATCGTTGTCTAGTACCCATAGTACAAGCCTAGAGTTTAGTTTGGGACTAGGTCAATTGGTGTGACATTGTCCCCTGATATTTATTTATTTATTATTTAATCTTAAAAATGTTTGTCAACTTGAAAGTATAGATTGTTCGGTAAAGTAGGGGGCATTATAACCATTTGAAGCGGAGACCGCTTCTTGTACGGTAACAGACTTTAATTCATATACCACTTTAGAACTTTGTGTAAAACCTACGATTAATTCCCATGTAATTTCTATCTCATCACATAGCGGCATAGTGGCATAACAATTAAAGTCCGTGTACCAATAGTTCCAGCACATCAAACGAAGAAACGTTCAATAAGCAACTAGTTTACAATTCAAAAATGCTGGAATGAACGTAAAGACTAACCAATTATGTATGAAGCAGGACTTACCGTTTTCGTTGGTGTTAAGCCAGCGGTAGGACGGTCGCGGCTGCTGCTTGGAGCGCATCTCTACCGCCAGACGCGCGCCTCACTGCCCCGCATCTGTGGACAATGTTATTTACATCAACAAAGATACCATTAAAATCGTCATTTAAAAAATAAACAACGTCAAAATAATACGTTATTCGCCAGATAGTATTTTTATAATTCCGTATATAAAAAGACCCTATCTGTAAAATTCCCGGAGTGTATTACTATTGCCGCTACAAGAAATGCAGGGTCGGGTGCAGGGTCCGTCCGGATCGCTACCACCATCGTATCCATTAACCTACCGCCAAACAGCAGTGTTCGCATTGTTGTGTTCCGGCTTGGGGATAAGACAGCCGGTGTAATGACTAGCATAGAGGCATTCCATTTTAGTCCTCAGGGTTGGCAACGCATTTGCAGTCTTAGGCTTGCAGTCTTGTGAATGCGAATGTCTATGGCTCAGTTTCCACGTACCATTAGGTGGCCTGTGTGCTCGTTTGCCTTCTCTATGCCATAAAGGGAAGCCACACAATAATTATACGAAACCTTCTGCAAGTCCGTTCGCAGTTTGCAGTTTTTTTTATTTCTGTTCTTAAATTAAACTGTTTTAGTTTTCAAATTTGCTAATTGAACCCTTTCATATGTTGCTAAAGTTGCAGTGAAAAAACGTTTTTTATACCAAGCAAGTTCTACACCATGAAATTTGAAGTTAATAACTATTGTAATTACTAAGACAAACAGCTGTGACGTACAGACAGACAAACACCGAAATCTCTGGTACGGAATTTGAAAATAATGGAACTATTCCTGGTAAGCCGTGTGCTGATTCCGACCTTTTAACCTCGAGATGCAGACAGATTACTATTTCGTTTGGTTTATAGTTAAAAGATACTTCCAAACTATGTTTTTTTTTATAAGTTATAGTTATACCATTGGTAATAAACCTTTTTAAATGGGGCGGCTTCTTAGTCACCCCTGCTCTGGTGTCGTCAACATTTCCATACGACTTTAATTATAATAATTTATTATTAAAACCTTTTACTGCGAGCGATATAAAACTGGAATGTACTTTAAATGATGCTGGTAATTACGGAACTTGATTCACAGTTGGATTCATTAAGTCGATGTATATTATTAATAATTAATTATATATTAAAGATTAACTTGGTTACGATTCGCGAATAGGTTGTTTGGTTGGACATAATTTAATTTAACGCTTCCTATTGGCTGATCATAAAACATTGATAGATTCATTCATTAGTTATCTAGTTCACGGTTGAGGCCGTAAGCGGGTAGTGGCCCTACATACAAATCTAGCACTTCCGGGTTCGAGTTCCGGCAAGGGTAAATTTAAGAGCGATAACACTGATAATTATGAATAATAATTTTAGTGTTCAAGTCTACGATATTTTGTGTATTTATTTCCCTAATTTTTATCATAATAAATTTAAAATAAGATCAACAAAAGCAAAAAATACAACTTATGAAATAAAAGAAGCAAACGCAAAGACTAATGTAAAATAAAAATCAAATTTGTAGTTTCCTGACGCTGTTATATAATTTACGCAGTTACGTAGTCACAAGTGTAACCTAACATACTAGACGTAGCAAGCGGTTTTGGTATCCCGGATAAAAAACAAAAATAATTCATCATAGCTTCTTGAGTGTTCTGATGAATTATTTGGACTTTTACCGGCCGCAGTGTTCCACCACCGAACTACTTGTCGCAAAGCCAGGTTCCATCAACATCACCTTGATGAATGGCGTTCTTCCACCGTGCGTTTCACTAGGCACTTTTTGCCTCGTACAGTGAAACTGTGGAATGAGCTCCCTTCGGCGGTGTTTCCCACCAGTTATGACATGGGTGCCTTCAAGAAAAGAGCATCTCCCTTATTGGCCGGCAACGCACCGACAACTCTTCTTGAGCTGATGGTGTTTATGGGCGGTGGTGTTTACTACCCATCAGGTAACCTACATGCTCGTTTGCCTCCCACTGATATAAAAAAAAAAAAGTTGCTGGTATTTATGGGCTCTTAATACTCACTTCATAAAAACGTTACACTTCGCCGATTTTTCATTTCATCGGTAGGCATTTCCACGTGCAGCTTGATTTTTTTTGTGGTCAAGTCTGACCTAACCTAACCCACGTGACGAATGCTCAAGATAACCTGATAACTATAAGGCTTCATCAGAACTTAGCTTTCGATGAAATGAAATTCGGTGATATGACACATTCGATGAATCTGTCGATATTTCAAGGGGATCACGATTACATTCCCTCAGGTAACCTCTCGTTAACCACCCTGGTTTAAAAAAAACTTTTTTGGATAAAGATGTTTTCAGGCATTCTGCTGAACAGAATACTCCCATGCATCTATACATATTAAGTATGATACTCGCTGTCTAGTATGTATGTATGTATGTATGTATATCATAATCTTAGACCTAAACCTACCTAGATCTAAGGCCATTTTGTTTCTATACTACACATAAAAAAACTTAACACCACATCATAACCAACATAATTCAAAACTCAAAATTCAAAATATTTATTCAGTAAATTGGCCACATGAGGGCTCTTTTACACGTCGGTAATATAGAGTGAATCTACCAGCGCTTAGGACAAGACGATCATTGCGGAGAAGAAGCGCCGCAAGAAACTCCAGCAGAAGGTCCCATAGTAAAATACAATAATACTTAAAATAACATTACAAGGTAATAAAATAATAATACGTTACATATCACATAAATATAACTATCTAATATAAAACATCAAATAAACCCAAATACTCGACAAATCATTGTTTATTAACAATAGGAACAAGAAAAACAAAAACGAAAACCTCTTTTTGGTTATAAATCGGGGTCCTATCACGGCATCGCACGTCACTGTATCGCATTACGACAATGTCCGTTTGATATCGAATTTATTACAGGGGCTTATTCCGAATCACTCGAATCGCGTCACTCGCTTCTCATAAATTGTGTGACATATCGTCTGGAGCGACTTATAAAACCAAGAATCGAAGCGTCGGCTTTTTTCGATAAGCTATCTTTAACACAACCACGTAAGGTCGGAATTGTGATTTCTCAACTGATTTTTTAACTCGGCCCTCCATATCTCACGTCTTGTCTCATATTAATGATGCTTTTTTTTATCAAGTATTTTTAAAGTTTGAAAACGAATTCTTGACGTTTTACTCATCGTTTTCAAGAATTCATTCCATCATGATTTGATAGTTTTATGTTTGTTCACAAGTGGTTGATTAAAATTCAGTTTAAAGATAATTAGAACCAATTATTGAGTAAGGGGTACGATTATAGACGATCTTAGTGATAACTGGGTTTTAAAGTAGTATGTGTGTATGTGTATACCGCTTGACCTCCGTAACCCGAAGACACGGGAAATCAATTAAATTTTCCGTGATATGTTTACTATCACTGTAAGATTGAAATACAATAAATATTTACTTTCAATAAGTATTTAAGATCTTTAGCACTGATGCGTTTACTGCATTAGGAAACTACAATACTCTCTGCTCGTAAAAGGTGGTGGTGAAGGTGGTAGGAACCCGTGCAGGGTCCGTCCGCATCGCTGCCACCATCTAAGCCTTCAACCTACAGCCAAGCAGCATTTCTTGTTGTGTTCCGGTGTGGGGATAAGTTATATCTTAGTTCTCAGGGTTGGCAAAGCATTTTCGATGTTAAGATTGCGGTCTTGGGATTTTAGTCTTGAGATTGTTAATGTCTTAGGATCTCAGATCCCACTTACCATCAGATTCAGATGGAGAAAGAGACATTTGTGTTTGTGCTTCTCGTTCGCTCCGTCCCATACGCTATGTTAGCTTTCCAACTTCAATGGAACCTGCACGACTGTGCGACTCTATCGTTACTGTCTAGATAGAAAGGGAGATCTGAGCGAGAACCAAGAAGACCTATTGCATGTTGCATCTACTGTATTCTACTGAAGCATCTTAAATCTTTATCGTTTCACAAGCCATTCCTAATATAATATATCGTATAGTTTGAGAATAAACCCTTTTTTGAGCATTGAATAGATATTTTAGGGTGTCTATTTTATATATATATATACATATATATACTAGGTAGGTAAAACCATGTTGTCTGTTACATGTTATCGTATTGTTTTTTTTTATGGCATAGAGAAGGCAAACGAGCACACAGGCCACCTGATGGTAAGTGGTAACTGTGACCCATAGACACTCGCATTCACAAGACTGCAAGCCTAAGACTGCAAACGCGTTGCGAACCCTGAGGACTAAGATGGGATGCCTCTATGCTAGTCATTACACCGGCTGTCTTATCCCCAAACCGGAACATGCGACCGCTGCTGTTTGGCGGTAGGTTAATGGATAAGATGGTGGTAGCGATCCGGAGCGTTTTCAACTCGATCGCCATTACTGTCCAGTAAATATGGGCTACCGTAACGTTGACAATACGATGACGTGCCAAAGCATGGTTTTACCTAGTAGATAGAATAGAATCCCAGACATTCAGAAAGTCTTTATGACAGAAAAGGAGAAAAAAAAAACAAATTTGTACAAATATGACGAATAAGTTACTTACTTAATTAATTAATTAAACATGAATACAATTTAATTCGTAGTGGCTCAATAGGTTCAGGTGCGAATTTACTTGTGTTATAATAATGTAGTTATAAACTTAATAACTTAATATGGTCTTCCGCAAAATTAACATTACCTTACAAGCTGCCGTATTAAATGTAATAATGCAGCGTTGTTTTTTTTTCTTAAAAGGGCACACACCTATTTTGTCTACTCAATCGTTATGTTTAATATAAGTTTCAAATAAAATAAAGAACTGTTAATGAGGTCTATGGTACCTTTAAACCACATTAATTGCCACGGCCATCTTAACCTAACCTGCCGATAAGCAGCAGTATTTTTATCATTGTGTTTGTTGTATATTAGTCCCAAGGGTTCGGAACCAATTTGTAGTCTTAAGAATACATTCTTGCGCTTCAAACCCCACTTACTTTCAGGTAGAAAAATGTCTATACCATAAAAAATCCAGTGAAAATCAAACACCCAAATTTTCACAAAAAAATCATCTCAATTCACACTCGGCAGTCTCAGGCATAAAAATCATTTGGGACCACTTAATAAATTGTCTGAAGGCTGTACAAAGAAAAAAAAAGGATTAATCGAGTAACCAATAACAGTATAGAGCGGGGTTTATGGTGATGCCCTTGGTCGCGTTATCGGCCCGATTCTTTATTGACACTATAGTGGAGGACATACGGGAGCGCGGCACCGGCGCGCGCGCCGCGGGTTTGGAAATGTTTAATCTTTATTGCCCAGATATAAGTAAAAATGAAGGATTTCATGTCATTCTCTACCCGTCGATCATATAATCAAAGATAAACTAGCAAAAGTTGTGCACAGAAAAAGAAAGAGAAAACAAAGCAAAGAACATAGAAAATAATTATTTACGCAAAAAGTGATTACAAATCAATAAATGTACTTACATGGTATATATACCTATATATATATACATATATGATAATTATGAATGAGGTACAATCACATGTCCACCACTAAGCATTATGATCATGATGATGATAATGTGATATAATTAGTAAGGTTTACGCAGAGTTTAATGTATGGTGCTTCACAATCGACGAATAAATTTATCTACCATTTATTGTTGTCTATCTCTCGTTGTCTATTTTCAAGTGTAAGGAAGAGGAAAGGCTACATGTATCTGCACTGCTAACAGGCAGTAAAGGAGATGGGTACCTAATAAATACTTAATTAATATTCCTATTAAAGAATCCGAATCTAGAGTTGTTGATTTGACTAATTTAATAAAGTGAATAATAATTTAATTCAGACTTTTTTGAAAAATAGTTTTAATAGTGATTGTAATAATATTTTAATAATTAAGAGGTAAGGTGTACAAAACTAAGACTATTAACTTATATCAAAAAGCATAAAATTAATATTGATGATGAAGAAATTCAAAATAAACTGAACTCGTAATATAACTCAGTGTAATTAGCGACAAGCTCGGCCGTTGACTCAGCATGAATCCCATTAAAAATATCCAAAATGGCGACTTATTACAACGTCACACAAGCTTTTAGCTACCGTTATCAGTACACATTAAAAAACCATTAATTAGCAATTAACACTAATTCAACATAATAATTATTAAAATGTCTCCTAACAGAGTCCTTTAAAATATTCAGTGCCGATGATTTAACTCTGAAGCAAACGTTGAACGAGACTTGGAGCCATTGGTTTTATGTTTTAATATTAGCACTTTCAGAGCATTCACTCCGACTGTCGGTCCGTACGTCCCCAGCATAAATTGACTGATTTATTGATACTTAACAACGCTTTGGCGGAAAGCGTTCGAGGTTTTTGATGTAGCTTGGTAAGTTCCAATAATCGTTAAGACAAGACGCGTTAATACTTTACGAGATTAAAAAATATGTCAGCGTTTTTTTTACGGCGTTTGAATTGGTTTTAGGGCCCGCGTGTACACGAGGCGGTGTCGGCAAAGTGGATCCGACGTGCAGTGCAGTTAAAAATATGCTCAAGATTAAACTCGAGGTGGTTAGCTTGGTTTATGTTAGGATGTTTGTCAGGTGATCCATTTGTTTATATATTTTTTTAAAGTGTACAAACGGCGGGCTTATTGCCAAAGGCTCTAATAATCATGCTTAATACAGATGTAGATTTTGACATTGAGATTTAGTTGGACTTGGTTATGCGATGTTCCTTATTACTTACAAATAGTTCTTGGTTCATTAATTTAAACGACGTCTTAAACATTTAAAAAAAAAAAGGATATAGGCACTCGGTTTTTTTAAAAGCACATATTTTTACCAAAACTAGGTTTCGCCCGCGTGGAGTAGCCATGACCATGCGTTAGACTTTCCACCGACTTATTTTTAAGTAAACAAAATTCCTAGTTTTTCCTGGAACTTGGAACTCTTATAGTTCCAAGTTCCAAGAGAGTCTGTTATCGAGTTATATAATGAAGTATTTATTTTTTTGTAAGTTCTCCCATTTACCTGTTATTTTCTCATGTTTAACTATGCACCTAAAACGATTCATACACCAAAATCAGCAACATAACTTAAAGGGTAGCGCTATCGCACAGTGGTGCATCTGTCCCAACATAAATCTGTCGTATGAAAAGAATTAAAACGTCCCCCATTGTGGACGACTGAATAAATCTTAGATATCTGAACGCCTGAGGCCTGAGACGGCGATATTTTACAAGTTTTGACAGCGGAGATGGCTTTCCGAACGCCACCTGCCCACTGTGCATGAGTTTTTCTATGCAGGACGAAATTGACGGTTGGCTACGTTGCTACGAGTAGCAATGTTAACGTGCTTTAGTAACGTTACTGTTAAATAATCTAAGTTTTAAAGAATATTTCGACTGTTTTTTATTGATTTAGTGTTAACAAAAACGTAACGTTACATTTTCTTACACTTACGCAATATTTACAAGTAGGTAAAATTGCATACGATATTAGATAGTAACTTTATGCGGTTAGGTTAAGGTGTTGTTTTATATAATGCTAGGTTAAGTTTTGTAATTGTATAATATCATAGTTAAGCTATATTTAAAAAAACGACTGATTGTTGAGTTTCTTGCGGCGCTTCTTCTTAGCAGTGGTCTCTTGCGAAGCACTGATAGATTTTTGACGTGTAAAAGTGCCCGGTTCATTCAGTAAAAAGGCATATAAAATCAACCTTTACTAAATAACACGTTAACAAACCAATATGTAAGTACCTATCTACCAACATAAAACCGATTAACCAAAAATCTTTTAAGTATTTATGACTGTAATTGAACTGTGTTTTAAAGAAACGCCCACTGTTAACCCCCAAAGTTCGAACAAAGTTTGTTTCCTTCGAAGCACCAGGTCTAAGATAGGACCTACTGGATATCAAACTAACTTTGCCTAACTTTTAGCGACCTTGACTACACAACAGATAAGTCAACTTTCCCTAAACATTGGACTGAGGCAGGGTTGGCTGAAATGAAAGGATTTTTCTTTTTTTTGCTTTTAAATGAAATAACTAGCAGAGAGGCGTTCCATATTAGTCCTTTAGGGTTGGCACCGCATTTGCAGGCGTGTGATTGCAAATCCATGAGCTTTACAGTGCACTTATCATTAGGTAATAATAATAAATCAATATGTTAGCTCAATACATTATGCAACGTATTTTCCAATTATAAACTCTTTAAACAATGACATTTAAGAAAATACATAATCCTGATTGTTATATTACAATTTCATTTATGACTATATGTTGATCTCATATACGTAGAGGCGGACTCCAAAATTTTAGTAATTGACGTAATCGTAGAATACAATTACGGAATTATTTTTAGTCAACGTTCATTGTTTTATACAAATCATAGATTTATAAAACCAATTTTCAACACATTCATATTTAATAAACCATCATTATCGTACCAACGTTTGATTTTTACCAACAATTTTAAACTTGGCTTGTATTTTCCCAAAATCCTAAACTTACACTCGGGCAACCCTCGATCGTGTTTGTCAGATAGTGTCGCCTTACTTACTCGTAAAAGAAACGTCATAAATCTATCAAATTTGACACGGCGAGTAAAATTATGACCGATACTGAGTGATTTGTGTACCACAGTGCAGTGACGCAAAAACGTAATAGACGGGACTTTCTTGGGAACACCAATTGTAATGGGGGTTAAAAAAACAGTGACGAGTGGGAATTAGAGTGTTTTGTAAATGTAAGTCTCTTTAGATGTAAATGACATTGATACAATAATTTAAATTAAACGTTTTATTAATTAACGAATATGCGCACGTAAAAAAGTGCTACAGGGTTTTTTTTTCTATGCAACTTTTCACAATGGCATTCTAAGTTTAGCCTTACTTTTATATTTAAAAAAAAAAGCGTCATAATCAATAAACTATAAGAGCGCTTGTTATTTACCTGTGTTATTTTTAATGTTGCTGTTTCTCTGTAATGTTAGTGTACAATAAAATTATTTGTATTGTATTGTTTTGAACATACCGAACATAGCAACAGGCTTTTTTTATATCTACTTAAACACTGTATTAGTAATAATTATTAAATCTTTTTAAATAAGTTAAGTTACTTAGAAAAAAAATAAAAGGAAGGAAGGAAATTTTAAACTGCATATTACATACATACTTACATTAAATCGCGCCTGATTTCCAGAGGGGTAGGCAGAGACCACTTCTTCCCTTGCTACGATACTAACAAATCTCTTTCGCTTCTTCCACATTCATACATCGAGTCATGCACGCACGTCGTTTTCGGGTACTTTAGAATCGGCCATTTTCCAGTACTTCTCCAATTTGATTCGAAAAAGTACACCTAGTCAATATCTCTCTCGTCAATATTCTCTCATCCATGTTGCAAACTGCACATTAATGCATTTTAAACGCGTTTAATAAACTATAAGC
This sequence comes from Acleris sparsana, assembly GCA_923062465.1. Taxonomy (NCBI): domain Eukaryota; kingdom Metazoa; phylum Arthropoda; class Insecta; order Lepidoptera; family Tortricidae; genus Acleris; species Acleris sparsana. The sequence continues at coordinate 18,494,881 of OV281290.1, forward strand.
TTTATCACTCACCGCCCGCCACTTACCTGTCCAACATTGAACTGGCGCTTTATCACGGCGTCAATTCGTCATTGGGAAAAGTAAATCCTTCAATACTTGTCCGCCATTTTGGATTTGTTAATTTGACACGAGGAGACATTTAATTATCGTCACTCATTACCTGTCTGATATTGATAGGGTTTGGTCGGCGGGAATCATACATTGCTAGGGTTTGGTCGGTTATGAATAGGTTTTGAGGGGTTTTTTATTGTGTTGGTTTGACTGCGTAGTTTTTAGGGTTCAGGGAGTCCAACGGGACCCTATTATTACGCTTACGCTGTCCGTCCGTCCGTACCAAAACTTTAAAGAGCTGTATCCTTTGAACCGTAATAGCATGTATTATTACGGCGAATTTTCAAATAAATTTGTTTTCAAAGAAAGTGAAATGATTGGAATGGGGACTAAGAAATGTTTTTTTGAACGTATTTTTATTTAAAATGGTTATATGTTAGTTGCGCTGATTTGGTTCGAAAACGAATTTAAATTGGAATATAATACCTATTGTACGGCGGTACGGAATCCTCGTTGCACAAGTCCGACTCGTTCTTGGCCGATTATTGATTATCTTCAGAATAAATAAGGATGCTTATACACCGTGTTTTTTTTGATTTACGATAACTTTAAGGGAACGTTCTTTAGGTCAAACAAAGTTAATTTCCCGAAGACAGACAAATGATAAGTCTAACGGTTTTAAAGATATTTAATTTTTAAATTTAATCAGTTAATTACGTTAAACTAGTGTAAAAGGCTCTTAATTCATAACAACAATTTTCTTTTAATACGTATGAGTAAAGAGTTTCCAGTTGTTAGGTTTGTATACGCGTCAATCTAAAGTGACTTGTACCTGTCAAGTGTTATCTTTACTTGTGTGTGTATGTCACGCTAACATAGACGTATTTGACACTAATTATTAGCTAGGAAACTCTAAAGGCCCTTTTAGAATGACCAAAGATAAAAGATTTCATTATTTTGTTCTAAACTGAAAAAATTTTTTTTTTTGCAATATTTAAAGATCTAATCTACCAATTAGTTTCTATAGATATACCTAGTAATATGCCGAAGTTATCGTAAATCAAAAAAAACACGGTGTATTATAAAATAGGTACTGTGTGTATACCTCATCGAGTTTTGTTGGTATAAACAATGGTTTAGATGCTAATTACGGTGAACTAGATTCCGTCCAGACTATTGACAAATTTGATAAAATAATGAAGTTTTATTTCCCAACCTAAGTTCACTTTTAGATGCTTGTCTTTTTCTACCGTGCAACAGCAAACGCCACAATTTTTAAAGTAATAATAACATTAGAGATATAAATCCTTCATCAAATCAATGTGCTACAAATCACGCAAGATTCAAAACAAAGTTTATTTTCCGGGCGAAAACTGTGGATATTTAAATGAGAACTTAACTAGAGTACAGCAGAAATACCGTTAAATTGAAAACAAAAACACTCGCGGATAAAATGCCACCGCGTTAATCAAATGCCAATATATCCCAAAAGCGAAATTTCAATTAAGAAATCTCATGACATCTCTTATTAATATTGAATGATTGCTCGGTAATGCAGCCGATGGCAATGCCATTAAAAATATGCCAACCAATCTCACGCATCCGTCAATGAGATAATAAATTAATGGTATTCCGAAAATTGGGATTGTTTTTTCTGTTGACCAACGGAATTGGCGGAGTGGATCATTTACTTCGTTACGGACTTTTAATATTATTATAGTACTGTTCAATCATTATTATAATAAAGGTTGAACTACTTACAAAAACTACTAAAAAAGTAAAAGAAGTAAGTAGGCCGCACGAGGACTTTTACACGTCAAGAATCTACCAGCGCTTCCCAAGAGGAGACCACTGCTGAGAAGAAACGCCGCAAGAAACTCAGCAGTCAGTCATTTTTTAAACATGTTTCATATTACAATAGTTCTACTTAGTCTAGCATTATATAAAGCTACAAATATTAAATTAAATATAATATCTAATAACATGCGTAGTTCAGCAGGAAAACATGCCAAAAATCTTACGGGAGAGATAGAAAGAGAAAAAGATAAAAAAAAAAAAAAATATACTTAATCAACTAGGTACTTATGTGTATATGAGATGGTGCAAGATGACCACATAATTGTTTCGATATGTTTTCCAGCATCAACGGTGTCCCCTAGACAAGAAAAAGCAGGACAAAGCTTTTGCATTTGAACAAATTATTATTGACTAAGTTTCGGGTTTAGGCCATGCATTTTTGTCTGTTAGATAGTCCTCGACCCTATAATACGCTTTAGACATTGAAACTACGTCAGGATCAACCTTTGTAGCTACGTTCTTTAATTAATTAGTATATAATTAAAACAATTTATATTAAAATCGATACGTCTATTTGGGAGCTATGAATCATTTATTTGCGTGAAACTAACATTCCTATTTTTGGTCGAAGGTTTTTAAGGACCCTGTTTACACCCCCATGTCATCACGAGAGTCATCAACCTGTGGTATCAAGTACGTGTCAACGACTCTTGATGACGTCCAAAACTAGTCAATGAAATGCACGGATTATTGGGTGGAAAAACTGTTTACACATTAATTTTATGTCTGCGGTTAGTTTTAGTTAGAATTCTGAGTTTTGACACATTTTCCTGCTCAAGCTACGATTCAAAATATTTTTTATTTTTATTTTATGATAGATTCATTGTTTTATATAATGCTAGGTTAAGCTTTATAATTGTATAATATCATAAGTAGTATTTAAAAAAACGACTGACTGTTGAGTTTCTTGCGGCGTTTCTTCTCAGCAGTGGTCTCTTGCGAAGCGCTGGTAGATTTTTGACGTGCGTCCTACTTACTGAATAAACATCTTTTATCTTTTTTAATTTTCAACTGTTTTAAAGATTTGGCTTTGGTTAGTGATAGAGAAGACAGAATTGACGCGAGGTGTAATTAAAAATTACACGATTTTGCATTTGATTGATACCATCGCTGTTTCATTTTGAAAAGCAAGTAGTTAGAGGGTTCAGTAGAAGGTGGCGCTTCATTTATTTGAATTTTATAATAATTTCTACTAATTAGCTACTTCACTTAATTTTTTATTTCTCATCTTAAATTCCAACGTCAGTTTATTACCCGACTGCAGCGAAGCCTAAAAGGAGGGTTGTGTGTTTGACCTGTATGTATGTATGTACGATCCTATGTCACCTCGTGTTTTGATAAATGATTCGTCTTGACAGCGCGAGTGTCACTGAATACTTAAATTCTTTAAAATGAAACTTTTTCAATCGCATTTTATTCAATGTTTTTCACATATATTGACGGTAGAATCAAAATCAGCAGTGGGATTTTAAGGCTTGCTTTTTACTTAGTTATTTTGTCACTTTCATTTCTTCGCTTTAAGTTAAAACTTTACTAAGTAAGTAAAAGATTTCTTTATGCAAAAAATGTGGTTGATCAGTAATTACAGAGTTCTACACATTTCGCCAGTACATGGCATGCAAAAATTTAAGGCAATACAATTATAAATTTAATCTATACAATAAATAATTAAGTAGAGTAAGTAGAGTTATTAGTTATAACAATACTCATTTGTCAACATTAATACTACTTAAATGAGTTAAACCATGTTACATTACGATTTATAAACATAGTAGTCGAAGTATTCGTTTACGGAGTAAAAACACTCTTTCGTAAGCCATTGTGAATTTTGATATGGATATATTTTAAGCCCCGTCAATTAACTTCAGATACTTAAAAGAAAATCGAAGAAGAAGCGTGCAAAGCCTTGTTTTAAATATCGTAAGAAACCAACATAAAAGTTAATTCCCACATCGTTTGATGTTGCCAGCATTGACACTAATATACAGCCTAGTACTCAAATCACTTATCTAGTACTTTTTCTCCTGCACCTAGGTCAGAAGTCATAGAACGTTTGCTATAAAATATAAATAAAACAGCATCTAAGCTACTTTCAAATGCAACTGGTTAAACCGGCTGTTAAACTAACTACCCGGCGCAATTTAAAGGACTTCAGCCCTAATAGACTAACAAATACATGTGATATTCACTTGCAGGCGTACAGTTGCAAAATGAGGCAAAATTATGATGAATACTGATGGCTCGTTTCTCGCTTAATAAGACAGGATTTTCAATTGAACTACAAATGAATTTGAACCTTCGGTTTAATGGAGAAAGGTTGCTTTTGCATTGTGCTGTCGTATTTGCGCGTACGCATATGTAGCAGTATGTGCGTAAGAATCGTGGGTGTCGGGTTACAGGTTTGATTCCTGACTGCCACCTGGCTTTAGCTGTTCACTTTGATCCGTAAGAATAATTTTGTTTGATGATTTGGTTTGTAAAGGTTAATTAGTTTAATTAATTAGAAGTGACTAAAATTGCTTGACATTATGTTAGGGCTTATATAAGTTAAACAGTGTGTGTATGCGCATGCGCATATGTTACTAAGGCTCTTGTTATACGAGTGGCAATTTAAGACTTTAGATGTAGCCGAAAGATTTTAATTGTTTTTATAAAACTTTATGACATTACAATAAATAGTTAGCATGTCAATGGTTCACCAACTGATATTTGAGTTAAATGTTGATAACCATGGTAATAACAATGCTATAATGGCTTCAACATGCCTTGGTAACATTATAGGTGGCATTGTGACACAGTTAACGATATCCAAACCATTTTATTCAGTTAAAGTCCGATAATTACTTACAAGATTTACAAAGACCAACTATAGTTGTTTTTTTTATAAACTCAAACTGGTTTTATCAATAAATGACTATAAAAGCTTATCTGAACAAGAAAACTTTGCACAGGTATCGTATTACAAATATTGATATATGAAAGTACACTGAGTCCCTTGAACCCTCTCTATGACAAACAGACAAACCATCTTATTATTAGCCGTCACATGAATCATGTGTTTGACTGCTGTCAACGTTGGGCATGAATCTCAATTGTGGCGCATTGCCGCCGTGACAGTTACACACAGACAGACGGCTAAAATTATATCTGTATGTCATAATGTACTGCAGTTTATTATTGGTTACGATCTCTAAAATTAATACAATTTCCATTAGGTTAGATAGGTTGGGCTATTCTAATAAGGTACATTATATTTCTCACCAAGTTGTACTTCGTTTGCGCAGTTAATTTTTTTAATTCTCTCGAGAACTATTTGATACCTAGAAAAATGTTCAATTTTTCGAAATAATAATAGTATGTTTGGGTTTTAAACTAGGTAACTCAGATCCAAATACACCAATTGGTTGAACTTTGGTTTCGAAATTTTAATATTTTTTACTTAAAGTAAAGTACCCGGAATACCACTTGACAGATCAGTTTTTCACCCCCGTAAACTCCTATATTTCAAATTTCATAGAAATCGTTGGAGCCGTTTCCGTTCGTATACATACAAATCACTAAAAGTTTTTGAAAAGTTTTATCTAATTTTATCGTCAATTTATCAATATCTAATACGATTATGTCCCGTTTTATAAGAGTTGTTTTAGTCTTCAAATGCACTTAGCTAAGTTTAAGGTGTACTGTCATTTAAAATCCGTTGAAATTAAGCAAAATAAATGTTTTCTATTTTATTCTATTCGAATACTTTTGAAAGCCGTAAGAGTCTGATAATCATATTATACAACACAAATGAACTAATTAACCAGCGTATTTAATAACAACCCTACAAAATTCACTTCGCTCTTACCAATTATGATAACACCCAACATGTCTCAAGTCATAGAAAAAGAAAAAAACTCACCAATTAAGCATTAAAAAATACCAATACATACATTCTAGAACATACACCTAGCAATATAATAATAATAACATATCTCTAACATTCAAGTTTTACTGCATTTTAATGCACTTAAATGCCATTCTTGGGCTCAGCCATAACTTAGCAGCTAATGTCGACGTCCGTCCGATTGCAATTTCGCGACATACATACAAACAGATAAAGTTATGTGATAATAAAACTTTTATTGGCCGGGTCGTTCCCAACTCGTCTTTAGATAAATCGTTCATTAACGCTGATCGCATGCGATAACGCGAGATACGACACAAGATGTGTGCAGGGGCCGTATTACGAACCGAGCCTCTATTCCACTCTGAAAGACCATATCGCTTGGGAAAAGGTATCGTATCGTCAACGTTATGATAGCTCTAATTTTCTTGACAGTAATAAAGGGAAAGTCCGAGTTAAAAAAATATGATAACATGTCAAAAGCAATGTAGTTTTATAGACTAGAAGAGTTAAGCCAGTCTGTCATATCATATAGCTAAATCCTTTACTTAGTATTGCAAGATTTAACAGTTTGAAGGCATTTTTACCATTAGACCAAAATTCATCAGAATAATTATTTTAAATGTAACTTGAAGAAGGAATTTATAACGGATGAAAACGCTTTCTAAAAACACCAATGAAAAAAAATAAGTGTGAAGGTCAACAGACCACAAATGAGTATCAAGTGATAATTGACCAATTGAAAATCAATAAATGTATATTTTCGGCCAAATTTGTATTAACCGTAAATAAAAATAATATAATAAGTGCCCAACGATAAATATAATAGTTGTTTTAATGCTCCCAGTAATAACAAGGCAACGTGCGACTTTTTTTTAATGCCGCTTGAACTTAGGTAGGTGCAGTCAAAGACTCAAACAACACTTATAAAACGAGACATAATCGTATTAGATATCAATAAATTGACAATAAAATCCCAAAAAAAAACATAAACTCACACTAAATTTCAAATTTGTTGCCACAATTACAGAAAGCAGCTCTTTTTACGGCTAAAACCACAATACGAGTGAAATAATCGTTAAAACAACAGGCCCACTGGGTATTGTCATTTAAAAACCGTTAAATTCTTTGTTAACCCAATCACCATCTTTGTTCTGGCCCCACACTAATTAAAATCAGCAACTCTGTCCGTTTATTACAAAGAACTAGAATAGTTTAACGTCAGAAAAAAAACTCAACGTTTTTATGCATAATTATCATTATGCTATCTATTTATTTGCTTCAGGTTGTAGACCAGTCTGCTATTGTATTTTTATCTGTATACATTTTCTCTGTATTCTATTTTACTCTATTGTGAATCATATTTTTTCCCATGCACTATTTTTATTAGAATCTTGTACTCCTTTGACGCAATATATGTCTATATGTTATAGCTATCGAAAAAAAAACAGAATTAACGCAAGCTGCCGATCGTCGCGTCGAGCGCTTTTATGAAAATTCCATATAGCAACTATATTTTGTCAGTATTCGAACATCGTTTACACGTATTGACCTAATCCCAATCAAAGCTCTAGACAACGTACTAGACAACTTATAAACAGAAATAAATGCTTAAATAACATATAGGTAGGTCCTCTGCATCTGTATGTTGAAACAACACCTAAAGTGCTTAAAATAAAAATAAAACTAATTTTAATAAACCGGGGTCGTAATGGTATTGACCTGAGGTGTATTTTAACGCATAAAATCGGCAACGCGAGAAGTTTATAATTTTATATCCAATCGTTTGGATCCGTACGAACTGAGCAGTTTTATGATTTGATCAAATTAATTTGCATTATAGAGGAGATTTAGACAGTGTTAATACCTACTTTATTCTTAGTAGTGTAAAACAAGCGATGTGTTTGTTAATTTGATTCCATTTTCAGTGATCGACACCTCATCCGGAGAATATAAATTTGGTACAGCGATTGTTTATACAGACATACTTTTATACCTGAAAATTGGACAGTTCCTGAGGGAACCGAAGTCGCGGAGAAAAGCTAGTTATGATTATATTTAATTCACAAAGAGCTTTAACGCCACATGGTCTTTTCTACGTCACAGCTGAAGTATGAATCACAAAACTGTCAATTATCAATTATCATCAGACACTGGTCGTAATAATGAACAAACTAAGCTCTAGCTTTGTACTATGGGTACTAGACAATGATAAATGTATTACAATTACAACATATAGTAAGAGAACCCAATAGGAGACGATTAACACCGGGTTGTTTATATTTAAAGTAATTTATATCAAATTTAATATGCTAAGTAATATATGGCGAATAGGCAGGCTGAAAAAATTCAGCCCAGGATATAATTAATTAAATATTTAATAATTAAATTCGTTTTAAAAGAATGCAATTGCTTGTTGACAAATTACATACCAATCGAAAGGATGAAGCGTATAGAATATGCATGCGTTAGGTTGACATTTTTTTTCCTATCAAACTATTGGGTAGGCAGGTATAAGCTTTATACTTTCGACTACTATGTAATTTCTCTATTAAACAAGCATTTGCAATTTAAAAAAAGTTTTCTTTTTTAATGATATAAGTACTGGCCTGAATTTTTTCAGCCTAACTATTCGCCACATATTATTTAGCTAGTAAATTTCGATCGAATAAACAGCCCGGTGCAAATCGTCTCCTCTTCGGATCATAGACCAATAGAAAACATCTAAGTCTATTTAACTAAATATTTATGACTAAATATGTATGACTATTAAAAACCTCCGATACAATAGTGACCTCTATCTTTCAGAGCTAATATCTCTTTAACGGTCCGACCGATTTTAATTTAGCTTTGCTAAAAACCACCGCTAGAATACCTGCTTTCAAATAAAAAAAGCCGCATTCAAATCGAGCAACCCGTTTAACAGATACGGTTCCACAAACAGACACGTCAAACTTAATAACACTAACACCCTTTTTGCGTTAGGAGTTAAAAACGTAGGACATTGAAATAACATTGGCGGTAAATGTGTCTGCAACCAGTTATTGCAAATTAAGCCGCAGTTATAAAAAAGCGAAAATGACGTAAACCCTTGAACCACCGGCGACGCTTTTCATTAGGTTCCCGTTCGCACCAACATTCGAGTCGAGACATCTTCGGATAACAAACAGACGCGCGTGAAAATTCTGCGGACGTAGGGATGTGAGGACTGGTAGAGATGTACCATTTATTCCGTGTGGTTTTCTGGAGAGGTGTACAAACCATCAAAAATATATATATTAGGCTTTTAGTTTAACTATAGCTTTATATACTTAATGCTAGACTAAGCAACACTATTGTAGTATGAAATATAAATGTTTTACAAATGACTGATTGCTGAGTTTCTTGCGGCGTTTCTTCTCAGCCGTGGTCTCCTCTTGAGAGGTGCTGGTAGATTCTTGACGTGTAAAAGTGCCTGTGCGGCCTTCTTACTGAATAATTGTCTTTTACCTTTTTTATCATGTTACTTAATTACATACTGTCCAATTTTTTTATGGTAGGTGAAAGACAAACACACGCCAAATGATAAGTAGGATCTAAGACCCATACTCTTTCAAATCTCAGGACTGCTCTCCTACAGGACCGTATCAATAAACCTGATCTTATTTGAGTTGCTTATCTCAAGATATAAAGATTTCAGACGAATCTTCTACACGGACATCTCAGCCAATAAGACCTATAACACTGCGATTGTGTTGCGAACTTTGAGGACTAAGATGCTTAGTGGCAAATAGGTCAAATGGTAAGATGGTGGAAGTAACCCGGACGGACCCTACTTTCACAAGGACGTACCACCACTAATGGAAAACTTTATTCATTTGTTTCTTACTCTCTTTTACAACCATTCTCTATTCAACATAACTAATACACTTCTTTCCACACACTCTGGGCACAAAACCTCGATGGAACCCCTACGTTCTAAGGCCACGGAACCCTCCAACACATCCCTTCATAGCTAAGGCTCCTTCACACTGCGCTTCCCAGTCCGGATATGAAGATAGCGGGAAAAACGAAACTCCGCCGCCGTTATATTTTGTTCTTTCGCTTTTTTGTTCCCGCCTCGTATTGATTCTGTGGTTTGATGAATGCGCCTTTGATGTGGATGTGTGTTGTTTACACGTCTGAGACTGTTGTCTTGCTCATTTTTTGAAAGTGTGAGGGAGTTATAATGCTCGATGTTGCAACACCTGCAGTTTGTGAGCTCTTTCTCGGGCACACTGCAATTCAAGGTACTAATGTTACAAGCGAAAATGATTGTTTGATCACGGTTTCACGCGTTAAGCGATTTACGTGATATTTGGTAGAGAGATAGGTTATATCCCGGAGACGGAAATAAGGTCCCTCTTATCCCAAAAAATAGACGACTTTTACGCGGAGTCGTAGGTTGTTAGTCTTCTGAATGCCAAGCAGCGACGTAATATGACATGTCTCAGATACCACAGAGTCTCGTGGCGTATGAAGTTTGACAGCAGTTGACGTTAGGCGTTGGGACGAATTTTCGATGTCTAGCTATCAGCTTCAAAGCGACCAGCCTTCGATTTTCAAAATGAAGACAATTGCGATTGCGAGTGCGTTAGGCAATAATAGCTCTTCTGATTTGCCTTTGGCGATCAAAAGGTAAATTAAATATGGCACACAGACAGGTGGTATTTATCCTGGATTAAAACATAGAAAACTTTCTACCCCGGTCCTGCAGGAATCACGTTAAACGAGGTAAATGCGGACGAAGTCGCGGGCTATCGCTATGTTTGGAATAACTTTTCTAACATCAAACTCACTTGTATGAAGTCTTTTTCGGTTGTCTAAACACTGCCAATACAAATAAATTTTCTCAAAAATGACAGGAAAAGTTGACATTACTATCTATATATTGGGATGCGAAGTACATAGTTTACTGACAGATCTCAAATTAAAAAAAAAAAACATTGCGTGCTTGTGTAGCGAGCATACAAATTTCATTACCATCTAGTATCTAACTTTTTAAAAAGTGAAAACGGCCTTAATAAAATGAGGGCACAAGTCTTATTACATCCAAATTTTGTTCGGAATATAACTTTTTTATCTGTATCTCGAATAGCTTGAGTAGTTTTAAAAAAAAAGCTTGCGTTTCTCCTTGTCATAAACAAAAGACGGTAAAGAGTATGTAATAATATTATCTGTATAGATTGTGTGGTATTTCTTTCCTTAATAAAGTACTTTACTCCAACATAATTTTATTCTTGCGATTTTTGAGAAAAGCACTATATATGCCTCGGCAGGAACGGCAATTGCGGGCCTCGTATTTTTAAACGGACTCGCAAGCTCGTCCGTTTAAACCAATCCTCGCCCCGCAATTGCCTACTTCCGTGCCTAGGCAATAATGTACTATTACCTTCCACCTAGCCCTTCTTACTCCCTACATTATCTTAAAGTCGATAGTCTATCTCGATACACAGAAATTGCATTTCAAATCGTTATCATCCATCGATCGTATCGAACCTGCACCGCGTTGCATCGAACCGGTGCATGACAACTGGTTATCATTCCTTCTGGAAATCAAATTGGCAAGAAAAGTTTGGCTGTCCCACGCACTTAGAGATAGGAGAAGTGACGGGTAGGCATGTTTTTATCCAACTATAATATAATGTAATGTTTTTCACTGTGTATCCATGTTTCTTTGTAACTGAAAATGTGGGGTATCGTTGGATTGGTTTTCAAGAGAGTCACGGGGTATATTAGAACTTCCACAGATCTGATGGTGCAGAGATATTTGGGTTTTTCAAAGCTTGCGTGCAGTTATTAAAGTTCTAATTAAAAGGTATTTGTAATAACGGGCCTAGAGTTGCACGATATAAAAATTTCTTATTAATTTTTCTTCCGCGTACTGGAAGACGCAGAGTGGGCAGGCCTCCAACAAGGTGAACTTGTGGCAAACCTTGGGGGAAGCCTATGTCCAGTAATGGACAGTGGGAGTCTTTTGGTTAAAATGATGACGGTGATGGTGATGATGATGATTCTTAAAGAGTAAGATGGTGGTAGCGATCCAGACAGATCCTGCACAAGATCCTCCCACCAGTATTTTTTTACACAAGCTACAGAACTAAACCCTGCTCTAAGTGCATGCTTGAAGCTGCATTCTTCATACCTTCACATAATTTATCAAGGCATATTAATCGCAGCTGGCTTTGCCTATCTGTACCCTGATTAACTTTAACCCATTATTCACATTAACTCGCCGCTATCGCTCGCAATAATAATTAAGGCGTTGGACCTCACACGGGTTGATTAACAAAAAAAAATGGCTGCCGATATCGGAGGTCCCTAATGAAGCTATGCAAATGCGTAGGCGCACGCGGTTTGTTTGATTCGCAATTTATGTGTTGAAAGTGAGAAGTGTTTTATTTACTTGAATATCAAGGCAGGAACGTTAAGTTAACTTCGTAATTCGATTTTTAATGGCAATGAGAAGAACACAGATCACCTGATGGTAAGTGCAATCTCAGAACCCATATATTTGCATTCATAAGACTGCAATCTCAAGATTGTAATGCTAGGGCTACAAATGTATTGCTAACGCTGAAGGCTAAGTTGGAAGGCCTTCTATTCTTATTTTTTGTTGTTGTGTTCAAACAAATAAAATATATGTGATCAAACAAATAAATTGGGATAGACCAATGAAAATAACTCACGGTTTTTACATTCTAATTCGAAAGAATAGTTCATTTTAAGTTGATCTCTTAAAATCGTTCATTAATTTTGTATTTGACCACATAGTTTTGTTTAATTTTTTATTTTTTATTTAGCAGACATTTTATGGACGACATGATTACTTTAAATTTGGGTTCGCATTTTCTAATAAATTACAACAATAAAATGATATCTAATCATAAAAAGCGATTGTATTAGTGTTTTAAAACATACTATTTCAAGCGGTTTTCGCCTTACCCGTAAGATACACCTACGAGGGCTTCAAGCCAAAAACTAAACTCAAACAAAGGTCAAATATTATTTTGTCATAATATCCGAAATATTATATAAATATTTTGAAAACTTTATAATTCAGAACTGGTTTAAACCCTCCTCGAAATGGTTGGTGGATTGCTGCAACAATATTGGCGGTAATCGACACTTCGATGACTATGAAAATGGTCAAAACGCAAAATGACACCCGGCCACCTGTGACCAGAAGTCAAATTTTGAATCATATTAAGTATGAGAAACGTTCATTGATTGATACATGTTTAGCAGTATGTTTCATAGAGTTTAAATTGTCTGCAGTTTTAACTGATGATAACTCATCTATGATGGCCCTAATTAATAGCCTTCTTGTCAAAACCATCAATCTGTCTATTGCCTACTCGGATGGTTGATTAATCATCGTCATTATCATCAATATCCTACTTAATGAAACCATGTCCATACGTGACTTTATTCATACGAGAGAAACATTAGGTAATGTTAATCTAGTCTTAAGCGCGAGGGTTGGCGGCGGGTGGTAGGACCTTGTGCAGGGTCCATCCGGATCGCTACCACCATCTTATCCATTAACCTACCGCCAAACAACAGTGTTCGCAATGTTGGGTTCCGGTTTGGGTGTAATGACTAGCATAAAGGCATTCCATCTTAGTCCTCAGGGTTGGCAACGCATTTGCAGTCTTAGGCTTGCAGGCTTGTGAATGCGAATGTCTATGGGTCACAGTTTCCACTTACCGTCAGGTGGCCTGTATGCTCGTTTGCCTTCTCTTGACCTTTCGTTTAGTTTTAGAGTCATTTCATTCATTCTCATGTCATTCCCCTATTCCTATAGAAACTTAATCGAAATTCAGGACAACGTATCCTATTTATATCCAATACGACTATTCATTTGAACCATTTTCATTCAAATTTTGTTCAGTCATTTCGTGAGTGTGATCGAAATACAAATAACACAGTATATTTACAAACTTTCACTCGGGTTAAAATAATAAATATTTCAGTTACCGCTCTTTAGGGTTCCATAGTCAAACTAGGAACCCTTATAGTTTCCATAGCCTATCTCAGAGACTCTTAATGCTAAAAAGCTGTAATTTGGCATAAATGTACATATTAGTCAAGCCAACCAACTGGTACAAAAGAAAGTTGTCAAATTTAATTCCTTGACTGTACCTCCCCTACACGTAATGTAGAAATGTATTTATTTCTCGTCTACCAGTGTCGGGTGTCGTTGGATAGGTCTGGAAAATATTGCGGGTTTGTGATAACAATTTTTCTATTAAGGTATACGTGAAATATTAAACTTCAAAGCGCAATTTTGTGTCCAACCTACAGCCAAAACTACAAATACTAAAAATCTGAAAAACTATCTTTAATGAAAGCACATGTAATGAATTTAATAGGAAAACTATCACAAGTAAGTAGACTTCATTGGTTAGAAATTAACAAACAATAAACTCACTTACCAACTCCACTTAGCACTATAAAATCAATCAATAAATTCCGTAGCTGTATCAAAAGCACGTAGCTCGCGTGTAAAGAAATGCTAATCCTGCGCAGACCACCGGCGCCCGCGCATCCGAACGCGCACCACGTCCGAAAGGTCATGTTCATGCTAATAGATTAAAAAATAAATTAGATCCAATTACCATTCCGGTTTCAATTATTTTTATGTTGGAATCGGTATTTGTAAACGGTTTTAAGTTGTATTTTATGGTGAAGTTACAGGAAAAGTAGGAAGGGAAATGAGAATTTTAACCGCCTAGGTTTTAATAATGTACGTATACCTACTAGGTATGCGGGTTCATTTGTTTATGTGGAATTCAAAGTTGACTTGTGCTATTTAAAACTTAATTTAATTTACGATGCCTATTATAATGTCCCACAGCTGGGTACGTATATAGTCGCATTCAATTAATACCTACACCATGGAACTACGTCAAAGTGACAATGGGCGAGAAGTTTTCAAAAAAAGTAACTTTAGTCAGTTGCGTCAAAAAAACCATCTATATGTTAAAATGTGTGACCTATTACTAAGGCGTGTGAGGGCAGGAAATAAATATATTAATTACCGTGACGTAACTGACTAAAATTACCGTTTCTTTATTTGTGTCTTAATCTGTAAAAAGCTTTATCCTGCTTTGTCTTGTCTAAGGGACACCGTTGATGCAGGAAAACATATCGAAACTTTTATGTGGTCGTCTTGTTCCATCTTATATACACATTAGTAAGTAGTTGATTCTATTTTTTCTTTTTTCTTTTTCTCTCTCTATCTCTTCCTGCTGAACTACGCATGTTATTTGATATACTAAGCTATAATAATGCTAGACTAAGTACTTAGTAGGTACCATTTTAATATGCGTTTCGGCGTTTCCGGCGTTTCTTCTCATCGGTGGTCTCCTCTTGGGAAGCGCTGGTAGATTCTTGACGTGTAAAAGTGCCCCGGGCTACTTACTGAATAAATTTCTTTTCGATTTCGAAATTCTAAACTATATTAAAGCGAATTAATTTCGTCGGTCTTAGGTAGGATTTGAACCAACATCTCTGGCTATCCGGGCCAATGCAGGCGCTTTACCACTTATGCCACCAAGACCCTACTTACGACCCACGAAATTAGTGATCGCTTGTTGTTCCATATTACTCGGAGGGTGAGCTCACGCCATCTATCGTTGTTTATTAAGATCGACGATCAAACTAACACCGACGAATTTTTTACGCTATGTAAATATTTTTTAAACCGCCACTAAGTAATTATGATGGTTATATTCAATGATTCCCAAACTAAGTTCTAGGCTTGTACTAAGGTTACTAGACAAGAAATGATCCAAAACTTAGAAACTTTTACAATCAAACCCAAAACCGCTAATATTGTAGGCAGAGTCAGTACCGCCTAACCGTATCATCTAATAAAATAAAAAAAAGATAAAATAAATTTATTCAGTAAGTAGGCCGCTCGGGCACTTTTACACGTCAAGATACTACCAGCGCTTCCCAAGAGGAGACCACTGCTGAGAAGAAACGCCGCAAGAAACTCAGCAGTCAGTAATTTTTTAAACATATTTCATATTTCATATTACAATGGTATGTACAACTTAATCTAGCATTATATAAAGCTACAAGTATTAACTTAAATATAATATCAAATAACAGTAATTTACTGATATCACGGCATACAAGGATTCTATTCTATTCGGAAAGACCATATCGCTTTTGACTACTCGGCCGCCGCCATTACCGTCACCTAAATAAGAGCTATCATACCGTTAACAATACGGTAACATATCGAATAGAGCTGTAGGTATGAATAAAGTAGAATAAACTTAAGAACTTTCCCGAATGCACTAAGGAAAGCTGCGCAAATTGCACGTCACGTCATGGTGACAGACGCGCCGCCATATTGCGTCGCCGACGACGCGACGTCTCGCGTCACGTATATTAGACGCGCGTCAGTGCTGCACTTCCTTTCGCAGTTGCATTTGAGCTGAGTTGTCGCTTGAAGTGTCAGCTGATATACTGGAGCTGCGGTTATTATTATTACGGTAGTTTATTTTGAGCTTTAATAATAATAATAGCAAAGCGTATGTATACAAGCTTTGTATGTATGTATGTATTGTTAAGTTTGACCCACTTCCTGTCAACGGAATGGGCTAAAATTTGGAGCACATATGTAAACCCGATGACAATGCAATATCATGGTTTCCAAGAGCTGATCTGATGATGGAGTCGGAAGGTGGCGACAGGATCTCCGCTGTTCTTACCGTAAACCCACCGTGCTAGGACTGAATAATTTGGTCTTAATAAGCAGATAAAGATTTTGCAAAAAAAAAGGACAGTTGGCAACAAACTATTTAAAAAAATATATATTTGTATACATAGAAAGCAAAAAATATTAGAAATTAATAGGTTATAGATCTGTGCCAAATGTCATATTGCTCATTCAAACAAATTTTTTTAGAAATTTGTGCAGCGCACTGTCTTCTTCACTCGGGTGTTGATAAAGAGTGGTTTTTATAAATAGCTCTATGTGAAGGGTAATCTCAGATACCACTGCAAATATTCAAAAAAAAATTGATTTCAATTTTTATTTTGCCAGTGTGCTAAAAGGAGATGGAAACGTCGGGTTCATTTTAATTTCCATGAGAATCAGTTTTTTACTGTAGACGTGCACGCTATTTATATTCAGTTATTATTATATTAGATTTCTGGAAATTACCGTTTAAAATATAAAAATAAAATGGTATTCGATTCAAATCCCTCCCGGTCATTGGTCGCTTGGGGAATAAATGTTATTGACAGATTTCAATCAAATCTAAAATTATTGGACAATGGGAGAAGGAATGGAGTAAAGCTCATTACCCGAGAGGCTGTGGAGACGGACTTTATAGGACACGCCCGGCGCGGGGAAACGCTGCGTTTATAAAAACGACGATGTTGAGAAGTTGTGCGTTAAGATCTACACTTACGATTTCATTTCATAAGGCTAGCGAGCATATGGCCGCCTGATGGGAAATGGTATCAGAGACCCATTAGAAATATACATTTTCAATAATACAATTACATGACGTTGCCAACTCTGAGGACAATATGTGCTAGTAAATTCACCGGTTGTGTGTTACCCTCACACCGAAACAAAACAATTTACAACAGCTTAGCAGTAGGTTAAATGATAACATGTCGGTAGCGATCCAGACGCACCCTGCACAAGGTCCTATTGCAGATATCTTTGACAGACTAACGTAAAGGCTTAATAGGTAAACGCTTGTATAACTGCAGCAGCAAACCATCCCAGTGCGTGCGTCAGATTAATCGCAAATTCGGAGAGGATCTTGATGTAATGAGTTTTTGTCGAGCGGACAATGGCGGCAAAGCGGAATCGAACCTGCGGACGATTAAATCTTTTGTCTGCCGCCGATTGTATAGGATTAGGAGATTGACCGATATTGATGCGGTTGGGAGAATGATGGAATTCGTTGAGAAAATTGTGAAAAATATTGAATGGTTGTTTACAGAAAGTGAATTTAATCATATTGGGCCCGCTGGTAACGTACGTTGTTTCGAGCGGAGACTTAATAATTGACTGACACAGAAGGCTTACTATTCTGTCATTGAGTACCTTGATGACATCGACATTTAATAATTTTATTTTGACACATTATTTACTAGGTGCACTTTAAAAGGAGTACAAGTAGGTACACGTTCAAATGGAGCGAAGCAATTTTCCCATTTATCCCATTGAGTCTATGGGAACAGATTTTCGGTGATTGTTCCTTCGTGGTATGTCCGATTTTCATATTTTTTTTCTAAACAATCTATGGCTAGATGTTGTGTTACGGGCTAAATTTGATTCTAATATCTTTAATAGTTTAGGAGGAGTATGCGGACAAACAAAAATCAGAATCGGGGAAGAATGGAGCAATTAACATTAAAGGCAATATGGTTTAACCAGAACACTTTTTAAACTATTAGATAGATAAAAAACCCCGATATAAAGCTGCCCTGCTAAGGCAAAATGCAGTAACTCAGAGTAAACTTCTGTTGCAATATAAACCTAATTACTAACGCAATTGAATTTAGACTGCTTTGGCTATGGAATTTGGGATACTGCTTACTTATTGGCTTAGGAGGGCAGAATGGTGATCCCTTCTTTCAGACCTGATATCTTTTAAACGACTGCACCGATTTTCAAAAAACTTAGCTTTAAACCACCGCTAGATAACCTGCTTTCAAATAAAAAAAATTACATCCAAATCGGTTCAACCGTTTAGGAGCTACGATGTCACAGACAGATACACAGATATACACGACAAACTTATAACACCCCTCTTTTTGCGTCGGCGGTTAAGTTCTTTAGGCATAATATAATGCACCTATGAATGTCAAAAAGCATCACCACTGGTTCCAAAAATAAAACCTTTGCCCCGAGAAGAACCGGCGTAAGAAACAGCATAGTATAATTAAAAAAAAAAGTTGAAACAAAAGACCGCTTGCACCTCCGAAACTCAGCCTTTTAAATGGGGGTCCGTTCATTTGACCAAAAGTACGTTTGACAAACGTATCATTTTACAAACTTTCATTTCGCAAAAACGTGTTTGTGCTTAAACCATTACATATTATATAGGTTAAATGAGCTTATTAAATAAGTTAGGTTAGGTTACAATATCAACCACATAAAAGTTAAAAATAATACGACGGGAAGTATCTCTTTGTGAAATGAAAGTTTGTAAAATGATACGTTTGTCAAATGATGATTTGGTCAAACATTAGTGAACCTTTTAAATGTTTACCTACGCCTGTCATTCCAAACACATCCCAATCCGCTGTCTCCATTAAGAGAATCAATATTCCAGTTAAATATAACCGTTTATTTGGACGAACAGCCAGACTGATCGGGTATTCCCGTCGTCCTACTTTACATTTGGATTAAAGGGTGGTCGCTGAGTTTGTGGAGCGATGCAGCAGATGTGATTGATGCAGTCGCGATGCAGTGTTGTCCCTGGGCTAGATGGTATATTTTTTTGAGTCAGCCGCCATTACTGGCACGTAAATAAGAGCTATCATAACGTTAACAATTGATATTTCAAAATCGAATTTAACAGAGTTGACTCCACCTTAGCGGAGCTCCTATTTCTGAGCGTTTTGGTCCTTCTTGCCGGCTGAAGAACTAACATAACCTGAGTGGTTTGGTCAACCGGACATAGCCAACCGTACCATGGGTACCAACCAAAGGTAATATAGTTATGGTTGTAGAATAAAAGCCCAACTAACATTTTGTATTGTAGTCGTTTTATACATACATACATACATAAAATCACGCCTGTTTCCCAGAGGGGTAGGTAGAGACGACTTTTTTCCACCTGCTACGATCCTGACAAATCTCTTTCGCGTCTTCCACATTCATACATCGAGTCATGCACGCACGTCGGTTTCGGGTACTTAAGATTCGGCCCTTTTCCAGTATTTCTCCGATTTGATTCGAAAAAGTACGCCTAGGGCGTTCCACTCACTTTCGCTCTGTATATCTCTTTCGTCAATCTTTTTTCATCCATCCTTTCCAAATGACCGAACCATCAAAGCATGCCCTTTTCAATCTTAGTCACTACATCTTCTTTTAGTCCACATTTCTCTCTGACCTTTTCATTCCTTACTCTATCAATCAGTTTCACACCACACATACTACGCAAAGAGCGCATTTCAACTACATTTATACATATCAGCTTCAAAATAAAGGGTCGTTATTATACTAAACTAATACTACTAAATTCTCTTCTTCGTGTGTCCCATTTGGTAGCAAAATTGACACGGTTGGTTTTCATGTAGATTGAGGTGTTTACGTTATCTACGTGAATTTATATATGTGGACAATTCCATAATAATTTGACAGGTTTCAACTTGCAACTTGCAAGCAACTTGTCTCGGGCTCATTACGGACACCGTGTATTACCTAGAATTCTAGACTAAGCCAAGCCAACCCCAACAGTCTTCGTACGAGGCTCACAATATCTTGTCACGTAAAGGTCAATTCCTTGTCAGGTCGGTAAATGCGACAGACAGAACAAGGATCTAATTCCACTGCACTGGAATAGCCCGCGACGTGTTGGCTGAATAATTGAGATGTCGTGTCCCTCAGTGCTGTTCGTAGCAACAGCGCTGCCGAGGATGTGTCTTTACCGGAATAAACCATGATGATGTGGTACATTTAGTATATAAATGATTTTTACATGGAGTTGGGAGTGTCGATGGTTATTTTAAAGCTACTGGTAATGGTAGTAGGCATTGCTTAATATACTATAGCAACCATAATGAAGTTTTCTTCGACGACGCGTTGGCCTAGGTTATACCCTGTCTACGAAGCTAGCGGTCTTGGGTTCAAGGCCGTTTGTTCCTCAGTCTTGGGTAGTTTTCTGTGTACAGTCAGCCGATAAAAATGTTGAGCATACTTAGAACCTTGTCATTATGACTGACATTCTGGTGTTCAGTTTGAAGTTTGATACGACAGTGCACTACAGTAGTCAATGTTTGGGGTACTGTACAAGGCTAGAGCTTAGTTTGGAACTAGGTCAATTGGTGTGACATTGTCCCCTGATATTTGTTTATATATTTACTAGTCATATTATCATGAATAAAGATGAAAACTGACATGTTGTTGGGAGTTCTATAATCAGAGTTATCTCTTACATGGCCAAACCATATTTTATAAACCTGGCTATAACTTCAAGGTATTAAAAAAAAGGTTTCTTCATTTGATACACTTACACCCATCCTCTGTTTAAGTCAGACATTTAAAAAAAATGTATTTAGACGCTACATTGATCAGATTTGCGATTTACATACTGAATAAGCGTCAAATCAAAAGCACCCGAAACCGAAAAACGTGAATGAATAGCATGATAAATGTAGAGGATGGGAAACTTGTAGGTTTACGCACCTGGCATTCCATCGTCTCTACTTACCCCATTAGGAGACCGACGTGAAGCTATGTATGTATGAATTTTGATACGCTGTTTTGTTTTTAAAGGTATCTTTCGCTTCTGTCATCATGACTCAAACACACGATTGCCAAAAAATCCCCACTTAGTCACAACCAGCTAAACATACTTTAATCCCACAAATAGTTAATAGCTACCTAGAACCCATAAATCTAATAATCAGACAGAACCAAATAACTCAGCTACGATTTACAGTAACATCAAAGAGCATACCGTAAAACGTAACGACTCCGATACGACCACGACTTAACGATCTCCACGAACCGGTGACGGACGGAGCGCTGGCGAATAAATCATTTTAATCGCAACTCAAGACAATTGGAACTCGTTCACAATTACAATCAGTAAATAGCAAAACGGCTTAACTGTTCCAAAAATTCTATAGCAATAACAACCCTATCCATCAAACTAAACTAAGTTTAATTTGCCATAACTTTTTAAATTACGATGCAACATTTGTCGTCAAAGAGAAGAACAGTGAGAACCAATATAAATTGAACTTCTTGGTCTTAAGATTAAGTCTATTTTCAAGTGCAAGTCCATCGGCGGGTAGGTTTAAATCAATGACGCATGAATCAAATGGAACGTCGCCCGACTCTTGCGCAGAATTAATGTCTAATGCAGAACAACGGCGTGTAATTGTTAGTTGACTTTTATCGGAATGGTAAACGAAGCGGTAAATCAAAAGGTACATAATGGTACAAATAGGAACTCAATGGTACCACAAATAGGTACAGGTACCGGTATTATAACTATAAAACGGGACTCAAACACATAACCATGCGTATGTTGAGTCAACATTTGTTGACAACAAGTCTCACCAAAAGAAAAGCTTATAAATATAGAAAACTGACTGTCCCTGTAGCAACAGACCTGTCATAGCTATGCAGTTCAGTTTACGCTGAGTGAAAAAGACAGAGCTATAAACTGCTATAGCTCTGTCCTTTACGCTCACCGTGCAATGGAGAAGAGCACACAGGCCACCAGTTAGTGAGAGTATCTTCAGACTGCAATGCTAAGACCACAAGTCCGTTGCCAATGAGGAATAAGATGGATTGCCTCTAAGCTAGTTATTTCACCGGTTTTTTTTTTATGGCATTGAGAAGGCAAACGAGCACACAGGCCACCTGATGGTAAGTGGAAACTGTGACCCATACACATTCGCATTCACAAGACTGCAAGCCTAAGACTGCAAATGCGTTGCCAACCCTGAGGACTAAGATGGAATGCCTCTATGCTAGTCATTACACCGGCTGTCTCCCCCAAACCGGAACACAACAATGCGAACACTGCTGTTTGGCGGTAGGTTAATGGATAAGATGGTGGTAGTGATCTAGACGGACCTCGCACAAGGTCCTACCACCCGCAACCCCCCCCCGGTTATATCCGGAACACAACAATGCGAATACTGCTAAGCTGCGGGAGGTTAAAGAAGATGGTGTTAACGACCCGGAGAGACCCTGCACAAGGTCCTGCCACTACTAAAAAGCCTTTGTGATCTCGTGGCCCAATGGACCAAACTGTTTTATAATGTCACTGTGACACAGTTCTATGGTAGGTCAGTTCCATTGGGCTGATAGTACCTTGTTTCACGTATATTTACGCGACGTAGTCTTAAGCTATGAGTCTACGGTCTCAGATGCTAGCTCCGAAAGATTTCCTTCAATTTTTGATAGAAATGAAACAAAATATCATCAATTTACCAGTCTTCATTTATCTTACGATTTTTTGTCCGTATATATTACTATAGTGTAATGATAATGGTTCAATTAAGCCGTAAGACACAGCTGTTGTAAAAGCAGCGGGGCCACTTGATCGAACTAACTCCCAAAACGATTAGCGCAATGACACGAGATGACGGGGCAAACATTTTGTTCACAAGTCGAGCATCTGGTTCGAATTGCAAAAAATACCATGAGAAATATAACCGCGTGTTAACGGCTATTATGAACTCATCAAAACATGCACTCTATTATCATTCTAGATTATTATTAATTTCCCATTGTCACTATGGGAATTCTTTATACAGTATTACTACCGCAAAAGATAACCGAATACACACTGACGGAGACAAACTGCATTAATTTATTTGTAATGTGCTTTTAGGTACACCTATAGAGTGTGTTGGTCATATTTGTATTAAACAAAAGTTAAAATTTACAACTACACATATAGTAGGAAATAAATAAAAAATATCACTCAGTTAATTAGCCCTCTCTTATTCTATCTTTATTTGAAAAACAACTGTCGTACCGACCACAGTCACTTTTATTTGCCTTAAAACCAGCGACGTTTTTTCTTACACAGTACTAACTTGACATAGTTAAGCTACCCACAGTGCACATTTACCGCAGTAGACAGACCCATTGAGTTTCATTATTCAAGAAGCACGTATTGTCTCATCGTTGAGTTACTGTCGCGCTGCTGTCTGTGACAAGTGTTTGGCGCATTGCAAATTGGGTGTTGGTGCCAAAGTTAGAACTTTAATTTTCATACGACTTTAATAAGTTTATTAAAGTTAAAAAATATAGTAATTGGGCCATTTTTTCTTGCTGTACTGGGTTATTCACTGATACGTTAGAATTAAAAAAAAATAAAAAATAAAAGGTATCTTTCGTCTATAACACTAATTGCAAAAGTATTTTACAAGCAATTTTAATTATTAAAACTTACATTGCTCTTACAGTTTTTATTCCATTATGGTCACAGTATCCAAATCTGAAAAAAAAAAACCAATAAATAGCGTTCATAGAACAGGACATAAAAACTATACTAACTATAAGATAAGCCTTTGGAGGAAATAAAACAGAGGAACTTAATTTGTAGGTGTTGACAATTTGCATTTTACGACACTAGTAAATAGTAACGTTCTAAATACATATAACTAACCCTTGGTCCATTTCGATCACCCACTACTCTACCAACATCAAATCAATTCACAATTTAATTGTGATTTAGCCCTACTTAACTCACAATAATACCAACTAATAATAATAAATTGAATCTCGGTAAATGCTGCGTCACGATACTAAGGCCGCCATTTACTGGCAAGCATAAAATCAATCCCTCGTAAAGCTGGCTATAAATTATACAGCTTGTACTTTATATTAATTTAAGGCAGATTATGTACCGTCTAAATGAAAATACTAAAAAAATGTTTTCTTCAGGACACACAGCTGACTTGGTACAATCAATATTTATTCAACCGAAACCGTAAACTTTTAAGAAGTTCTGAAATACACAATGTGTAGATAAGACTAGATTTTATAAAAAATCTGCATAAGTAACAGTTGAAGACAAAAAATTGTTTATTAGTTGCGATAATTATGACTTAAACAATAACTATGAAACAATAACTATGGCAATATGAATCCCAATTGTAGAGGACAATCTCACGAAAATTGACCTGGTCCCAAACTAAGCTCTTGGTTTGTACTCATGGGTACTAGACAAGGGTAAATTAAAAAAACCGAGAAATACATACAAAGTTCTTATGTTCATACAAAGTTCTGGAATCCTAGTGAAAAAGGTTATAAAGTCTACTTAACTCGTGATAAAAAACGGTATACACTTATAAACCTCTATCACTTGATCTTTACAAGACTTATAGCTTTTCACTAGGACCAATAGAGTGTTGATTTACCATCGGTTGGGGTACTCCCTTGCCTTCCTTTTTTTTAATTTTTTTTTTTTTTTTTATGGCATAGAGAAGGCAACCGAGCACACAGGCCACCTGATGGTAAGTGGAAACTGTGACCCATAGACATTAGCATAAGACTGCAAATGCGTTGCCAACCCTGAGGACTAAGATGGAATGCCTCTATGCTAGTCATTACACCGGCTGTCTTATCTCCAAACCGGAACACAACAATGCGAACACTGCTGTTTGGCGGTAGGTTAATGGATAAGATGGTGGTAGCGATCCGGACGGACCCTGCACAGGGTCCTACCACCCGCAAAGCTACACCTTAAAAGATTTTCTTCAACAAGGTTTAAAAGTTTTTGAAATTTATTGTATTATTTTAATTGTGTTGTAACACAAAGTCACTCGTATTTAGTCAAGGATTAATAATTAACTAATGATTAAAATTTTAACATTAAACTAAATAACTACTATCAATAAATAACTCAAATTCAACATAAATGCTATTTTCAAAGGTACCGCATTTTATGCCTGAATTACAAGTATTGGTACAACCTCAATACCGACTCAGAATTCTAACAAAGTCGTATCCCACACAAAAAAATATCCAAATAGTGTTTTACAATCAAGAAAATAAGGTTAAAGTTTCAACGACGCGCAAGCCAGTTACGATTTTCAGGAAAAAGGAAGCAATATGCCATGAATCAAGCGCAGCCGCATACAAGTCACTCATTAAGCTAAGTTGATTGCGATGCAGATTTAATTAATTCTTACGCCGGTGGGTATCGTAAAGAGAAGGGTTGACTTGAAAATGACCGCCAAGTTCTTATGTTTCATTCGTAATCGATTAAAATTGTCATGAATTTCGAATATGTTTTACAAGCTTTTTTCGAGTATTATATATTTAAACAAGTGTTCCTAAAACAAACAGTTGTAAAATCAATAAATAACAGATAATGTGATGCTTTTTTTTTGTATTTGTTGATGTACGTCAATTATACTGACATGGATTTGAAGAAATAATCATTTCTAAATACAGAACGTTAAGGTGCTTCCATTCACATAATATTATATTCTTAAATAAGAGTAATATATGATCGATAATGTTATAAATATAATATTGTTTGCGTTCTACCTACCCAAGATTCAAAGAACAGGGAGCAAGATTTAGGAAAAATATGTTTTTTGTTATAAATCACAACTTTATTACAAAAAATATGAGATCTACTCGTACTTAGTTTAAAAGAACTATGTCAGATGCTCAAAAATTATGTTAATTTGACACATTATATCTGTATGTAAACACT
Organism: Acleris sparsana; assembly: GCA_923062465.1. NCBI lineage: Eukaryota > Metazoa > Arthropoda > Insecta > Lepidoptera > Tortricidae > Acleris > Acleris sparsana. The sequence goes on from OV281290.1 coordinate 18,521,101, forward strand.
TTATTGTACAAAACATAGTTTTTTTTTTCTCTTTTTTTTTCAATTTAAATACAATATTGACGACGCGGTAGCCTAGAGGGTCGTGACCCTGCCAACGAGGCTAGGTGGTCCCAGGTTCGATCGTGTGATGAGCACGAGTATTTGTTTCTGAGTCTTAGATGTTTTCTATGTATTTAGGTATTTATTTCCCTATGTTAGTACTTACATCGTTATCTAGTACCCATAGAACAAGCCTAGAGCTTAGTTTGGCGCTAGGTCAATTTGTGCGAGATCGTCCCCTAATAATGTACAAAGGCGAACGTATCCCAATAAAGCTACTCATTTGCTATTATGTTTTGACACTTATCTTGTATGTTTTTCCAAGACTTATGTCGTTTGTTGGCGACGTGCTGGCCTAGTTGGTAGTGACCCTGCCTGCGAAGCTAGCGGTCCTGGGTTCAAATCCCGGTAAGGGCAGATATTTGTGTGATGAGCGCGAATACTTGTTCCTGAGTCATGGATGTTTTCTATGTATTTAAGTATACATTTCTCTATATAAGTATTTATATCGTTGTCTAGTACCCATAGTACAAGCCTAGAGCTTAGTTTGGGATTAGGTCGATTGGTGTGACATTGTCCCCTGATATTTATTTATTTATTTTATTTATGTCCTATAGTTTTCTGTCAAGCTTCATTTCCACTAGTCATCCCTCTTTGTTCTGGCACCTAACGTCTATAAAGCCGCTCAAACCATTTGGCAACTCCAATTCAAAGCCAACAAAGCGATGACATCTCCAGATAGTTGTCCGTCACAAGACAATACTCGCCTTTCGAGACGAATCTTATCGAAAACGTCGAAAATTATCGAAAAAACCCGTTTCATTTAATTAGAACTTCGTGATTGGTTACAAAAGATGAATTTGTTGTAACGATTGCGATTGAGATTTATCGGACAACAATGAATTTCTCAAATCACACAATTAGGAGTGATCGGGCTGGCATGCCTGGCGGGGCTTTGTCGGCGTCTGTCATTGAGTGGTCTGTTCCGCTTGGGTTTGGATTATATTGTTAACCGTGTCACGCTTTAATATTGTTGATTGGGTGTTACGGTTGTATTGAAATTAAGGCCGAGAAGAACGGAAATTTGGAAACGAGTTTCATGTCTGAGGAGCGTTTCTGGAAATTACTCCAACATCCATACGAGTATTAAGAGTTACTTAGTAAAAGTTGCTTTTCACTTTTATTAGAATTAGTTTCCTTCAAATGTTTCTTACCTATGCTGATTTGTAATGTCAATAATTTGCGTAAGTAAATATTAATCAAACGGCTGGTCATTCCATCAACCATAAAAACTAAGTTCCTTACCTCATTAGATACGAAAACGTCAAAACCTTAAACCACTGATGGTAGGGACTTGATATTTACAGGAAATAATTATATTCGTAGGGGTGAAGTAAAAATGATTTCTCGAAAATCAACCCTCAACGAGAAGAAATAGAGGGAGTAGCGGGCGTCATAAAGGTAGTTCATTATATTTTCATAAAGAATTCACTGAATTATTAGAATGTGGACCATGGCCGATGCGTAAAAGAGTCAAGTAGCCCTAGCCAAAATGCAAACACTCCTAACGTTTCTGTTTTCTATCGTCTCGGAATGTATCATGTAATTTTAACTATTTTCAAACTCTTAACTTAGAGTCATCTTGACAACTAAGTCGCGTTAATTGCTTGATAAGGACGCCCGCGACTTTGTACGCGTCGTAATGTCCCGCTACTCTCCCTATTTCTTCCCGTGGGGGTAGATTTTCGGAAAATCCTTTCTTAGTGCACCCCTAGACCTCATGAGGAACCTACGTGCCAAATTTGTAATCTCTAGACCCAGCGGTTGTCCAGCGGTTTGGGCTGTGCGTTCATATGACAGTCAGCTTCTGGAAAGTTATAGAGCAAGCACAAGCTCCACAAGTGGAACACACCGTCCTGTGTTTGTCTGTCAAGCGATAGATGATCGACGGTGACTGCGCAGTTTTGCCGCCATGATCTTCTATTGAGGTATTAGTTTAATTATGTTTTGGTATCGCGTTTATTGCTCTCTTCTCGGACCTTTTCTTTGAGGTTCTAGGGTGCACGCAGTTGAATCGGTTTGGCGAATTTAGAGATTTTAAAAGACTCAATATAATTACTAGCTTCTTCCGTCTTTCTTATGTTACTCCGTAGAAAATATTTAGAAATTCTGGGATGTAAAGTTTCGCATTTATAATATAAGAGGTATAAAGAAGCAATACGTCCTTACGTCTTAATAGCAAACGTCAAACTAATTACTTAGTCTGTTTTTCTATTAGACTGCCGTTGTAGTAATCGCGCTTTCGTCGTCTAACAACCCGGGTAGACTTTTTTTTATGATAATGATTGAATTATTTCGGTCACACACACGAAATGACTGAGCAAAATTTGATTGAACATGGTTCAAGTTAGTAGTCGTAAATTTGGATATAAATAGGATACGTTGTCCTGAATTTCGATAAAGTTTCTATAGGAATACGGGAATGACATGAGAATTAATGAAATGACACCAAAACTAGACGAAAGGTCAAGGCAAACGAGCACACAGGCCACCTGATGGTAAGTGGAAACTGAGACCCATAGACATTCGCATTCACAAGACTGCAAGCCTAAGACTGCAAATGCGTTGCCAACCCTGAGGACTAAGATGGAATGCCTCTATGCTAGTCATTACACCGGCTGTCTTATCCCCAAACCGGAACACAACAATGCGAACACTGCTATTTGGCGGTACGTTAATAGATAAGATGGTGGTAGCGATCCGGACGGACCCTGCACAAGGTCCTACCACCCGCAAAACTTCAGATAGTTTAGATCATTTAGTTATTTATGTATGTAGTGCAAATGTGTAAATCAAAACAGGCTTGATTAGTTTTTACTGCGTCAGAAAGAATTCGCTTTATCGATCAATTCACAGCCGAAACCGCTGGACCTGGGGACTTTAAATTTGGAGAGAATATTCCTTGGATATCCTTGTGAAAATCATCTTCTAAGGGGTCAAAATAAGGGGTCATAATACGCTAATAAAGTCGCGGACTTTCTCTAGTTTTTAATTAAACTACATGCAAAAAACTTACTTATAAGATTAATGAGGTAGATAAAGATACCCACTTTTTCAAGCCTGTCTATTTTACGAGGCATCTAAAACTAGAAATGTACCTAAATATATATATATTGAATTAACTAAAAGCACAAATGAATGACCAATCGCTGACAGCGCTGACTGACACTTGTCAATTCGTTCCATCGCAGACGTGACGGAGTTCATTAATTACATTGATGAGATCTCGATTGTTAGTCGATACTGTCATGGCGGGTGGGCTTGACAGATAGTCATTGTTTTGGACCAAATCTGTTATTTGATATTAAATGTATTATTGGTTCAAGTTGTACCGATGCCGTGTTAAGTAATATAGATAGTTTGAAGAAGAAAAACATGAATTAACAAAACCCATAAGCCACCACAAGAAACAATGAAGGCAGTAGGAAATGTGTGTCCTTGCGGCAGTGGAACGCACCATGAAGCTTTATATATCAGGGGACAATGTCACTCCAATTGACCTAGTCCCAAACTAAGCTCTAGGCTTGTACTAGGTCACTAGACAAAGATATAAATACTTCAATAGAGAAATATACACTTAAATACATAGAAAACATCCATGACTCAGGAACAAATATTCGCGCTCATCACACAAACATCTGCACTTACCGGGATTTGAACCCAGGACCGCTAGCTTCGTAGGCAGGGTCACTACCAACTAGGCCAGCGTGTCGTCGCAAGCTAGCAGTACCGGGTTTGATCCGCTAATATTTGTGCTTTTCTGAGTTTGGTCTGAGTTGTATTTAAATTAAAATATAGCATGTCTAGAAGTAAGTTCGGGACTAGCTCAGTTTGTGCTAATAAGTTCTAATAAATTCAATCTTGGCTATTGCACTTCCGTGCCCCTTGATGCTTTATGATTATTTTAATGACATTTAATTTTGAATAATAGCAACAAGTGGTCAGACGGTTTATTATTTAAATTAATAAATAGGTATATAAGAGGATATTTTCCACATAATGGTTTAGGCTGGAACACAGACAGGTACAGTCAACTACATGGATTTCTAGACCATTATGTAACCATCTTGAAGTGATTTGCTATGATTTGAAGCAATCGTCATTTTCAAAAATTTCCGTATCATCAAGAGTTCCAGAAATTAAATTGGAGGACTGTACTCTTGGAGACCTAACTTATACCAAAGATTGCAAATAATCCTAAACATATTTGGAAATAAGCTACAGTCAAGGTCAAAGATATTACACCATAACATAATTATATATACCTACGGCCAAAAAAACTTAATCCCGCGTTATTTCTAAGTAGAGTTAACGTGTAAAAAGGTTTTAAACGGACTTTTTGACACCAAACTGTACAAATACTTCCACAGATACTATTCCTTTCACGACGGGACCTTTCACGACACAAAAGCGCGAAATCTCCAGGGTTGTCACATCGATGTGTCAAATTCGTCAGCTAAGTTCTGTCAACGCATCGTGACTTGCTCGCAGCCCTGTTGATCGCTAGGGGGGACACGTTGTGGGGTTAGGCGGGACAAGTCTCAGATCGGAACTGAAGTGTTGTTAGAATAGTGCTTATTCAAATATAAACGCTTGTCGTTTTGTAATGAACATGTCAGCTAAAACTTTACTATTTCACATAGGTCTCTCTTGGTAAAGGCTAACTGTCTTGAACGCTTCCACGCACTTCATACTAATCAAGAGTGAATAGGCTTCTACTGAACCACCGAGCTTCATCATAGACTTCATCATCATTTACCATCAGGTGAGGTAGTCAATCGCTAGTCAGACGGAAATAAATATATGTATATATGTATATTGCAACGGAAACGTTATTCAGATTAACCGTCGTCAAAAAATGCTGACAGTCATTCCATCTTGAACATCTACGTTGACAAAGCATTAACAGTTTTGGGATATAAGTCTTAAGAATGCAAATGTCTATGGGTCACCGATCCCTAACCATCAGGTGGTCTGTTTGCTCATTTGCCTTCTCTATAAAAGAAATCAAAAACTCAACATACGGTGAGAGGGTTAAAATATGAAAAAAAATTAGTAACAGTCCGGTAGTAGGGTCTGTCATGAATACCGTTTAATGATTTTGTAAAAGACACTCATTTTTACTCAGTACATTTTTTTTCCTTGTCCTTCGCTCCTTGTTTTAACATGTTGTAGGTATTTATAAAGTCGGGTCGAGGACAATCTCCATGAACTTATTACAGAAATAAGTCCATGGATATCACACGCGAGGACAATTTTCGGTTATACAGTATTTACTCTGGTGGACTAGGTAGCAGCTAGCAGCACATAGGCTTAATTAACACGCGCTTTTGTCAAGTCCCAAATATAAGTGGTTTTACTTTACCCTTATGAAAAGATTTTACTTCCAACTCTATTACACCAAACTGAAAGCAAATATTCCCACAAATTCCCTTTTTCATTGTCACCCCACGATCACCCGGCTAAGTGACGATGATCGACCAAAAAGGATGAAGTGCGATTTTATTAACAGCGCTTTCATCAAGTTGAAAAAATACTCCGCAGGGTAACAAATGATGTTGTTCGCGCGGAAAATGGCGCTGGCCTTTGAGCGCGGTGACTCGCGATTTGGGGAGATGTTTTTGCATGCACTTGTAACGGTCTGGATATGCCCGTTCAATTCACAAATATAAATCATTTCAGTTTGGGCTCTAACAAGAGTAAAAATCATTATACATTAAAGATTACTTTAAAAACATTATTCCATATAAAATATCAATACGTCTAAATATAACTATTTACAATCAAGTGTGTTGACATTAAATTGAATCTCGAAATACAACCTATTGTAATAAAGGCGCTTTTGTTCCTTGCGCGTACGAACGCGAAACAAACAAACTGATTAATAATTACAGAGCTGATTTAGAATGTCAAACTAAAGATTAAGATTGTTAATATATGGAGGCGGAATGGAATTGGATATCGCGGATCGAAATACGACGCGCCGAAGTTGCCTTTGTGTTTTACCGACTTATGACGGATGGCTTTTTCGCGGAGTCAGGAATAGTTATACAATTGGCCGAAATCGGGAAATGGATCTTATGTAAGGGCGAATTGGAGTCTATTTAGATTAAGTAAGATTATATTGCGCAATATGGCTGGCGAGTGAGGAGTGTCGATATACAAAGATAAAAAAAAGGGAATGGAAAATTATGGGAAGCGCTCTATGTGGGGTGTGTAAGGATCACAATTGCAAGATTTAGGACGAAATTGTAGAAACTTCCAAACTGGGAAAGATATGAATTCAACGAAAGGGAGGGGGAAAAGGGAGCCTGGAGCTACGGTCTTAACGGAGCAGACATCACTTTGGCGAGGACCTCGGAGAAGTAACCACTGGTCGACAATTAGGTTAGCTCGCGCGCTCGATACTTACTTATACTCTCGGTATTTACGTGATAATTTACGTTGGTTATTAAATAGTGTTCGTGTATTGTAGATCGTTGCATTTTCGGTGTAGATTGCGTTTGTATAATCCCGGGACTTCGCATATAGGAGAGGGACGTTACCTTAACAGTATAACTTCATTATTTGTTCTAGCAGGTATACCTATTTAGCTTACTAGTTACAGTTAGTATTTGCGGACCGATTAAGAGTGTTATGCAGTTTGAGCTACGTCGCGTTGCAGCCTTATATTAAACACCGTTCTTTGTGTTATTATATTAGTGATTTATTTTACTTCATGTAGGGAATATTGCGGAGTCGTGTAGCATTCGTCGGTGTCGGACGCTAGATTCATGTTAGTTCAGCTGCGGTTCTGTAGTAGGTATACGGTTATAGAGGTGTAGGTTTATAAAAGGGGCTTTTAGTTACAAATTTATTAAAATTAATCCGCAAGGTTTTAGGGACAACATTTCACTTAGGGAATAGGTAATAGGTACTATTGTGTGGGGAGTTGCCTTCTTGTCATGTATGGGAATGCAGCGTGAAAGCTCTGTATTTGTATGTATGATGGGGGACGATTGGAGTCTGCACATTAGTTAAGAGATTTACTTCAGTTAGCAGGGGATGGGTTTTTATATGAATATTAATAACCTGGTTATTTTGGTAAGACAACTCGTATTATCTTTACTGTGTGAATTTTAATTGATTTTATTTGTGCTGTATTAATTAACTATTTCTGTGTACTTTTCAGAAGCTTTGGGTTAGTTATCATTTGTGTCTGGTACATTGCATTAAATAGTTGGGGGTTAAGCTGTAATTTTATTACGGAGGGGATTGCCTTTTGTGTTAAGCTAGATTAGCATATGATTGTATCAGAACAGTGATCAGGCTACCACTAGTAAGTGTCTGACAAATCCGAGGTAGCTTAACGGAGCCTTTGGTTTGGAACTATTAGATTCTAAAAGAGCCTTGGGCAAGCCCAGATGTTCTCTTTACCAACATAGACATCTGTAGAAATGCCTACTTATCCTCAATGTCAGCCTTCAGAGAACAAGTGGGGTCCACAAGTTGGCACGCCGGCGCGCACCCACTGAAGCTCTGTTGGAGTTGAGAATGGGTCCCGATAAATCTATTATTATTTATATATACTAAACCGCACAATAGGGGGCCTTACTCTTGCTATCTACCAGACTGCGGTCTATCAAAAGCAAGAGGGGAGGTACACACAACACGAGTGTTTAGGTTGCCTTCTCAGCCGACTCAGCTGAACTGTCCAGATTCCATAGGGACCTAGCTAATTACTGGGAGAGGTAAGCCCATAGGAAGTAGTTCGTAGAATAGGCCTATACAGTAGGAATAGGGTAGCTTCAACGTTAGGGAAAGTAGGAATTTAGGTATATAATCTGTAGGGATTCGTCTAGGTTTGATAGTAACGTTATGTGTTAAAAATAATCATTTACTTAAACTTCTTTGCGTTTGGTGTTATACCGCCTCTAAATTAGTGAAGGAAGTAGGAAATTTACATTAAATAAGATTATCGTCATAACTAATAAATTAGGGACGGAATAACTTCTTATTTTTATCTAATTTTATCTAAGGAGTTCTCAGCTTATTGTGACTCAGTTTATAATTTTCTAAGCTATTAAGGCTTATGGAAGCCTATCAGAAAGTAAATATTTCTAGTCTATAGCAGGCTAACTGCGTTCAAAAGTAATTATTTTAAAGTCATATTGACGAGTTGGATTGCCTTCCCTCATTTGATCTTCAGAGGCAGGTGAATTACTATGCATACTGAGATACGTCTCTGCTGTCACTGTCTACGGACACCAGCTAGTCACTGTGTGGGAACTTTACCAGCCATTCCTACGGGAATTTATGCATAAGAAAATGCACTACAATGACCGAGGTCGCTCCTTCTTGTGAATGTACTTAAACCAACAAAAAGTTCAAGACTCGAAAGCTTTACTATACCTTCTAATCTACAATACAATTGATTGAGACTTAGTGAACTGGGTTCTCCTTGCAGCATCTGACAAGTTACAATTCCAACTATAAATACAACCGTTCCAGAATACCTAAAGATTGAGTAAAGTAAACTCATGATACGTGATTATTTCTAGTCTATGGCAGATGACCATTTATACTTCAACATCGAATGATCCTAAGGGATGGACTGATTTCTCTCAACATATTGAATATTTTACGTCAAGTGCTTTCTCTGTTTACACTATGGGTTACGCACCCTGCCTGGTATTACTCAAGGGTATACCGGCCTTATAGTCTGTGAGCAGTTGGAACCACTAACCCATTCCTACGGGAATATACTTCATCAAATATCTACAAATTATGATTGAAATCATCATAACAACAAGCATTCATCATGACTAGAAAGATTCACTATCATTATAAGGAATTATTTCTCTGTTTACGCTATGGGTTACGCACCCTGCCTGGTATTACTCAAGGGTAAACCAGCCTTATAGTCTGTGAGCAGTTGAAAACACTAACCCATTCCTACGGGAATATACTTCATTAAATATCTACAAATTATGATTGACAGTTCGACTTTGACATGTTAATAGTTCAGCTCCTAGTGAATTTAATATGATTTACAAACAATACCATTACTTTATATTTCTCTCCTGCAATGGAGTAAGGAGCTTTTTGAATATTCCCTCTTGTCCATTGAAAACTGATGACATACTTTCACTGACTCTATTATTATCAACTGACAAAGACTGTAAAATCAATGACCCACCTGGAAAGAAAAGATTTAAAGCGCTGGGGGGATGTCCAGTCAGGTAGACGAGTCCCACAGTCTTGAGCGGGGAGTCATGGGCTCTGACCATAGGCGCAAAAGCAAAATGCCTTAAGCATACTTTCCAGTTTCAACATAACAACCACTAAATAGACCCAGACATTGACTGACCTTTTATTAGTATAAGTTATAAGACCAAATTATCATTATCTTTTATTAACTTCACTTCACTTCTCTCTTAATTCTGTAGGCTAAGGGTTAGGCTTTAATCATGTAACTATACCAATCTTATATGCATGAAAAGTTCTTAGGTTACTATCTAAAACGGTTCACAACATAGGTTCCTAGACACTATACGATCATATGGCCATTTCAACAATATTTATTCATTCTTACTCTATTATATTAAAATACAAGAAATTAATAGTAGCTTTTCTTAGAGTAGCTTTTCATAGTTTACATTTACATAGGACATAGGTTCATACTTTAGGTTAGAGAGATTAAAATTAGGTTAGAGTCAAAAAGAGGGAGAGCAGATGTAGGTAGGGTAGGGTTTTGGTAGGGAGGGTTACAATTTGGTGCCGTGACCAGGATATTGAACTTTCTTATTAAACTTTTCCAGTTAATTTTTAATTATAATTACATAAAGAGTAAGAATGATTTAGGTAGGTAATTTGGTGTCGTGAGAATGGATAGTGGTATAAGATTTGGTATAGTTGATGACTTTGGTTATTGTAAATAATTTAAAACTCAAATTTAAAAAACGACACTTATAATTCACAAAAATAATACAAAAGGCTAGGTCGCGTTAAAGTTTCTTAGATCCTCAGGCGCGTTAAACACTTCACTATTATTAGTTCTGGTGTCTTCCATCTATGCTCTAATAAGTCGTTATCACTGTAAAATATAATTTCGTCCATTTGCCAGTATCACAACAAAATAATAATATAAAAGTTAGTAGTAGGCCAGGTTAAACCGAAACCGTTTGTCCCCTACTTTTCTAGTTATTTGATTATTCACTTTTAAGACTCACTGTTACATTTACTTTACTTATTTTTAGATCAAACACTTATTACTTTGATTTGCTTTGTAGTTTGAGAAAGAAACTAAAACAAAACTAAACAAAAGACATTGTTATTTTTCACAGATTATACATAGACTTAATCACAGACTTTTAAATGTATAGAGAAAGTTGCTATGGTTAAAATATTAAATAATTCATTATAATAATTCGCGGATTGAAAATTATTACTGCACTAATATTTAAAACTCACATTTAATTTAATTATTTATTAATTACGATAGATTAAAAATATTTTAGGTATGTATAAGAAACAAAGTTTATAAAGGTTGCTTGCGAGAAGCTTAGAAAATACTCGCAATCATATTATTTTTCCATATTAATCTGAAACTGAAATCCTAGCAGAATTGTTTCAATACTTAATTAAAACCTAATCAATAAAACTAAAATATTATTTTAAACTTTCATAGATTATAGATATACTTATGAGTTTACTGAGTATAGGAGATGGAACAACTTAATTATGAAATTTTAGTACATTTCCATAGCTTCACTAACTTTGACAAATTAAATTTATTTAGTTATAAACAATTAGTAAAGACTCTGGGTAAGAGTTAAAGTATGTAGGCAGTATGAGCAGGTTGTATTATCTTTTCTAGCAAAACAATATTTAAAAATATCCCCTACATTCAGAAATTTTCGATTTCTACTTAGTTAACTAAACTTACCATTTTCAATAACTCAGATATCAGTATGATTCTTCTTCTCTTCTGAAATATATTAGGAATGTACCTATGATTAGACTGGAAACTAGCAAAAACGGAATTAAGTAGATAAGTCTGGTTTTAATGAAAAGCGGTTTAAGTAGGTGCATTTAAGCATAGGAAACAATAATTAATTATGTTTAACAAAGCAGCGGCTCATAAAAGAATGTAGAATTTAATTATATTTAACTCCTCAGTGGGATTTAATTTTCAATACCATAGTAGTGACCATGGCACTAGTTTAAAAGTCGGGGGGTTGTTTAGTCATAACTTTGAATTTAGATGAACAGATGTATGTTTACTTTGGATATCAAAAAAAATAAGAAGTTACATATACTTAGAATACATTAAGTACCTTATTTTTAAACTGCTAAGATCCCAATTTATACATTTTTATAAAGTTTGTAAGTATGGGATAAGTAATTTGTTTATCAGAAAAACCAGACTAGAATAAATTAAAATCATCATATAAATAGGTCTATGATGTTGGATAACAAGGTTTGAATACTATTTTAGTATTTAGTATAGCTGTCACAAATTAGAACTTCTCGCATACCGTAAAGTCAGGGGGTTGTTAGAACACTCCCACAAAACCGCTAAGTGTATTAAACAAAGCTATTTAACACCGGGCACTTACATAAAAGAAGCCACAGATTTTTTAAGGTTAAAATTAGCCCGTTGATGCATATAGTAAACAAACCTTGCTAGTTTAGGTATGTTAGGAGGAAAATAATTAAGAAACACATAGTAGGAATTGTATAATACAAGAATAGTGCATTGCATAATAAAAGGGAAATAAGGGAAAAGACAGGAAAACATAATGCATTTCTTTTCATATTTTTAATGCAATAAAAGATAAAGATAAAAAAGATAAAAGAAATTTATTTAGTAAGTAGGCCGCTCGGGCACTTTTACACGTCAAGATACTACCAGCGCTATCAATAAATCCCATTATACCACATCACTTTACTTAGTAGTTTAACCATAAATAGGAAATTAAATCCTACAGCTTGCATTGGTTCCACAGGTTTTTTACTTGCAGCACAATCGTTGCTAGTTAAGTTATATCTTGTAGACAGATAAACCTTCATTAACATTGCCATGTCAGCAGCAGGGTAAATTATCTCCAATATATCAGCAAGGGTATCATCTCACAAAGATAATAGGATGTAGACTGAAACAAACAACATATTCCATTAGTTACTGAATCAACATGAAGTAAAAATCATAACAACAAACTTTACTTTTTACTATCAGGTTAGGTTAGGTATCTTTATTAGGTAATCTAAGTTTTAGAATGAAACTAGATAAAAGATTTTCATGTGACTATAAGTTTTAACTCACAAATAGATATATAAAATAGTTTAAAATAGTAAAAGACGTCGATCGTATACTTACGTTTTACGAATAGTTCTCCTTTATAAGGGACATGGACAAAGCTGTCGTTAGGCGTCCATGAATTATCCACCTTGTGTGATACAATTATTACATCGTGTGACTAGCTGAACAAGTGTTTAAGACATTTAGCACTGACTAATGATGATTAGATGAATAATAGTAACTAATTTAATTTGTTAAACATAGGACCTCAGTTTATTTTGACGGACACTAACCCACAGATTATTAAGGTATCACTAACCATAGTAACCATAGATCATAGTCATAACATCCGTCCGTTCAAAAACTCAAAACAAGTTTGAGTAGACTAATAAAATTTCAAGTGTGAGACGCGGTTAATTAAACGACTAAATTTATTATTCCATTATAGTCGATTTTAAATAACAATAATTTTATGTATGTTATGTTAACAGAGTGTTAGCGATAAAAAAAAAAAAAAAAATTAGTATACATTAAGAAACAGGGTCATAAAATAGGTACATGACTTGTATGTTGTATGTAAACTTCAGCTAATAAGCAGGATAGTATAAAAAAAAAGGGCAACATGTCGCAATGCAGGACATGTATGTAAGTACGTCTCGTCATATGTATGTTGTATGGAAAGGATTGTGATTAATAAGGGTATTAATAAAATAGGGACCAGTAGTTGCAATACACTACGTATTGTATGTATTTATGTAAGTTTGTAAAATTGTATTGTATGTAAGTACGTCTCGTCGTATGTATGTTGTATGGAAAAGGTTGTGATTAATAAAGGGTATTAATAAAATAGGGACCGGTAGTTGCAATACATTAAGTATTGTATGTATTAATGTAAGTTTGTAAAATTGTATTGTATGTATTCAAAAGTTACGATTAATTAGGACATGGGACTTATTCCACGTCGATATTTTACGAATGGTGTGTATTTTCTTGGATTAAAAATCGGTTCAGTTACCTTTAGTTAGGAGTATAGTTACGATAAAACATTATAAATATGTATTTGATTTAGTTTAAAATACGTATTGCCGTTTTATGGTTTTAGTTGACCAAAGTTTACACAGATCATTGCTAGATGGCGATAAATGAAGTTATTGAAATATCAGCTAGAGGACTTGTATTTTTGGTAAATAGTTTACCCATATCAACGCAAGATGGCGATAACTGTTGAGGAAAGGGCCACATTTATAAATTTCTAAATACGCGATTCTTAATTTACGGGAAGACAAAATAGTATATTAAATATTTAAAATAAAGTTAAATTGTTTTTATAACTTTATAAGTGGTTTTAATGGGGTCAAGCAGACCACTTAGGTAATTATGTTATATAATTCAAATAGAGCGAAATTATAAACTTATCATATTGTCTAAGGCTTGTTTCAGGTTTATAGATAGTAAACCTGAGATTTATTCAAAAAAAGGTATAATAGTAGGTAGGTATTGCGAATTGACTTAGCTTTGGAATTAACTAATAGGTTTGGGAAAAATAAGTACTAGAGACTTCGTAGTTCTCATTCTGAGTTTTGGGTATGAGATTCTAAGTTAGAATTTAGAGGGCGCGGTATTTAAATTTTGTTTGCTAGTAGTTTGACTAATTAAAAAAGTATATTTTTCTTTGAATTTGGTTCATTTATGGTTATCACCAGAATACCAGAGCCTAATAAAAAAATAAAAATCCTTAGTCTAAGCTAGTTGTATAACAGAAAAAAAAAAAAACTTTTTGTTTTATTATGATAAATCATTCAAAGTTAGTTTATGGATTAATGTCGTTATGAGAAAGGGGGGTTGTAGATTTAATGCGTAATTATTTACTAAGTGAATTAATTGATTGACCGGGGTTAATGTGTGTATAATTATATTAAAGTTAATAAAAAAATGGTTTAAGGTTTCCATTCTAATTGAGCCTGGTGATTTGTTAGGGGCGTATGAAAGTGAGAATGGGGAAGGTATTAGGTAGATGAAAGCATTTCCGTAACAAAAAAAAAAAGGAAATTGACATGGGCCCTAATGATTCAATAGTTTCTATAGAGATGGAATTCGATTTATTAACACTTTATCTCAAGGCGCTACACTAACACTGGGTTTTCTGTGGAATAGGTGTTAGGTTAGATCAAATTGCAGTTTCTTAGTCTGCTTCCATAGAAAACTCATACTCTACCGGCAGCCCACAGTGGCTATTGTCATATTTTTTCGGCAACTTCACATGCACCAAAGGATATGGAGATTGATAATGGGGTGGAACTCTTAATTTGGATATAATAATTTTTGGATTGTTAGCATTTTAGCTATCAAAGGCATTCGGTTTCTAGAGGGGGGGTTTTGTCAGATCACTTATGGCTTGGGCAATGTAAGTCAAATTCACAGACCGAGCAATGTGGTCGCCGAATTGTTGTGAAGGGGCAAGATCATACTACTAGAGTAGATTTGGATTCACAACCCAGGTTCCTCTTGCTGAGACCTTGTGTTCCTTGCGAAGAGTGATGATAGTTCATGGTTGGCATATCGACAGGTTGAGGATTGCATTCTGTAATCAATTTCTTTTCTTTTGGTTTCAATACACACCACACCATTATTGTAATGGCTTTTACATTTGAGTGGAAGTGTTAACAAATTGGTAGAGTATATTTGCGAATTTAGTGTGAGATTAGAAAATTTACTCCGGTTAAACAATTTTGTCACCTGTGTAAATTTTGGGGGTTGATTGTAACGGTCTGGATATGCCCGTTCAATTCACAAATATAAATCATTTCAGTTTGGGCTCTAACAAGAGTAAAAATCATTATACATTAAAGATTACTTTAAAAACATTATTCCATATAAAATATCAATACGTCTAAATATAACTATTTACAATCAAGTGTGTTGACATTAAATTGAATCTCGAAATACAACCTATTGTAATAAAGGCGCTTTTGTTCCTTGCGCGTACGAACGCGAAACAAACAAACTGATTAATAATTACAGAGCTGATTTAGAATGTCAAACTAAAGATTAAGATTGTTAATATATGGAGGCGGAATGGAATTGGATATCGCGGATCGAAATACGACGCGCCGAAGTTGCCTTTGTGTTTTACCGACTTATGACGGATGGCTTTTTCGCGGAGTCAGGAATAGTTATACAATTGGCCGAAATCGGGAAATGGATCTTATGTAAGGGCGAATTGGAGTCTATTTAGATTAAGTAAGATTATATTGCGCAATATGGCTGGCGAGTGAGGAGTGTCGATATACAAAGATAAAAAAAAGGGAATGGAAAATTATGGGAAGCGCTCTATGTGGGGTGTGTAAGGATCACAATTGCAAGATTTAGGACGAAATTGTAGAAACTTCCAAACTGGGAAAGATATGAATTCAACGAAAGGGAGGGGGAAAAGGGAGCCTGGAGCTACGGTCTTAACGGAGCAGACATCACTTTGGCGAGGACCTCGGAGAAGTAACCACTGGTCGACAATTAGGTTAGCTCGCGCGCTCGATACTTACTTATACTCTCGGTATTTACGTGATAATTTACGTTGGTTATTAAATAGTGTTCGTGTATTGTAGATCGTTGCATTTTCGGTGTAGATTGCGTTTGTATAATCCCGGGACTTCGCATATAGGAGAGGGACGTTACCTTAACAGTATAACTTCATTATTTGTTCTAGCAGGTATACCTATTTAGCTTACTAGTTACAGTTAGTATTTGCGGACCGATTAAGAGTGTTATGCAGTTTGAGCTACGTCGCGTTGCAGCCTTATATTAAACACCGTTCTTTGTGTTATTATATTAGTGATTTATTTTACTTCATGTAGGGAATATTGCGGAGTCGTGTAGCATTCGTCGGTGTCGGACGCTAGATTCATGTTAGTTCAGCTGCGGTTCTGTAGTAGGTATACGGTTATAGAGGTGTAGGTTTATAAAAGGGGCTTTTAGTTACAAATTTATTAAAATTAATCCGCAAGGTTTTAGGGACAACATTTCACTTAGGGAATAGGTAATAGGTACTATTGTGTGGGGAGTTGCCTTCTTGTCATGTATGGGAATGCAGCGTGAAAGCTCTGTATTTGTATGTATGATGGGGGACGATTGGAGTCTGCACATTAGTTAAGAGATTTACTTCAGTTAGCAGGGGATGGGTTTTTATATGAATATTAATAACCTGGTTATTTTGGTAAGACAACTCGTATTATCTTTACTGTGTGAATTTTAATTGATTTTATTTGTGCTGTATTAATTAACTATTTCTGTGTACTTTTCAGAAGCTTTGGGTTAGTTATCATTTGTGTCTGGTACATTGCATTAAATAGTTGGGGGTTAAGCTGTAATTTTATTACGGAGGGGATTGCCTTTTGTGTTAAGCTAGATTAGCATATGATTGTATCAGAACAGTGATCAGGCTACCACTAGTAAGTGTCTGACAAATCCGAGGTAGCTTAACGGAGCCTTTGGTTTGGAACTATTAGATTCTAAAAGAGCCTTGGGCAAGCCCAGATGTTCTCTTTACCAACATAGACATCTGTAGAAATGCCTACTTATCCTCAATGTCAGCCTTCAGAGAACAAGTGGGGTCCACAAGTTGGCACGCCGGCGCGCACCCACTGAAGCTCTGTTGGAGTTGAGAATGGGTCCCGATAAATCTATTATTATTTATATATACTAAACCGCACAATAGGGGGCCTTACTCTTGCTATCTACCAGACTGCGGTCTATCAAAAGCAAGAGGGGAGGTACACACAACACGAGTGTTTAGGTTGCCTTCTCAGCCGACTCAGCTGAACTGTCCAGATTCCATAGGGACCTAGCTAATTACTGGGAGAGGTAAGCCCATAGGAAGTAGTTCGTAGAATAGGCCTATACAGTAGGAATAGGGTAGCTTCAACGTTAGGGAAAGTAGGAATTTAGGTATATAATCTGTAGGGATTCGTCTAGGTTTGATAGTAACGTTATGTGTTAAAAATAATCATTTACTTAAACTTCTTTGCGTTTGGTGTTATACCGCCTCTAAATTAGTGAAGGAAGTAGGAAATTTACATTAAATAAGATTATCGTCATAACTAATAAATTAGGGACGGAATAACTTCTTATTTTTATCTAATTTTATCTAAGGAGTTCTCAGCTTATTGTGACTCAGTTTATAATTTTCTAAGCTATTAAGGCTTATGGAAGCCTATCAGAAAGTAAATATTTCTAGTCTATAGCAGGCTAACTGCGTTCAAAAGTAATTATTTTAAAGTCATATTGACGAGTTGGATTGCCTTCCCTCATTTGATCTTCAGAGGCAGGTGAATTACTATGCATACTGAGATACGTCTCTGCTGTCACTGTCTACGGACACCAGCTAGTCACTGTGTGGGAACTTTACCAGCCATTCCTACGGGAATTTATGCATAAGAAAATGCACTACAATGACCGAGGTCGCTCCTTCTTGTGAATGTACTTAAACCAACAAAAAGTTCAAGACTCGAAAGCTTTACTATACCTTCTAATCTACAATACAATTGATTGAGACTTAGTGAACTGGGTTCTCCTTGCAGCATCTGACAAGTTACAATTCCAACTATAAATACAACCGTTCCAGAATACCTAAAGATTGAGTAAAGTAAACTCATGATACGTGATTATTTCTAGTCTATGGCAGATGACCATTTATACTTCAACATCGAATGATCCTAAGGGATGGACTGATTTCTCTCAACATATTGAATATTTTACGTCAAGTGCTTTCTCTGTTTACACTATGGGTTACGCACCCTGCCTGGTATTACTCAAGGGTATACCGGCCTTATAGTCTGTGAGCAGTTGGAACCACTAACCCATTCCTACGGGAATATACTTCATCAAATATCTACAAATTATGATTGAAATCATCATAACAACAAGCATTCATCATGACTAGAAAGATTCACTATCATTATAAGGAATTATTTCTCTGTTTACGCTATGGGTTACGCACCCTGCCTGGTATTACTCAAGGGTAAACCAGCCTTATAGTCTGTGAGCAGTTGAAAACACTAACCCATTCCTACGGGAATATACTTCATTAAATATCTACAAATTATGATTGACAGTTCGACTTTGACATGTTAATAGTTCAGCTCCTAGTGAATTTAATATGATTTACAAACAATACCATTACTTTATATTTCTCTCCTGCAATGGAGTAAGGAGCTTTTTGAATATTCCCTCTTGTCCATTGAAAACTGATGACATACTTTCACTGACTCTATTATTATCAACTGACAAAGACTGTAAAATCAATGACCCACCTGGAAAGAAAAGATTTAAAGCGCTGGGGGGATGTCCAGTCAGGTAGACGAGTCCCACAGTCTTGAGCGGGGAGTCATGGGCTCTGACCATAGGCGCAAAAGCAAAATGCCTTAAGCATACTTTCCAGTTTCAACATAACAACCACTAAATAGACCCAGACATTGACTGACCTTTTATTAGTATAAGTTATAAGACCAAATTATCATTATCTTTTATTAACTTCACTTCACTTCTCTCTTAATTCTGTAGGCTAAGGGTTAGGCTTTAATCATGTAACTATACCAATCTTATATGCATGAAAAGTTCTTAGGTTACTATCTAAAACGGTTCACAACATAGGTTCCTAGACACTATACGATCATATGGCCATTTCAACAATATTTATTCATTCTTACTCTATTATATTAAAATACAAGAAATTAATAGTAGCTTTTCTTAGAGTAGCTTTTCATAGTTTACATTTACATAGGACATAGGTTCATACTTTAGGTTAGAGAGATTAAAATTAGGTTAGAGTCAAAAAGAGGGAGAGCAGATGTAGGTAGGGTAGGGTTTTGGTAGGGAGGGTTACACACTTTTGTGCTGATGATTGATATGCGTCAGCTGGTTAGGTGTTTGTGATGAGTTGGGATTCGGTGATGAGTTGGTATATTTCTGCTTCATCTCCAAATGTAGGGATACGATGGTACCTATGTCAATTTGCCGGATTATACATTTTTCACGTGTTTATTTTTAGTAGTGTTATAACACGGCTAATTTACGTATGATGTCTGGTAAATAATCAATTTCCTTGACTGTACTATGAAAAACCTTTACATTCACTGCCGAAGACCTGACATTGTGTCGGCTTCACTTGGAAAATAAAATGGTGGCATTAAAAATGTTAAACGCACAACTTTGTTGTCACCGTCTATACTCGCAAGACCTCTAGATTACAAGCCGTTAGTTCTAAGTCGGAGATCAGATTATTATAGTCGTCTGTAGTCGGAAAAATAACGTATTTTATGAGACGCTGATGTTCAAATCTACTGGTTTACCGTTTTAATTTGAGCTATGGATTCGTTGCTTTTGTATCAAATCAAAGATCAAAATATGCTGGTGATATATTTTCTCTCCGCTTCCATAATTAAAACTTTTATTGATTTATGGATTGAGCAATTACGATATTCGTTAATAAAGTAAAATGTAAACCAATAAGTTGTATAACTTTTATAGTAAATAAAAACAGGACACGAGCCGTAAACGAGCCGAGTAATAAATCGATTGATTTACATAATTCGCCTATGAATAATCGATACTATCATAATCGAAAATATTAAATTATCGATCCGATCGCGTAAATATTTGATTTAGTTCCGATTATTAATTTAAACTGAACCGTTTATGGATTAGATAAATTGATTAAAACAATACTAGGCAATGTATTAGCATATACAGTATGTTCAGAATTGATTGATGGCAGAAAAATATTTGCTTTTCTTACTCGACCACATAAAAAAATGCTTTGCCCAAAGGTCCTTTTGTGCATCAAAGATCAAATAAAGAAATAAAATATAAACAAACAGTATATGTCGCATCTCTGTTTATAAATATTTTGAATCTGTAAAGGGGCAACAGATATCAACAAGTGTGCCTCCGTGATAGAAAAAAATGTCTTAACGCAATATCCACATTCGGCCGAAATGGTTGCAATTCTCTTATAATTAAGTGAAATACTGCAACTGCTTTAGGTTTTCAATCCTACAGGTGTAATTCTAATCTCCAATTATCAATTATCTATCAACCATTATGTCAATCTATCCATCTTAGCTTTCACCTAAAGCAAATGTCCTGTGGCACAATATCAAAACTCTCACCGACATTTGTGCCAGCCCTACCTTACAAGTTGATAAATAGTCGCGGCCGATTTGCAGAGTCATTAGGGCTGCCTTCGCGACACATGTCCCGCGCCGATTCATTGCTTTTCCTCCGTGTCGCCTTTCTGTTTATTATACTTCAATTTGTCTTAAGTCACTCGGGCCTGGATGAAAGGTTTTTGCCATTGTTCTGTTTTACAGGGTGTTTTTTTTTCGTTTGATTTGTTTTGGCGTATGTGTTTTTTTTTCTACTGCGCCGTTACCTTGTCTTTGTATAGTCGACCAATTTGATTCCTAAACCGGAATATATACCTATACCTTGACAACCATAAAACTATGTCAAAGAAAAGTATTAAATCAAATCGCAATAGACTCCTTACGAGTTTATTTATTACATCACTGACATAGTTCTTTGGTTGGCTGCGAAATATATTTACCGACCGTACTATTTTATTTAGTTTTCGAAGGTTTAGTTGAGAAGTTTAACAAGCGTCATGGACTAGAGACTAAATTCGGTATCAATTATAAACTGATTACTGACTAACAAATAAATGATCGTAACAAATACCCTTTAGTCTGTAGCCCATACGATGAATATGTTCTGACAGGTGGTGATTTCAGCTATGAACTCTGTTTGAATCTAGTTAAGAGAGTCAGAGGGGCTATTGCCTAACGCACTCGCTATCGCAATCGCTTTCATTGTGAAAAGCGAAGGCTTGTCAGCAGCAGCATACAAAATGAAAACAATTGATCCGCGATTGCGACTGCGTTGGGCAATAGGCCCACAGGTTCTAAAGTTATACAGACTTAATGTTAATGTCACCCGGATTTTTTAATTCTAAGGTACAACAACCAAATAAAAATTTAAATATCTCTTCAACTTTAATACCACCCACCTCTCTAAAATACCACAGATCAATAATTAAGATAAATACATATTTTAAAAAATAATTATAATAATCTCATCACAGAATCGCGATGGCGTCTCACTTCTGTTTATAAATATGTTAATATTATTCATTATGGTCTTGCCAAATTGCGGGTAGAGTGTAAATAGCGTTTTTGTGACAAAATGTCAATCATTAAGAATCACTTATGCTGCTAAATAACGAATATCATTAGCCTCAATGTTCAATGTCAAAACTGACAAAGATATAACATGAGATGCGTTAGAAGACACATTAGGAATTCCGGTTCATACTATGATACTTCACATTAATACATACTTAGACTCATACTAAATAATAAACAGTTTATGTCCATGGGAGAATATTTCTACAGTGTGAACACTTGGAATATCGCCGTGTCCCAACACTTTACTAAATCATAGTTGTCTTTAGGGCCTCTGCGTGATGGTTCCGGCCTTCCAAAGGTCCAATACTTCCATAGTTCCAAGATAAGTAAATACTTAGATTACCTAAAGCGAAATAAGCACAATCTGAATAATGTAACCTTGCTAGGGGTCTTCTATCTTTATCGAACCTCAAAAATGCCTCTAATCGTTGTTTAAACGTTTCGCTTGTAAACAGACACCTAAAATAGTTTATTAACACAGACGTTAGCGTAAACACCATTTATATGAGCAGTGGCCGATAACTAACCATTGTGCGGCAGATTGGCCGCCATGTTGTTTGATTGACAGTTTGTATTATTTTACGAAACGCGTACACGCTACTACATGTTTCAATTCAATTTCACCAAAAAGCTATTGAGTTGTGTTTGATTAAGAACAGCCTGCACATACGCCAACAAATATATTGGGACTATTTGGGACATAAAAGGTGCTCCAAGTATCTGAACTCACCGTTAAATGGTTATACTTTATGACTATACAGGCTGTTTAAAATATTTAATTATTTATCCAATGATTAAGGCTCATGATTCTCGCATTTGCAACTAGAAAAACAAAGTTACTAGTTACCAGTAAACAATATACAAGCTATATCTATCTAATAAGGAAGACAGGGTTAAATTTTATAAAGGAAAAGATACAAAATGCAGAATAACAGCTTTGACAAGAAATCCATTCATTGCACAAGTGAAGCAAAAGGTATCAATTACCATGATATTAATAGTACTCGGTTGTCTATCGTTGTCACTCTCTCTCTGGCATCGGTCAGTGTTTATTATGGCGTAGATAGAAAGATATAAAGCGATATCCAGATGCTTTTTTTTATCTTCGCCTAGTTCGAAATTGAGAATAACTCCAAGCCTCAGATCGTTGTGCTACTAAAGAACCTTGTCACATCAAGCCTCAATAGCCTTATGGTAAAGTAGAATATGTGGCCCATAGACATCTCAACACTACACTCTTAAGACTCCAATCCAACCCTGAGGACTACGATGATGATGAATGCTAGTAATTTCGGCAGTGTTATCCCCACACAACACAACAATGCAATGGCTTTAGATTATCTCGAACGAATGATTGTTTCTTAATTCATGTGGTTTTTTGTTAAGTGTGTCACTTTCCGTCTCTTCACCGAGCGGTTCCAACGGAAGACCAGTGCTGGCTTTACGGCTAGCGAATGCTGAATTGGGACCGTTTCGCAAAAAATCTCTGTCTTGTTCTTTTTTGTATTTATGTGATGTGATATTGTATTGTTGCCAATAAACGTATCTGTATCTTCATCTTTATTATGATAATCATCAAAATAGAAAAGGATTAACTGAATTCTAGCTTAGAAAATCACGTAGTACGGGTATTGAATTTCATACCTCTAGCATGATATTGGCTGTCCATCAAAAATGGTTAATTCAGTTGAAAACTCTCCTGCAATGCATTAGTGATATGTCTGACGGGAAATCAATTGGGGCTATGACGAGTTTTAAAACGGGAGAAATTATTAATGAAATTTCTTTAATCTTTATTAAGCAAGCGTAATCTCTACCAGTTAACATTTGGTATGTTTATCTAGCAACCATGATAGAAGCCTTCGAGTATTGGGACAAGGTTTTTAGGATCCAGTCGCGGATGGTAAAAGGACATAACTGATGGAATGAGTTATCTATCATGAAATCTCATCTCTAAGGTTCTCTTCTAAGGTTTTTTCACCTTGATTACTATGTCAGTTGAAAGACGTCCATAACTGGACAGGGTCATAACAAATGGTAGGAAAGCTGCAAGAACAACAACAACAACAGTAGGCTGCAAGTTTAGAATAATATTAGATTAATCTATTTAAAAATGCTAATGATATTCGACACTTGTTTTACGAACTAAGCAATTCTAACGAATTCGCGCCATACTCGGAGTATAATTACACCGAACAACGTTAACAACTCTTTTGCGCACACGCCATGTGGTAAGGCTGTGGTTGAACTGGCAGCGAGCACGCATTTTAAACGTTGACATGAAAATGGCAACGCACAAGTAAGTGGCCAATTTTGAAAAATCTTAATTTTTAATGATTTACTTTGAAAACTTCACACTACTTCACACTTTTAGTGGTCTCACTAAGAAGTCGAAAAGTTAAGGGTAAAAAATTGGTAATTGGCATATCTGGGTATGTGTATGCTCTTGATACTTAGCTTTTGATTCACCGTGCGAGCGAAGATTGTAATAAACGTAAAATTTCTTTCGGTGGATCCTACGCATAAATATCGGAATTTTGTAATTTGTTCGGCTTTACATTTACTTGTTCGTACATCGCTGCAACCAAGTCATCCCTCCGTCTATGTAAACTCGCTAGCAAATAACCACAGCCTAATCGCTTGGTATACCTGTCGAAGCCATAAATTTGTCATTCACCGTAATTCTTGTAAAGTCTACATTTAATAAAAGACGAACACCCTGTGTCAGTTAAAAACTGGTTCCCAGTGGAATTTTTTGCGTAAAATTAAATGTCAATTTTATTCGATGACATAGAAATTGGTTGAATATGTGATGGAGAAATTTATGGCTTAATTGTGTGACCTATACCCTGATGCTACATATTTTATAGGGTTAAACTGACAGATATTTAAAAGATAACTGTCACACGTCACCGCTTGGGGTTTTGTGCTCACAAATACACAAACATACATTTGCGGGTGGTAGGACCTTGTGCAGGGTCCGTCCGAATCGCTACCACCATCTTATCCATTAACCTACCGCCAAACAGCTGTGTTCGCATTGTTGTGTTCCGGTTTGGGGATAAGACAGCCGGTGTAATGACTAGCATAGAGGCATTCCATCTTAGTCCTCAGGGTTGGCAACGCATTTGCAGTCTTAGGTTTGCAGTCTTGTGAATGCGAATATCTATGGGTCACAGTTTCCACTTACCACCAGGTGGCCTGTGTACTCGTTTGCCTTCTCTATGCCATAAAAAAAACACATCAAATAATCCACATCCCTAGCAATTTAAATCTATTAAAACTAAACAACGTTTACAAGTACAGGATGATGTTATAATCAACGTATGTCATGTGAAGAAAGCGTACCTTCGTGTGACGAACGGATCGACGTAGACCGGTCAGACGCCCTAAGAGCGTTGAGATCCAGACAGACCTACGGACCCTCCATTTTTGAGAATTAGCGGAAATTCAGGATATACGCCTACTTAATTATGCATATGTATATTCTGTTTGGGGTTAAGTAAAAAAATAAAGCTGATACAGTCATCGGTTCAAACATTAATAATAAAATAAAATAATAAAATGAGACAGTTAAGAAAATAATATAGAACAAAAACTTGTGCCACTCAGCATAGTGCCAGACATGTAAATGCCGTGACGCTGATTTTCAGGGCAACCATGACGAGGAGGGGGGGGAAGCGCTGCTGGTCGTTTCATATGTATGTGTATGAGAGCGTAGGTATAGGTAAAGTAACTGAATTAAAAAAGATTAATAGTAGATATAAATAGAGTAAACATACACAAAGAGATGCTTTAATAGATAAAATAAAACAATTTGAAAGCGACAGTGCAATTCTGACAATGCAGCTGCTATGTTTTGGATAATTGTAGGCCAATCAGATACTCTTTGAGGTTCTTCTTGAAAGAGATCAGAGCAATGATCATTTCGTTTTTGTTATGTAAAAGCTATGAATCTACCATTCCAAGTATAACTCCATGAGAAACTATAACCGCGGTTTAACTGTCAAAATCATCTATTGACCTATTTTTTGTCAACGTCGGATATTGATCAATAGATCAATGATCCAGATTGAGTCAGTGGCTGACGTCTTGACGTGATTGAAAGACGGATGGACAGACCGGCTGATTGGATATAATTACTTGCATATTTTATTAATAGTATTGTGATTTTTTATTCATATTAGTTGTTTGATGTGTTATTGTGCGTTCAGATAATAAAACTTAATAAAAAACATATAATATTACTACCTATAGTATTACTAATTCGATCTTTTAATAAATGATCTGGAAATGACAGGTAGATTTAAGCATTAAATCTGTATTCATGCTACATGACAAAATGTTACCTTAATTAGAAGAAATAGAAAAGAAAAAAAGAAAAGAAATTATTTATTCGTGACGTGTACACATTAATTGACTTTCGTTTTAAGTTGGTAATTGACAAATAATATATTTTTCGAATTAATATTGAAACCTACATGGACAGAAAGCGATATAAGGTGACTGTGGGTAAGACCGGCATACTTTATTTTTTTATTAACTCGGAGTGATCTAGCTGCTTTAATTATTCACCTACGTTAACGCTTGTAATCGCAAACGATGCAGAATTTCATAAGTAATAGTTAAGCTATAGTGACAGGGAATTTTAACCACAAATTAAGCAACGCAATAGTATTTTTTAAAATCCGGCGAGTAGACGGACTTCCCTTGTAGTTTAAGGTAAGTCCGTCTAGTAATGATATCAGCCATACTATGGCTGCTTATATGTTCGTATTCGAATCTTTAAAAAGAATGAAACAAGACAATGAAAAGTCTATTTTAAACTTGTTAATATATGGCTTAGATTCGAAATAAACACGTTTTTTCATATTCAAAGGCAAGTCCGGCATATAATACGTAGATGGGGTGGTAAACCTTTTTTGGCAAATAATTATAATATAAGTACTTATTTTTTTTCGGGTTTCCCAAATAAAAAATCAATAGTAATTTTAAAATGTATTTTAATAATTGTTTTTAATTAACTGAGATCAAAAAAGGTTAAGTAATTAAAAAAACTTATAGAAGGTAGTAGTAATTTTAAATTTTGTACAACGAATGGGCAGTGAGTTAAGAACAACCGAGGCCTAGAGTACTTACATACTTCAGTTTTCGGTTTCGGTAATAATTATATATTGGCACTTTACATTTGTGCAAAAGTCTACGAGATTAAGCGATAAAAATGTTCAATCCGAACTTGTACTTGTAATTGTTTTGAATATTCCTATTATAAACATATTACTATACCTCTATAGTCTAATAAGTAATATGAATTAATTATTTGTATTTAAGCGCTTAGTTAAAACCAATCAAAACAGAAATAAAACATTGCACTCTTTTATAAAAGAAAAATAAATATGTTTACCAATTTCTTAATATTAGGCGAAATGAGTTCAAAACAAAATTAAAACGTAAATTTATGAAAAAATATATTAGAAAAATTATTCATATATTCATCTTTGTTTCTTTCCAACGGAATTTCAAAATAACCGACGGTTTTTTTTTATCAGGACCATAAAAACATAAAATTGGATATAACTTTTTCATCTTAGCGTCAATTGATATGGAAACTACATCTAAATATTCTTCATTAATATATCTAATAAATAAACAAAGGTTTTTTTTTATAAAGTAAAAAAAAATACGGAAAAAAAGGCCCTAAAACTACTTTTTTGGAGTGAAAATGTCAAACTTTTATAGCATAAATCTCGATATCAGTTACTTGTAAAAGTAAATTTTAGATGGCAGCTAGTTTAAAACAGCAGTATTAATGCAAATAGGTTTTAACAACAACTGAAAGTTTAGAGCTTCAAATCGAAGGTCACCTGCCCATGGAAGCCCCTTAACAAACACAAACATCATGTGCAATGTCGAAAGGATTAATCTATAGTAACCTTATGTACCTAATCGTAATAATATTGAAGTCGTAAAAACGGTTGGTAACCTCTGATTCAAGGGAAGTCCGGCATATGACGGACTTACCTTGTACAAAGTAGACGGACTTTCCAACTTAACGAAATTTTAATGTGATAAATGATGGAAGGTATAATTACAAAACTAACCCAATTTCTGATAATTTAAACACAGAATAAAGATAGCCGGTTCTTATATTACTTACGTAGTAACTTTCTGGTGCAAAATCTTGTCACTAACTATTTTTAATTATTTTATTACTAGAGACCGTCGCACTATCACTTCGAGTTCCATACACGTTATGACTTGTTTAGGCGGATTGCTCTGAAGTTAGTTGTCGCAGCGCCATCTGTTTTAGATTGAGAGAAATAGCGCGACAAACTGCTTTATTGACTGGACGCTAAAGCGGGAAACGCTTTAAAATTAAAAAGTTATAACGTGTAGACGGACTTGCCTTGTAGACGGTCTTACCCACAGTCACCTTAAATAGAATAGGTCAGTTTGAATAACTGTCAAAGTTAAAATCATAACATCATTTTATTGCGTCTTAAATTAAGACAACATTCTAAACCATAAACACAGCAGCAATGGAATTTAATAACGTAGGTAGGTACTGTGATAATTTCACTACCTACTGTAAAAAAAATATGAATCATAGTACTACCTAATCAGCATAATGCAACGCTTGACATGCTAAAAAAAGTACTGGTTGGTAAAGGACAGTCAAAAGTAATTTAAAATATAATTCGCCTTAAGGTTAAACTAAGTAATGAAAATCCTAGTGTTAAATTATTCAATCTGTTAATGTATAGAATTCGCAACTCTCCCTACACAAAGCAAAAACGCAAATGAAGCCCGAATGTTAACGAGTGACTGACAGCTGTCGCTCGCACGCGTTCGAATTTATCGGAAATTGCCCGCGAATTAATTCAAAAATAGAATAGTGGCCAGCAAATCGAGAACACGCTGTACCTATATAACCGAACTGACCTACGCCAATATCAAAAGATATGAATCAATCTAAAATTTAAGGTTTTTATTTTAGTTGTTACCTAAAATATTTTGCAAAGTCGATCCTACAACAAAGGTAAGCACAGATGGCCTTTTAAAAAAATACATGATTGCAATACGTTTACGTGTTTGGTCATGCAATTTCATTAGAAACGTGATGTCAAAGATTGGTATAACAACATTTTATATATTAGACTCGACAAAGCCAGGAACAAATTAAACCCAGTAAAGAGGTCAATTTTATTGCCCAATGCAAATATAACGTCTTGTAATCTACACAGGAACAAAATCAGTACCACGGTGTCTAGCTCACAAAATCCCAATTCCCAGCCCACCAAAGAATTTGTCAAATCTGCCAAACTAAAACGCAATTTTAATTCCGAATTCAGAACTCCGAGCGCGCTCGCTAAATCAATATGATATGACAGTTACGGTCAATTTATGGCTCAGAGTTAATTACAGCGTGGGTCGCGGGGGAGCTCGTCTAATGACTTGTAAAGATGCTGCGTTACGTGGTAACACTTGATATATTGTTTCGGGTTTGATTGTATCGATTGTGAAATTGCGCACGTGTTAGTTGGGAGCTAGGCGGGTTGTGAAAAAAACATCAGCCTGTATCTATTAGTAAGCGTGTTTGGTATAGGAAGTAATTCATAAGTTAAAAAACGGACTCGACAATGGAGTTACAAATAAAAAAATGACTAATTCACAAAATTACTTACTTCAAATACCCGAAGGGCGGATTGCCCATAAATAGGGGCCCCGACATGCGGGGCTACACCGATTCTGCTTAGACAGACGTAAAAAGAAAATAGCACAGTGGTCATTTTCTAACTCGAGAGATTTTGAGAGGTAACCGTTCAGCTCAGGTTAGGGTAGTTCTGGCATAGGCATTTGTTAGTCCTAAAGGCGTCAAGGCATTTGCAATCTTTAGATTCAGTCTTGATTCAGACTGGGCTTCAGATCCCACTTACCGTCAGATAGCATGTGTGGTCGTAAATAATGATAACTAGGAGGCCATGGAGCATGCAGGTCACTTGATTGAAGTTTATGCCCATGAATACCAGGAACTCATGAAGAGTTCCCAGCTATTTAGTAAAATTAAAGGTGTTTCATTTTAATACCGCAAAAGGAAGTTATTCCATTAAATTCCAAAATCGCACGTCAACTATTTCATCTTGTTCCACTTAACCGTTCACATCTCACTTTTTTCACGTTTGATCCCGTAAATTACTTCAATAAACGATCGCTAAATGTTTGTTTTCTATCATTCGCTGTTTGATTGTGGTGTTTTGACAGCTCCCGCGCCTGCGCTCATAACGCTGTCCGCGCCGCTTGCGCAGAATTAGATCATTGTGCGTAGATCACGCTCGATACGAGATTGATTAAGGCTGGCTGTTTTTTAGATTTGATCATTTGTTTATCCCTTTACACCGGAGCGATTCAGACAATGTTTTTTTTTATTACGTCATATATTTTTTTAATTTAATTTTTGAGTTCATTTTTTTTTCTTTCTCACAATCGTATCAGCTCGGGTGTAAAGGGTACGTAGACGAGATTTTTGTTTAGTTTGAAATAGATGAGAAGATTATGAATGTCAATGCGTAGAGGTATTATATATGTTTTTATTTTTTATTTTAGCACTCCTCGAGTTACATGCAGAAAGTTACAATCAAGAAATATTATTTCAAGATCAGTACTAAATATATTTAAAAAAAAACTGGTATTGATGAAAAGGACGGAAGTCCATACTCAAAGACGTAATTAATTTCAAAACGCTAGTATGGTAGGTATATGATTTTTAAAAATGTTTAAAAAAAAAAACTTAGTTAAATATGCGATTTGAAAATAAGTTAGAG